>JASJOG010000047.1:205000-805000 GCA_030142905.1 Heliopora coerulea
CCAGGCTGACAAACGCAACGTGCAAATGGCCCTTAAAGCTCCCTGTTCGGAAAGTCGCTTCTCAAATTGAATTTTTTGTTGAGAACAAAAAATCTAATAACAAAAAATTTAAACTTATTGACTTAAAAACTTATTAACTTGAAAATTTAAACTAAATAAAAAGTTCAACCTTATTTGAAGCCGGGAGAATCAGCTGGTGTTGGTGTAGTTGAGGTTAGTGCAGTCTTGAGGAAGAGTATTGGCGACAGACGTTTCCACGACTTTAGCGGTGGTCATCTTTTGAGTTGAAAGAAAAGGGAAAGTTCGGAAAGAAGAGGAACTACCACCGACACACATGAGGTAATGAACCATGACGAAATGCTCCTCTTCTTTCAACAGTGATGAAGACAGCTGCTGAATCTGTCGAAACTTCAGTCACCAACTGTATTTTTCAAGACTTACACCAACCTGGACGATCTACCTTCCCCGACACCTACTGAGTTCTTGCTTCGTTCCCCAAGAACGAAACAAACCAGTGTACTTGGTATGAACTTTACCGTTTGTTTTCTTAAGCACCATCTCCGAAAAATTCTCGCTTTTATAATTTGCCATTCCCTCTGCACCCATTCTTTCTGCCACGGCTAATTTTTCGGTCGTTCCTGCAGTTGCTAAAGCGTGAGCCTTGGCGATTTTGGTCAGCTGTATTGCAGCAGTACCAACTCCACTACCTGCTGCGTGAACAAGCACGTGTTCCCCAGACGTGACATGGCCTATCAAGTGTATTAATTGGTAAGCAGTGAGCCACACTTCAGGTATGGCAGCAGCATTGGAGAGAGAAAAGTCCCTGGGTACAGGCATAACTAAAGCTTCATTTACAGAAACATATTCTGCATAACCACCACCTGAAAGATAAAAGATGGTTACTGCTACACCTTTTGCTGTTCATTACCAGAAAATATACAATCATTAATGCCAACTTCAAACTCATTAATGTAAAAATACAATTTCATTTTATTCAATCAACATTCATGAGCATAGGTGCCCAACTATTTGCACCAAAGGACATGTTATAGTGCTGACAGATGACCATTAACACCATTCTACTACACATTAGGGATAATAAAATCTCAATAATGCAAGAGAAATATTTTACAGACCTATAGAAATATACAGACTTTTCTAATATATTGACAGAAATTTTTCTTTTTCTTTTTTTTTTTTTAATTTCCTAAATTAAACTGGGTTTTCTTCCCTAATTATCAATTCCAGAAAATTCTAGTGAGGTATACAGCAAGCATCATATATGAACTTTTATGTTTCCTGTTCAAACATCTACTGTAATTTGTAGCAAAACATTCACATCTACTGTAAATTCAATACTCAAGTTTATTCTTTTCCACTCAAAACAACTAACAAGTGCATCAGTTATTCACATATCTTACCACTTCTTTTACCATGGGACATCTCAACTCCCTGCACTCCTACTCATTTTATACACACACAACTGATTAAATCTTACCTTTCAACTCTTGATTAAAGACTAGAATCATTCAAAAATGTCCTTACAATATTATGGCCTTTTCTAAAGTGCTACTCACTAAGTATAGTACTATTCTTTTTCATTCTGTTATTGTACTACAAAATAACTTATTTATTTTTCTTACTGAAGAAAAGAAAACAAAAAGTGAATTGGGCTTACCACCTAAAAGTGACATAACCTTTTGTCCTTTTCTAAAATAATTGTTCAAAGAAATTATCAGATAAAAACAAGTTAAGTTTGAAGCAGGAGTGGATATAAGGGATAAAATGGGCGATAAACTCCCAACAGCATCTCTCCTAAGATTTAAAAATCCATTTAACCACAGGTGCACAAAAGGGTGTTTTGGCCATGCCAATGGCCATTTTCTTCATGTCAATGACACTTGAATGAATGACTCCACACTTGTTAAAGAACTGTTGAAGATCATAGACAAGCTGTCAGCAAGTCACAGCAGCCTGCCTGGAGTTTACTGTGATTAGTTTAAGGTATAGTGGTACACAAGCTTTCTCATGGGGCAGGCATACATGACTGCTACTCTGAAATTGTCAAGGGGAAACACTGAAAATTTAAAAATGAAGAAGACCTTCAAGTACCAGACAAGATAGTGTTGCACACCTTAAAGGCTCCTGTACATTACTAAGACTGCCCACTTTGTATTAACCTGGATGATCTTTGGGGTATTACAAATCAGTTTTTGCAAATGAATATCATGATGTGTGCAGATTGTGCAGTTAGAATTTCTGAATTTTTGGTGCTTTTATAAATGATTCTTGAAGAAAAGGTACTAAATTTGTGACTCTGACAATGCTGGTTTCATTGATTGAAATAGATACTTTTACTGGTTGCTCAAAGCTGTGGAAATGATCAATATTTCTGCTACAGTAGTTCAATTACAGGTAACCTGCACAATATCATGTATGCTGTTTCAGAATCATCCTCAGGGTATTTTGAAACGAAACTTCACAACTAACCTACACTGCTGAAGTCAACTCAGTCTGAAAGATGTTGACTCAAGTGGGATTTGAACTTGCACCTTCAGGATACCGGTCCGCCACTCTACCTGTTGAGCTATCGAGTCCACAGGGATTGGAGGCGAGTTTTTATCCAATTTAAGTGCACGAGATTTTCTCGCGACAACTTAACGCTATCCATGACTTCAGTTGACTTCAGCAGTGTAGGTTAATTGTGAAGTTTCGTTTCATGTATGCTATACATGGTAACAAAGAAATAGAGCAATAGGTAATGCGCGCAAACAATGGACTGGCGAAAATCTTCCGCACGCAACTACCAAAGTTTCTAAAATTGCACCCCCAACTTATCCCTGTTCTTCTGTATTCAACTGATCCACAAGCTGTCAAATTCCTAGAGTATTTTTTTTTTTATGTCCAACCTCCATTTTTTGCTACACTTCATCCCAAATTCTTCAACTACTCCTGCTGCTTCCAGACCAAGTATTTCGGACTCTCCTTTAGGTGGAGGATAAAGACCTTTCCTCTGCAGAGTGTCAGCCCTGTTGATTGCAAAATAATGGACTTTAATAAGCACATGTTGATCTTTCATTAATGGCTTCGAAACTGTCTCAACACTGAGATTCTCAACACCACCGGACTTATAAACAACCGCTTGCATCACGTCGTTGGTAAGAGAGATGGAAAATTGCAAGCCCAAGATGACAAATAAAGCGTATTCCAACAACGAAGTAAACTTTAGCATGTCTAATCGCTTGAAGGTATTAATATTGAGATAGGGAAACCGCTGACCACTTTGACGCATGTGCTGATGATCAAACATGGCAGATTTTGTTAAGGAGTCGGTACCCCCGAAAAAACGACAAAAATTAGACGTAAATGAGCCTGCCGAATGCTTCCAAGATGAACCAACTATTATAGAGAAATCTGGCAAGATAAGCAACGCTGAAGAGACTGATGAAAAGTGCAGTGAAGCCGATTTTTCGAGCCATATAAATCCACGTATTGACTCATCTGAAAGCAAGAATCTCTCACGTGAAAGCAAAGAAACGAGAAAAGTAAATCTAACAGAGACTGGAAATTATAAAGGACACCGCTCAGAGCATGAAGTTGGAATTTCCGAGTACATCAGTACACATAAAGGCTTTTCTGGGACGTTAAAACAAAGGTACTCTGATTTCGTAGTGCACGAAATGGATTTGCAAGGGAGGACTGTGAATTTGTCTGACACTTCTCTGCCACCCGAGCTTATAAAGGAGAGGTTAGAGAGTTCAGTGCTTTCAGCTGAAGCCATTAAAAAGCTTGAGGACTTGGTGAATAGTGAAGATAAAATAGTTAAACTTGTCGTGATGCAGGAAGATGACAAGGAAAAAAGGACTTTGGTTCACCGAGAAATTCGTGAAAAATTCCCAAGCTTAGGTCAGTGTGTATGTCTGTGGTATAAGCTCAATAGCACATAAATCAGTCGTACTCTCTCCTCAGTTTTTAAAATGTCTCAATCAATTCTTGGCTACTGTCAGAGAGTCAGGATTGTTTGGGCCACATGCTAGATCCACCAGTGAGTGGAGTATCAGTAAAGAATGCCAGAATGCAATAAATTGCGAAAAGCAGTGTGTTATTTCATAAATGTATTGTCAATATCATTAGTCTGTGAATAAAATTGCAGTCAAAATGCCCCCAAGACAAAATGCCCCTAACATAATGCCCCTGAACATGAGACCTAACCCTAACCCTTAACTCTAACCCTTACCCTTTCTTGAAGCATTATGTCTTATGCTCTGGGGAAGTAATGTCTTAGTGAGGGACATTATGTCTGGGATGTTTTATCATAGGAGCACTTTAACTGGTTACCTCTGTGATCATTTAACATGAAGGAAATGTCAACCCTATTAGCTTCCACTGACAATGGTTTCACATTACAGACATAATGGATAATAGTCTAGAGACCTAGTGAATAATATTCCAAACCCTAATATGATGGTACTTTAGTTCATTAGCAGCAATTTAAATAATTTTGTCATATATAAGCAGTATATATACAGGAACTTTTTGGTCAAGACAAATTCAGTTCTTGGTTGCATAGATCCCTACATTTCTTCTTATGTCATTTCCAAAGTTTACTTTCTACTAGTTTCACTTACAGTAATTTTCTATGACATGTTTCACAATAGTTTGTCTCATCCACAGAATAGAATTCAAGTTCTCCTCTGCTGCTATCTCTGGCTGCATTTAGTTTCTTTTATTAACTTACATTTGTTGTTTATTTCATCAAAAAGAGTCTTCTTGTATCTTCTTTTTTCTGGTGAAACAGTATACATGTTGAAAATGAAATTCAAAAACAATGTCAGAAGAAACTTCAAAATCTTTGTAATGAAAAACAAATTTCAGATGGTGCATTGCAAAATCCCAATTAAATTCTTGGTATTGACAGAGTTTCATTTGGGCAAAGTTAATTTGGAACTAAATACATGAAATGCTCCATGAAAAGAATGTGGCTGCATAAAAATACTGCTGTTCTCCTTTTATATATGTCTTTGAAATAAATATAGTTGTACAGAAACCAACTTAACTAACCCCTGACATCTCTAATACTTTAAGGTAATATTCATGTATTTGTCCAATCTGGCAGTATTGTATCTATATCTACAGTATTTCAGATCAAATAAGGGGCACAGGGGGACACTCACTTCCCCATTTTATGCTGCTGTGATATTAGGAACAGGGAATATATGAAGGCTCTATGCAGATACCAGTAAATAAAATACTCTAACTTCTATGGCTGTGAGGCAAACCACACATGCAAGTGCTAAACTCAAGATGTTCTTACTTCCTCTGCTAAACAATTCCAAGCAATTCTAGTTGTTTAACAAACGTTTTTCTTTGACTGCATCTCAAAACTTTCCATGTTGTAACTGCTGATGTTGTTGTGAAAATGTGGAAAGGATTTTCCTTGCATACTGCATGGCCCCTGGACGGCATAAAGAATACTGTTGTGGCCACCAATTATTTATTTCTATTGTTTTGGGAGAGAAATTGTTTGAAATGCTGTGTCATCCTTGATGTTCATGTCATGTTTTTGTGAACCCCTTTGACATAGCACTTGTCAAAATAAGTTAACTAAACCAGTTGTTATAAGTCATTTTGGCAATTATAATTTGTGATATCATTCTACAATCTACTGACATGAATTTATTTTGCAACACCCAAATGCACCCCATGTTTCTGATATCCTGGGTCAGTAGCATGGCCAGACCTACTTTTTTTCCCATTTTTTTTGTATTTTGGGGCAATGAGGCCTTCTGAGAACTCAAAGCATGGTGACGGAGAATTTTGGTTCTGGGAGTAAATGTACTTGTACTGGTTAAATTTTGAATTTTAGGTCCCCATACTGATTTAAAATATTCTAAGATGCTTTGTGTAATGTTTCAGGCAATAACTTTATCAGTCCAATGATATTTTGGGGGCTCAGTGCCCAAGCACCCCCTTTGCCACACCTCTGTCCTGCATCCAACTCTACTGTTTTTCACTTACTCTCAATGATAAAATTCGTATCTCTGTAGGACCATGTTGTTGATATTATATTTTCTTTATTTATTTTTTATATACAGTGTAAATTGAGGATTCTGGTCTAACGTAAACGTTGTGATAACTTTGGGTGAAGCAACTACCAGAAATATACGAAAAGAAACTTCAACGTTTCGAGCGAAGGCCCTTCGTCGGGAAGTTAGTAGGGTGTGTCGGGAAAACAACATGAGCTTTTATATTGTTGAATACAAAGGCGATCACGTGATAAAAATAGATCACGTGATAAAAATAGATAACGCGATAAAAATAGATCACGTGATAAAAATATCACGTGATTGCTTTTGTATTCAACAATATAAAAGTTCATGTTGTTTTCCCGACACACCCTACTAACTTCCCGACGAAGGGCCTTCGCTCGAAACGTCGAAGTTTCTTTTCGTATATTTCAGGTCGTTGCTTCACCCAAAGTTATCGCATCTTGTTATCTTCGACTACCTACACTGGCACCCAATGCTCAAGATTTTAACGTAAACGTTGCTATATTTCAGTGACAGGATTTTATATTTTAGAAAGTGATACTGTTGAGTTAGAAGGTCATAAGGCTGTCCGTGCCTTCCATCATATCCCTAATGAAAAGAAAAGACGACGAAAACCTGATTGGCCGAAAGAACGGGGTGAATACTGCCATTTCTCGTTGTACAAAGAAAACAAGGACACCATGCAAGCCATTAATCTATTAGCGAAATGCATTAAAGTCAAGCCAGATCGATTTGCTTACGCTGGAACTAAAGATGGCCGAGC
Source organism: Heliopora coerulea (assembly GCA_030142905.1). Classification (NCBI taxonomy): domain Eukaryota; kingdom Metazoa; phylum Cnidaria; class Anthozoa; order Scleralcyonacea; family Helioporidae; genus Heliopora; species Heliopora coerulea. Next base: position 211,814 of record JASJOG010000047.1, read on the forward strand.
CATCACAGTGCAAAGAGTATCTGTCTTTCGCGTGGATGCAAAAAATCTCCAAGGCTTGAACAAGGTTTTAAATAACATTCGTCTTGGAAACTTTGAATTTAAAAAGAGGCCATTAAAACTTGGAGACTTGACTGGAAACACATTTGTGATTGTACTAAGGAACGTGACTGGTAGCAAAGACCAGGTTGAAGAAGCTATGGCATCTTTGAAAGGCAATGGATTTATTAACTATTTTGGCTTGCAACGTTTTGGCTCCAGTGAGAGTGCTACTCACTCTATAGGTAAGTGTTTTAATTAAATTTCTTTTGCTGTCAATCATGCTGTTCTTTTCAGCTTTGTGTTATTCATCTGAATGGTGACGTAACTCCAGTACGATGGGATTCCGTGAGAATAACGTGATGAGGGGCTGAATTCCGTTGCAGCTTCAAAGGGAAAAGCAGAAAATTATGACTAACCAAAAATAATTCATTTTTAGAACAACATCCCGAGACTTATGCCCAACGGCTACAACTAACGGGTAACTTCTGTGACGAAGTTAGCCGTTAGCTAAAGCCGTTGGGCATTTGAATCGCGTTGCTAGATCACTTTTTCCGTCGCTATTTCTTTCTGTATCTAAATATACTATTTGACACTTACTACAAAAATCACAACTTATACAAAAGTTGAGATCAATTCAAGTATAGTCCCCCACCCAAATTTTATCATATATCGTGAAATCAAACAAAACCTTTAATATTAACAATCACAAACTTTGGGAAATGAATTTCACGGAAACCTATTTCAAAGCCTATTCAAATTTTGTCAGTTAAATCATGATTTACCGCGTTAGGCTACTGTGCTACTATAAACAGATCGTATTTTGGATCGATGACTCATAAGCTATCCATAATAAATAAATAAGCCATATTTAATAAAATAAGCTATATTAATATATAATATAATTGTATATTATATTACATATATTATATTACATATATTATATTACATATATTACGTATATTATATTATATATATAATTATATTATAAGTAAATACGAAAGACAAAAATTTTGCTGTCACTACTCTGAGTTTCACGCGCTCAGGCGATCATCAGGCAACTGACAGATAAGATTTAATTATTCATATATATACAGGTGACAAAAGTTTAAAGGAAGTGTTTGGTTACATGTCGGCATTTGCTGAATAGTTCGGACCGTCTGTTCAAAATGTTTTTCCCTTGTCTCTTTAGGATAAACAATTTTTCTTCGAGGCACAGGCGACATTTTCTTGATGCTGCCTTGTATGATGGAATTTGTTTGATGATATCCCACGCGATTGTGTATTTGCGTTTGTTGTCTTTCAGGTTCCAAATGTGCTTTGAAAGCTCGGTTTCGTTTAAGTATTTTTTGTTGTTGAGCGATTTGCAATGATTTCGGTACCTGGTTTTGAAGTCGTTACCTGTTACACCTATGTATGTCTTCGTCTCGTTGTTGTCAGTGGTCGTTACTCTTGCCTTGTAAAGGACGCTGGTTTGTAGGCAAGTGCCTTTTACAGGACATTGTTCAGGTTTCCTGCAGTTACATAGTCGAGTGTTTTTTGTGCAAGGTGGTTTCTCTTGATTGTCGTGTCGCTTCAGTATTGTATTGTTGTGCCTTTTAATAAATGTTTCCATGTTATCGCTGCAGCTGTAACTAACACGGATAGTGTGTCTGTTGAATAGTTTGTGTAGTCTGTTGTTTGGCGGGAAGTGTTTGTCGATTAGTTGCAAGAAGTCGCGTGCGATGTTAGTTTTGACGTTTTTGCTGTAGGGTGGATTATACCAGGTTACGTTGCGTTGTCTTCTGCGTTGGGTTTCAGTTTGGATGTGAGGTTTGTGTTTCAGTTCAGTGTTGAAGTTGCTATGCTTCAAGGCGTTGTTGTACGTTTGTGCTGCTTCGTCAAATGCTTCTTTGTTGCAAGATAGCACGTTAATTCGTCGGTTGATTGAGTGAGGAAGTTCTCGTATAATGGAGGGTGGATGGTTTGATGAGCTGTTAATGTAAATAGGTTCGTCGTTGGGTTTTCTGTAGGGTTTGTAAGTACCGTTAGTCAGGTCGAATGTCAAGTCGAGGAAGTTGGAGCGTTGCTGGTTCGTCAGAATAGTAATTTTAAGTCCGAGGTCATTAAATGTGCTGATGAGTTCTTTCCTTTCCTTGTCGCATAGTCTTCCTGAGCGTGTGTTGACAACTGCTAGGCCATCATCGCGGTATAATCCGATCATCATTGCTGTATAATCATCATTGCTGTATAATTATATTATATATATATATATAATATTAATATAATCATGTAAATAAGCCATATTTATCAAACCCGCAATCGACAGTGCTTTTCTGAAGCAACCTCGATGATGTCTGTCCACGGCGAAATCGCTCGGCAGTACGATGTTCAATAGATGCAAGAGGATAATGTAACAAACTGGTTCCTTTGGGAGCCAACACAGACAACAAAAGTTTGCAACAAACGAGATGCTTAAATAAAATTATCACTTTGTTGGTGTACATTGCAGATTTTTTGGGGGACTATACTTGAATCCACTTTCAAATGTAGTCCTTTCTTAGAGGTAGGGAGGACTCTACTTGAAATGATTCTAAATGTTGTTCCTGTTGACGGTTCACTTTGATGGAGACCTTTTACCCGCGACATCAGTATTTCATGCTATGATTTCAGCAGTTCGTCGCCTTTGAACTTTTAAATCATTTAATAGCTTTCCTGTAGTTCTGGAAGTTGCTTCGAAAGTAAATTCATTGCGTTTTAAAATCTTCTTCATGTAAACTACACATGCTCGGTGCAAATAAGATTGTTGGGTTTCAATTACGTTAACTGTAATGACACGTTAGATTTTGGTGTGTTTCACTTCACCATCTCCAAAGCTAATGATAAGTATTACAGTATACAGTATACTTTTTAAAAAAATAAATAAGAGAAAAAGATTGAGCTTCCGTTGCTGATAAAAGATTCTGTAAGAAATTGGCTGGTTAAGGATGAATTTCGGATTGGGTAACTATTGATTTTGACGAGCCAAACATGTCTACTAAAGTGAAACGACAAATTCAAGGCTTACTTTACTGGCAAGTTTATGAGTCTTTGGACTGAGTATAGAAGTAGCCTCGTCCTCAAAAAGTGCGGTACTGGTTTTCAATCTTGCCTTGTGGTTTCATTCTGCAGTATTCCAAAGTAATGATTGTTCTTGTGCAGTGCTTTGCCTGGTGCAACCTTATTCACTCAGTCACTCTAGCGAGAGTAACCGTGCGATTTTTGTCTGCCAGGAAGGAAAAGAAACAAAAATCAATTCACTGATTAAATTTCATGTTAATGCAGGTTTATGTCTATTAAAGAGTCAGTGGCCACAGGCTGTTGATCTTATCCTCGGTTCCAGGCCAACACTTGACAGCAACCTAACCAGAGCTTGTCAGCACTGGCAAGCGACGAAGGATGCAAAGGAAGCCGTGAAGATTCTGGAAGGGAAAAAATGTCTGGAAAGTTGTCTTCTTGAAGGTCTTGCAAAATATGGCACCAAAGATTTAGTGGCCGCACTCAAACTCATCCCTCGAAACACGAGATTGATGTACATACATGCGTATCAGAGCTATATCTGGAACAAAGTTGTTTCAAGGAGAATAAAGGTAACAGATAACTCGCAGCGTTCACTTTAACCAGGAGCGCAACTAGAGACGGGTTAGGGTGTCGCGATCCCTGCTCTTTTTCTGGGAGATCTAATGTGTGCCCTATTAGCGTCAGTTTTTAGCCCTCGTTTCCCAAAGCCAAATGGATCAACTGCACTCGAATGATCAAAATTGCCCTGATAGTGCCTTCATACTAGCCTCCGACCCTCCCTTTCGAAATTTCTGGTCGTGCCTATGGTAACTGTTGTATAACATGGCTCCAAGCCAGTGGCGGACACTAGGGGGGCGAGGGGGGCGATGGCCCCCCCCCCCAATAATTTCAGTTGAAGCTTTCATTTTGAAAAATGGAAGCACAAGGAGGTCTTCATTTTAAGAAAAGGAAGCACAATGACAACAACGAACAATCAACATAACAGTACAAAATGGCATTGTTTAAAAACAAACAAACAGTATTCTAAATTTCTAATTTTCTGGGGAAGCATGTCCCCAGACCCCCCTAGAAGGCTCGTGCCTTCAGCACTCGCCCCCCCCAATATTTCCTGAAGTGTCCGCCACTGCTTCAAGCGTGAATTTATCATTCACAAAATTCAATGTTAGACAAGTTATTACAATTGTAGTCTGTAGCAGAGTGCAAAAATTTAAAAGTCACGGATGTAAAACGAGCAACTGCATACTTGGCTGTCTAACTATTTATTTTTATTTCATAAACTTTAGCGCGATACAACGTTTTCGGTTACTGAGAAAATTCGTATTTTATCGCACGTGAAAAATACGATATTGTTACTTGTGAAGATACGATATTTTTACATGCAAAGATATTGGTTCAACGATCCAATAAAAAGCCACGTAAGATACTTTATTAGATCAATCAGATTATCAGCTCCCATGTTTTATAATTCGTATCTTGGTGGTGGATTGTTGATTTCAGTTTGTTTGCCGGACGTTCATTTTCTGCAAACAAAACGAGCTTTTTTTGAGAGGAAGACCAGACAAAAACTATCGAGATGGCTAATCCTCATTTTAGACTGTAAGTTAGTGTTTATGAAATAAACAAAATAATACATGGGCGTTTGGAGATATGGAGTTTATTTTCTCGTGTTTAATTTGTTCTGCCACGAGTGGCAGAACAAACTGAACACTCGAAGACAAATTCCATATAGCCGCACGCCCATGTATTAATCTCTATATAAATTTAAATTATGTGTGTTTATTTAAACTTTGCCAATGACCGTCGGTCAAGCGTCAGGAGCAGGACTTTTTTTGTAATTTTCATGCGAAGTCTTCACACATCGTGACTCTAACCAACGGCTTCTTGTGTAAGAGAAGTGCCGTTACAAATAACTGATTTTAGCTACTCACCATAACATGTCGAATCCTTCGTAATCACATTTGCGTTGCGGCTTCGTTTGGCTCACTTAAGCGAAAAACCTTAGGTCCTAAATCTTCTTATTTCCATTTTGGGAATTAGAGTGGAGGGAAGCAATGTTTTGTACTATTCCTCAAACGTTTTTCTTCCATGTTTCCGTGTATTAAGTCATTTGAGTAGAACATCCATGTCTGCGTCCCCATGACCCAGAAGCCCTTGATTGCGTTTGTCGCAGTAAATTTTTATACATTTATAGGTTCGACGGTGGCATAAACGCTATACTTGATTACGGTTGCAAAACTGCTGTTGGTGCAAGATTACACGGCATTTTATAATATAAGATCTCAATTACAAAATTAATTTGAGTGTACAAGATTGCGCGCATGCTCGAGTCCGTCCTACCTAAGGCCAGGTGGTTGTATTCAGCATGTCCAGGACTGAAAGATTAATTTGAGGGGTGTTAGACATACATGAGATGTTTAAAAATGTCGAAAGATTTAGCACTTGAAGAAATAACCTGTCGATGGTTTTACTTAAGGGTGATGTTCTTGCGACGGAAGTGATGCGAACATGTATTTTTTTATGATTCCATATTGCAGGAGTTCGGTCTTCAGCCTGTGGTCGGTGATTTGGTCTTCAGAGAAAAGTCTGGTGAGTTGAAGTAACTTTATTTTAGATTTTTAAGCAAGGTTATTTTTAGTACACAAAGTGCGCATTTTTGAGGTAATCTTTGAACCGAATTGCCCTCAGATTTTTACGCAGTGCGTCCTTCTGGATGTACTTTCAACATTGGCTGTTTAACGAAGCTAAACTCGATCTCTAAATCTGAGTTAAGAAAACAGAAATAGGAAAATCAAAGAAAAAAACCTGAAATTCAAGACGGCTAAGATTGGAGATTTTGGATCACATAATGAAGAAAACTCAGCGATCAACACGGTAATCAACTTTCTTTCTCGGTATCTATCAAGATAAACAGCATCGTTGGCACAGTTAATTTAACTACCTCGTTTCCGCTAGTTGGCGAGGATGGAGTCGGTGTGCAAACTTCTATGCCGTATTTCCTCCGTAGGTATCCTCCAACCAAGGTGGGGGTTGGAAAAAGGTTACCATTGGAATGGTACCCTTTATTTTCCCAACCACTTTTTAGGGCCGTTCACACGTGCGATTGTGCACGTTGCGATTGTCACTCTGGTGTATGTAATAAACTCCTGACAGTCCATGTAGCAAGATATCCGCTTATGATGCGCTGTAGTTTGTATTCGACCCTCGTCAATTAAACACACTCTCCAAGATGTCAATCGCAAGGCCCAAAATCGGACGTGTAAACGGCCCTTTATAATACTGAGGCAACTCGATCAAATGTGTCTGGTGACGTTCGGTTTTAGCGAGGATGAGCGTGACTTAACCAGCGAACCAACGTCTGAAGGTCTTAGCTAGAAGGTACACCTTAGAAGGAGGATTAGGAATAGGATCAGGGTTAGGATAGGTTAGGAGTCGGTGCGACATCACCGACGCAAAAGCTGTGTGAAGGGTAGTTCCTGAAAGCAGCACGATCTACAGGATCAAGAAAGTTGGAATGTTAATCGAAGACTCTTGTTAGCTACCTTATGGATGAATATGCACTAGAGAAAGAGAGACAATGAATGTGTAAAGCCTAATATTGTTAGTGAGACCAGAAAAAGTCGGACAAAATATGCTGAAGTTTTGCAACTCAAATTGGTGCTATAAAACTGCAACAAAGTAGTTTTATCAGCTCTCGGTACATATATTTAATACCAATGCAGTAGGGACAGTTTACCTTTGGGGAAGTTTGCTCGTGCTGTTTTACTTCTTCAACCCAATTGGAAGACACGCTTAAAACAGGCTTTAATAAAACAACCAGACCACTGTGATTCAACGACACAGGAGACCGGTTGAAGACTTTATGCCTTATCCAGGCTATTTTCCTACCATATGGTGCAGTTTGTGAATGAAAAAATAAATTCAAGCAGCAATAGTTTGGCAGCAATAAACAAAACCTAGGCTCGATGTTGCCTCGGGTTGGAGGTGTATCCCACAATCCTATGGTCAGTAGACGAACAATTAAGTTAACAGCTCATCGAGCAACCGAGTGAATTGAACCTCACTGCTACCCCTCGTGGGTTACGTCATCCATGAGGTAAAAATTGACGTGAAGAGCCGTCAGATAGAGACCAGACAAATAAGATACTGATCCACGCAGGAGGAGGTATTGCTGGTGACCAGTGACTAAACAAATGTCTGTAAAGGTGTGTCCCACGTAGACATTACAGCCGTTGTCAAAGAGGTCCGGGTTTTAGCGCTTGATTCTGATACGGAGCGCCGAACCTGACCCGAAAGGACGAAATTCTTCATCAGCGGGAGATCAATACTGATGAACGGTGAACGGAGCGGACGAATTAAATTCCACTCTTTTCCACGCATGATCCTCAACTTGGGCAGCCACGACGATGGAGAAAAGCTCCAAGATGGTGATACTGGACAGAGCCATCGATTCTGTCCATATGCCCGTGAACCCTCGTGGTTCAATAAAGTTCCAGAACCCATAGAACCAGTAGCATTGGAGGTGACGAAAAGATCCAAAAGGAAAAAGAGAATGGGCATTCGAAAGAAACTTAGACCAAACACCATTACCGGAAAAACTCAAACTACCCCTCAAGATCCCTCCAGAATTCCATGTTAAAACTGAGGAGGTGCGAAGGAGTACGGGATGCGCAAAGCAGGTAGATCGCACGGCGTTCAGTAAGAAAGACCAACTGAGATGGATTACTTAACAGACTTGATAGAGGGTTTCGGTAAGATATCCCAGGCTCTTGCAGCAGCCCCAACATTTTTTGCCCAGCGATGGAGCAGCTGAAGATGGTGACAAACCTGTCTGGGTAGAGGCGAGACAATTTGGTAGAATATGCCTGGAGACCGAGGCGAACAACACCGAGTGAGAAACCCGGTCGAGTATCAAAAATGTATCTTGACACTCGAAATGTTCCTCTTTCGACGCTAGTTTAGTCTTGCAATACCTCTACGTGTGGACAGTTGTCTGTTCCCAAAGAAGGGTACAATAGACCAGCAATACTGTGAGACTTTCTAATTCAAACTTTCATAAGGTTGGCTACGTTACAAAGTTTAAGGATCCGAATGGGCACGACGTCTGAGCTTACATTCGCATGTTCTGCACTCTTCTCTCCTGAAATTAATTGAAATTATGTTTAGATAAAGAAGTTGCCAGTAATCAGTTGTCGGAAAATCAAGAGACGATCCGTCATGCGAATGAGATTGCTGTAAAATCCCTGACAGAAGATGACCTTAAAACTGGTTCTTATTCCGTCCATGATATCGTCATGCCTCTGCCGGGATATGACGTTGAATACCCCAGGCACCAAGCCAAGGATTGGTATGAAACGCTTTTGTCCGCGGATGGACTGGACATCAAGAATATGAGACACAAAGTAAAAGATTATTCACTGTCAGGAACATACAGGTAACGTACGGAACTTTGAAAACAGTTTTTAGAATGCGTCTATGGCAGAACATAGCGGGAGAAGGCGACAGGGGCAATAGTCACCCCAGTAGAAAAAAAAAACCCAGTCTGCACGACGTGCTCAACTTAGCAATCCTATAATTTATTTGTTGGTATCTAATTTACACAAATTAATTCCTTTTTCACACAAACCTCTCTCCGTTCATTTCAAGACAAATGATTGTCCAACCAGCCCACGTGGAGTGGAAGATGTTTCGATACAGTGATCCAACCATTGCACTGGTTCTCACCGACCTCGACCGCTTGCGGGGCGATGTTGAGCCAGAGTCGGAAGCCGACGGAAAATACGAAGCTCTTCGGATCGGACTTACTTTGCCATCTTCTTCGTACGCGACCATGGCTGTTCGAGAAATTCTTAAAACTGAGACTTCTCCGTCGTTCCATTCTTCGCTTAATGACTATTGATTCTCATAGCACTTTCAGCAAAGGTCGTTGTGGGGTTGTTCTGCGTTTTGTAGCTTTTGGGTTCAGTAACAGGTTTTTCTGACTTCATGTTATTTCGTAATCCTTGGATGATGCACTCGCCAGTTTTGCTCCTGAAGTTGAGTTAAATTTTGACTTTGAGTTCACGTCTATGCAACGCTTTCTATTCCAGAATCAATATACATGGGAATACGTTGCTATTAGGGCTCACCTTTGATTCGCCTTGCTTTTAATCAAGAAAATAGATGGACTGAACTTACGAGAGACATCAAGTAAGGAAGTTGGTCGTAATCTTAACCTTATGACAAATACAGGAATTAGTGTCTAGAACTAAACTCAAAATAAAGCCACTGAACAAGTAAAAATGTTCGTTACAGTAAGTCAACAGACGCTTCGTCGCATCTCGCGACCTCGTCAGATTATCAGTATAGAATTAGATTTATAGAGAATATACAAGTATATGAAAAAAATGAACGTCAGATTACAAGCAGTGTAAGAAATGGGTGAGAGAGGTAAAAGAACGCCTAATGACGTGAAATACAAGTATTGGTTGGATACATAAAATTACAGTAGCTGAAACTGTCGGGTTGAGTTATACGTGAATGCTTTCAACAGAATTGCTTGAGAAACTTTCAAACTTTTTGAAAGTCGGCAAACAAACTTCATGTACCTGATTTACGTTATAATGTTTTCTTCACTGCTACTATTGCTACTGCTGCTGCTACTTCTACTATTGCTACTGCTGCTGCTACTTCTACTATTGCTACTACTTCTACTTCTTCTACTTCTCCTCCTCCTTCTCCTCCTCCTTCTCCTCCTTCTCCTTCTCCTCCTCCTCCTCCTCCTCCTCCTCCTCCTCCTCTTACTTCTACTACTACTACTACTACTTCTACTACTACTTCTCCTACTCCTACTCCTACTCCTACTCCTACTCCTACTCCTACTCCTACTCCTACTCCTACTCCTACTCCTACTACTCCTACTCCTACTCCTACTCCTACTACTCCTACTCCTACTCCTACTACTCCTACTCCTACTCCTACTCCTACTACTCCTACTCCTACTACTCCTACTCCCACTCCTACTACCTACTACTCCTACTCCTACTCCTACTACTCCTACTCCTACTACTCCTACTCCCACTCCTACTCCTACTACTCCTACTCCCACTCCTACTCCTACTACTCCTACTCCTACTCCTACTACTCCTACTCCTACTCCTACTACTCCTACTCCTACTCCTACTCCCACTCCTACTCCTACTCCTACTCCCACTCCTACTCCCACTCCTACTCCCACTCCTACTCCCACTCCTACTCCCACTCCCACTCCCACTCCCACTCCCACTCCCACTCCCACTCCTACTCCCACTCCTACTCCCACTCCTACTCCCACTCCTACTCCCACTCCTACTCCCACTCCTACTCCCACTCCTACTCCTACTCCTACTCCTACTCCTACTCCTACTCCCACTCCTACTCCCACTCCTACTCCTACTCCTCCTCCCACTCCTCCTCCTCCCACTCCTCCTCCCACTCCTCCTCCTCCCACTCCTCCTACTAACTTTTATTCCCACTGCTGCTTCTATACCTACTACTACCCCTACTTCTGCTGCTACTACTGCTGCTGTTACCCGTACTACTCTTGCTATTCGTGCTACCGCTGATATTGCTATTACTGCTACTGCTATGCCTACTGCTGCTGCTACTACTGTTACTGTATGTTCATACTGCTTTCTGCTTCTCCCACTGCTACTGATGGCATTGCTCCTGTACTGCTTGTACTATAACTAATGCTGATGGTACTCCTACTTCTAGTGCTGCTGCCCCTACTTCTGCTGCTGCTGGTACTTCTACTCCTAATGCTTTTACAACTGCTACTCCTAATGGCTTTTACTGCTACTGCTCCTCCTCCTACTGCAATTCCTACTGCTACCGTATCTTGTATTCAAGATGTCCAAATTACCCAAATTTCTTCATTAGTTTTCATACAAAGTAGAGGTTTGAGATAAATGCCAAGACATTTTGATTATTTAATAACGAAAATTAAAGCCCAACAGAGAATGCATATAACAGCCATAAAATAATCTGAGTTTTAAAAGGATCTTATATTTTCATTCTTATCCCGATACTTCAAACTTTGTTCTTCCTACGTAACCTTTCATTCTGAAACAACCGGACTAAAATCGTGTTTAAGAAAGAATGACTGTGCAGATAAACTCCTTGACAACATCATTAGTTTATTCTTAGATAAAATCTTCTCATCCACCTGTAAACCGTTCTTGACAGCTAGACACATACTGTATTTTTCTTTGCCCTACAGTGGTCCCCACAGTTTACAAATCAGAACTCAACTTAAAAACCTTTCCTCTGCTTTTCCACTGATTAATGGTTGCTTTGTTTTTCGCCCTACTTTCTGCCCGTCCAACGTCTTTCCATTCAAAGACCGGGTTCCATTTGGCCTGAGATTGCATGTTTTTTATTTATTTAAGTTGCAATACTGTGACGCATTGTATGTTGGTCAAACATGCAGACATTTACACACGCGCATCTCAGACCACGTGAGAAAATCGGCTTTGACTGGTTAGAAGTTAGGCAGCCACTTACTTTCCGCTATTTGCCATCAACATCGCAACACTGATCATGATTTTTCTATCTTAACCTCGTAAACTAGTTTCGAGCACCTCCTGAGAGAAAGACTTCTCATTAACAAACTTAAACCTTCCCTTAACGCTACCATAACTTCCTACCCATTCTCCTTGTTCTGAATTACTGATTATAAGGTTATTTTAATTGTAAATCACTTGTAATTTTGAACGGTAAATATGCTCTTACATAATTTGTAATTCAATATCCGATCTGGTTTCCTCGTTATATATACCCTATTATCATTTGCTACACTCTGGTGATGTTGCGAGACGCAACGAAACGTTAGAATTAAACATTTTAAAACTCATGTTTTTATGGCTGTTATAACGCATCTTCTGCTGGGCCTTAATTTTTGTTATCATACTACGATTTCTGCCTGGTTTATCCCTAACCGACATTTTCATTATGATATCAGCTCCAATATTACAGGGGAAAAAATATCAAAGCGTGATACATGCATAGAAAGTCATGAGATGAAGATTAGTCTCTAACTCCATTTGGTCAAAAAGCAAATAAGTACGGTAGCCGAGACTGCTTTGATTTCTGTTATGGTATAGGATGAAGATATCACTACTCCAATCTGCTTCACGTCACACAACAACTCGATGAACTCCATACATTGGTAGCCATGTTTAGCGTATACATGTTACATGATAGACGTGCCGCTGTACGTAGAGGTTTTCGTCTTTGTGACAAATCAGTTGGACAAAACGTCTGGTGGTTTAGAATATCATATGCAAATGAACTACGACAGAACCACCGACTGTAGCTAGACTGTCTCCGTCAGTCGTGTCATTTAGTTAAGGCTTACTATAAACGTAACTCAGTAGTTAACTAGAATTTTGCAATGTGCTAGAAAACATCTTGCTAGGCTGTTGACAATATTCATGTTAATCCGATGTGTAACAATGCCTTAATCTCCCTTTTTTGGTAATAATTAAAACATAAATCAGATGTTATTCTGTGAGGGTCAGAACACCGGAGAAGACTTCAGAGACTTATCATTTAATATTTCGACGTTATTCTCCTTTCAACCACAAATGGTGACTTTCGACCACACAATTTGGTATAAACTTGGCGCTCCTTACAGGGAAATCACTTTATGCGAGCTTTATTATGGCATACAAGTGGTTTTGGCATTGTATTTAAGATTTTCAGAATATGAGCGATTGACTCAATCGTCTAAACGTTTTTCAGATAGGTTGAGAGGATATTTGGGCGAACAGAGCGGTTATTAGTTAATGCAACAATCCATGAACAGGGTTGAAACATTTGGCTATCAAATTAGAAACCGGCTCATATGTACGGTATTTTGTATGATAATAATCCCTTGGAAACAGGTAAATCCAACGTGACTCGTTTGTTGACCGAAGTCTGATTCACGAAGGAGGAAAATTTTAACTTTTGATCCACTTGTTCTTTTCGTTATCCCAATTTTAGCGTTACTTCTTGCTGAATTCCAATTTATAGTTCGATATTTCATATGGTGCTGATTGTCTAAGATGCGTGTAGATTAGGGTACAATGTAAAAATCTTTTCTGGACAGTAGAGACAAAACCAAAGAAGCCACCGCCAACCTCTGAGCATGTGGCAAATTTTCTGACAGGTTTGCACACGAACAAACTTTCGCATCTGACATTTTTTCTTTGCCACATAAAAACTGGCGCGCCAATTTTTCAGCAAATGTATTTGTCACATAAAATTCGGGCAAATTTTCTCATGTACATGAACAATTAAAAATGGCCACTGAAAAACCTCCCACAGAAAATGTGCTCGTGTGGACTAGGCTTTAGATAATCTTCAAGGTTTAGATTGACAAGCTTACAGCTGCAATCAACTTCATTGAAGATACGCCATGCCCACCAAACAGCCTACAAAATGTTCGTTAGTCACCGCTGTCAGACGAAGTCACCGGGATGGGCTGAGTCCGGTCCCAGCTACGAGCTGCGTTCTCCAACTCTACCGAGAACGTTAACAGATACCTAACGTCAATGTTTGACCTTGGTGAGTAGACTGGGCGTAAACCAGACCCTCGACAGGTATGTGATGATATGCTGAAGGCAAGAGATGGGCAAAACAATCAGTTGTTTACTCGCAAAGAATAGTTGACCAAGAGCCAAATGCAGGGCTTCTTTTCTCGCCTCGCAGCAGGTACAAAACAACAATGATCCACAGTAATCGATCTCGATCCAAGAGATCTGTTGATGAAAGATGACTGATGCGAAAGACAAGGTTTGCCAGTTATCCTGGAGTTAAGGAATGATATTTATTTCTCAACACTTCCTGTCATAAGACGCATTCAACTAGGGTGAAAGCGCCAGGAAAGTCCATGTAAATTAGTTTAGTTTGGCAGTACTAAAACCGTTACTGTGCTGTTTGAATTACCATTCAAATCCCGGACCGAAAAAAGACCTGATTGAATATCTGATGTTTTTTATAGAAGAATGTACATGGTTTTCTCCATTAGTTCAGTACTGGTATTACTTTATGTATGTGCTTCAACGATCGTTGGGCCGTGGAATGAATAAACACTTTTAGAGTATTAAACACCGTTAGTGCTCTAAAATGTCTCTTATAAGTACGGACCGATTAGAGACAGGCAGCTTTTTCCGAAATTATGCCAGTTGGCAAGTAAGTTTGAATGCTATGGTATTGACGATACTTATAAAGCTTTAATCAATTTCATTGCATCCTGCACGAAGAAGACGATATTATATTTTGGCTTGACCTGTATACTACAGCCAAATACAGCCAAAATATCGAAACCAGCTGTCCATCCGTAAAGAAGTTAGCGACAAATCACCAGGCACAGGGCTTCCACTAATGTACCCCTGCAATGTAGCTTCTCTTCCGGTCCTTAGCACTGACAGGTGTTGGACGACTAAAATATTTTTCTAAAACAGTTTTTTTAAAACAAGTTATATCTGTTTGCATTTGTTTTGCGCTCATCGTTTCGTAAGCAGCTTTTTGGATTTTCTTTATCGATACTTAAAATTTTTCTTTTGTTAAGCTTTGTCCGTCTGAAAATCAACCTGTCTTCTTTTGTTTAAAAGCCAAAGAGATGGTTTGTCTGATCAAAGGCTTTTATATCATAATTAAACAATTGGGATGACTTTCTTATTATTTGTCAGAAGATTGAATATGTTACATCAATTTTAAATGTGATGGTTAATTTTATTCTTTAAGAATTTTAATTCAGTTTGGAAGTGAATGCAATTTTAAAGCTAGGATGAATATTAATGCCCAGCTCAAGATTCGAATGTGAATAGCCATGATAGGATAAAACACGACAAATAACGAAACATGTTAGTTTATACAAGCTTTACTGACGTTTCGTTGCTAACGCGCAACATTTTCAAAGTGATATACATGATGTATGAGGTATCTCTCCATGTATTTCTCCTCTCCCATTGGCTAATCAATTTTCACACCTTGTAAATATCGTATTTATAACCTTACCTTATCCATCATGTATATCACTTTGAAAATGTTGCGCGTTAGCAACGAAACGTCAATAAAGCTTGTATAAACTAACATGTTTTGTTATTTGTCGTGTTTTATCCTATCATGGCTATTCACATTCGAATCTTGAGCTGGGCATTAATATTCATCCTACGACTACGATTCCCGCCTGGTAAACCCTAAGTCAAAATTTTAAAACTAGTCCCAAATGTTGTTTGGGCGACTTTATAGTGAATGTTTAAATGTAGGAAATTGTATTTTGAATAGTAATTTGGCAGTCAATGGTACTCATATTAAAATAAATTAAATGGTTCCCTGACTAAAATCATTAAATGACAGCTTTACTGACTGGGAATATCAAGTAGGGGGCGGCAACGGGTTTCGGCGTAAGGCAGGTGGCCGTTCATCCAAAACAGGTCGAGAACCACTGACTTAAACTTATTCGCTCAAATCACCTGAATACATTCAATAACAATATACAAATTTTAAACAACTATTAAAAACACTCATCAGTAATTCACGATGAAAACAAAGATATTGGCTCCTATAATTAGTATTCTGCAAATCGGATAGAGAATACTAATCAGAATTATAAACTTTTCCCTTCAATTTTCTACGTTAAAATTTACCGAAACTTCAAAGTAACCGATTAACATGGCCATTTAAATGTATTCGTATTTTAAAAAGGATACAAAATTCGCGTCCGATCTGTATGCGATTTACTAGGGCTCGCCTTGTAAATTGCATACAGATCGGCCGCTCATATTGTATCTATTACATATGTATTTATTTCTCATATTGTATCTATCCCATTACAGTGTATGTAATCATACTCAAAAGTTCACATTTGAAGTGAAAAAGAACAATTATTCACCGAAGTGGTGGTGAATAGTGGTACATATTCACCGAGCCGGGGAAGTTTTAGCATATACCTTGCATAATTGTTTTCACGTATATATTTTTTTGAATTTTTATAACAATTTTTAGGAACGTCGGCTTGTCATCCCCACTCATCCTTTGTAAACAAATCATTTTGAACACATCTTGAGGGCATTTATTGCTAAAAAGTAAAAGAAACATGTGTTCGAATACTTTAGTCCCAAACTTCGTTGTTTTTTCGGTATTGCATGACACAGCGACTTCGCTTATTTAAAACAAGTTCTTCTTCTGTAACTTAAACAAAACTGGATGCCATCTTGTTTTGCTCGGAGGTGAGTAGTGCAGGATATTCCGAGATAAGGGAACCAATCACATTGCATAAGAAACACTTCACCCGCGAGGTATACGCTAGTGCAGGATATTCCGAGATAAAGGAACCAATCACACTGCGCAAAAATACTGTTATTATTATTATTATTATTTAATCTTATTTAAAACACGGTAGCATTTCAGCGATGCTGATTTTCAAATGGCCGTGTATCACTAATAAAACTAACATTAACATTCTATTTTATACTTAGACGTACACAATTATTCTAATTATTAACAAAATAAAATTTATAGATTTGAAATTCTACTCGAAAACTAATTCTAATATTCATAAGAGTGCTTAGTTTACTATATCTAATTTCTTACAAAAGGGTTTTTAATAAACGATTTGAATGATGTTAGTAACATATTACCTTTTATGACATTGTCGATTACTTTCTTAGGTAATTTGTTCCAGGACACAGCTCCTTGATACGAGAAACTCTTCTTTAAAAAATTTGTGCGAGGTTTAGGCAAATGAAGATATCGATTATTACTACGAAGTTCGTGACTGGTATTGTTGTTTAGATTAAATAACTGAGTTAGGTACTTTGGGCTTAGTCCTCGTAGTGCTTTGAACGTCATTACCAATTGCCTTTCCTCTAAGATTTCTTTAATGGATTTCCAGTTCAACATTTCAAAAATTTGGGATGACCTCTACCTGCGAGGTATATGCTAAATCTTGATATTGGCTGATCAGTTCACTTGCCATTTTCTCCAGTTCAATTCATTCACTGGCTATTTTTTAGTATCCTTGCAAGTCCTCATTTACTTTCAGTCATTGATACATGACATGC
The DNA here is from genome assembly GCA_030142905.1 of Heliopora coerulea. Lineage (NCBI taxonomy): Eukaryota > Metazoa > Cnidaria > Anthozoa > Scleralcyonacea > Helioporidae > Heliopora > Heliopora coerulea. The sequence continues at coordinate 228,958 of JASJOG010000047.1, forward strand.
AGTAGCATTTGAGAGAGAGGTAGATGGACAATATACAAAAATACTGAAAATACAAGGTTAGCAGACACTGTATCTTATCTCCTATTACAGTAATTATCGCGAATTTGCCGAGCAGGTTTATTCACGGAGACTCCACCACTGAATTTTTTGAACTGAGCTTGCAAGATTCAGGTCATGTGTTAATTTCGGGCCCCTTTGTATGGAGGCGAGTTACTGGATTATCCCAATTACTCGGAAAGCCGTGTTGAAATGTAAGGTTTGTGTACATAGAACCGATTTTCCCGGCAATTAAGCTGCGAGTTTAGTAGGTGATTCTAATCCACGGAAGTCATCTATCCCGGTAAGCAAAGTAACTTCGAAAAAAGCCTTTACATTTGGAAATTTTTTATCTTTGTATGCTGAGATCTCGGCTCCTGTTGTTGAGTTATCAACAAAACGAGTTGCTGTACCTACCTATTCCCCATAAACAAGAAATCGGGAAGACAGTAATTTCTTATACCAACAGAGCTCGTACCCATGACGCGGCCAGTGGCCCATGAAACGTCTCGTTTGCATTAATTCAACCCTATTTGGATGAAACCATTCACAACAACTGAGACCACGAACACTGATGGATTTGGGTTCGTACGGTAGACCGCTGAGATTATCTTCAGAATGGTTTTTTGGGTAGCAGTTGCAGGAACTATTTTTATCAGCCAATCACGGCTTTTGTTTACCTTTACCTCGGCCTCGATTCTTGTGACACAATTCACCTTCTCTATCTTGAGTACTAGTCACGATGCCAGCAGGTCGGACAAAAGTGAAGATGAAATGCTCAATTTGGAAGTTTAAAAAAAATTATATTATAAAGGTAACTTTTTAAAGACGCAAAAGAAGAAAGAAGTGTGGGAAGAGATTGCACAAATCGTGGATTAACAGATAAGGATAATGTTATTTATTTGTTAATTGCTACTGTCCACCCGAATTACAGCTTCCTGTGCAAACAAACGATGGTCCGTGTGGAAATTCGCGTGGAAAGTCGTAATGGTCGCATTCCCGTTCGTGGTTGCTTTCTGTACAAACAGCCCTTCTGACAACACAAGCCATAGCTGCTGTCACTGGTTTACACCAATCCGCAAGAAAACGACACCCGACTGGGAAGAGCAAACAGCTGTGATTGTTTGAGCATAAAATGTTTAAATGCGTTGACAGATATCTTGTTATTGCACGGATGCTCAACAATCTCTATGCTCACGGAATGTGGTAAATACTCAGCTTAAAAGGATCTGTGTCGTCTCTTTCTGAATAAAAATCCTAATCCTTCAGAGGATTTCAGGCTAGGATTTGGGTGTTTCGCCGCAACGTGCAAAAAGAATTAGATCAAATTTTGATTTTCCGCCGACACGGATTCCTTGTGAATGTGGATGGTATGCAAGTGCGCCGGTACAGGTGGGAATTTGTCGAGAAATCTTTGTGCAAAGGTATGCAGATTAAACTCAAATATTTAGCTTGAAAAATTCACTTTTTGAAAAAATGATCAAAAAGAGGGACTGTAGATCAAGAATTCGAATGTTGTACTTCTTTCCACCAGGCATTCCAACTTTCGTAGATATTTTGGGAAAATCTATAGGGATTATCAAGAACACTATATCGTTCAGATGAATGAAATAACTATATCAGAGATTTCATCATTAATTGGAATTTTACTCAAATTTTGGACATGTTTCAAATTCTTTCTGTGTGTTATCCGTTAATGAATAATTATCAACTTGAATATGGGAATAGTCTAGAAATGGTATTTACGAGCAGTACGTTATTTTGGTGATGGAGGTTGGAGGTAGATAGGTCGAACTACTCGACGAAAAAACTGCAATCATAGCCTTTAGGCAATTACAAACGAGCGACCGTCCAAGTGTGATGAACTGTGTGCGAAGGTTTCGTTGGATTTTGAAATAGAAAACTCTGTTTTGGTGATTGTTGTGAGAATGGTAAAATTGAAAGCGGGGTTTAGACCTTAGGAAGGTACAGATAGCTCGAGTAGAGGTTTATTTAGGAGACAGTACAAAGCGGTTCTGACCTGAAACATGAGCGAATGTCATTGAATTGTTGACGGGTTTGACTTATCAATGTTAGGGTCAAATGAATGGGTCACTGTTAAGCCTTGGCAATTTTTTAAATACTGGGTTCTTCCTCAGGATTTTATGCAAGATACCATAATGAAATATACCAGAAATTCTTCTAAATTATTTTTGCATCGAATCATGCAACATCTCTTTTCTTTTTCCTTTTTTTTCGCATAAATTGCTAAACGATGATTTAATCACCGTTCGCGTGGCCAAATTGCAGGTTAACCCGCGCGATTATACCTTTTATACAAAGTTTACCAGTTGAAAAGGTCTAAAAAATTCCTAAGATTCCATTAATTGACATAATTAACGCTACTCTAGTTAGAAGTAATCATCTCTTTCTAATATGAGATATACAGAAAACTTTGTTTCTACTCTATCGAATACTGTTTGACGTACAAACAAAATGTGTCGGGTGCATTCCTTCTGCCTAATTATGACAGGGTTAAGGTCATACTTCGTAGACTACCATTGCGGGATAAAGTTTCGATGGGTCTGGACAGTTGTTTAAAAGTAGGCCACCGAGATTCCTGTCTGCCGTAATGTTCTTTAAATTATAGTGGTTTTTGGCCGATTCCCTTTTTTACCTTCAAGTACACGCGCAAAGTCAAGGATGATGAATACTCGGTCCTATAAGTCCTATTCGTTAAATAGTTTGGATTACCAAAGCTGTTTTGTGCAAACTGATGTTTTATTTACAGACCTACCACACCTATTTTCAATTCTTTCCAGCCGGTTTTGGTATTTTATTCAAGACCTCAGACGAAAAGTTGGTGGTGGCATTCATTATCTACCGGGGAGATTGGGGCTGACTATTTCCACATTACACTTTCCACTATTTCCACATTACACTTCTTGAATTAGAAATTTAAGACCAGTGTAGATCTTGAATTTGTTAATTCAAGACCGGGTTTAGGTCTTGAATTTGTTAATTCACGATCCTTGAAAGTAAACATTGAAGAACTTGTCACAAAATTTACTCGATAGTTGAAATTTACCCAACAAAATATGCTGCTCTATACGCTTTCTAAATCACAACAAATTTCAAACTGATATTTATTGGTGCTTTTTTGGAGATTTCTTGCGCTGATTTCCGTCCCGACTTTTTCACTTTTTTAAAGAAGCATCTTCTTCGTCTTCCTTTTTGACTTTCTTTGTCATTTTGGAACCATACAATATATCAGATACTTGGATCTTGTTCATTTGAAGTCAGTCCGTTTTTAAGCTTGTACAGCATTGCTTCGATGACCTACATTTTGAAATTGAATAGCATTAGTGCACATTTGAATTTGAAATGCCAGAACAAGTTTCGAAAGAAACTACATGTATCCTCACTGGTTTTTCACATATCAGTTGCTCATGAATTCCCAAATCATACATTCGTGTCGCAGCTGTAGTGCGGAATGAGGGATTGGTTCTATACCCAGAAATTCCAGCCGTGTTCACAGTCTTATCACGATCGAAGCCAAGTTGTGCCAAAAGTGCCACTCGAAGCACTTTCTTTCATCATAGTATCCAAACACATCTCTTAAATACACAAACTTATTGTCATTGAATAGTCTTACTTTCCTTTTCCTTTCAAAAAATGTTGAATTGAAGCAACTATTCCATAAAGAATGTTTGGCGGATATTTACTTCCATCGGTTTTTCTTACCTCGCAAGCAAATAGTGCCAAGGTGCGATTTAGTTCCTCGTCCAACATAACTTCTAAACAATTTTGTATTATCTTTAATCCGGAAGAATTCCGCTCTTTACTGATAGATACTATTAGGTTTCTTTGCTCTCGTCAACTTTCAAACAACTTGACCCACCCTTGGTAGGATACTGAACAATTGGTCGCTGGTGGAGTCGTCACTGAAGTTATTCTCTTGCCAATGGCAACCTGATTGAGTAATGTATATGTCCGAGTCAGAATCTCCTGACTCCGTCGCTTAACCACGAACTGAAGAACTCTCAATGTTCAACTGAGTTATCACTGCCAGATACTGCACGTACCTCTGAATCTCATAAGTAATTTGCACACATAACACTCAAATAAATGCAAAGAGCATAATTTTCTAACCATACAAAAACGTGCATTCTGTTAAATACTTCATTCAGCAATCAAATCCCAAACGCTATTCCAAATATCCTCAAAACAAAGACTAGCATGATTAAAAATTCACGTAGCACTCTAATCTTTTCCTTCAAATAAACCTAAACAAGGATCATTGTATAACCCGTATTACTTTCTCATAGACAACAAAAATAAAGCGTTTCAAAACCTCTTGAAAACAATTGAAAATGGGTGTGGTAGGCCTGTAAACAGCTTTAAAACCTCGTGCTCGATCTTTCATTGAAATTCAAGACCTCACCATCGGTTTTTATCCTACATATCTATTTTTTTTAATTTTTTTTTTTGGATAATAAACTAAACAAAGTTGTTTGCAAACAGTTTGTTATTATACGTAAGAATTCATGTGTGGTTCCTCTTCTATTGATCTGGAGGCCATACTAAACACAAGACTGGGAACACCGGACGACAACACTCACTCTGGATAAGATATCTAAAAACCCTCTTCTACATGACCTCCCAGGTTCGTTGAATGTGATGTCATGGATATTTACAACTTAAATAATGGTCATGTTTTCATGATAGTGGGATTGATTTTTAGTATTTAGTAAAAAAATCTGTCAAGGCGCATCAAATATGATCATATTCATTTGACTTTCCTTCGTTTTTGTGGAAAACGACTAGAAAGTTTTATATACTACGTTTAAAACCTACAGTTTGAGGTAGAATACCATTCAGACAAACAGGGCCACGCCTATTTCCACTAGCTAAGGGAGTGGGCTTAAACCCTCAATCCTCTCCCCTTAGGGTAACATTGGGCTCTCTCGACCTCTTCGCTGACCTTGACTAGACACCAACGGGAATTAGAACTGGCACCTACATGAGTATATTGGAAAAGCTGATAGAATTTCAATCGCCTTTCCATTTTAATTATGCTAGCCTAGGTACTAATTGAGATGGTTAATTGAAACCCTTAATAACCGCATGACTAGGAATAGCAGTCGTTCTCCTGACCTCACCTAGATTCTTCTCAAATTAGGCGAGGTTTGAAATACAAAACGCGACGTAAAAATTGTGCTACCACTTGCACTTGTGTTCTGAAGGTGAAGCAAGCCGGCGATATTGACTTTTGTCGTTTCGTCAGGTAAGTTTTTCAAGTACATGTTTCCTGACCGTTCCTTTTTCTTTGTAAATCCGAACGTGTTGTTTACTAAATAAGCCGAAGTATAAATCACAGTCGTCTGTTCGAACCTTATACTGGCAAACTTCGGTTTTCTCAGATGTACTTTGGACAGATCACATAACCCATCCGTGATGGATGTGTTGCTGTCAACTAGGACTTGAATAACACGGTTGCAAAATACAGTCATTTTTGTTATCTTGCTGAGTATTATATAACATTAGAAAGGTATCAAACGGTGTACAGAAAGCACCAAACCAAGATTATCCTTGACGTCTTTTTTACGTATAGACTTACGTATAGACTCGTGTTTTGTATAGACTCGTGTTAGCATGCTCCACAATCTCTAAAATTAGTGATCAGACACCCAAAGCTCCCCGGACCGAGTATCTTCTACTGCGTCAAGTCTTGAAAGTCGTTCATAAGAACCTGATGCAGACATGTGTAATGGCGCAGTCTCGCAAAGCTAATCTCAAACGTAGCAATATGCTGTAGAACTTAATGCGAAACTAGATCATATGTCCTGATCAACATTTAAGAAGTTCGTTGTTTGTTGGTGGTGAAATCACGCATGGTAAATTGACTAATTGTTGAGCATTGGTCTGTGTGTATTTATCGTCCTTTGGATTGGATGTATTATCAAACTTGCTATGTCGTGCTGTAAGGATTCGTCGTTGTTGTCCGGACTTCGTTTTCTATCTTCCTCTTCTTTCCTGGTTACGAAATATTTCCTTAAGTGACGCTTGAAAAGAGATGACGAAGTTGGCAAGGTCTCGCATCCCGTGCGCTGTCTTGTCAACTTTGAGCAAGCAGCGGAAGGGGCATTGGTATTGAGGTACTCTAAATGCATCAGTTGAAATCATTAAAGTGATCTTAACACTAGTCGTATAATCATCAGGTTGGGTTTGCAGCCAGGAAATTCTCATAGTGGGGGTCTAATGTGGTGTTAGCTCACCCGGAGGTCCAACTGGAGTTTCAACGGAAACGACCTTTTGGAGGTTTTGTGCAATATGACAATCCCTAAGTTAGCAACAAAACAAGCATTACAAACCTTGTTTTAAAGCATTAGTTTCTTGTTTTACATTACTAGGGAAGGGTGAAATAATTATGGTAGTACCTTAAATGAAGCCTCATAATGTTGAGGTCATTGTATCTTTAGTCATACAGCTTGGGGCTAGAACCCCTTTTGCTCTATTACGTTCAGACAGACCTTGGCCTACATGGTTAAGTCCCTGTTTGTATAGGTTAACAACTTAACTTTCAAAACCTTAATGATTTCTTTGTTACAACAATTTTGTATCACGTTTTGCACAATAAATTAGTGATATTTTGTAGTTATGATGTACATATGCTCACTACTAAGTTAAGTCGTATTAATTTGATGTTCCCAGTAATCCGTGTCAGAAAGAAATATGGTGACGATGCGTTAAAACAATTGTCCGTTTTGGTGAATGTTTTGTTTAATTTACAACAGTGGAAGTACTAGCCTTTGCAATCTTACTCGGATTGAAATATGCAACCACACTGTACGTTTTGAAATGTCGCACCATAGTCTGATTAGATAAATCTTTTACGAGTTGCGGTTTGAGAGCAGGTGAGGCGGAAGTTCCTGGTCTCATACTCCTAGCCCTAAAAACCACCAATTACGTAGGCCGATGTCACACCAGTCGTCAGAAGGTTAGAAAATCGAAACCCTCTTGGAGTGTCGACAACGGTAAATGTAGTTTTGACAACTAGGCAAACGTGTTGTACCTTGGGCAACCTCGAGATTATGAAAATAGCAAGTTCTTGTGAAAACTTTGTAAAGGTAGATGAAACGTCTTTATCGTTAATCAATTCTTATCATTTAAGCTGCATCATGAAAACTGTTTTAGAGGAAATGAATTGATGTAGGTATGTAAGTCTGTGGTTGCCATAGAAATGTGTTTGACTGTCAAGCATTTTACCTGTTTGTTGGCGATGTCATTAGAGCATTGAAGTAATGTTGAAATCTAAACTGAATATCGGAATAGGAATTTTACGGCAAAAGAAATTGACATATTTCTACAGGTTGTCATTTACTGTTGATATTTCGCGTAAAAGTCACAATAATTAAACTTTTTCCTGTCCAAACGTCTTCCTTTGACGAGCAAAATGGTTGTCATTTTCTGTTGATATTTCGCGTAAAAGTCACAATGACTAAACTCTTTCCTGTCCAAACGTCTTCCTTTGACGAGCAAAATGGTTTGATGTTGGCCAGACTAAAATAGTAGAAGACCTATCAGGACAGAAAAGAGTTAACCAGACGATAAATTCTTTCGTTCACAGAATATAACGATCGCCTGTAAATAAAAGTTACTCCTACGCTCCATCCCTTCTTCTCTTTCCCTCTTTCATTGCTCTCTCCCTCCATTGTTCCCTCCTTTCGTCCCTCCCTCCCCTGACTCCTTTTATCTCTCTCACCTTTTCGTCTTTTCCTTGCCTCTCTTGCTCCTCTCTCTCACTCTCTGTCCATATCTCCATCGCTCTTTCCTTCTCTTCCTCATTCGCTACCTCTCTCCTTCCTTCTCTTCGTCTCCCCCTTTTTTATTTCCACCCACCCACCCTCTCTCTCTCTTTCTCTCTTTTACTCACTCTATCCCCCCTTTCTTTCTTCTACTTTATATTGTGCTCCCTTACTCGGTCCTTTTCCTTCTCGTTTACCTCCACCATTTCCTATTCCCCTTTATTTTCTTGCCCCTCATCCGTACCTACTCGAATACTCTATATCTATTACAATTGCCTACAACTTTAAGAATATGACCACGAAGCACTTTTTAGCAAGCGCAGGTGGCTTGATCTGTTGTTTACTGTTTAAGGACCAGTTCGTTCACAGTATACAAGAACAAATTCTGTTCATGTAGATTTACACCAAAACACTCGAGTCTGGCAACTTCACCATTCCTTGCCTTATTTAATCGTCGCACTGTCTTCTGTACTCTCAGCTCATGTGACATTCACTCATATTTAACATTCCAACCTCGTCATAAATATATTTAAAAAAGCCGATTACAACCAGTACCAACTTACAGCAACACTGAAAAATAATCAAAATATTAAGTAGATATTTTTTTTAGTTTTAAGATTAATTTGCTGGCTTTAAGAAATAAACTTATGGTAAGAAAAGCCATGTGAATTTTTTTCTTCTTTGAAGAAATTTAAGAAAATATATCTTGATTCAAGAATATTTTTCCTTTCTAGTCTAGATATATTTTCTTAATTCAAGAAAATACGTCTTCTTTTAAGAGATTCTTATCAAGATAACTTATTGAGAAAATTATCCTATCTACGGGACAAGATAACATTTCTTAACTTAAGAAATATTGTCTTAGAACAAGATTTTTTTGTTAAAATAAGAAGTTTATTTTTTGCAGTACACGCCTTGATTTTGTCGGTTAATTTTCTTCACCGATCGAAGTTGCATTTAGAGGTTAATCAGGCCAAATCTTTAATTTATATGACGCGATCAGATCCACCACGAATATGTACATAATTTGACTCTCTAGGTTACCAAACTAAGTTGTCATTCGATCATTCTAAATGTCTCATTGAGGCGTCTTAGAACAGGCCAGGGTAATAATGTAAACACGATCTTTAATGTAGTAATTTGCAGTAAACAAATTTTCCGACGCAAACAAGAAACGATGTTTGGAAGGATTACTTTGAACGAAGAAAATATATACCCAACGAAATTGAATGCTTGATTAAAGTTGTTAGCATTTAAATTATCCCATTTCCTGTTCTAGTTTTGAGTTACACGTTAAATATTTATGAAGTTTATCTTTTTGCTCAGGCACTTGCATCTGCCCAAAGCTACATTGTTGTAAAGCTTTTACACTCAGTTAAACACTTATAGGTAACTAATACAGTCATGTTTGGAAACACACTTAAAAAATTTAGAACCTGGTTAAATTTTTTGCTTAAATTGCAAATGCCATGCTTCGGTTTTCATGTCAGAGAATTTACATTTTTTAATTTTGCGAGACAAACCACCCGCTTTGATTGTAACAAACTTTAATTGCAAACACAGAGCACCGTTAATAGTCTTTGCTTTTTCATGATCACGTCACCGATTTTATCATCCTGCAGCGAAAAATTCTACTGGTGTTTCAACCAAGGCTTTTTATTTCATCTTTCAGCGATTTGTGTATGCTTGATTGTTGTAATTCCATAAGAAAGAGCATCGAGTGTTGCGTGTTTGGGTAAGTAAAACTACCTCGCAATAACGTCTCTGAAAATATAATTTAATGTAGAGCAAGGATTTGGATGTTTTGAAAGCCAGTACGGAAAAGTAAGCAATATCTATACAACTATAGATATTGCTTAAGTTGTGAAAAGACATCATGCACCTGTCAGTCGCTTCAAATTTTATCGCGCAATTTGACAATCTAAAGGTTGTAAATATCGTTTCTGTTTCATAATACGTATTAAGTAAAACTTTTTTCAAACTTTCATCCAAGGCTTTGATTTTCCTTCGTGAGCATTATGACACGCACGCAAAAATGGCTGACGATTACTAATCACAAGCATTGCAATCAGATAGCTTCCTGTTATTCTAGTTAAAAAAGTCACATGCGGTAGGGTGCCAAGGCTCGCCGGGTTTTTGGATGTGTTCGACACGATTCAATTAGTCCTCAGTTCATGGCGTTGACAAATATCCTTGCGTTGCTTAAAAATATATTGTACGAACACGCAACAGCGACATTTTAGGGTTAATGGTTCCAGGGACGCTGAATTTCAACTGAAAGAGTTCGTTGCTTTCTCTATTGTGAGGCAGTGTCAATTCAGTTTCTTTCGAACAAATTTTCGAAGCACTCAGCGACCTATACGACTTTGTTAAACGGAAACAAGATTAAAATTGTGCAGCTGCCTAACCATTTCTCAGCCACTTGAACTATTTATGCTATGAAGATGTTTCTAGAATTAAAGTTAGTTTCTATGTGACCCCCTAGCTATATCACTTCTAACCGGCCATTGTGCCATTGCACTTGGCAGTATACCAATGCCTGAACCGTGGAGCATCATTAATCTCGGTAAGTTGGTTCTTAAAGTACTACTTACGAACCTATAGTCCTCGGTATGCAGTACTTTGCAGAATGATCATACAGGAACTTATTGGAGTATTCGTTTAGATTACAATAGTTTGGAGAAGAATCCGCGCATTCGTGGCTTTAATCAGGGTTATTAGTTGATTTCAAGATACACAGAAGTAGTAAAAATGAGGCGAAGCCGAATTTTTTTGCGAACTGCTAAGTTTTTGAAATAGGAGAGAAAGCCCTGTACAAGTGTTTCAACTAGCGTCACTAATGAACTCTTTCTACAAGACCAACTGAGACGGAAACTGACCAAATCTATTTTAAATCGTCCTCCAACTTCAAACTCTTCCCCACAAATACGATTTTGTTTTGTTTTTGGTTCATTATAATTATTTGTGAGTTTGAGAAAGTGAAAGGCTGAGCAATTGACAGACTTTCTTCCGAAGATGCGCTGCTGAACATATCGTTGCATGATGAGACGAAAATTTTGCCATTGGCCGCTTCCGCCGATTTGTTAGAAACTTCCAGGTCCCAGACTATAAGCGGAGCGACATTGTGCGAAGAAACATATTGTTCGTCGCCCCATTCTACTTCAATATTTCGTTTCCGACTAGCTTAATTAGAGTCTGGTCTTCTGCCGTTCAAGGACATAAAAAATGATTGATGATTGACGCAGTTGAATTGTCCGCTGTTCGACGAACACCAAATTAACCTTTCAATGAAATGGTTAAGATTAAATTTTAATTTTGAGAAGAACGTCCTGTTTTCCTTTCAACTCAATCTAAGATACTTTGGAAACAATATGTTTTTTTTTTTTTTCATATTTGAAGCAATTCTTTAAAATACTTTACCAGCAATATACTCTGACCTATTTTTGAGATCCCATGACAACATAGTTCATGTCATTTATTTGTTATTATACGTTCATCCAGATCATTGTTCATGTTAACATACGTGCATTTTCCTCTAACGTTTCCATTGGTGGCACCAGGAATTCCTCGACGCAGGTGCTAAGGTCTCCTACAGGGGAGCTAAACCAAAGGAGGCATGACCACGCTCCCTTTAAAATCTCATTATTTGAATGTCGAAAAGATTATGTTATTTTTCGCAAGAATAATCTCAACTTCTGACTACAAACAGTTTGCTTTTAGAATTGACAAGAAAAGAAGAGTCCATTATCTTTCTTCGCTGAATCAATAAAAAGTTCTCATAGTTTGTTCAATATATAAGTGCCAAATAAAGTGCAGGAAAGTATCTAATAAAGCCTGGTTTCCATATAGTTGTAATTCTTGTAATTCAGTCGGCGATTGTCGCCGATCAAGTCTTACAACAATTACGACTTAATGGCAACGCGAGTCGTAATCGTTGTAATTCTTTTGGCGACCAATTGGCGACTGTTGTAGAAGTTGAATCAAGTTCAAGCTCTACAAAAATTACAACTGCCGCCGAGAAACCAACATTTAATGGAAACATTCGTCGCCGACAGTCTGCGACAGAAAAGTGCCGCATAATGCTAATAACCAATAAACGTCAAAAGTTACCTTTACCTACCTACATGACCTCAGCCGCAGGATAATGCTTTATATAATTGATTATATAATGATGAGTCAAACGTAGAGTTTAACTGACCAATGGCTCATGGATGTTGCTCGGGTGTGCCCGCCCACCTTCCAAAGATAATCGGTTGTATTTTGCGACAAAGAACCAGTAATTTTATGTTTCCTCTTCCTTGAGTTTTTGCGAATCCTTGCTAAGGCAAGCGGCGACAACTTTTGGTGTTGTTCAAATAACCTTCGACTTAACTATGCCATCAACGTTTAGCGTTTTAATTTACGGAATATTTTATGACAACGTGTCCGAAGCAAAACTCTGGCTCTCGCCCAGGTCTAATTTGTTCCAAACCACCCGCTAGCGCAGTTTGAACATATGTCGGTGATCACTAAACCAAGACGTCCTGAGTACTAGAAGGAAATCGGTGGCTAAATTAAAACAATTACAACTATATGGAAACAATTGTTGTAATGGAGTAGGCGACAGTCGCCGACTGAACTACAAAAATTACAGCTATATGGAAACCAGGCCTTAGCTACTTGATCTACAAAACTGACGTGGCGTGACCACAACCGAGAACTTAACGCTGAGACGAAACAGTACTTCGGGCTGGCAGGAAACACATTTAAAGAATGGTTTTGAAAACACATAAATTTTTTCCGAAACTACAAATATCGCAACGATAGGCAACTCTCAAAACACATATCGAACCTAAGGGAAAACGGAGGACCTTTGATTAATTGGGCAACACTGAAACTTTCCACATCTTACGCAAACGGATCAAAACGTTGTAATCTTTGTTTGGAGAGAAACACTGCATCGTGAATCCAGATAAAGGCAGAATGTTAAGCAAGAGGTCAGAGATATTTTCCAAACACAGCCATCAAAACAAATTTAGGATCTCAAATATATTCCTTGTGGCGAAAAAGAGCAGTGACTCGTCCTCCCACGGACTATGATGTAAAAGGAACGGCCTGAAGATCACTTCTCGCATGAAACTTCGAGCTGTACGTGCTCTATCATTTCATGGCATTGAACGTGTTCTTAATCATTTTCTCCAATAGACCCCTTGCACATGACGTCAATACGGTCCATCTGGAGGACAACTTCAAAGTTCCGACGTTCAACCGAGCGAATAATCGATGAAAATTTTATTGTCTATAAGCATTTTTCCTCCAGCAAAGAAATAAGTGCAAGGGGTCTATTTATGTATATGCACCTATACATTTAGCATATACCTCTCAGTTGAATAGTGTGTTTTTTTGCGATATCTGCTTGGTTGCGTAGTTACGCTAATAGGAGTGAACCAGTCTAAAACGTCATTAAACCAATCAGGGTGCGAATAACACCCCACGTGATCGTCACTTTGTTATTTATCATTCGTCGTACCTACCACCTCTGCATGCCTTTGGAAACCGTAACTCTGCTTTGGTAGGCGTACTATTTGAATAAGGGAAATAGAGCAAAGCCTGATTAAAAATATAGCTTATATCAGTGGAATATAGAATGACGAGTATACTTCGTGGTCGGTTTAATGGCAAAAAAATCTGGCTGCGAACTAGTTTTATCATTTGTGGGAAAACATAAAGGTTCGGCAAGTGCCTTGGTTGGCCACAATGTAGAAATTCAACTGATAATAACTTTTGGGCTGTGATCAGCTTGGGTATTTACCTCGTGTACCGAACATACTCCTATGAAAATTCCACAAGCCAGATTCCACATGTGAAACAGGAACATGTGAAGTTGTTTGACATGTGAACACGCATGAACCACATGTGAATCACATGCAAACCACATGTGTAAAACATATGAAATTACATATGTGATACTTGAGCATGTGAAAAATATAAAAAATGTTAAAAACCACAAGTAACATTTTTTCACATGTGAAACTGAAACAAATTTACGTTCATCACATGTGATCACATGTTGGTGGTCATGTATAAAATCACACGTGTGAAATCATGTGGAATTTTCGTAAAGGTACAAAGGACATAGAACATTTAATAACGGTCCTCAGCCGACATTAGTATGTCAAGATTTAGTTTCCTAAAACTACTTGAATTCTAACTTAAAAGTTACATAACTGTAAACCTATTCGAATCTTGATACTCGCCCCGACCAAAAATCAACCTTTGACATCCGTGCAAAAATTGATATTGCATTGTTATGGAGATAAATATTTAAAAAACTAATGTTGTTACGTTGTCGTTGCTGAAATCAGTTTTAAGCTAAGTTCTTCATACATAAAACCATACAACTTCAAAATCATTAAATTCTTGAGAGAAAGGTATACATGAATAAATGGCCAGAGTTTTTCACTAATGAAACATTATGTTCAGTGTCCTCTATCCGCTACCGGAAACAATTTCTTATCAATTTGGCATTAAGTATTAAAATGATGAAAGAAAATATTGTTTTCGGTTAATGTTAGAAACCAAAATTATGAATATATCATTCCATATATTTCTGTTGTCCGTCTTATTTCTTAGAAAGTAGTTTTGATCATTCACGGGACAAAGGTGGGGTTATAAAATTCTAACAATTCCTTTGGGGGGCTTATAAAGTAAAATAATGGCCTCGTACTGGGCTATTATTAATCATTAAAAATAAAACCAGATAAATTTACGTTACGAAACATTATCCACTGTTCAGTTTCACTCCACCCAAGCTTAACTGAATAAATCTAAAAGTGCATTATGACGTACGTACACAGAATCCATTGACAGCAGACAGTTTCAAAAACAGAGGATAAAGCAAATCCCGAAAAATACTGACATCTTTAGGAACCAAGATTTGAATAAACAACCAGACGTGAGAATGATTGCGATGATATCCGACTGTAATTATTACAAAGACATCTTCAAATGGAACTCACAAGTGAAAATGACTTTCTAATGAAGTGAAAATATCGTCGCAATATCTTCCAAGATCTTGTTGTTCACTCAAATCTTGGCTTCTCAAGATGTCAGTATTTTTCGGGATTTGTTTTAACCTCCACATACGTGTTCGCACACGCACACAAAAACATATGACTAACATTCTAAACAAGGAATTCGCTAGGAATCACGAATCCTAAAATTTCATGATAAACCTACTCTGCTAAAGTCAAGTAGAAAAGTTGACTGGAGCGGGATTCGAACAAACATCTTGGAGTTTCCGGAATCTTGCTCTACAGATTGAGCTATCGAGTCAACGGGGAACAGCATGTTGGTTTAATCCTTTTTAAATGCAGGTGAGATTCTCTCAACAACTTAACGCTTTATATCTGTGAGGATGTGCAGTGTTTCGATTCTATTTCGGAATCATCCTCAGGGTAACTCGGATATTTGTAGGATAACAGGATATTTGTAGAGCAGTGGTTTGGAAACACGAAGATGAGAGTTCGAATCCCGTTCAAGTCAACTTTTCTAGCTGACTTTAGTAATGTAGGTTTATCACGAAGTTCTCTGTTCATGTTACCCGGGGGATGATTCTGAAAGAGAATCTGGAATCTGCCTTAATGTTGTCAAATGTTTACATCGCAATCGATTTTGATTAAATCTAAACTTAAAAGCTCCTGGAAAGAATATGATCTGAATGCCTTAAAGAATTAACCCTTTCCTGCATATACCGTATGTTGTCGTACAACAACAAATTACAGCAACAGAACGAACGAAAAAACAAAGCTTAAAACAAAAGACAACCAAGAACAAAAGAGAAAACAAATCATGCATGAAAGGTTAAAAGTCATGGGGCCTGGTTTTGTTAACATGGAAAGACCTCTCGCTTCGAGTTGGGTATTCACATTTCAACTAAAACTTCTCCCTAGGTTCAGTTAAACCTGTATTTTTACCCGCCTTGCTGAATCACACTTACGAAATGGACTTATCTCGCATTTTAAAACCCGCTCGGCGGTTCCTTCGGGGTTCCTGAATACGCATAGATTTGTATTAAAATTTCTGGAAACTCGAACAAGTTTCCTCATTCGAAAGCTGGCGTGACGAGTCCACTCCTGAGCCACCTTGCCAAGAAAATTTCAGACGTTTTTGTTACGAAGACACGCGAACGTTAAGATTATAGCTCGTACGTGTCCAAAAGCATTCATGCCACATATATAAAAGTACACCCATTGCGTAGTTTATAAACAAACCACATTAAAAAGATTAATATTAAATTTTCAGAAGGTCGAAAAGGGACCGACGTTATTAGTAAAAGTACCCGACATTTTTGCGAGTTAGGAAGCGAAATAAGAAGGGCTTTCTCTTGCGATGAGAATCTCTACCTGCAACTGACTGAAATAGCTTTTGTTTTATTTTTCCCTGGGAAAAACAAGGCTCGGTCAAGGGTTTTTGCTAAACACGTCATCCAAATTTCCTTTTTCTGTTTGGCATGTTTATTTTCCTGCTTGTTTTAGTGTTATCTTTGTACAAGGTAGTACGGGTGTATGGCTTGCCTTCAAACATTTCTGATATAAACATTACCGACGAGAAATTCTTAAGGTTCATCAGCGATGTCAGAGATCCCTCTCGGCTTCAATGACCGAATTTTCTGTCGTGGCCAGATGAAGAAAGTCTTACTCAAGCTTGAAAGAACACGGTATTTAAACATAAAAGGGACGTCATTCACTGGCGGACTCCGACCAGGCGCGTGTTTCTGAAAACGAAATTCCAACCCACTTGCTCGGGCTGGAATCGAGGAAGTTTCTAAGTGACCAAGAGTCAGAAATTAAAGCTATGTTTTCGTGGAAAGCCCAAAACCAGCTCATCAGACGTTAACGCATCTGCTGTAGAACGTAAACCATTAGTTAACCTCACCCCCAATAAGATTTGTGTTAACTAGTCTAAACATACACTCTACAACAGTCCTTTTTTAGGGACTTGGATGGGTAAAAGTGGCTTCGTGTGCCAAGTTTAAAATTAGCTGTCTCTGAGGCTGACGTCCTTAAAGGCATGAACCCGTGGTAAACATTACAATGACAAATGAGATAAGCGATTTAAAAACAATATCAATTCGCCGGCGGTATACACGACATAATGGGTTGTACAAAAAAACCTCGCAGCTGATTCACTTAATTCTTAGTTTTGTACTACGACTGCTACTAATCTTCCGCCACATTCGGAATTTAAGAACCTGAACCTCCGACCTGAAGAAACTCCAGGACTGCAATGCGCGCGGGCTAACTATTAAAACGAATTCTGTAGGGGGTTATGTTGACATGTCTAAACTAATTCACAAGTTGTTGACATAATACAGAGATATCCTACGCTCAAACTTCATCCCATGCTGCCTCACCGATTTCCTGTTCTCTATCATCGACGTAACTTTTTGCGTTTTCGGACGTGTTTTTTTTCAGCTACGATTTACTGCGGACGATGCGGAATTCTTGAAAGTGGAAGGAGTTTATTGAAAATGCTGAAAGTTTTTGGGAACAATACAATTTTGCCTACGAACGGCGTGTGGACGGTAATCGTCGTCGGCTATCTAGCAGTTCACACGGTTCTATTTACCCACGTCAACGAACGACTTAACAAAACTTTGAGGCGGATGGACAAACTGGAGCTCCTTTTAACAGACACAATTGCCAGCAAGGATCTTCGGGTTAAGGAAATTCGTATGAGTTGGTCGCGTAACTTGGAAAATGTATTAGATGCTAATCGTGACCAGACGGAAGGAAAGGAGTTTTTGCGGATTCGTCGGGAGGCAAAAAGAAGCTACAGAGTTGCAAGACTTTTGAGGGAGATAAAACGCTTGGAACAAAGGTAATAATAGTTTAACATTAGTATAACTGAGACAAAGCTTGCTCGATCTTCATTTGTATTATGTTTCGGCATTTAAGCGAGCTACGACCTTGATTCTAACGGCAGTGACCTCAACGAGTTACCCTATCTCCGTCTTCTCTATCAGTGCGACATGTCTTTTGTCAGAGACGAATCCCTTTGCACGCAAACGGTTGCTTTAAATTTCTAGTCCTCACTCGACTTTAGGGTGTTTGGTGTTTTTCTCCCACGAGATAAAAACAATAAAAATGTATCTCAGCAGCCGTTGTCATGTTTGCCCTCATATAGCCAGAGGTAACATATGTACTCAAGGCAAGCGAACCAAAAGAGAAAGTTTGATAGGGAAGATCATCCGTCAAAGCGGTAGGGCGCGCGTAATTGTTTACAGTGTGGCAAAGAGGTAAAGAGTAAGTAAAACGATGCGCGCTGCCAAGTGATTTTTTTCAGACCTGCAAGCCGTAAATATAACTTCGTTAGACGATAAGGTCAATGATAATTTAAACCTGGTTATCTGAAATGGTCAGATACCAGCAAATTACTGCTCGAGTAAACAGAGTCTACGTGCATGAAAATCTTTCGCAGATGGCGAGGGGATCTAATTGATTGCGGTTGTTTGTTCAGCACCTCCACATCATCAAGTTTAATGTGAATTGCACGTGTCATTACAGGAGGTGCAAACTGATGCTCCATGTACGGTCTGTTGGAGTGGTTCGAGACGGTAGACTATTCTTGTGCGAACTCGTCTATCGTTTGTATGTTACACGAGTCAGCACAATTCTCTTCAGCATCCGAGTATTATTGCGACAGAGAATTTTTATTGCAAGCAGATATGATTGCTTTGGGTTACATGTTTTTGTAGGTAAGACACACTGAAAGAAAGAAGACTGTAGTCAGGTTTTGATTTCCTTGCTTGGTAGCGTAAAATAATTGCTTTATTAACTGGAGAATGTTATGCAAATACTTCTAAGCCTTGTTTACATTAGCACTTTTATCGCGCGATTAACTGTATGCGATTTTCTTTGGTTTTATTGGCGATCCGACAACAATTTTGGCTGTCTTATCAAGCATCAAATGACTAAGCCCTTGTCATTTGCTCTTTGTATTTTTCTTTGGTTCTCGTCTTTGGTTTATTTGTTCTCCCTTTTCACAATGAAACCTGGCCAACAAGTAAATAAGTTAGCAATAAATCGCCTGTAATATCGACCAACTTATAACTGGAAAAAAATGCTCATTTAAACTGTCGCAGCAGAAAGCACGTTATGATGTTTTAGTACCCATCAACTTTCGCGACTTCCGCTTATTAATCGACATTCTACGCGGCGGTCACAAATTGGTGAAATTGCACGTCATGAAATGGCTTCATATAGTCTCCAAAAGCATTCTTTCAGATAATTATTGAATAAGAAACAGTTTGCAAAAGTTTCACGGTTATTTATGCCGGCAAGTTCGGGTATTTTATGATCCGTTCGTCCATTTTGGACGAAGTGTACGTGATTGATGCATATGCACGCTTGAGGTTGTTTGAAACGCGGATGTGAGCGGTCACCAGACTGACGGATGAAAGCTTAATGTAAAAGGGACAAAATGTCGACGAAAAAATAAAAAATAAAATGCAAGCTTACCTGAAAAATGTTCGTGAACGTGGGTTAGGATACCTTATTAACCTTTTCTGCGAAGGTTTTAAAGAGACTTTTGTCCAATATTTTAATATTTTTATCTGCATTTATCCTTTTATCTGCATTTTATCCTTTAACCTGCATCTGTGTTCCGCTCAAATGAGAAATTGCTTGAGGATGAGCCAATCTTTGGGTTCCTGACTGTTTAGTCATCAGTTTTGCTGAATGAAAATAACTGCTTTTGCCAACAAAATCCATGTCATTTAAGTTAAAGTAGTACGATGCAATGGTTTGACCCAGGGAATATCTGTCTTTTTGGACGGATTGTGTATTGGGCGCCATCTGGCATGAATTTTTATCATCAGTCATTCATTCTCCCCTTGTACGGGTGATTCTGCCAAAAATTAAGAGAGCAAAACGACACTTGGCTTTTTTTTTTTCACGGATAGAACTCAAGCCTTCTTATCTCTGTTAAGGCGCTGTTAAACTATGCAACTTATCTTACAACTTATGCCGCAACGACTGAATCCGTCGCGTTGTAGTTGAACGATATGGGAGCGTTACATTTGGCAAACGTTCCGTGGTTGTGCAATTTGTTGTGGAACAGTGACCAAGAAGGACTAAGACTGAACTTGACATTGATATTTATTCGTTAATCACAAAAATTGTTGCAAGACAAGTTGCGTGAAGAATGTTACACGATACAAAATCTCAAAAATTAGTTGCAACATTGAATCAATCATCGCAAACAGTAGAACTTGGTCGTATTTTGTGCAACGTTTCTGCTACGAAAGTGTTGCGACACTCTGTAATTACAGACTATGTTACACCATGCAATTTCTCTCGCTACATCATGTGTTGCTGCAAAATTGGAACACAAGTTGAAGCGGAAGTTGCAACAGTGGCTTTACGCTATAACCAAGCAGCTAAATATTGCGGGACCTATTGTCGAACATTATGGTAAAAAAAACTCCGATCAAACATTGCTGGGACAGTGTGGCATAACGCCGTCAAACTTCGTCCAACATCTGTTCAAGCTTAAAATGTTCAGTTATATGGGTTTATTCTGCTGAATAGGCCAGTTCAAACTTAATATAAGCACAAGCTGCTCAATTGACTTCTCAATTCGAAAAAATTCTTTTGCTTAATGCATATGGAAGAGTGACTACTGCTCTTCACTACTTGGAAAATAGAGAGAATTATAGTGTTAACAAGACGTGTCGGCCTTTTTCTTTATGGCGACTATTCAAAATAGTCTTTTGTGGGTAAGTAAATTAAGGCCTCGTTTTGATGATTGTAATTTAAATGTGCCGTTTCTTCCAAATGGAGCGAGTAAGGCTATTTAAGATGCTCATGAAGGAACATTTGAACTGACATCCCTTGTGGATACGTTCTATTCAACAAGGTATGAAAAACGGTCCAACAATATTGGATTAACAATAGTAATGATAAATAGCTCATGTAGCGCCACCACCATATGTCCGGTGCCGTTTTACATAGTTGTGATGCAAAAACAACAAGTTATACTTAATCTCATAATAAAACGTACAGGATTAAGATATTAGCAACTAGGTTAGAAAAGCTTGTTCATATAAGAGTTTTAAGTTTGCCCTTAAGAATGTTTAATGATGTGGACTGTCTAACATCATTTGGCAAACTATACCACAGATTACGGGCAGAAACAGAGAAAGCCCTTAGCGCGATAAGACTTCAAACTAAATCTAGGGACAAAAAGTAAGTTTTTTGAGGGAAGAACGTAAAGTGCGAGAAGGCTTGTAAGTTTGAAGACGTTCTCTCAATTATTGAGAAGAGGAGGTGTTGATAACTTCAAAGGTTTCAACGAAAACATTAGAAATGATTCTTTGCTGTTCAGGAAGCCAGTGAAGATCTTTCAGAGTAGGAATCATCTGCTCATTTTTGCAGGAGACTGTAAGTAATCGGGTCGCTGAATTTTATACATGTTGGAGTGTCTGGATCAAACAATCAGGTAGACTATATAAAAGGGAGTTGCAGTAATCTAATTTGTTATGTACAAAGCCATGGATTAATATTTGACCGGATTCAAACGATAAACATTTCCTAATTTGTGCAATCTTTCTAATGTGCAAAAAGACAGATTTACATATAGCAGCAACATACTGTTGCATCGTTAGAGTGTTATCAAATGTAACTCCAATATTTCTCGCAGATTTAGATTGAGCAATTTTTTTCTGCATTGCCAACCACAGTACTGTCAATAGGAGGCTGGGGCAATGTCTGGCCGTTAAAACTAAAAGTTCAGATTTATCATCATTACACTTTAGTTTATTGGTAATACACAGTGGTACAACTACAGGGTGGGAAACGTGGATAAAGCCCACGGGCCCCGAGCAAAAGGAATTAGTTAGGGGCCCACCGAACAATTTGGGACGTCATTATTATTTTCATGCCGTGGTGGCATGAATTTGTTGCAATAAAGTTTAAAACTATTTTCAATTCGCAGTACGATCGAACTGTCACATTAAGGCAAAAGTTTGATCCGCCGCCTCTTTAATATTTCATCTATTTGTGTGACAGATTTACCAAACAATGAAAATGAAAGGCTGTGAGAATTTTCACTAAAGTCCGCGGAATGTTACCGATAAAATCGTGTACTGTGATTCGATTCCTTGTACTTTAAAGCTACACTGTGAGCTGCTTCTGTATTGTAATAAGTAATTAGTTGTAACACGACTTTTTGATGATAAATATCAGTTGTTTTTGTTTACCTAATATCTTCAAATTGCCACCCACACGTCTATCGTATCGTCAGAGTCGACCTGGATAGGGCCCACCAGATAATTTATCCCACGAGTCCCTAAATGCCTAATTGGGCCACTGATAATGCACCATCTAAGTAGATATGTCAAGTACAAAAGCCTCTATTATAGCCTTAGAAATCTCCAAGTCACTTTAAAATTAGTGGTTGAAAAGTCACATAAATCTGTGCATCATCTGCATATATGTACGATAAACCTTGTCGTCTTACAATATCTTTCAATGGCGAGGTATACAAACAAAGTGGGTTTGTTTTATTCCACATCTTGTAATAGTTTTGCCTTGACTTGAACTTTTTAAACATCAGATTTTTCTAAACAAATTTTAACATTTTTTTGACTTAATTATGCTCCTGAAACTTAATTATGCTTCTAATCTGCATGTATAATAATAAAGTCCTTAGGTATAAGAACATGAAAAGTATATACCTATACATAGTAACGAGCTCATTGACAGTACACAGTAAAATAAAATATAATAAAACTGTATAATTATATCATCTTTTTAATGTTCTTATCCTTTAGGACTTTATTATTGTTCATTTTACCATAATTTATTAGTGTCATTGTGAATACTAGCACAAGCCTGGCTCATCTTCTTGGTTTTGGCGATATTGAATAGTAGGACGAAAACTTAAACCTTTTTACTAAATCAGAGTAACAATCAACCGCAGTTGTTGTAATTTCAGTACAGAATCACGATGAAAACCGTTAAAAAATATCTTCTGATTACGCATCGAAAATTTCATTCAATACTGAGCTTTTGAAATTTTACTCCACAAGCCAGGCTGAAATTCTCCTAGGTATCTGCCTCTAAGGCTATACTTACTCCTGTTTACTTTAACCATAGCTACTGCAATGGCTACTTTTAACATGTTTTAATTGTAAACATTCTTGGTTTAGAGATACCTGTCTTGCGGCGAAAATATCTTAGCATGCCTGCACGAGTAATCTATAAATGAGGCACTACCGCAGTAGGTCGTGTAAGAAAACACAACGATGGTGAGTTTAGACTGGTTCACACTAAGCACAAACGCCAGTGCAACCCTGCCAATCAAAGTCTTTCTTTTGCTTTCCAGGCAGTGAAGAGATTAGACACACTTCAGGAAAACTTTATCAAAATAATTATTTCAAGGTTGAGAACCTTGTGCTTTCTTTTGCGTTCAGAGTAAACCTGGACTTTGTGCTTAACCTTTAACTCACCAATTATTTTTGAGATGTGTTGGGTCAATCCACTTAGAATGCAATACTGCGAAATTTCTTCATTGACCACCGAGAGAAGCTTTCTTCATGGAAGGATGGGGGACTATACTGCGGGTATATATAGCAGAAAGTAAAGCACCCATATACTTGAAACCTACGTGCGGGTGGACCGGTGTGGGTGGGAATCTGCAGACTCTGCTCCCGTGAACTCGTTGTCCTTGTGAGGTGGGCAGGGGGTGGAGCAAAGACAGGTGCTCTTTTTGGTCGCTTATTTAATAAGTTTTTAACAATGTTATATCCAAAAAAATTTTTTGCTTGGTTCGTTAATTTGGCTTGGTTGAAAACCAGAACAACCAAAGTAGGGCCATATATGATCCTGTATCAGTGGCGTAACGGACTATGTTCAGGGTTAGAGCAACCTCTACGGGCCCCGACCCCTAAGGGGCGCTTAATGAATCTGTAAAGACAATTGAGAATTAAAGTCTTCAAATTATCTACACTAAGTCTATACTAACGGGGATGACGGGGGGCCCTGAACAAAAGTCTCCTAAGCGTCCTCAGTAGTTCTGTTACGGCACTGCCCCGTATATGGGTAAAGAGTTAATAAACAATTGAATTTCAAGTCTAAGATTCATTGAACGTCCTCAAATAATGGTCCCAAGAGTAATCTTCGCACCTTGTGACCGTCTTAACTTCGTGGAAAAACAATTTCTGAGTTAACGAAAACGGCGGCCCTGAATCGTTAGAGAACCTTAACAAAGCTTAACCTTGTTCTTGTGATGAACATTGGATTTGTTTGAATAACTCCTTGTCTGCGAGAACCAAACAGAACTACGACTACTGAGTTCCCTAGTTAATCTATGTATCTAGCGAATCTAATTTCGGTTTCCAATGGCACATTTATAATTGTCTATCATAGGTCACAATAGTTGAACTTGTCAAACCGTAGTCATATGTTCGTTATTTGTGTTTCAGTAACTGGTCACAAAAGCTCAGTCAGTGCTGACGTTTTCGTTATGTTATCAGTATATAATTTTAAAGAGATTTCAACACGAGCCTAGGTTGAGATTTCAATTTTGATTGAAATTTACCTTTGCTTTGCCCGTTATGCCTACATACCATGCTTTTGAATTCCATTGAATTTTGCTCGTTCAAATTTTAAGAAAGAGCATTACAACAAAGAAAATACAATGGAATTCATTGGAATTCAGTGGAACGAAGTGGAGGTTCAATGGGATTAGTTGGATGTATTGTCAATTGGATCATTATAGATGCACATATGGCCTCTGCATCATTCTTTTGAATTCGTTTCTCATTTTTTTGAACTTTTGTATTTCTCCAACAACATTCAAAATAACGAAGTTCAGGTTTTGTGGGTGTAATGGTGCATTGTAGGATTTATACATTCTATGCATTCTGTATATGCTGGAAACGTATTCAATAATGTTGGGTGAAGCAACTTGTCATTGTTGGATCAAGCCATCGTTTGTCCTACCTTTTGCTTATTGTTAAGGCCGATTTTCTCTCGTTTTAAAAAGTCGAGCGGGCGATTACGTTCTTTGAGTCGATTGGCTGATATTGGCTGTTACAAAAATGTCGAGCGGAAAGGTTGACTCCAAGCACTGTGCTACAAGTCACGTTTTTCACAGTAAAATTATCACCCGCGCAACTTTTTACACCGAATGGAAAATCAGCCTTTAGATCATGTTGGCCGAAAATTTTTTTGCTTGATCAAATAATATTTGAACGAATACTGACAGTGTTTTTGCCGCACTGTTTTAAAAATGTCGGATCACGCTTGGACAGGGTTTTAAAGTTTGCATTGCGCCTCTTGCTTGCTTGCTTGTTTGCTTGTTTAATTTCTTGCATCTAACGTACTCAACCTGTTGTACCTGAACAATGCATTGTAAATGCCCAAAGGGAACTCTAAAGGTTTCGTCCAGGCGGACGTAAACATTTAGCTGGGCTTTAATGTGCTGTCCACAAGACAAAAGATAAACGATGTCATTTTTTGCGAAAACCTATGAAAACGTCACTACATCGTCTTCTTGTTGACGGTGGAAATAAGAAAAATAATAACATTTCAAAGCGGTAACCATTCAGAACGCATTTACGTGCATTAACCTTGCTCTTTCTCCTTATCACAAATTTGAATTAGTCTGGCATGTCATTATACATGAAATGAAACGAGATACGTGATTTCATCATCTACCAAAAATGTGCAGAATGTCTGATCGACGTCTTGGAATGTCGGAAAAGGGGACAAAAGCCTAATGTTACTGGATATGATATTCCTTGAAGCAATAGTACAAATGGCTTCAATGTTGTCCATAACTTTCCAGTATTTTTATAATTACTTTCGTTGTTACACGATGCTGAAATCCCGACTGTTGATTCACTGTGTTTTCAATTAACCTGGTAACTTTACACGCAGCACAGAAATTTGCAGTGGTAACAGGTAGCTTGGGAACTAAACCACCCAAATAATTTCAAGAAATCGTCACTGTGATCGACAAATGGTGATAATTTAAATAATCGCTGTACGTAGCAAATAGTGATCGTAATATCGTACAGTACTCTAAGTGTATAACACTTGCATCCCGCCATTTCTTCGATGTTGCATGGAACTCTTCAAAAATGCTAAATTTTCTCTAGGGCTGGCAAGCCAATCGTGAGAGAAAATATGAATTGTCGCGCTCGCTTGTCGAAAGTGTACTGTTGGTGTATTTATATTCAAGCTGCGCTATGCACACAAGACACTTGAATTGCTCCTATATGCTGCCGAATGTCCAGCTAGTATCTCGGAATTGACCAGAGACACAATGTCAAACATACATGTGTGTTAGCGAGACATTATGCCAAATTAATCGATACATTATGTCGATTTGCCATAATGTCTTGTTAACATACATGTATGTTTGACATTGTGTCTCTGGTCGATGCGTTGGTGTCAAATCTTTGGCTGCTATCAGCTTTTCTAAGAAACTAGCTCGAAGTATATTTGTTTCTTCGCACGTTCTGGCACAGGTTAACTGGAATTAATTTTTTAGGGAGAAAAAATGAATTTCTGCACAGTTTCTCCTGATGAAAATATGTGCTCCTCAATTTTGTTGTCGTTGCAATTCATTAGTACATGCTTCTGATTGATAAGGGCTTCTATTGATAACATTTCTTTAAAGCTGAAAGAATTACCCTGGTAAAATAAAGATTTTCCATTCCATTCTGATAGAAATGCCCAACTAGTATCTCATAGAAATTGGTATCATGGCATTTTAGGCGTTCTTTCCTACTTCAAGTTTGAAATGTCTGATTCATTACTGGATACCCAACGCTTTGCCACCTTTTCACCATTTTACTCTAGATGTTCTTACCTGCCATATGTTGGTCCAAAATAACGTCCAGGTATTCAAATTTTTTCACACACTCTATCCCCGGTCCTTCTAACCGGATATCAAATGCCTGAATGTTTTTCAATCTTGTAATGAAAATTATTGCCTAGTAGATAATTTTTAAGACAGATATAATGAGAATTCTTTAATGCCGCAAATGTTTCGTCACTTTGCAGTTTCTTTTTTAAATTTTGGGCTAGATCCAAACAACGTTGTCTTGGGTTTTGCATAGTTAACAATCAGTTTGTTTAATTTCATCCAGTCTAAAATACTATTTAGGTCATTTTGCAATTTTATTTCTGATCCTGTTTCTGATTTGTCCGCAAATTAGTTTACGATGTCATATGGATTCACATTTATACTACAGTTTGTTGCACACTTTGGTAAACCACTTATGTAGAACACAAAACATAGCCAGGGGCCAGAAGCTTTTGCGACGCCATATTTCACGTCCAAACAATTGGATAATTTGTGATCATATTTTATTTTTTGAGTTCTTGTAGTCATGTAATCCTTAAACCAATTCAGTGCACTACCTCTCATTTATGGAACAAACATACATGATCCACCAGATCAAAATGCCTTCTTTATAGGTCAATAAACACAGTTCCACACATCTGCTGAATATCCATGTGTTCCACAATTTAAATACACTATGGCGGTTTCTGTGGAGTGATAATTTCGAAGGCCTGATTGAAATGTAGTGGACACTTTTTTTTTCTTTAAGGAAGGCAAGCAATTGAGTTTGGAAAGCTCGTTCTGCAACCTTTTTTATGACAGGAAGCATTGTGATGGAGCAATAATTGTTGTGGTACTACAATTACCTGTTTTGAAGATCGGAATAACGTTGCTGTGCTTCCAATTACTCTGAATAACTCCAGTTTGTAAAGGTATAAATGTATGAGGTCTGTAAATGGTTCTACGACGGCTTCAGCAGCATCTTTCAACAGTTAAGCGGGAGTATCATCAAGACCAGTTGCTTTATTTGGTTAGACGTTTATAAGTTCCGATAATACAAAGGTTGTAGTCATATTCTTCACAGAGAAATTTTCAACAACCCTTGGAGTCTTTACTATTAGGAGTACCGACTGGTGGAAGAGATTTTCACATGGTTTTGCTGCCAACGTAGTAAAGGAACTGGCTAAACGTTTCCATCGTCAATACACCTCTAGTTGAAGAATCATCATCAGCCTTCTTTTGTTTGTTTGGTAGAACCTCATTCAACATCATCCATATACCTCCATGTCCTTGATTTTTTCAATTAATTCGAGTAGTAACGGCTTTTTTTCTTTCCGCATTTAGATTGTCATGACATTTCTTGACCTTTTATATGTACTCCAACGAAGCTCTTTACTTGTTCTGATAGCTTTCTTGTGGTGATAGTTTCTTTCCTTCATAACCCTTGCAAAAATGTTGCATGTCACTTCACATATGAAAATAATATTTGATACATGAAATGTTTCAGTTCTATATATGAAGTGAAAATTTCATATTTGAAATCAATTTTGAAATCTGAACCTTTCATTTCATATCTGGAATACATGTTTCGCACACCAAGATTTCACACGTGAAATTTTGAACCAGTTCATTTTCCGTATTTTATATGTGAAATAAAATTTTCATATGTAAAAATTTCCAATTCCATAAAATTTTCACATCTGAAATGATAGGTAGAACTTCCTAAAGGGAAGGTCCTTTATTTCATTTGCTATCCATGGACTTCATTTCCCTCGTACTCCGGATGTTGTAACAGGTGCACGTTTATCTACCACGGTCATAAATGTATCCTTGAAACAATTTCATGCGTCTCCAACGTGTTTCACTCAAGTTCTAAATGTCCCGTGGGAAATGGTTTAAGTTCTCATTATTAAACAACTTCTTGTCAAACCACATACAATTTCTTCCTTCCATAAATTTCTATGGAGGTCTGTTGACTTGGTGTAGTTTTCTAGCTGCAAATATCGCACGATGGTCCGAGAAACTAACAAGAACTCCTGAGGAGTACAGCTCTGGTCTTGATGAATGTTTGTCTGTCTTTGAGAACCAGTTGTTTGCAGGATAACTGTTCAAAGATATAAATTGCTAGACCACCTACAAATCTATAACTATCGAACCTTATTATGATGTATCAGGGTATAGTTATTTCTTGATCAGTAAAAGCTTGGTCCAGCCAGGTTTCATTTATAGATATGACGTAAGGCTTGTATTCATCACACAGCAATTTTAAGTCGTTCACTTTATTGCTTAATCTTCATACATTTATATGAATAAATTTGACTCCCTTCATCACTCTGAGATCCACAGTTCCAGGGAAATATCATTTGAGAGCAACAAAGCATTTACAACGATCAACTGGTTGACAGTTTTATCACTCGCAAAACTTTACTTCATAGTGCCGTGTTACCTTCTTTGAAGATTTCACCATTTCCTATCTGTTCAATATGTAGGCGACTTTTTATTTCTGTTTTCATTTGATTTACTTCTTCATTTAATGGAACTGCAGACTTTCATAAGTCATTATCTTTTCCTCAGTGACAGAATTATCCAAATGGACCAAACAGATAGATGAAAAATATCAACTTTCTAGTTGAGATATGACCGCCATCTTGAATGACGAGATTGTCAGTATCTATTTAAATGTTTTTATTCTTTTCATTTAAAATATCACTTGTTAATCAAAATACAGGGAAATAAATGATAAACAGATTAACTTTTTATATGTGATTAACACTGAGCAGATTTAAACAGCCGTCTCTGTCGTTTTGATGGCTGACAATCCGGGCCACGCCCACACTAATCCACCGTCCGGATAAATGTGAAAACGGTATAAAGTTCAAAGGTTGGTAGCTGCCGTGACTGATCTCAAAGAATTCCGACGTTTCGAGTAAAGGAGTTTTAATAATAAAAGCCCTCAAAGGCCTCATCCATACTAAAACACTGTTTTCTTCAGCGAAAACAAGATAAAAGGTAAACGGAGAGTTTTGTGCATTATCTGTTCAGAGAAAGAACACAGTTTCTTTCAGTGAATTTTCCACTTTATCCAAATCATCTTCAAACTCAAATTTTCTGACCGTTCTGTTTTTATTTATCAAAATAGATAATGCACACAATATTCGGTATAACTTTTATACTGTTTTTACATCAAAAACACGCGACCAACGTCTTCAGATTTATCCACTCTGGAGAGCGTTTACAAAGAGATTGGCTTTTGGTGGTCGAAAACGCCGTTTTTGTGTGGACGGATAGCCAAACCGGAGAATCATTGATGGAGAAATAAAGATGCGTGTCAAATTATTCCTAAATAATGTAGACGTGGCCCTACCGCAAATGCTTTACTAATACTGGTTTCAAGTTGACATGAAACAGTCCATTGAACAACTCCTACTCAAACAACGTACGTAACAGATTTACAGGTCCACACCGGCTAATTTACGTTTCGGGCTTTATTGTCATAGTAAGCATTTCTTTGCTATTGCACTCGGCACATCTTTCACGCAGTTGAGCAAATCTTCACTAGTAATTCTTCCACTTGTTATTAAAACGCTAAGTTGGCAGTTGGTGCTGGGGAAACTGTGTTTATGTTTGATATTTTGAAATTCGAATTTAGTTTCACTTAAATCAACATACTTCACTGCAAATACAAGATTTCTACGTGGCTGATTATCCCTTGCTAATTATTGTTCATTGAGGCATCCTTCAAGTTCTTATGATTATTGTCAGTTTAAAAACCACTAATGAATCTAAGGAGAAGCTTTTAAACACATATGAAATGCCAGAAATTCGACGGTTTTAAATGACAGGTCCTCCACTTGCTCTGCAACCGAATTGTGCAAAAATAGAGTTGCTATCGAAGCTGGGAAGTTTGCGCAAACTGGGGATTTTGCTGATTTAAGTCATCTGCTCTTCCCCACTACATATTTCTTCAGGTTGTTTTGATAGCGGAAGCTTGTTATCAAAAAGACTAACAATTTCCGACCTTTTTAATTCGTTTACATTTTTGTCCACTTGATTTCATGTGGGCAATAAACCTGGCGGTATGTTTACAGAATCCGAAGTACCCAACAACTTGTGTGTCCTATTTTACCCAAGTCGGTGAAAGTTTTAATGAGATTAAGTGCTTAACTCCTTAAGTATTGATCAGAGGAAGGATTTATCCTTGAAAGAAATGCCAGTCGGCTGCATGAGAACTCCGAGCTATTAAAAAAAACCCCCAAAAACTAGAAATGCTGCTTGAATTGATTTATAATGCAACTGAGGGGACTGTGGAACAAAAGCTTCCTATGAGGCAATCTTTGCGAGCTTCTCCTCATGTTTTGTAAGGCAATATGAGTCACCATAGCAACGCGTTGCTGGTGAACGAAGTACATCCAGCGCCCATCAATCTGATTAGCTAGGGTGTGGTATCCATACCTAAACCACGCAAAAGAGTGTGCGAAATAGCTCGAATAAGTTTCTCCAGGACATCTAATCCATCACTGGACATAGGTCCAGTGATGGATTAGAGTGTCGTCTGGTTGATGCCCAGCAAATACCATTTTAATCTTTAATCTACAACATTATCCCTATGAAGATATCAACATAAAATGGAATAAGATATGAGCGAAATATGATCAGTTGTTTTACTTATTTGTAATTGCTATTGAGGTACCAAGTGGGAAGCTTAGTCTCCTAATGAAATTTATTGTCCAGCAGATAACTTTTAAGACAGGCATAATGAGAATTCTAATCCTTTAATGACGAAGCAACAGCTCCATTAAAGAATTCTCGTTATGTCTGTCTTAAAAATCATCTGCTGGGCAATAATTTTCGTTATTTATTAATGTTTGCTTGTTTGTTTGTTTGTTTGTTTTTTGACCTAAAATCTCGTAGCTTTCACCATTGATATCTAATCGTTCTGAACAAAGGAGCTGAATGTGTTTCGCAATAGCTCTTCAAAATTTTACTTTTTTTTGAAGAGCACATGAAGCACAAGAGAAAACAGACAGCATGATGTCTACTTTTACAGCGAGAGAGGTATACGAGAATTATGGGGATGAAATTCTTTAGTTATCTCAACATTATCCAAGCCCGTAGAACATGGAGCAGTGACATTGTGATAATATACATTTTGGATTAATAAATGCATTGCTTTTTTTAATCTTCGTCTGCAACCACGTTGTGTTGAGGCACTGGGAAATTCGGGCTTCTACTCGAATTTTAACAAAGAATAGAAGAGATTTTGGGAGACTAACGTTCATAAAACGTGAATTAGTGCTTTAAACAATGACGTATGAAATTAAACAAATACAAAAGGCGAACATTTAGTGCTGCAGAAATTCATGATTTCCCCCAAGGAACCCTCGAGGGAACCTCTAAAAATATTCAGCGAGCGGTAATAAATACAGTTAATAATAGATGATAAATTTAGTCACGAGTAGAATTATTTACTGCGGTCAACCAAATGTCAGAAGCGTGTTGAAGTTTTTTGACACAGCAGCATCCATAAGTCCGTTCGGGCGCTCGCGCACAATATAGACAATCCTGTTGTGTTAACTTTGACCAGGCTGCTTTGTGCGCCCTAAGTAATAAATACCGAATACCGAACAATAATTCAGGGCCAGTTCGGGAGTCTTTTTGACGGATGTTGCGTGACAGCATTTGTAAGTCAATGCGGGTACTCGCATATATTCCGAGCATTCCTATGCAGTTAACAAATACCAGGGTGTATTGCGGGTAAGCAGATGTCGAATTTGCTTTGTTATCCCCACAAGCCTTTATCAACTACGGAGATTTTTAAAGCAACATATTGCCCCAACAAATTTTGTTAAATATCTTTCACGAATGGCATGTTGCACGTAATTATTTTTCATAGAACACCCGTTGCGTGAAAACTCGTCGTTAATTCGCAACAGAACAACTACTGAAACAAAACACCGTTACACAGCAATCAACTTGTCTCCCGATGATGCAACTCTTCATCCAATAGAATTCAAATTTAAGCCAGTTATGTCCTCGATTGTTTTTCACGAGTTGAAAATACTTGTTTTCTATTGCTGCTAACGGCCTCTAACATTCCACGCTCAACCAACAGTCACGTCACTGGTCCATCCGCTTCGAAAGAAGCTTCTCACTACCCCACTGCTAAATGATAAAATCTATTCGTCGCTCACGTTGGATCCGTGAGTCTCTCTCAAGGACCTTTTGGTTCACGCTTTGTAAAGTGATAAACAGTCTTCTTATGGCATCCCGAAATTGTGATGTTGACGGTAAAATCCATTCCATGGAAGACATAACCCTTCCTAGTCATGCAGGATGTCTCTCCCTTGACAAGGGAAATCGTCTGGCGTTAGCCAAAGCAAAATAATAAAACATAGATCCTACCGAGAAGGAATTGAAGGTCAAGCGCACCAAAATTTTCAATTTTAAAGTTTAAGCCTTTTGTAGCTAAAGCCGCGGTCAAAGTGCACAACGATGACGATAAACGATAACGATACGATATTATTCATGCGGTCACATTTCAACGATAAAATCAATTCGATCGTTCATGTAGCAGCAGAAATACACGTCCCCGCACTTCCATTGTGCTAGCGCTAAGCAATCACGAGCCAACGGGCGCGAAGACAAAGTCCTGCCAATATAGCTGATTTAGATTTAGAAGTAGAGCTGCTTCTTTTATGGCTATTAAAGAGAAGGCAGCAGAGAAAGGTGAAAACCAGACGCATTCGGGTTCATAATGTAAACAGACAGCAGCTTCTGTTGGGGGAGTTTCACACTTTAGTAAGAGAACTAACTTCATATGAAGGTAACTCCATGATCATTTTAGAATGTGGTGGCGTCAATTTGATGAGATATTAAATCTCTTGGAAAATGATGTAAAGAAACAATAGACACAGTTTAGGCGGCCTAGCAAAGCAGAATATTAATTGGCTAAAAACTTTATCGTTATCGCCCAGCTAGAAAAAATCACTCTGGCGGGCGATTTTAAAATCTTAGTCGTTATCGTTCAACGATAATTTTATCGTTATCGTTGCAGTTTGACCTCTAATAGACATTTCATAGGCGAACGATTTTCTTTTTTTATCGTCATCGTTGCGCAGTGTGACCGGGGCTAAAGACTGTTCTATGTATTTTTATCTATGCAATGGCACTCTTAAAAACTTACTTGTTTAATCTTGGGTCTATGTAGAGAAGAAATTCCAAAGCTTCTTACGTTAAAATTGAAGAGTTTTGTACACATGTCGGCCCTAGACGTCTCCCGTTGACAAGTAAAATCGTCTGGCGTTAGAAAGAGTAAAACTATAAAGTCAGATACGGGGCGAAAAGAGTAAAGCCGTACAGACACTCTAAGCAATTAAGCTGCTTTCAACCAAATCTTGTTCTTCTACGTGAACAGAGATTAACTTTTTGAAAACTATTATTTCCATTCTTGAAATTTTAGCACAGTTCAAATTTATGACGTCAGAGATATAAGACTAATCTGTGCGGAAATCGCGAGCTTTCCAAAGAGTTTATTTGATGCATCTTCTGTAGTTTATGCCTAAAGTCGAAGTACCTCGTAAACCGATCTAACTCTCTGTTTTAGAGTGAAGAAATTGTTGAAACAAAAGCGGAATGACAAAAGAACGCGTGGTAAGTGGAAGACGAGTCGCTAGTTTTAAAAATCGACGCAATTTACGACGCCTTTCATTGAGACGATCATCGTAGTTAGTCCTGTAGTTCTGTGATTAATGTTGCTGGAAAAACGTATAAAAGAGAACAGTTCTCGGCCACCGATTTCCTCGAACAGTTAAACCACTAGATGAGCTGAAAGTAACTTTAATGTGGCATTTGTAAAAGAATACCAGCTAAACAATAACTAAGTTTAACATTTCGTTCCTGAACGCGTAACATCTTTAGAGAACTATGATGATAGTAAATTTAATGTGCTAATTACATATATTAACCAATCAGTATAGGGAGCTAAAATTGCGATAATAAGGGGGATGTGCAAGTAGATTAACCAGTTCTAACAAAGAGAATTGGATAACAGATATTAAAATAAATACAAGCGTTGAGCCATCACTGGCATTGGGCGAAGGTTTAAATTTACCAAGAATATATATAGGCTTTCGCGTTGTAAAAGTTTGAATTCCATATGATTATATAGTATTAGGATTCAATATCATCATGTAAATTGTGCTCTGGAGATGTTGTGTTAGACTTAATTATAATTTTTGAATTTCTGAACTTGTGCTTATGGCTGTTTTACGAATATTATGCAGGGTGTTGGTATTCCTTTTACGACTGCGATTTCAGCCACGTTAAGCAATTGCCGATATAATGTGGCTGGCGTAACTGTGCAAATCGAAAAAGTGCTTTAGTCTACACTACTTCTGCGTTAGTCTAAAGTACATCTGAGTGATCATGGGTTCCCATGATGCAATTCTGTGCTTAAGGTTCTGAATGTAAAGAAAAGATAAAATGATTTCCATTTTATATACTGTGATATACAGTAAACACAAGGGATGTTATGAGACTTGGGGAAAAGCGTAACTATAACTCAAGTGCTTATATCCCAAAGGGTACTGCAATTCGTTTGCACAGAGATCACTGAAGAGCACCAAAAGAGGATTATCCTTGCCTGGCCTTTTCATGCCCTCACTGACTTCATTTGCTTGATTTTTTTATGTCCTTAACTAGCACTCGTTTAGCTCGGTTTTCAAGGCTTATCTTGTGTTTATTTTTGTGATAATTGTTTATTTAATATGCAGTGTATTTTACCTCAAAACATCGTATTCACCCTGACGATTGTTGACCACACGAGAAAAATAATACGAACACCTCGATGTGCTAGATTTGGGGGAATTATTTTTTGTTTAAACACTTTCAATCACCAACCTATTCGACTTCGTTCTGTAGAAAGTAATGTTTAAGATAGTTAAGAGAAATGGTACGTCTTTTCACCTTCCCACTTCCTCTCAAACGCAAAATTATGTTAATTAACCTGTAATAGTAACTTTATAATTAGTGTTCTTAATACGTACGCTCTCAAGCTACTCTCTCAGAAAAACTTTCTGAGTCCCTGACGGGAATCGAACCCGTAACCTTCTGATCGCCGGTGAGATGCTAAAACCATTGAGCTACACAGACTCAGATGGTGAGCGAAGGTTACATTTATGTACTGGTTCGTATCCATTAGTTACGGGTTCGACCCCCGTCAGGGACTCGAAAAGTTTTTCTGAGAGAGTAGCTGGAGAGCGTGCGTATTAAGAATATTATAACTACCAAGTTACCACAATTACATCATCGATTAGCACTAAAATGATGCACGACATATCGAGACTTGCAGACTGGCAGTACATATGTCTACCATCGATACGAACCAGTATATAAATGTAACCTTCGCTCACCATCTGAGTCTGTGTAGCTAAATGGTTAGAGCACCTCACCGGCAATTAGGTCACGGGTTCGATTCCCGTCAGGGACTCAGAAAGTTTTTCTGAGAGAGTAGCTTGAGAGCGTACGTATTAAGAACATTATAACTATAATCATTATAATTATTTATAATTAGTCTTAGTCACATTTTCCTTCTCTCTCTGATGACATTGCGTTTAATACAACGAAACGTTAGATCCCGACCAACCATTTCCTAATTATGCCTCTTTTACGAGTCTTTTGCTGGGCTTTGACATTCATACTCGGGTTGTTAGTTATTCGCATATAGCTCCCAGGTGGACAGTGTTTTTTGCGCAATCTGATTGGTTCCTCTACCTGGGAATATCCAGCACTATTCACCTCCGAGCAAAACAAGATAGCGTCCCGCTATGTTTACGTTACGGAAGAAGAACTTTTCAATAAACGAAGTCGCCGTGCCAGACGACACAAAAAAGTCACGAAATTTGGCAATTAAGTATTCAAAGATATGTAATTCTTTTATTTTTTTTCGCGATAAATGCACTCTGGATGCATTTGAAAATGCTTTTGTTTACAAATGATGAGTGGGCGGTAGGCCAACATCCCGTAAAATTTTAAAAATTCCAAAAAATTATTGGTGAAAACAGTTTTGCGAGATATATGCTAAATCAATTATTCACCTTAGTGTCGGTGAATATTGTAGATATTTATCTCCATTTTGGTGAATAATTGTTCTTTATTTTTGTTATTGTCATCTTCCTCATTATCACGATAATTGTCATCAACATTATCTCTTTTAGATGCAAGAAGCATTGTGTCAGACACTAATGGTAGTCTACAGAAAAGGAAAGCTAGCCTGACATCAGACGGAGTGAAAAGGACTAAAAGTCGTCGTTCTGCACACTGTAATTGTCAGGCGAAGGCTGATAAGAAAACGGCTGCAGTATATACTTACTGGGGGTCAGACAAATGTCGGACTGGTAGTAAAACTATACATACAGGTGAGAAATGTTGGGGTGATTCGTGGTTGTTACCTAATGGTGAATGTAGTTATTTCAAGGAAGGGGAAAAGGGTTAAAGAAGGAGTAACACTTCTTAAAATTCCAACATGTGACTTTAGTATAATTACACAGGTGATTATCGAAAATCTCGCGAGGTGATTGGTCCGAAAATTTCGTCATAATTAACAATTATTCACTGAGCCTTCCGGAAATAATTAATAAATATGACCGCCTGTGAACATTAAGTTAGGATTGAGAGAGCCGAGTGAAGGTTTCTATTTGTATCAGTGAGTCAATGGTCTGACATATATATTGCGAAGTTGTAGGAACTTTGACCTGTAGTTAAAAGTCATTTAAAACTAACTTATTAGTCAATTTTCGATTTTGATTTGAAACTGTGGTCAGAGTTCCATACACTTTAGACAATTTCAGATATTTTAATAGCTTCTACCTATCCCAAGAGATTTTAACAGCCATAAATTTGTCACAAGCATATTTACCGATGTTCAGATCTGCGCTGTTAAGATTATTTTATTTAAGTTTATTTTATTATTAATATTTACTTAGTTTTACTTTTAAAGTTTCAAATGGACCTTAAGGGGACTCTTTACCTTATTTTTCATGATTTTTTTAAAAAATGGATGTTCGTCTAATCTTATCAAAAATTTATTCCTCTTTCTAGTTCTGGTATCAGAATTTTATGATTAGACTTAGTTTTCTATATATAAGCATTTTTATTACAGGCTCTTTGAAGTGTTTTAAATTTTCAACTCCGTTGCCATGGAAACCGAAAGCATTTACCAGCAATTAACTGTCTAAATATTCTGGTATTTTCCGTTTTTCCACCTAAAATCGATCTTTGTTACTTGAAGAAGTCTGGGGGCTAATTTTACAGAGGGAGGTTGACATGAGTGCAATATCTCGGACCCTCTAATGCGAATTGAAAATTTTCAATGTTTTGATCGTTGGTTGTTGAGAGTTTGTGTTATCGATAGTCAAAGAAAAGTTTCTATTTTGCTGATTAATCTGAAGAGAATGCCTACAGTTGCTAAAGGAAAGAAATTGAAGGGTATTCCCTCATGGAAATCTCATGAAATCGTAAACAAAGGAGGTGAAATTATCGATGAAATTTTGCCTGCCAGTTGTGATACTAGAGGAGATGTTGATGTTCATGAGTCAGCCGCGCATGAGGAAGCGTGTCTTTGTTTCTCGTCCAATTCAGCAGGAGATTCCCTGGGTGAAATTTCTTCTGGTGAAGGAACTTCAGGGCTTCAAAGTTCCGATAGAATTAGTATCGCATCTGTGAGAAAATTACAATCATCTTCCTCATACCAAGATGACACTGAAGTTGCTGGTGAGGATGTCCCACATGCTAAGGACACTGGCTATCGTTTTGTTCACCTGGATAGCATCAAACAAGCGTTTCAAGAAAGCCACAATTGTGAAAATGGGCAGATCATGCTTGCTGAAGATGAGGATAAACGTTATGGTCAAAGCACAGTGTTCATGATGGAATGCTCAAACTGCCACAAGAAGATTTCTCTTCAAACAGCCAAACCAAGTGGAGAAGCATGGAAACCAACTGATGTTCCTGATATCAACAGGCGACTTGTTTATGCTGCATCAGAAGTGGGAATCGGCAGAGAGGGCCTGTCAACATTTTGCAACATCTTGGACATGCCTCAGCCAATGTCAACCAAGGCTTGGAAAGACCATATCAATGTTTTGCATGCTGCTCACAAAACTGTCATTGAGAAGCATTTTAAATCAACAAGAAGCAAGCTGCGTTGTAATGCATCCAAGGAACAACCCAACTCGATAGATATAACTGGCAGAGAAGTTGAAGAGAAATCTCATCTGGACCCTGTCTTTTTGAAACTACTGCAGGCAATATTCTGCCGACTGTGTGAGCACTCCTTGCTTCTTCGGTGCTTGCCTGGATACTCACAGAACCAGAATGAAAGCCTAAACAGTATTGTTTGGGCTAAAGCACCAAAACATAAGTTCAAGGGTCCAAAGGCAATTGAGATTGTGGGAATGTCTGCAGTTCTGCAGTTCAATTGTGGTGAAAAGGCTCGTTTTGAAGTGATGAAAGAAGCAGGGATTCCTCTTGGGCATCACACCATTGAAGGAGGAAGTTCAAAAGATAAAAAGAGGCTGTATGGTGCTGTCAGAAAAGCCAGTGATATACAAAAGCAAATTAGGGTGGCCAGGAGGCAGGCAAACTTGGTTCGTGAGATGGAGACTGTTGAATGTGAAGGTGGACCATCTTATGAGAGCAGTGCATTCAATGAGGATTCTGTTGTGCCTTCCAAAACAAAGAAATCAAGAAAGGCATAATGAAGATGACATTAAAATGATAAACAGAATAGTAGTAGGTATAGAACATTGTCAGTTAATGATGTTTATAAGTCTTTTCTTACTGTCATATTAGGAAAAACTAACAAGCAAACTTTAACCTCCGTTTTCTCAAAAACTGAAAAATCCGACTAAAAATTCTATAAAATCCTAAAACATGAAGAGTTTTCAATAGTTTTTAATCAAATTTTCAGAGGATACACTTTGGGTCATTTGCCAAGAAGCTATGAGAGCATTTATTAAAATTTTAAAAAGTTTTGCAAATATAGTGTTGTGAATTCTTTGTTTTTTTAAACTGTTGCCATGGCAACATTATTTGTACAATTGTAAATCTGGGTCATAGGATTGCTTGCCTTATGCAGGGGAG
This sequence comes from Heliopora coerulea, assembly GCA_030142905.1. Classification (NCBI taxonomy): domain Eukaryota; kingdom Metazoa; phylum Cnidaria; class Anthozoa; order Scleralcyonacea; family Helioporidae; genus Heliopora; species Heliopora coerulea. Next base: position 268,761 of record JASJOG010000047.1, read on the forward strand.
TGTGACTGCCAAGTTTGCAATCAAGGAAATATATCCACAATTAGTTTTAGGATTTTAAGTATTTTGACTAAGCATTAATTTGTCCAATTCCCACCCCCCCTGGGTAATAAGTTAAAGAAAACAAATTGGTGATTCAGATTCACTGAAGACTGAGCTTTCAGCAAATGTACGGTTTGCCATAGCTCAGACATAATCTAGCCAGGTAAAAGCATGCTTTTGAAAACTACCCATTTTTTCACTCATAAGGTAAAGAGCCCCCTTAAGTACAAGTTTTTAACCCTTTCCAGTCCGAGACGTCTTCCCCTGACAAGTAAGATCGTATGGCGTTAGCCAGAGTAAATAACAGAAGTCGGATTTAGACCAGAAAGAATTAACTTAGTTTTTGATCAAATTCAAAACGTATAACTGAAATTATTTATTCATTCGTTCGTTCGTTCGTTCATTCATTCAATTACTTACTTACTTATTTGTTTGTTTGTTTATTCATTTCTTATTTTCATTTTGCATTTATTCATCTATCTTTAAACGCGGCGACCACATCAATCCGATATTGAATTGATTTTCACGTATACCAAGTGGAGAACAACCTCATTAAGCAACAGACCAAGCATGGTATATAACAAACCTGGCATATATTACTTTACTATGAAAACAACTGCCACTGAGGCTGTCGAAACGTCAGTCACCAGTAGCAAAAGAAAAGGCCTCAGGGCCGCTACAGCCGTAACGGCCGTGTTCGTACTACTTTTTTGACATCGTGCTAATGGATCGAAGCGTTAATAAATGATAATGAATTCATTTTAATTTTTGGATTTCTCTCCAAGGGGTAGTATACTCCTGGAGACGGTCTTCACCCGGGAGCTGCATCATTCTTACTTAGTTTCTGACGCCCTTGAGCATAAATCCTAGTGACTACTCTAACCAGGACGATCAACCCCAACAAACATTTAATTCCATCACGTGTAAAGTTTCATGAGTTCAGTCAAGATATTTCCAGCTTTTTCTACTTGTCTAGAAGTTGAGACTTGCACATTGGCTAAATAAGCTGGTTTTGTTTTAGAAAGGTCTTTACTTATTATTTTATGACTTTCCAGGTCAAACAGTCACTGCAGATGGCTCTAACTTTCTATGCTTACCGAACAATGGATCAAAACCTAGGAGAAAACAAAGCACCAGGAATCTAGGCAGCAGTATCGACGTCCGAGGGGTCGTCTATGGAGACATAGAAGACGTCACGAGTTTTCGCAAGACGCCTAGTCAAGGTCCAAAGTCTAGAAACAATAAGACCGTTCCTTGCGCAGTTTGCTACAGAGAAGGAAGGAGTAACAGCGTTATGTTATTGTCATACCCATTAGATTTAGCAGTCCAATCTGGTTTCCAGCGAGAATATATCGGAGTTTTAATGTCCTCAAAACATTCCAAAAACTTCATTTGTGTTTCAATAGGGGCAAAAGGTTATAAATCGAAAACTGCAGTTAGAAACAGGCAACTGTCAGGTACAGTGCGTCTACATCCGGCCGAACTGAAATGTGACTCCTTGCATTGCGAATCAAGTAAAGATTACTCAGACCGATATCGAGTTAGATGTGTTGTGGTTACCATCTGATAAAGATTACCATTCCCTTGGGGCTGGAAATCAGGCTACAGCGATGAAAATCCCGTTTCAGGTTCTTGACGTTGATTCGTTGACTCTCGCTACCACTCAGTGGAAAACAGTCAGTTTACGACTCAGCTTTAACACCGTAGTAAAATTCCAAGAAATGTAGAATTACATTTACATCGTAGGAGTGAAGACCGCAGTACATGGTGTCTTCGTTCACGTGTATCTAGTATTTCGAATATTTAAAGACATAAATTATAATGTCGCCTCCACAACCAATGGACTTCGTGTGAAGAGAACTACTCAACTGTGTTGATGAAGAAGGCTCAAGAAATTATTGGAGGCCGGCTTACTCCCGTGTATCATCTGTTTTAGACTACGTTTGAGCATCGCCTGGCAAATTTTTATGGCCTAGTACCGCTACATGCTCCATGACAAACCCAGGCGATTATAGTCAACAGAAGGAAATGCAGAATTGACGAAGCTAGCAGGAATCTTACAAAGTTTGATTACTGAAATCGAAGACCTGCCAAAGCCGTGAAACAAAGTCTTAAATATAACGTAAAGCTGAAATAAACTGGACACCATCAATTTTCCGTTTGTACATTAGTCTCAATACAGTTAGTGTGTTTATGTAACTTTCCCCCGTGGTTTGAGATACACATAGCTGTTGAAAAGAATTTTTTGTATAGGTCTGAAGGTAAAACAGTGATAATCGACTGTTACCAAAGCTAAGGAAAGCCATCTTTAACTTGGTCAAAAATTGCTGTTTCAAAATGTAGTCAGCTGTTCAGAAATTCCGCAATATTGTTACCACATGGTCTTCTGCACTTTTAAATTTCTAGAGATACAACTGCATACTACAAGGAAATGATAAATTTACCCACCAATTGAATTTATAATGATAATCATATCCTAAAATGAGGAATCAGAAGACGGTTACGAAAGCCTTCCTTTATTCTATTGAATCCCTGGTCTACTTACTCATGGGTGTATTATCTTGTTTCTGCTTTCTAAATCAAGAACAGTTTCGAAAACGTTATTATTGGATTGCTGTTTACTTCGTAAATTCCGTTACCTGGTCGAACACGTTTCCCTTCATACTCTAGCTAATCTTTTGAAAGAATCATTTTCAGAATGCATGGAAGCAATTTAAATTATTACAATATCAGCAGTGACGGAGCTTGGGTTTAGAAACATTAATCTAACATATTATTGCAAACACATAATCTAAACACTTTTGGGGAAGAATTTAGGCTGAAAATAGTTACTTAAAGCACATAAATTGCTGAAAATGTTAACACTACACTCTACGCACTCTACGCACCGATCGTCTCTGCAAGCTTCACGCTTGCAGAGACGATCAAAGCTATGTTCCCGAAGTAATTTGCAAAATTCTTGTCCGTGCTGAATCAAGATATAAAGACACTCGGCTTCTCGTGTCTTTATACCTCGATATATAGAACAGTAACTCCATTGTATCTGAATTTTGATTTATATGTTCTTTATGCGATATAGATTTTATTTTTAAAAAAGGAATGTTAGTTTGCAATGGACGACAAGATTATGTTACTTTTTTAAGTTATTGTTCCCGATATTGTTTTCTTTTTTGATCTAATCTCATCCCTCTCTGCACAAACCAGTATCATCTTGTCGACTCCCCGATTTCTCGTTATACTGTCGAAGCTAGCAAGAACGGTCACAACAAATCAGTCACAAAAAAGGAACCCTTGACCAAACCAACTGCAATTGAAGTTGCTACTGGAGAGCATGCCTTAGAATCTATAGTAAATGTCAGCCTTACCTCTCGCAAAATATCTTCCTGAATTTCTAGTTAGCAGTAATATTATTATAAATTTAAAACACACGAGATAGCTTTTAGAAGACATGTTTCGGCACTACATAGGCCATAAACTGACGATGGCCTATGTAGTGCCGAAGCACGTCTTTTGAAAGCTGTCTCGTGTGTTTTAAATTTATAAGAATCTTCCTGAATATTGCACAAATTCACCTCTGGTTATGATGAGTTTGATTGAATTCCCCGAAGAAATTTAAAAACGCACATTTCCCGGATGTCTTTCATGACTTGTTGATTATTTCATTCAGTTCTTTTTCACCATCGCATTCTAGTAAGATTTTGGTGAGTTTTTGGACCATGTTGCCTCCACCTGCCTCCATGTGGACCCGACTCGTGAACTCCGCTGACCGCGACTGGTCTGGCAACCTTGTAATGTGTAATAGTTGCAAGATGACGGAAAATGTTAAGATTGGGTTTGTTGGTGGAGGGAATATGTGCCAAGCTATAGCCATGGGATTTATTAAATCAGGACTTGTGAAACCCAAAGACATTACAGCGAGTGCACTGACCGAGAAAACTCTGAATGTTTGGAAGGTAAGTAAGAAATATAGCGATGAAACTTACCGCCGAGCTCTGACGTCATCCATTCAAACTACACATTTATCCTTGTGAAAACCATCCTGTATGGTGTAAGTGCCGCACAATGGTATATTTTAGTCTACTATCATATTCTTTTGTGATTTATTTCTATTATTTTATTAGAACTTTTCAAATCTTTTGTTGCGTTTGGCTTGCATAATAATTAAAGGTGCAATAAAATTAAGATCGATCGTTCAAGATTCAAAAGTCTGGTCTGGGCTGGTCCTGGCGTCCGCGCATTCTTAAAATATGCCTAACATTCTACGGAGAACTCTCAGTCAGATGAAGGGCTTTTGCTCGAAACGTCTGCTTCCTGTCCAAGGTTTCGGTAGCTTCCTGACTTCTTTGGCATATTACACTTTGTAAAGTACATGTAATATCGACATGTTACCAGCACAGTTTTATCAGTTGCTGGCTTAGGGGCTGATTAGATGGGAAAATTTCAGCCCTGCAGAGCAGGTTGAAAAAAGTGTTGATTACATGAAATATTTCAGCCTGGGCTGAAACTGTAGTTGGAAGTGAACCCATGCAAGAATTTATCGGTAGCCTTTGTTGTTTTGGCAGTTTGCATCTTCCCACTCTTGTCAACCATTTTTTCAGCCTGGGCTGAAATTTTTTTGTACAATTACATGGGATGTTTCAGCCCTGGTAGCTCAAACCAGGCTGAAACTTTCTTCATATGTAATCATGAGCTTTGTTTTTCAAGTATTTTATCAGAAGTCCAAGTTGAAATCTGTGCCCTGTGAGCTGGGCCAGAATTTCAGCCTGGGCTGAAAATCTTCATGTAATCAGCCTCTTAGAATAAAAAATTGTAGTGTTACAATAGCCATTGTGAAAAAGCTCACAACAATAAGTGAAGATATCAAATCAGAAATGGACAGACATGTAACGGCTCCAAAACTTGTTCCTGGACTTTACTTGGGCTTTAGGTTTCTGCACAAGATCAATGGATTTATTACAACTTTCTCTCACAAGTATAAAAAATTCACAGCCCGAAGGTTGTTGACCAATTGTGCAAATTTAAGGGCAAGAAAGTATGTGCAATAGATTATTTGATGGACAAGTAGATGATCATCCATAACCATAAAGCCTGGTTCACATCAAGGAAGCACAGTCATTAATAGTAATAATACCACTAATAATAATATTGACAATAATATATAAAATATGGGAAAAGTTTTCTAAGTATTAGCAATATCAACTGCCAATGTGAGAAAGGAATGGTGGTGAAGCTAAGCATAGCAACTAGTCATGCCAAGGAAATTTGACATTACATTGTAACCAAGTGTAGCAACAAGTCATGCAATGCAAATTTAAAATGATTTACAACATTAAAGTCTTAATGCAATGGTTCTTCTTCTTCTTTTACACAGCTCTAGTCCCGCACTGTCCCAGGGTCGGCTGCTCGGATTCTGGTTCTCCAATAGCTTCTCTCCCTCATCATATCTGATGTTAGTCCGTTCTCATTCAAATCTTCTTTCACGCAATCTAACCATCTCTTCTTTGGTCTCCCCCTCCTCTGTTTCCCTCTATATTTAGTTCCATAATACTTCTAATTGGCTCTTCTTTGCTTCTCCTCAACACATGTCCATACCATCTTAACCTTGCTTCCTTAACTTTCTCTGCAATGCATACCACACCACATCTTCTTCTGATCTCATCATTTCTTATCTTATCTTTTAATGACACTCCCGGAATCCATCTCAACATTCACATCTCCGTTCTTTTCAGCAAATTCTCTTCTTTTTTCCTCATTGTCCAGCATTCCGCTCCGTACAATAACACCAGTCTTATTACTGTCCTGTAAATTTTGCATTTCAACTTCCGTGGCATCCTGATATTGCAAGTGACTCCTGACATTTCCCTCCATTTCATCCATGCTACCTTCACTCTCTGCTTCACTGCTTTCTACGAGCCTCCTTCCACTTCCAACACTGACCCCAGGTACTTGAAATCCTCCACCTGTACTTCCTTACCATTAGTGTCCACTATCCTAACAACTGCTCCTTGATTTCTTTCCATCACCAGGATTTCTGACTTCTCTTCACTCATCTTCAAACCTCCCCTTTTCAGTTTGTTTTGCCAATTCAAGATCTTTCCCTGTAATTCCTCTTTCGTTCTCCCAATCAATACAATGTTGTCAGCAAAAAGTAACTCCCAAGGTATAGCAGTTCCAATATGCCCCGTAAGTGTATCCAATACCAAGATAAAAAGAAAAGGGCTTAGAGCTGACCCTTGATGCAGGCCAACTTTGATCTCAAACTCTTCTGTATTGCCAAAGGGTATTCTCACCCTTGTTGTCACCTTCTCATATGTTGCTTTAACTATTCTCACTAATTTCTCCGGTATTCCTTTTTTCCTCATACACCAGTAGACAACTTCCCTGGTTACTCGGTCGTAAACCTTTTCTAAATCTAAGAATGAAACAAACAGTTTCTCTCTCTTTTCTAGAACTTTCTCTTGCAGTTGTCTCAAGATAAACATTGCATCTATTGTCCCCTTTTCTGGTTGGAAACCAAACTGAGCATCCCCTATCTTCACTGCTTTTCTTAATCTTCCATCCAGAACCTTCTCTAGCACCTTAAGTCCCACCTCAAGCAACTTTATTCCTCAGAAATTCTTACACTGTAATGGGTCACCTTTGTCTTTATAAATCTTAATCAAATAGCTCCTAGTCCAAGCCACAGGAATTGTTTCCTCTTCCTCCCTAATTTTATTCAGCAACATTGTTATCCATTCAATTCCCTCCATATCTAGGCATTTAAAATGCTCCACTGTTATCCCAGTAGGTCCTGCAGCTTTATCGTTCTTCAGGCTCTCAACCGCTTTCTTCACATCAGCCACAGAGATCTCCTCCAAAGGATCATGGACTATTTCACTCTCTTCTAGGTCGTCTCTTTCATTTTCTATGTTTAACAACTCTTCAAAATACTCTTTCCATCTATCCTTTACTTCTTTCTCCCCAGTGAGGATTCTTCCTTCTTTGTCTTTCACTGCTGTCATCTGTTCTATGTCTTTCCTCCGTTTACCTCTCTGTTTAGCTATTTTATAGATCTTATCCTCTCCCTCTTTCATCTCCAAATTATCATACCAGTCTTTCCATGCTCTCTCTTTTGCTCTTGCCACTGCATGTTTTGCTTCTTGCTTCCACTTCTTATACTCATCTTGATTTGCTAAACCATCCCTTAGTGCTTTGTATGCTTTCTTCTTCTCTCTTATAGCCATCTGCACCTCATTTTCCCACCACCATGTCTCCTTTTTCCTTGGGCATCTGCCTTTTGATTTTCCACAAACTTTTTCCACCTCCTCATACAATACTTTACATATTTTTTCCCACATCTCATCCCTTGTTTGACCTTCCCATATTTCCATTAAGCATCGCTCTTTAATATTCTCATAATATTCTTCTGCCTGTGGTTACTGAGTAAAAATGGTTACTGAGTAAAAGTGCAACAACAAGTTGCCAAGTGGATGACAAGGATACCTGCTCATGGGTGCAAATTGTTTGTTGCCTAAGTATTGTATATAATTTTGTATTTGCAAAGCTAAACATGTTTCTATGCACAGATAATTTAAAATTTACATACCATGACCTGCTTGCTTTGCTTAGCTTTTATTATTGAATTTGCCATTTTGGATTTCCCCTATCATAATCACCAATTGTTGGCTATTGATTTGCCAGGCAGGAAGTCCAGTTATCAAATAAGTATTAATGCCTGGGAGATTATGCATATATGGACCTTCCCAGAAAAAGACAACTCAAATTGCCCCTCACATACAGTGTTCTCTCATGCCATCATGAGTATGACATTGGACACCCCATTTACTCTGAAAACTTTAAAAGTCTTAGATTTTCCTCTTTTGAGTCTGAACATTTACTGCAAAAAAGTTTGATCATCAATAAACTCAAACCTTAATTTAATGGAAGTGTTGGTCCTTCTCCTCTTTATTCTTTCTGACAGACCTTCTCCTCTCACCACAAATGACTCTGTAGAGTCCTCTTTCCATCATGCTTGTAATCACATATTTAAACCTTTTACTATGATGTACAGGTAAATTATTATCTGAAGGTGTTGCATGACATGTTTAGCAACAAAACATAAGATCTAATTAAATATTATACTCCTTTGTGTGAATGGCTTTTCTATACATATTCTACTGGGTATGAACTGATATTTATTTTATGATAATCAGAGATATTGTTATTAACAATTTAATGTAAAGTGTTCTATATACAGGACACCTCTTGAACAAAAGAACTAATGGATGGACAAAAAGCAAAGAGAACAAAAGAACAATAAACAAAAGAAACAATTCAGGCATTAAAGGGTTAATAAGTATTAACAGTTATATCTTAAACTTACTGTAACTCTTTATGGGCAGGGCTTATCCCCTTAATGAGTAAAATCATCTGGCATTAGCCAGAGTAAAATTATAGTGTGCCCTGGCCTCTTAATGGGTTAATGTCAGTACAGCATTTGTTACATCAGCTTTTCATGCCTATGATCCTATGGATAGAATCATAAACAATAATAGTAATAATTAACCATTAGATTATGAACTTGAAATATCTGTGAGGTGGTAGTTAACATGAGCTTTGCCTTAGTCAAGTGCAATTCCACACAAATTGTGAGTGAGTTATCAATTTGTTATAATTGTAGAAACCAATTGTTTGTCATTATTTCAAGTTTACTCCAAAAAAACCCCTGAGTATAAACATTGTTTTTATTTGATTACAAACTCAGCCTTACCATGCTACTTGTTGTCTATCAAACATTAAATATTGAGTAGTATAGCCCATCAAACTGCAGCATTTGTATTTGACTAGTAATACGTTTCCGCTGACTATAATTATAATTATTAGACTCTCAGGTCTTTTAGTATTATGTGACGCTGTTCATTAATATTTCAATTATGGTGAGCAATAAATTTGGCAAACGTGATGAATGAATATCATTACCAGGTTCTGCATTTAACTCTTACAGACTTATAGGTTCAATCTCATGGCTGCACAGATGTTAGAAACAGGGGGTAGGTGGGCATGCCTCTTCAAACAGATGATAAGATAACTGGAATTAAGGTGAAACGACACGGTTATGTTTTTCCTTTGTATTTTCCTCGTGAATTATTAATGAATTTCATGTTTTCATTCACTGGTACTCCGTTTTCTTCCTGTAGTAACTGTGGGCGGTAGGACTTACTGGACCTCTAGGGAGAACAGCTGAGGTAGCTCACAGAACTATCCAGTATAAATAAAGATCTTTTATACGGGACTTTTTCAAAAGAATTCCGAGGTGAAACTTCGCGCCGGATTCAACTGATCTGCTATAAATAAAGACGCGTTATACAACGCTTGTTCAATAGTATAACGAGATAAAATCTTGCACCACTTCTATCTGACATCATATCTTTGAAATCATCGAAGACCCTAGATTGTCGTGGTCCCTTACTTAGGTCGTAGTCCTCAGATTATCGTTTTCCTTAGTGAATCTCCAGGAAGGACCGCTTTGTTAGCTGACAGAGTTACCCATTATAAATAAAGACATTTTATACGACACTTATTCAAAAGAATTCCGAGATAAAACTTCGCGCCAGATCAAACTGATGCGCCGTCTTTAAGATTATCGTGGTCCCTTGCTTATTGTAGGTCGTAAATCCCACATTGTTGTCCCTTACTGGACCTTTAAGATGAACAGCTTAACTTGCTGATAGAGTGATTTAGTATAAATAACGATACATTACACAACACTTATTCAATAGCGTTACGAGATAAAATTTCGCACCACTTCAGTCTCACATCGTATCTTTAAGACTATCGAAGACCCTGGATCATCATGGCCCCTTACTTACATGTAGATCATAGACCTCAGATTACCGGTGTCCCTTAGTGGATCTTCAGGAAGGATCGCTTTGCTGCCTGACAGAGTTATCCAGTATAATAGATACTTTATTCAACTCTTTCTCAAAAGTATTACGAGATAAAACTTCACAACACTTCTAACTGACATCATACCTTTAAGATTATCGATGACCCTAGATTATTGTAGTCCCTTACTTAGGTCGTAAACCTCAGTTTATCGTTGTCCCTTATTGGACCTCAGGGAAGAACCGCTTTGCTAGCTGATAGAGTTATCCAGTAGAAATAGACTCTCTATTCAATGCTTTTTGAAACGAATTTTGAGTTGAAAGTTTGCATGACTTCTAATATCCATGATATCTTTAAGATTATCAAAAAAAAAAAGTGTCAGCGGATTCTTGATCGGAAAACCAATTTTAGTTTAACTTGAGTTTGCAAACTCAGCAATTCTCAGCTATCATTATCCAAATTCGGAGCTTTCCATTATCCAAATTCGGAGCTTTCCATTATCCAAATTCGGAGCTTTCAATCATTAACTGTCTGTAATGCTGGTACCCGACCGGTAACCTATGAGAATGCTTCATTTTTAAGACGGACAGTCTCGCCATCTAATAAAAAATTCTTTTTCTAAGGCAAAATGGGCGAGAAATTTGATTGGGAAACGACACGAAATGCCACAAGTTTATAACTAATACCGAGTCATGATACAGGCATCCATTGTTTAATTGTGAGAATGGATCTCTCAGCATTTGTTAAGCCGTTAAAGGTTATTCTCACCGAACGTTTTGTTTTAATAAAGTCGAATTAAAGTTTTAATCGTAAACATGACGAAAAGCTGTTTAAATATAGTTTGGGTTGTTGTGAATTTGTGGCCAAACTGTGTTTGTGTGGTTTTATTACATGCACTCTTCCAATTACAGTCAGGACGATTTGTCGTTTTGACGATTTTGAAAAGCTATCAATCTTACTCGAATTCTTGAGAAATATATTGGAAGGGGGTGTGTGTGTGGGGAGGGGGGGGGGGGTTGTTGCGTACACGTATTTCTAGTTACTTCATCGATGGCGTGGATTTCATAACTAGTATCCTCTTGACCTAACTTTATGCCTTAAAATGGATTCTTCCTTTCTTCGCTAGTGGTGTGGTATATGTAGTTTGTAATTGCTGTAACCCTTTAGCACAAGGCCACTTGAGAAAAACGGTCTTTTTTAGACTTGAGCACTAATACTTGGATTGTTTAAGCCGTGGGGTTCATTTGAGAGAGATATGTTTCGGATTTCGTAGCTTAACGGCTCATTCAAGGGAACCCGCTTATTCTACAAAATATGTTGTATAGTGCCTCCATTTTCATACATTTTCTTGTTGTGTTTTATGTGTATTTTTATTAAATTGCTTTGTTCAGTCTTCTGCGAGTTTCCACCTGGTCGTTATTTGTGGGTCACAAGTGACTCGCGTGTCCCGACTGTAAGTCCCACAGATACGACTATAAACCAATAGTGTGAACGAAATCGATTAATAGACCTCAGCTTGCACAATGTCATTATGTCATCATAATTTTCACTTGGCACATCAATCTTCTCTCCATCTGGAAGGCTTATTTAGTGGTGGTCGATACCAAAACTACTTCGTTGCGAAAGATTTCTTTAGAATTAATTGATGTGCTAATTTATTGATAGTATGATCCGACTCTTAAACATAACTGCAGTGCGAAGAGATTTTGTCAGTTTTTGGAGGAGCCTGTTTTAGAGGCGACACTGTGCTCTCCCAAGGCCTGGGGTCGCGTTCTATTGTGGACCTTCGTTTAGTGAGTCCGGGCCTTAAGGGCCTGTTCACATGAGGCCGAGTTATCTTGGTTGGTAGAGGTAACTCGGGGCATAGGGTCAAGGTTGGCCCTGTTTCACGTGATAAAATGGAACGACTGAGATATCCCTGTCCCCCGCGATAACTGTACGCTACGTAACCACGCTCTTAACAAATGGCTGGCCAAAGAAGTTGATTGTTGTCGCAGGTTCTATACTTACAATCTCTGCTATTGTTTTGATGCAACTACATGGACTTTTTTAAAGAAAGATATTACAAAGGAGGAATTTAATAGATAGCTGGTGGCTTTTAAATGGTGGCGGTTAAAAAGATAGCTGGTGGCAACACTGAACGGAATTTTACGCGAAGAAGAGTGGGAAAAAACAAAAGTAATAGAAAAAAATTGCGTATGCCTCGTCAATCATCGATTTTAGATTTTATTTACTTGATACAGCCCAAACTTCTTCCACGTCCACCATGTTGTTTTGAAGTAATTTTGACGTGCGCATGCGTAATTTTGTCAAAGTTAACCCTACCTCCTGAGATAACTCGGGCTGAAGCTTTCACATGGAAGCAAAGATGTCTCGTCCCCCAGGGTTACTCTGCCTTTGATACCGAAATATCTCGGTCTCATGTGAACGATCACGCATTTGATCAAGGAGATGTGTAGGAGATAGGGACATCTCGGGGACCCGAGATATCCCTATCCACCGAGATATCTCGCCTCATGTGAACTGGGCCTAGGTTTAATATAAAATTTTTCACAATCAATTTTTTCTTTTAATTTCGATAAACTTGGGACAGCTGTAATTGGCTTTTGCTGTTGTGGCAACCCTGCCACGTAAATGACCTCACCACCACTTTATCAGTTACACTCACCCAATGTTGTCGACTCGAGTCGTACTCGAGTTGCAAAATTTTATGACCTACGACTTGGCTCGGACTTGCCTTAATTGACTTGAGGCTTGACTTAGGACTTAAGGTGATGTTAAACGGAACGATTTTTAACGACGATTTTTAATGCAACAATGTTGCACAAAAATCGTGGCATGGCAAACGAGACAATTTTTTGTGCAACATGTTGTACAACGGCGGTGTTAAACTGAACAATTTTTCTGAATTGAAGTTACGCAACATCTACCTCCCAGGCTGTGGTGTAGTTTCGCTTTACACGACCAAAACAAATAAACATTACAGCGATAAAGCTTCACAGGTAAAAGTTTATTGAAATGTTGCTGATATTGAAGTTTAGATGACGAGGAACCGAAAGAATATCAAAGAGAAATTTGGACAAGAGCTTGGATAAAGAGAAGGCCTGAATCGCTCCATTCGGCAGATTTTGACCATGCACGTAACAAGATTGGTTTCAAAAAGGAAAAAAAGGAATGTAAAACTTCCATTGTGACGATGTTTTATTTTCCTTTTCACGCTTTACTTCCCTCAGCACCGTAGCTCTTGCCATTTAGTTTACATTCCTGCATTTACTGGCTGTTTTTCTGGGTAAATGCAACTAATAACGCAAGGTACTCTGGGAGATTGTTGCGAGAAAAATCGTCTGCTATGCTGTTATACGAACCAACTGTACAGCAATCTACGCAACAATGTTGCGAGCATTTGAAGTTAGTTCAGAGTTATGCAACATGTTGCCGCAGTCATTGCTGCGTTAAAAATCATAGTTAAAAATCGTCCCGTGTAACATCACATTTAGTGTTTTCCCATTTGAGACTTGCGTTTGACTTGAACCTAAAAGTACTATTATTGCAACCATTTATGCTGCGAGAAAGTAATCGGCAGGACTTTCAACTAAAGAAAATTTTCTAATTACACAGTATTTATCCGATGTGAGGACTCGTATTATCAGACATTGTTGATCGATAGTTTTAACGCTTGATTAGATGAAGTTAGTTGTGAATTTTTGCGCCGTTTTCCGCTGGCCCATTGAACTCACTCTCACGACAAGCAAGGGTAGCATCAGAGGGGGGCAGGGGCCACAGCCCTCCGTCGGGAAACCTTAGCCTCGCGTCGGGGAACCCTAGCTCCCCCGTTGGCGAAAATTGAACAATTCGTCGTGGAACGACATACTTGGGGGAAACTTTAAATATTTGTGTTTGTTTTCTCAAACAGGTAAAAGGGAGAACGAATTATCTGTCTTAAATGTGAATAATAAAAGTGGGAAAGAATTTTTACGAGAAAATCAGGGGGAATAATGTGAACACGAACGAAAAAACAAACTGACACTGATGTGGCTGGGCAAGCTGACCTAAAGCCATAATTATCGGTATCACCTTTACTGTTTTGTGGCTTTGCGAGTTTAGAATACTAGGGACTATTCAAACGCGACTTCAGACTTCACTTTGTTCCTACGAATTGTTTATTTATCCATGCATATGCATTAATTTCCAAAAAAATAATGCATTTTCCTGACCTAAACCTTAGCCCCCTGTCGGGAACCTTAACCCCCGTGTCGAGGACCTTAGTGTGCAACTTTTTTCTGGTAAAGGAAGTAAATAACATCTGCTGACGCAATTTCATTGGTGTAAGCCTTTTTCAGTGTCTTTATTCGTCACTCAAAGATTGGACGACCCTTTATATGGTTTTGAGTCAAAGTTAACAACAAATATACTCTGATAAAGTAAATGGTTTGAACCTGGGAGAATCGTGACATGTTTGAGGAAGTTGATCGTCCAGGTTAGTGTAGTCTTGAGAAAGACTGTTGGTTGAAGTGACTGACGTTTCGACAGCCTTAGCGGCGATCATCTTCAGAGTCAAAAGGAGAGTAAATGTCAGGTTCGCCTGTATTTGTATCTGTATACAAATACAGGCGAACCTGACATTTACTCTCCTTTTGACTCTGAAGATGACCGCCGCTAAGGCTGTCGAAACGTCAGTCACTTCAACCAACAATCTTTCTCAAGACTACACTAACCTGGACGATCAACTTCCTCAAACATGTCACAAATATACTCTGGGAGTACTTAAGTTTGTAAGTAAGTTTTAACTCCAAATATATTTCTTTAAAGGAATGGGGCTGCAACACAACCTTCAGCAACAAAATTGTGGTAAAGGAGTCCAAATACGTTGTTATTGGTGTCAAACCACATGTAGTTCTTCCTGTGCTACAAGAGGTGTATGAAAGCATTATTAGTAGCTTCCACGTCATTGTATCCGTGGCCAATGGTATTACGACGTCAACATTTGAAGAGGTACCTTACTGTGCATTACGGGCATATTTATTTGGGGGGAAACATGCTGCCATGACCCCCTCTGGTGTATCGTGTTGCATCATGAATGGGTCACAAAAACTAACCTGGGTCACCATGATTTCAGTTAACTGGCCGTTCCGCCTGGTGATCAGCCGTTAGCTCCTCGTGATCAACCTTCGTCCCTCAAAAAAAAAGTCAGGCTACCCCGCTGCTGTGCACTACAGACAGTAGGGACCTTAAGATTTGACGACGCACTCATGTACAACACGATGAAATGCGAGGAAAGACTGGGGAGAGCCGCGTCTGCGTTGTGTGTTAAAAAATCGTTAAGATTTGTGTCGATTTCTACAACGCGACTGTATTAGTGTCACTGCATCAGCGAAATGTGCTCGTTTCAAAAAGCGAGAGATGCTTTACTCGTTGCTTACGACTCCTCTCTTATTGATGATGATGAGTTTGTATTGTTGTACGATTCTTACCGTTCGAAAAACCCAGAACTCCCATATCAACTATTCCAGATTCTGTTTAGAGGATATGGACGAAGATGAATGTGTTGCGAAATTTGGTTTCAAGAAGAATGAAATTCCAGTCCTTGGTCATGCTATGGGTCTTCCTGAACGATTCACTTGTCAGCAGGGAACTGTTTGTGAACAAACTGAAGCGCTGTGTCTACTTCGGCGAATCTGTTGATTTATTCATACGGTGATTTATCCACAGTTTTCGAAGCAGACAGAGGTGACTGTGCGGCAGACATGTTTGCTGATCCTCAGGTTATAGTGATAGAACTAGTGAAAACCATGAAGTTGGATTACATTTAGGTTCTTTTCATCAATAATTTAACGATACAACATTGCATAACAAATTCAAGGCATAAAAGTAAGAAAAAAAAATGATGAAACTTACATTTTAACAAAGGATGTGAACAGCGTCCGAGATCTAATCTGCGACGACGCCAGAAGATGCTAAAACGCCGCGTCGCAGAGGCTTGACAAATTTTTTTACGACCCGCGCGCATGCTCAGTGCTTACATGGTCACTTCCGCCTGCCTAGTAGATGAGCGCGTCGTGAAATCTTAAGGTCCCTAGTTACTAAAAACAAACGTTTGAAAGCTCATTACTCCTTGCAAATTCCTTGTTCTATATCCCAGCTGACTAAAGTCAGACGGTATTTGCCAATATTACCGTACAGTAGAAGGCATTTCCTTGTAAGCTATTTCCTCTGTTACAATTGATGCTGCCGGAAAAGATGGCGGCTGTACTTTTGACCGTAATACTTCACAGACGTAAATTATATAACTCGATTCGTACGCACGCGCTGATTGGACGAGGCTCAGTTTCTCTCTGAGTATAGGGACGCAGCTGACAAAGTTTTCATTTTATATTAGAGTTCCGAGACACAGACGATGTCACGAGAATTGAAGAAATCTTGGTTATTTTATAAAACAAATATAAAATAGCTTTCGTATCCCTGTATTGGGTTTGAAACGCTCATGACGCCATTTCAAACTGAAAATTACCTTGAATGATAGATGAATATTTGTCAAGTTCTATCCTCAGAAAAACGATTTTTGAACCCCAGACGGCGATCGAACCCGCAACCTTCTGATGACCGGTGAGACGCTCTAACCATTGAGGTACCAAAACTCAGATGGTGAGCTAAGGTGCAACTTTGAGATATGTTAATAATGTTATCGATGAGAGATATAGTTTGGAAATGTGGGAGCTTTTTCAAACATTTCCAAAATATATATCTCATAAATAACATTATTAACGTATAGTGACTTCCGCTCAGGTCGCACTCATGCCGAACTTGCACCTTAGCTCACCATCTGAGTCTTTGTAGTTCAATGGAAAGAACGTCTCACCGGTTATCAGAAGGTTGCGGGTTCGATCCCCGTCTGAGGCTCAAAAATTGTTTTTCTTGGATAAGAGCTTGACGAACGTTCATCTGTCATTCAAGATACCTCCAGGCTCCCACATTTCAAAAATATGTATCTCAGAAAATTACCTGCAAGCACTCGATTACGCCTCGCATATCCCTCAGACATTTTTGAGCTTGAGTGACGTTGAGATTCTTGTTTCTATCATAGTAAAGGGACGTTCAATCAGTTTTCTGTTTGTTAACGAAGGAATATTTAATATGTTGTTATGACGTAAAGAGTCGAAAGTATTGACTTATAATATTTTAATCATTTTCAAACCGTATCTTCCTATTCACTAAATTACAACGTTTACTGCGCACAAAGGGTCATCGTTAAATGGGCAAGTTACCACATTTGATGTAAGGTGAGTTCAAATCTTCAGAAACACTTTTAAGATCTAGTCAGAAGCTGAGCGCTCCTCCTTTGGTTGAGTCTTAAATTTCCTTAAAAGCATCAAATCCGAAGTAGTACTTTGAACGTTGAACTTCGAAAACCATCTTAAATACTGATCCACGGAACCATGGCTTGTCTTATAATGACAATAATGAAATGTCATCTAGTATACCCGGAATTGTGGAATAATACTTTGTTACGTGCCTAGGCTCTTGGCACGCCCCTTGATTCTTGGGAGTCTCCTCCAGGCCAACCCGATTGTAATGGATTTGGGTGGTACACCTCCATCGTAACTTCGGCTGTGGTATATCCAGGCCATCACGGTTGTAACGCTACTTGCATGCCTTGCCCCTGTGTTTTAAACGGGTGTAAACCTTTTGGCCATCCGTGTCATTGAGCAGGCTAAACTGGGAAAAACTTTAATTTTTTATTATTGTGCGAATCATAGCATCTTCCCAGTGGAACAAGCGTTATTCGTACGTTACCGAACTTGCCATGTTCAGTCCAGGCCGGAATTACAGCTTACTGCCGAGGTAAAAGTGCTTGTGATCAAGATGTGGCATTTCTTCATGAACGTCTGCTGACAACAGGTAAAACCTTGAAAGATCATCACGTTGAATTATTGATAACAGGCCTTGATTAGCTCGGGAGGGCTTTCCCTTTGAAACATGCATAAAAAATTGTTCGCCTAGCTTTCCTGTCTCGGGTAACGAGTATTAAATTTCGAGTATTGTTTTAAATTGTCCTCTAAGTTTAATATTTATGAGGAGAGACTTACAGCGAGTAAACTTGAGTAAATTTGCATTGAAGTACGAGATAAATACCAAGGGTTCCCTTGTTCAAGCGTTTTGGAAGCCTAAAACGAAAGTTCTGTAAAGGCTGAAGCGTCCAATTTCTAATATGAGTTCACAGTTTTCCCAAATCGGAAATAAAATCAAATTAAAAATTGTAAAACGACAAACATCCACCGGTCGACCTAACTGGGGAAATACGGTTAATACACTCTCAGGGTACAATGACACAACTGACGTTATTTCCAAGTTAGAGTTCATCATTCTCGTTGCTAGAAGTAATAAAAAACAGTTTTCGTGCCTCTGTACCGTGATAGAAACATGAATGACTCCGTGCATATTTAAATGCTTAAGTGTGTGTTACATAGCGGTATCTATGATATGGACTCGTGATCTATTATGTTACTTTTTCGTTAAAAACCGTTGAAATTTGCATTCAAATAGTAGATGATATTCACCCGTCAAACTTGTGTTTATCGGCGACCGTTCATGCAAGAGAACCATTCTACACGAGCAGTTAATTTTCATAGCTCAGTTGTAGCAGAGCACTGCAGTAGATTCGCTAGCTCGCGGGTTCAATTTCCAACCAGAGTTAAATTTCATTTATATAGTCTGCCCAACCCTCGATGATTTTAATCGTCAAGGTGGGACGCCTCGGACCGGGTTACAAAAACTGAACTCATCAAATTTTAAAGTTCTCTCACCGACTTTAGTACGTCTAAATGATGTAGCTTTGACGCTTCAAAGTGCGTTTAAGAAGTGCTGAAAAGTTAAAACTGGTATTGAGACCTCAAAATAGGAACGTCAATTCTGTTTGGAGAATAAATGTTTTTTACACGTGTGATCATATTCTAAGGCGTCTAGAAATTAAGTTTCTGTTTTAACCAAACCAGCGTTAAAGGTTGTGCTTAATAGTTTTGATAATCTGGACAGGGATGTGTCAAGAAGTGAAAGAAGAGTATATAGATGTCATCTCAGCGCTAAGTGGCAGCGGTCCGGCCTACGTGTATGTCATGATTAGCGCGTTGGCAGACGGAGCTGTCAAGTGCGGCTTGCCAAGGAGTTTGGCTCAAAGTTTTGCCGCCTGTACGGTTCACGGAGCATCGCAAATGGTTCTTCAGACTAAAAAACATCCAGACCAGGTAAGATGATGTGCAAGCAGTGGCGAAGCTAAGTGTGGCAACCGGTCATGCTATGCAAATTTAACAGTACCTAAGCATAGCAACAAGTCATGCTATGCGAATTTAACACTTTGACGCCTAAAGACGGCACTTGTTGTCTTTATTAATTTTACTCTTGCTAACGCCAGACGATTATACTCGTCAAAGAGGAAACCCTACCAGGCTTAAAAGGAGTTAATATGATCAACGATATTTGCGGTGTCAAGCCATATACATCCATCCACGCTATGGTTACTATATAAAAATACCAGAATTACTCGTCAGTGTAGTGATTATGTTAAGCATGACTGGGAACTGCAACAAAATAATGTTACGGATATGTTTTGGTTGATACCTAAATATTGTTCATATTTTATATATGCATAGCATAATCCTGTTGCTATGCATAGGTAATATTAAATTTGCATAGCATGACTAGTTGCTATGCTTAGCTTTGCCACTGTTGATGCACGACGAAGTAAGACGAACACCAGGAGCATTTTGAAGTTTTATCTTATAACCCCTTTGGATGAGATGTTCCACCTGAAGTATAGCTTCAAAGTTCTTTCGTTTGACATATTGAATAACTCACGGTGATTCTTTGCTTACAACCATTTTTACTCAGACAATGAAAAATGTGCAAAGGGACTATCAAAATTATGAAATATTCTGTTCATGTTACCCTGAGGTTTTTTCTGAAATAGAGTCTATAGTCAAAGCTATGCATGTTGTTCTGTACCATGCATTTGATTCAATGGTAGTGATGCCTGCCTTTTTTTGTGTGTCACGAATCAGTTTTGTGCAGGCTAGTTAAGTCTGCAAGACTAGTTTTCGTGCAGTTTACCCTTTAACAGTTTGTTTTGTTATTGATTTCGCTTTGTGCTGTCATTTGTTCTAGATTCCCTATATATAGTACACGGACAGTCGAAGAATTAACCATTACAAAAATTTCACATGCAATTTCGCACATGAAATTAATATTTCACATGTAAATTGCTTAAATTCCATATGCGGAATGAAAATTTGATATGTGAAATTAATTTTCATACATCAATGTTTCATTTCATATGTTAAAGACATGTTTGGTACACCAAAATCTCACATGTGAAATTTTTAACCAGTTCATTTCACGTTATTTAGATATTTCGTTTGCGAAAATGTTCCATTTCATATCTGATATGGGAATTTTGTTGGTGAAAATGTACCAATTCCATATATTTTTCACATATGAAATTTTCGTAAGAGAACAATTTAATTTCACGTGGAAATTTGGCACCCTACCCGTAACATCAAAAAGAGGAATTCAAAACCTTTCTGGTCCGCGCTAGGAAACCTACACAGTTACCTAATCAAAATATCCTGGAGGGGGACTAACAGATGTACAGCGGACGGAAAATAAAATTGGCTCAAGTACAGTTTAGCAGATGCTCCTGAATCAGTGAGGCAATCGCGGGCTCAGCTCACGTAGCCCTAGCCCTAACCCTAAACGTAAACTTAAGCTTGTCCTTACCACAGCCCCTATCCCTGACCCAAACCCTTATTCAAACCTTAACCCCGACCCAACCTTAAACCTAACGCTAACTGTACCGTTAATTTAGTCCTAATCTTGAAAGGTGAGCCTGAAATAATTTCAGGTTTATTGCAATCGAATGTTATCTTTCATTTCTAGTTAAAGGACGAAATTTGTTCTCCTGGAGGAAGTACAATCGCTGCCATTCACGAAATGGAGAAAAACTGTTTCCGCGGGACGCTGATTAGTGCAGTTGAGGCAGCTGCAAACAAAAGTAGGGCTGCTGGGAAACAGAAGTAGTGAAATCTTTACCACCGTAAGGCTGTAAAAAACAATTCTGAAATGTCATTAAAGGGACACTCATGAAATGTCCGCTTCCGAGGATCTTAAAAGCAAAGCATGCTTGTTTAAGACAGAGAAGCATGTAATGAACACCTGCTTTCAATCAACTAGTTCAAGCTGTCCAACCGTGATCCATAAACCAATTCATGACCTTCAACGCACAACCTTTGACTCGACTTAGGAGGCACTACCCACCACTTAGAACCCATTGGCACGATTGTCGTAAACGATTGTTCGTCCTAAAGTTTGTAAAGTTGACCCAAAGGTGCAATTCCTGATATCGGCTAGACTACAGTTTTAGTGGATGCATCTTCCCGCTGGTCTTTGTTGCGGGCTCAGTAGGTAAGCAAGGCAGCATTTGGCGGGAAAACTACGCATGTGAAATTATATATACGTTTGATTATTTTGAATGAAAGCGACAAAGAGTATCCTGAAAAAACGAAAGCTATTTACATTCTTATTAACTACGTTTAATTACGTTTAGAGTTTGGGTTTGGGTTTGGGTTTGGGCTGGAAATATTGCTAGACGTTGAAGAAACAGTGATATTGGTGAGATTTTAGCCAGTAGGTTAACGTCTGCTCGCACGTCCGTGATGAGACATGCAAAACTGACGTCTCGAAAATAAAGAGTTCGTATTTAACGTGAGGAAATTGAGAGTTTATTTTGACGTGTAAAAGTGTAAACAAGGCTAAATTTGGTCTACGTGGGATCCTACCCTCTATTTTTTCAACAAAATTCCCAGCATTTGTTACTTGTCCATGTATACAATATTTTCTGAAGGGCATAATTCTTTACGTTTTGCACTCAAATGTTGCAACTCCACCTGGCTTAATCATCAATTATAACAAAAGGTAACTTTTGTCTGATTGGTCGGTTTGTTCAGTGAATAAAATTGTAAACAGGTTCCTTTTTAAGTACGCGGTCAAAATAATCAAATTGATCTCTGGAAATTAAGAAATTGGTATTTTGGACTGGAGATCGTGAAAGAATCGTTTTGCTGTTTCTCATCTACTCGACTTTACTAGACGATATAATGAGGAAATTATCATCTGTGAGAAATTTTTTAAAATCGAATGTCTTAGGCCTGGAATAAACCGGGTTGAATGTTGGGTTCCCGACCAGTGTTTGAGGTTAGGACTGTGGAACATTGCAGACTTACATTACTTCTTAGTTGATTTATTCTCAAAGCAAACTCGATGTACATGATGAATAAACTTTTTACTAACAGTAATGAGCAGAAGCATATCGATAAATTGAAGGGTGATTGGGACATATGCTGTCAATGGGAGGCCGATCTAATACGTGGAGACACGGGCGAACTCAAAAAACAACTTTGAACAGTGTTCATCTTCAGGCCTCTCAAATTCTTAACGAAATGAGGATTGCCCGTGGAGGAACTGCAAAGGTAGAGTAACAAACTGGTTTAGCAGTATAGAATGTCGATCTTTTAGTATCAAGTAATCGTGCTTGAATCCTCGTGTACGATTTACCGAAGGAATTGTTTTGTTCCTTGCGTCTGCCTACTTCAAACAGGTACACAAATGTTTCCAGGCCGTCTGACAGGAATCCCTTTCGTTAGCGAGTTAGTAACAGTTTATCATTTCTGAAACTGGTGTTTATTTTCTCAACTGCCTTACACCTGAAGCGTGATTGTCGTGAGGAAAGCAAAGAGGTCAAACCTGGCTGTCAAAGTCCACTCAGAAATAGGGCCTTATTTGGCCGATTGAATCGGAAGAAATTTTGGTGCAATATACAAAACCAAATATACATACGTGATCAGCCCGTAACTGGCAATTATTTCACTATTTTTTACGAGAAACTGTGGTACAGGATTGTTTTGCTGCTTGTTTTAAGTTGTTTTCAACAACGCGAACGAGCTAAGTGGAAATACCGATTCCGAAGGACGATACGTTTGTTAAAAAATTTGGACGAAATTGGCCATCTGACGGATTATGGCTTCTAGACATTGTCACCGAAGACTTTAGCTTTTTAATTATGTATTCGGTCGTTTCACTGACCTTGCACTGTGTCTGTAGTGTGTGACTTTACTCTGCCATCTCGTATATTCGACTGAGAGTATTCGAAACAGTTGAATCAGAATACAAGACAGCGAAGGAATTCCTTTTTGACTCATGTACGCCCATTGCTTCGCACGGACTTACTTGACGACAATTTGCTTGATAGAGTAACCAAAAGCATCAGCAACGTTACTTTCTTTATTCGTTGTTATGAATTTGCTAACTACATACAAAACAGTGAAGTTTGCAAAGGTTAAAAGAACCTCATACCGGACCCAGCCGGGCCATCGGCGGAACTCAACCAAAGCGAACATCACTTTGGCATTACTATACACCTTACCTTTTGGTCAAAATTGCAAGGTTAAACAGTGTTCCTTTATTCCTGGCAACGGCCTAGCTAGCGGTCATGGTTGTCATGCTCAGCATGACTTAAAATTTTTCCAATCTGAAAATTTTAAAAACTGGAATTGAAATTTTATTTTGTCCCAAACGTCTCATCAAATTTACGAAAATCGAGTTTTTCAGCCTGCTTAAAGCCCGCAATGAGGCTACGTTCAGCTAACCTGAGCGCTGGAATAAGTACGAATCATGGGTCTTACGATTTCCTGCCTTGAGCGTGGAGCAGGAATTCCAGAATAATTTGAACGCTTTTGATTGGCTAAATAGCACCACACCTACGTCGCATTTCCTGCAATAATTGCAATGCAGTAGTTCCGGGACGATTTGAACGCATTTTATTGGCTGAATAGTACCACAGACCCGCCGAATTTCCTCGAAAAGTCCTGCCCATTAGAAATTGTAGGACTGAGTTACCCAGAGCTGTTTAGTATTCATAGTTCAGATAGAAGGCTTTATATTTTATCGGGTCATGAATATGGAAATTGAACCAAGTCACCCAACTCCATCAAGCGAATCGTGTGGAAGCTCTGGTGGCTGGGATTTTGTTCAAGAGCTCTTAGAAAGACCGTTTTCTGGGCGAGGTGTCGC
Organism: Heliopora coerulea; assembly: GCA_030142905.1. Taxonomy (NCBI): domain Eukaryota; kingdom Metazoa; phylum Cnidaria; class Anthozoa; order Scleralcyonacea; family Helioporidae; genus Heliopora; species Heliopora coerulea. Next base: position 292,779 of record JASJOG010000047.1, read on the forward strand.
TGAGCAGAAGGATATAGCTCGTATGCCACGACCTACAGCGAAGCTTTCCCTTCAAACTACAATTGGCAGGACGGTTAGAAGGTTTCAAGAGTCGTGGTGCTCTACGCGGGATTGGTTGTGCGGGAGTAAGAGAAAGAACAGTTTGTTTTGCTGGCCGTGTCTTCTATTTCGACCGGGTAAGTCTTCTCCTTGGGTATTAACCGGCTACACAATCATGCATAGTTACACGAGCGACTGCAAAAAGCATGAGAAAGCTAAATCTCACATGGAGGCTTATAAATCGTGGAAAGTCTTTGATTCCCAGGAGAGTGTCGATCTTTAGTTTTCAAGGGCAAGGCGAGATGCAGTAGAGAGGTACAATGAAGAGGTTGGGCAAAACCGGGAAATGTTGAAAAATATTGGGGAAGCTGTCTTGTTTCTAGCCACACAAGAGTTGGCATTTGGGGGACATGATGAGTAAAGTGGCAGTCTTAATCAAGGAAATTATCGAAAGCTATTGAAATGTTTTGGTAAACTAGACTCCGTATTTGATCGTCGCCTGCATGGAAGGCTTGAGGAATCAGAGAAACCTGATCATGGTGGGTATTTACTGGTGTTTCCCCTTATGTGCAAAATGATTTAATAGGATGTATAGATTCTGTTATTCAGGACCAAATTGATTTTGAGATAAGGCAATGCCAGTTTCTTAGTATTCAAGTTGATGAAACTACTGATATTTCTAAGAAAACTTAGCTTAGTACTATTATTCGGTTGGGGGGGGGGGGGGGGGGCAAGTTGTTGAAAGATTCCTCAAATTTAGAAATGTTAGTTCTGACAGAAGTGCACAAGCTATTGGTGATATTGTGAAGGGCATTCTTGATAAGTATGGAGAATCTATAAAGTTCAAACTTGTTATGCAAACTTATGATGGTGCATCTGTAACGAGTGGCCATCTTAATGGGCTACAAGCTATTTTACGGCAGGTTTACCCTTATGCCTTTTTCTTTCACTGTGCTGCTCATCGACTTAATTTAGTTTCGTGTCAATCTGCCCTTAATATTAAAACTGTTAAGATTTTTTTTGCTAATGTTTTAGCCTTTTGTACCTTTGGCGGATCTAGTCCTGAAAGAAATGCCCATCTTAAGTCTCATGGTATTGATATCCCTAATCCTGGTGAAACCAGGTGGTATTATAAGTTGCATGCCATTTCTGCTACTTTCAATAACTTTGACTCTGTTGCTGCCCTTACAGAGATTAGTGAAAATGCTCGCAATTGGACTGATGAAACTGTTACTTGAACTGATGGTTTACTCCACTACCTGGAACCCTTTATTTTCTGTTTTCTTCTGGAACTCTATTATAAAATTTTACAGCAGTCTTCTATTCTTTATGATATCCTTCAGAATAGGTCCACTGATTTTTCTTATGGCATAAAAAAGATTCAAAATTTTGTTGATTTTCTTTATAAGAATCTTCGTAATGATACTGCTTTAGTGATTGTTATTCTGCAGCTGAAAATAGAGCAGGTACCCCAACCAGAAGATCTGAGAGAGATATAAATTACAAGCAACTGTACTGTGAGGTTATTGATTGTATTGTTGGCATGCTTTGTGAAAGATTTAGTGATGCAGAAAGTTTTTCATTCCTTGATTTAGTCAATCCTAAAGTCTTTATACAGTGGAAGGAAAGTGTCCCTAATGATAAAATTCAACAACTTAAAGATAAATATGGCTCTCTTTTTGGCATCCCTAAGCTTGTGAGTCGACTGGTTTTTGTTTACCAAGATCATGATTTTGTTAAAGAAAACTCCATGGAGCTTTTAGAATATATTTATGACATTAATATTCAGCAATGTATTCCAGAATGTGTTAAGTTACTTAAACTCAATGCAGTCATGGCTGTTTCTAGTGCATCAGCCGAAAGATCTTTTTCATGTTTGAAGCAAGTCAAAACTTACTTAAGAAACTCTATGGGGGATGAACAACTAGGTTCATTATGCAGAGTATCTGTACATGAAGATATTTTGAAGGAACATGAAGATAAGAAGGAGCTGCATAACTGTATCCTTGCAAAGTTTATTGAGAAGCCTAGAAGGCTTGATTTTAGGTACAAATAAGTTTGGCCTTTTTGGAGTGTTTAAATTTTTTTAATTTGAACTATACATGGTTTTTAAAGAAAACCATACTTAAAGAAAAAAAAATACTGTGTTTGCATGAGGTTGTGCAAACAGTGTTTGCACAACCTCATGCAAACAGAGTAATTGACCAATCACAGTGTGTGTAAGGCACAATCTATTTTATTTGGAAATATTAAATTCATATTCATAACTCAAATTTCCAGTATTTTTTTTTCTTTAAAAACCATGTGTAGTTCAAACTAAAAAAAATTTAAACACTCCAAAAAGCCAAACACAATCGTCAACCCTGGGAAGAGAAATGTTTTACCAAGTTTTAGATACAGGATTTGAATCTTACTTGATTGCTTGTTGAATATTTTAAAGGAAAATGATAAAAATAAAATCTCAAGTTTGATGTTGTACCTGCTTGTCTAATGCCTATTCAAGCTCAGCAAAATGCTGCAAGCACTTTTCACAAAGGCAAGCAATTTCAATAAGAGAACTCTTAAATTGGCTTTTGAAATTGTATTGAAAGCTACCTGAATCCTCTCCTCACAACAAGGAGAGAACAATATTCAAGTCAACCCACTATTCAAAAAGTCGAATATGATGCTTATGCCAAAGTAAAACAAGTGTCTTAAACAAGAAAGAACGTGCAGATCAGAGAAACCCAACAAGATCAACAAGATCATCTACAAGCAGTACTCCTGCCAAAAGCAGTATATCCTCCAAGCAAACCAAATGCAAATGGTAGATTTGAAAAATGTTTTCAGGATGCTCCATCAGTACAATTAATATTTCCTTTATGTAAAGACGATCGCTACCCATAACTTTGTTGTATGAGGTTAAAACATGAATGGGAGGGGGTAAAGGATTAGAAGAAGTCTGGCATGAGATGAAAAACTGAGCAATTTCATATCCATGAAATGTCCCATATTGTCTCCCATTTCTAACCAAACTCCTCTTAAGGCTTTAAGAGGTGTGAGGGTGAGAATCTGGTGCCTTAAAACCAGACTGCTCATAATTCTAGGCTTCTTTTTGGGGGTTGTCCATGTTGGAATCATGAATTTACCTGAAACTGATATTCGTGTTTCCTAGGCATGCTGATGAATCCTGACATTTGGCAAAACAGCTGTATTAAAATCTATGTTAATGATTTTGTCATCAATTCCAACTTGTCCTAAGAAACCATTAAATATGAACAATATAATTAGGCTAAATTAGCCAGTTAAGTGACTTAACCACCTTCATGTGTTTGAAAAATTGCAATATTGAATTAAGGATGAAATACTGTGGTTGATGAAATATTCATGTGATCACAATACTTAAACTTGCAGCTAATTCTGAAATTATTTTGGCAGTACATGTACCTTCAAAAAAACTTTTGGTTCCTTTTTAACAAACAGTTTTTATATGCTCCATTTATGAGATATTTCACTTTGAAATTGCAGGAAATGGCCATTTCGGGGTTGTAAATTTATCCCAAAAGTTTAGATGCACTCACCCACTTGTTGCACTTCTGTTTGAGCCTTACTGTAATCAACTCAAGTCTAAAAATGTATCCTTGCTACACAGACAGTATTTCACCTAGTTATTGCAGATCCACAGCAGTTTCACTTTACTAAGAACCTCAACACCATAATTTATTATGTGCTTCTTACCCAAAGCAAAGGATACATGGGAATAGCAGTTTTGTTAATTGGCAATATACAGTTTAGGGGCAACAAACAAAGGTGTTTTATCTAAAAAAACAACAAATCAATAAAGGAGATACACAAACAATTAAAAAATAAACTCAACCAGTTACTGTACTTTGGTGCATGGTGATTGAACCATATATCAAAGTTTAGATTAATTTTGTGGCATGGTTTACTTTTTGTTTAATTCAAAGCACATCCTACTCAAAGTAGTATGCATGTTCAGTCACCATTGCAGTTGATGCAGTTTTGTCAAGCATGACAATTTGGTAAGATAACTGCAATGGTGACTGAACATTTTATTCTTATTAACTATTATTCCTCAAATAGGCTCAATAAAATGCTAATGGCTTCTGTGTAAGGCAACTTTCTCAGAAAATTAAAGTTACTTTTGGGAAAAAAAAGCCATTTAGTTGTCATGAGAAAACTAAAAATCCAAAAACCGTTTGGAACAACATTACTCTTGTAAAGTGGTTGAGTTTATTTTTTAATTGCTTGTGTATCTCCTTTATTTATTTGTTGTTGTTTGTTTAGATAAAACATCTTTGTTTGTTGCCCCTAAACTGTATTTTGCCAGTTAACAAAACTGCTATTCCCATGTATCCTTTGCTTTGGGTAAGAAGCACATAATAAACTATGGTGTCAAGGTTCTTAGTGAGGTGAAGTTGCTGTGGGTCTGCAATAACTAGGTGAAATACTATCTGTGTAGCAAGGATACATTTTTAGATTTGGGTTGATTACAGTAAGGCTCAAACAGAAGTGCAACAAGTGGGTGAGTGCATCTAAACTTTTGGGATAAAGCAGCTACATGCACTGATAAAATACAGTCGTTCCATCCTAAACAGTTCTGTAGCTAAATGTGAATTATGTACGGATCAATAGCATGGGAATAGAATTAAGATATGTTCTTTAAAGAATCTTTTACTTTAAATGCTTTTTGATAAAGATTTTAGGTGTCAGTTACAGTACTTTTCATTTATGTTGAAGGAAAAGCTATGAGGGGTCTTTACACTGAGGTAGTCTTATACAGTTGGGTAAAGGCAATAAAATGTCAATGGTTTCTGTTCACCCACCATTGATTTACACAGTCATGTTTAGTAACTGTTTATTCAGCACTTATATCATATATTTCAAAGCAATATAGGCTAGATAAAATGGCATGACTATGCAATGCTTGTGTGGCAAGCCAAATTTATCTTTAAGTTATCAAAAAACCCCCAAAACTTGAACGTCTTTAACAGTTAAATGATAGACCTAGCTGATACGATATGAAAAAATTTCCCAGGAATAAAGGAACACTGTTTAACCTTGCAATTTTGACCAAAAGGTAAGGTGTATAGTAATGCCAAAGTAATGTTCGCTTTGGTTGAGTTCCGCCGATGGCCCGGGCTGGGTCCGGTATGAGGTTCTTTTAACCTTTGCAAACTTCACTGTTTTGTATGTAGTTAGCAAATTCATAACAACGAATAAAGAAAGTAACGTTGCTGATGCTTTTGGTTACTCTATCAAGCAAATTGTCATCAAGTAGGTCCGTGCGAAGCAATGGGCGTGCATGAGTCAAAAAGGAATTCCTTCGCTGTCTTGCATTCTGATTCAACTGTTTCGAATACTCTCAGTCGAATATACGAGTTGGCAGAGTAAAGCACACACTGCAGACACAGTTGAAACGACCGAATGCGTAATTGAAAAGCTAAGGTCTTCGGTGACAACGTCTAGAAGCCATAATCCGTCAGATGGCCAATTTCGTCCAAATTTTTTAACAAACGTATCGTCCTTCGGAATCGGTATTTCCACTTAGCTCGTTCGCGTTGTTGAAAACAACTTAAAACAAGCAGCAAAACAATCCTGTACCACAGTTTCTCGTAAAAAATAGTGAAATAATTGCCAGTTACGGGCTGATCACGTATGTATATTTGGTTTTGTATATTGCACCAAAATTTCTTCCGATTCAATCGGCCAAATAAGGCCCTATTTCTGAGTGGACTTTGACAGCCAGGTTTGACCTCTTTGCTTTCCTCACGACAATCACGCTTCAGGTGTAAGGCAGTTGAGAAAATAAACACCAGTTTCAGAAATGATAAACTGTTACTAACTCGCTAACGAAAGGGATTCCTGTCAGACGGCCTGGAAACATTTGTGTACCTGTTTGAAGTAGGCAGACGCAAGGAACAAAACAATTCCTTCGGTAAATCGTACACGAGGATTCAAGCACGATTACTTGATACTAAAAGATCGACATTCTATACTGCTAAACCAGTTTGTTACTCTACCTTTGCAGTTCCTCCACGGGCAATCCTCATTTCGTTAAGAATTTGAGAGGCCTGAAGATGAACACTGTTCAAAGTTGTTTTTTGAGTTCGCCCGTGTCTCCACGTATTAGATCGGCCTCCCATTGACAGCATATGTCCCAATCACCCTTCAATTTATCGATATGCTTCTGCTCATTACTGTTAGTAAAAAGTTTATTCATCATGTACATCGAGTTTGCTTTGAGAATAAATCAACTAAGAAGTAATGTAAGTCTGCAATGTTCCACAGTCCTAATCTCAAACACTGGTCGGGAACCCAACATTCAACCCGGTTTATTCCAGGCCTAAGACATTCGATTTTAAAAAATTTCTCACAGATGATAATTTTCTCATTATATCGTCTAGTAAAGTCGAGTAGATGAGAAACAGCAAAACGATTCTTTCACGATCTCCAGTCCAAAATTGTGAGTTTCTTGTCATCTTTGGTAATTGTGAGTTTCTTGTCATCTTCTACTTCTGCATATCTTCTTTGCAATGACTCATCTGTTTTCACTGTACGAACTCCACTGTCATCCTCATTTTGTTCAAGTGTTCTCTCAAGAATTCTTACAAATGGGATTATCATTGATGTTGAGGCTAAATCCTGTGAAACTGACTTTGCGATTTCATCAATTGGAGCTAGTGCTTGGACAACTTCATTAGCAAGATTGAGCTATTTTTGTGTGAGCTGAGGAATTGAATGTTCAGTTGCATAAGCACCCAGGGCCATTATCTGTTCTAGAATTCTCTGTAGCATATGCAGGGTTAAATTCCATCGGGTTGGTTCATCTTGGATAAGGCAATGTTGTGATAGATCAAGATTTGCTTCGATATTTCTCAGGTGATCGTATCCTAGGACAAGAACGTCGAAAATGGCCAACTATCTTTCTGGCTGTAGCAAGCATGTCAATAATTTCCCTCTGAGACAGAACACCATCATTCACAACAAGCTGTAGAGTGTGAGCAAAGCACCCCAAATCTGGTAGAGAAGCAATAGACATGGCTCTAATCATGTTTGACGCGTTATCGCGAACAAGAAGATGAACTTTACCTTCTTTGTCAATTCCCCGGGACTGAAACATATCTTCAAATGTTTCTGCTATATTTTCTCCAGTGTAGGAACCGTCAAAAGACTTGGCATGTAACACAGCAGACTTTCTTTCGAAAGATTTGGTAACCCAGTGCACAGTAAGACTAAGCAATGAATGCATGTTAACAGCAGTACTCCAGATGTCCGTTGTAAAGCTCAAACTTTTAACATTCGCCATCTCTTTTGCAACAGCCGCCTTGGCACGATCGTGTATATTAGGCAGAACCTTGTCCGTGAAATATCATCGACTAGGAACGTTGTATTTTGGTTCAACAGCATGGAGCAAACGACAAAATCCAACGTCTTCAACAATTGAAAATGGCTGATAGTCTAAAGCTATCATCTCGACAATTTTACTATGAATATTTAGCGCACGTGGGTCGTTTATGCCCCATATTTTGGCTTTCTTTGTGGCTTTATGCAGGGTAAGCTGTCAAGATTCATCCTTGGTTTTACTGTTCGAAGTATCAGGAGCAACGTCATTCATTTTGTACTGGTCATATTCCTCACTATGATGTGTCTTCAAATGATAAACAAGATTACTTGTATTGAATTGCTTTGGTGTGTTTCCTCCCCTTGAAACAACCTGACCATATTTGTTGCATTTCGCGAATTTCGAGTCTTCTTCCAAAGTAAAACACTGCCAAATAACAGATTTTTTTACTCGACATCATGGAATTACATTGGCAAATTTACAACCAGTGCTTCCACTTTCCAAAACTGAAAATTCCTTTTTTTGTCCTAATTTTCACCAAAATTTCCTCCAAATTTCCTTCGTTTCGTCAAAATTTCCTCAAAAAGGGAAATTTCCTTCAAAGTGGAAGCGCTGTTTACAACAACAGCGCCAAACTTCCACTTCGGTAAATGTCATTCTGTCTCGTTGTCAAGACGATGAACATGAATATGCTTTTTGAATGTCGCGTTTGTTGTAAACGCAAAAAACAAGGTTGGAAATTTTATTTTCGCTAATCTAGCCGCAAAAGGTTTTTACGCTGCTCGGATAATACGCAGATATATGATATCGGTAATATCGGCAGTAAAAATACCGATACCGATATTGACATTTTAGGGGCGATATGCCGATATCCGATAGGCCGATATGAATATCGGTGCACCACTAGAATTTAAGATATCAGCACACGTTCAGCAAAAGTTACGGGGTTTTCATCCTCTGGCAATTCATACTGTTTTACAAATTATTGTCCTTTAAAACTTGTATTCCGCTTTTTTTTACAAATGTGTCTGCACAATGCATTTAAATTCCCATGTATTACTGCTGTTAAAAGTGTTCAACGACGAAAATCTTGCCAAGTTTAATCTACATTTGCAGATCTTGCAGTAGCCACTGGCGTTTTCTATTTTTGGGAGACCATCTGGTTGCACGGTTTTTGAAGTTCTTACCACAAGAGCTAATCCTGATATTAGTGAAGGTGTGCATAAGACAAGAAGTTTCCTTGATACTGCATAATTAGCTCGTGTAATCTAAATACCAGCTCCAATTCATTTTGACTGTTTTTCATTTGACATGTATTTGCCAGGTTACTGAGGTTAGTTATTTTAATAAAGAGGCGTATTTCAAAAAGTATGGCGATGGCTGCAGGCGCTCTTTCACCGCTTCGCCCCGCCTCCACCCAGAACACCTGCTTCGCAGGCTATCACCATGGTCGCGTAACCCGAGCGACCACATGTACGCTGGTTGTTCGGACGACTTAAGAAAACACATTGACAGCCAGGGTGTAACGAAGCTTCGGTAGTTGAAGTGCTTGATTAGATTTTGCTGACGAAGTGGGCGTGGTCAGGGTATGGTAGTAAACAGCTGAGTTGTTTTCTACAATGTATTTTTCTAAAAAGCACATACAACACGGAAACAAGATACAAAAGCTCAAAGCTTTTCAAGATTTTATTTTTAATTGTAGCTAGCATTTCACACAAATGTCAAGCTGACAAGACGTCGCTCTCTATTAAGGTGTCTTACAAAAAAATGAATTTTTTGATGTTTAAATATTAAGGCAAATGTATTTGTTATCATAATAGCAAATCAAATTTTGACTGAAAATCATCTTTTTAATTTGTCAGTTGCCACGGTAACCATGATAATGAAGCGTAAATAGTGGAACATTGTACCTACTTTCAAACATGATGTAAAACTATGCAGTGGTCAGATAAGTTTTTTTAAAGGTTTTTGTGCATTAGCAAAAAGCTACTCTACGTACTAAACCCAAAAAACCCCAAACTTTTCGAACTTTTTCATATTCTTTTTCAGATTCTAGAAGAGAACATTCAATACTTTAGACAAAGTAACTAGACAATGTACAATTTCAGAAAGTGTTACAACATTAAATTAAATTTTATAGGTTCAGTTCCTCGATTGTTGTGTTGGGTATCTGTATTGAAAATTTAGTAGGAATCGGAAAAAAGGCAAATTTAATCTTACGTTTTTCAACAACTTTAACATCTCGAGAAAAGCAGAATCAAAGTTTTACACACTGAATATGCATCGTACAGTTTGTAGTATTCCAGCACCTTCAAGAAGGACATAAAGGTGCTCTTCATATCCTCAATGTTTTTATAAGGTTCTTGTCCCAAGGTCAAGGTCAACGTAAAAATTTTCCAGGTCATTCAAGGCCACCGTGGGGAAGAAATCGATTTTTTGAGTATAAGACCACCTTAATTTCACATTTATATAAGAATTTTTCATGATACCACAATTCGTTACCTCCTTTGAAGACAGAAAAAGGCTGTTATCTACAGTCATAGCAAGTGAGAAAAGCATAATATATATTTTAGCTTGACAATTTTTTTTTCATTTCTTATTTTTTAGGTGTCTGTTGAAAGAAAAGTGCTGTAATGAAAACATATATTTTTTCATCAAGCTTGTTCGTACTATTGAGCAACAGAACCAAGACTATTAAAAGTCGGGATGGCAGATGTGTCAAAGTAAACAAAACACCAAGGTAAATAAGGCTACAGCTTATCATGGATATGTATAAGGCAGGGCTTCTGACAGAGTGCGCGAGTGCAGGACCTCACAATTCAGTCAAACCCGCACAATCCTGAAAATCCCGCACAATACTGAAAAATTTGCATTCATTTTGAATTAAACAGGTGTTCCTCTTGATTACTCAGACATCTGAAAATTTTTAGGCCTTTTTAGGTTTACCTTTCAAAACACATCGAAACTCGCAAGGTTTCTTTATGCCAAACCATGAACAAACAACAATGCGTTCGTGACAGCCTGGGCCCTGGGCACCAGTCTAGGTTTTAATGGCGAATATTACAATATGCGAACTGAAAATAGCGGAATCAGAGTCATCGTTAAATAGCGCTATTCTTTCAATGCAGAGTTTTGTCATAAACGTTTCTGCAAGCATTTTAGCTGACTTTTTACTCAGATTTTAGCGTTTTCAGAATTAAAACATCATAAAATACTGAAACTAACTTTAAAAGAAATATTTAAAAATTGTGCAACCCCGCACAATTTCCCGCACAATCGATGCTTTTTCCCGCACAATTTACCGTCAAAATCCCGCACAATTTAGATTTTTTCCCCGCACCCCGTCAGAAAACCTGATTAGGGATGTGCCAAATGATGATTACAATCAGATACTGTATTACGACAGATTATTGCCTAGCTACCACTACCTTATACTAGACAGCCGCACGTTTTAACGCATTGAAAAGGAAACAACCAGGGACAATTTCAGGAAAAAGATGTTAATTATTTGGTATATTTTACACTGTATTTATATAAAATTATTTGTAATGCATTTTTAGTGTATATACAACTAGACAATGGACTTGACCACACCAAATCTTTAATTCTGTAATCAACTCAACATAAGCAATAGTTGCTTTGTTTACCGTTCGATATTTAGGAGAACACCAGTGAACCGCCAAAAAAGTCTCTAGAGAGCACAGGTGGCCCGAGAATGTTGGCCACAATACCTCCCTCCTAGTGTATGGCAACTTCATGTTGCATAAAAGTTCGGTGTATGTACTGTTCTACCGGACCTTGTCTGGTACCGTTGGGACCTGATGGAGGTCTCCGACACTGTGGTGTTATGTTCATTTGGCGTACCGGTACCTTCCTCGTTGTCACATGCGGTGTCGATGAAGGCCGGTTTCAACTGATCTAAAGATACTGTATCGCGACGTCCATCTAAATCAAGTTCGAAATATTTGTCTGCTCTGATCAGGACGCGGTAAGGACCTTTATATGGCATGTCTAAAGGCTTCTGCACCTGGTCTTGCCGAACAAAAACATGCGTGCACGAATCTAGTGCCTCGTTGATGTAGACTGGTCGCGATTGCAACTTAGTTGAGGTGGCTTTGAGGCTTCGCATGGTTTGCTTGAGCTTGGTCACCAGATCTGATGTGGGTTCCGTCGACTCACGAGAGTGGGGATCGAAAAATTGTCCGGGCAGGCATAACGTTGTGCCGTAGACCAGCTCTGCAGTGCAAACTTGTAGGTCTTCCTCGTACGTGCTTCTCAGACCGAAGAGTACCATAGGTAATGAGTCAGTCCACCTGTTGGGATCAGGTTTGGCTTTGAGGGATGCTTTCAATTTGTAATGAAATCGTTCAATTATCCCATTTGCAATGGGGTGATACGCTTTAGTATTGATGTGTTTCATTCCCAGCAATCTGCTAAGCTCCTGCCACAGGTGCGACTGAAATTGAGTTCCTCTATCAGTGGTGATTGTAGATGGTACAACGAAACGGGCGATCCATCCTGACAAGAAGGCTTTAGCGATAGTCGGTGTTGAGGCGTTGCTAATCGGAATTGCTTCTGGCCAACGTGTGAAACGATCAATGCAAGTGAGTATGTAGCTGAAGCCATCGGACGGTGGTAGTGGTCCAACAAGGTCGATGTGTACGTGATTGAATCGACCTTGGAGTAGGTCGAATGCCCCGAGTGGTGAAGATGTGTGACGGTGTACCTTAGCTTTTTAGCACGATAGACATTCTTTTGCCCATCTCCAAACATCGCTATTTATATTTGGCCAAATGAAGCGGGACACTATGAGCTTCTGCGTCACGTTGATTTCTGGGTGACATAAACCATGAAGGGAGTGAAAGGCTGCTTTTCTAAATTCCTCGGGTATCCAAGGTCTGGGATTGCTTGCGGAAACGTCACACAATAATGGTTTTGCTGTCATTGGAAGGTTGACCGAACGGAATTGAATGGAATTCTTGGAATGTGCTATTTCTTGAATTTCTGGATCTGTTGCTTATGCTTCTGCCAGTCTGTCATAGTCCAACACAAGATTTGGTGTGTTGGTGGCGTTAACTTGTCGTCGGGAGAGAGCATCTGCTGCCATGTTTGCTTTCCCTTGGACGTGTCGGATATCTGTCGTGAACTCTGAGATGTATCCCAACTGGCGGGTTTCTCTGGGCGTGTACTTGTCAGAGTTATGGTCGAAGACGTACGTTAATGGTTTATGATCAGTGAGAACACAAAAGTGGCGGCCCTCGAGTAAATGACGAAAGTGTTTGATCGCCAAATAGATGGCCAGCATTTCTTGGCCAAACGTGCTATACCGGGTTTCTGCCGGTTCGAGCTTCCTGGAGAAGAAACCGTGTGGTCGCCAGTGCCCGTCGATCTTTTGTTGGAGGACTGCTCCAACTGCGATGTCGGATGCATCCACGATTAGACTGGTTGTTGCTGTCGGGTGCCAATGTGTGAGCTGGGTGGCATTAGCCAACGCTTGTTTCAGCTTGGTGAAATCTTCGACCAACTGCTCCGTCCATTGAGGTCTTGATTTCTGTTGTGTTGCATGGGTCAGGGCGGAAATAATTGGCTCTTGAAGTGTAGCACAATTGTCGATAAACCTGTGGTAGAAGTTGACAAGGCCCAAAAATTCTCTAAGCTTCTTGGCGGATTGGGGTAGTGGGAAATCGAGGACGGCTTGTACTTTCTCTTCTAAAGGTCGTATGCCAGTTTGGCTTATGCGATGACCAAGGAAATCCAGCTCGAATTTGTCAAATTCACACTTATCTGGATTGATGAGTAATCCATAGTCGCTCAGTCGGGTGAAAAGCTGTCGGAGATGCTGCTTATGCTCTTCCGAGGACGAACTAGCAACCAGTAAGTCATCGATATAACAATAAACAAAATCCAGTCCGCGGAGCACTTGTTCCATGAATCTCTGAAAGGTTTGTGCCGCGTTGCGGAGACCAAATGGCATTCTTCTAAATTCGAAGAGTCCAAAATGTGTAATAATCGCAGTCTTGTCAACATCTTTCGGGTCAACTGGGATCTGGTGGTACGCACGAACTAAATCAATTTTCAAGAAGATTGTTGCACCATGGAGGCTTGATGTGAAGTCTTGAATATGGGGGTATCGGGTAGCGATCTGGTACGGTGATGTCGTTTAACCCTCGATAATCCCCACACCGTCTCCAAGTTCTTGGAGTCTTCTTAGGAACCATGTGTAAAGAGGATGACCAACTGCTAAGGGAAGGTTGGATGATTCCAAGTTCCAGGAGGGTGTCGAATTCGGATTTTGCAATCTTTAGCTTGTCAGGGGCAAGTCGTCGGGTTTGTGAATGGACCGGGTGCCCTTTTGTGACAATTCGGTGGGTGATGTTGTGTTTGACACTCGTTTCCTGTGTGATTGGTTTCGTAATGGCTGGGAATTCTGAGAGTATGTCCAGGTACTCGGACTTACAATGCTCAACGACAATGGGGCTAATGGATTGGATTGGTACCATTGACACTCGAAAACGTCGTGATGTCCAGCAATTTACTGCGTCGTAGGTCACCTAGCAGGCCATAATGCCGTAAAAAATCTGCTCCAAGGGTGGGAAATTTTACATCAGCAATAATGAAATTCCACACTAATTGACGACCTAAACCAAGGTTCAAATTCGTTGGATGTTTGCCGTAGGTTTTGATTTTGCTGTGATTTGCAGCCTCCAGGGTTATGCTGGTGGATTGTAAAGAACCGGGCATGTTAGGTGGGATAACGCTTACTTCAGCCCGGTGTCCACTAAAACTCGTGTGCGTGAATTACTGTCTGTTACAAAGAAGAGGCGGCTCTTAACGTCGGTCAGCAGGTTCGCCGCCATTACTTGCTGACCTGCCCGTTTTCCGTGCAGGGAGGTTGGCATTTGCGGGCTTTGGGGCCGAAACGTCGGTGATACCAACAGAGTGTAGAACTACTAGGAGTGTCATTTTCTGTTTGGGTTTTCTTTGGTGGGTGCTGGTTCTGTTGTCGGGTGAAGGCAGCCAATGTCTGGTTGATCTCTTGTAGCTCAGTACTTAAGGTGGGAAGTTTGCTGTCTTCTTGACGTTGTGGGATTGCGCTGATGTTATGAGCAGGGACATCCATGACTTTATAGGCCATTTGGGCAAGCTCAGTCAGTGTAGTGGTAGCGGTCGTTGTTGCTGTAATGAATTGTCGAACATGTGTTAGTAACCGTTGCAAAAAGAGCTCGCAAATCACAGGATGATCAGTTGATGTGTCGTCGAGCAACTGCTGGAATTTGCGGAGATGTTGAGAGGGTTTACGATCGCTTAACTCTTCGACTGATGACAACTGCTGTAATCTCTTGGCGCGGCTTGCAGTCGTTCTGGTTATGAGCTTATCTTTTAGTTCATCATAAGCATTGTGTACCGGTTTGTGAATAATGAGATCACGGATATCAACAAGCAACTTCCAGGGAAAGAGAAGCAACGATGTGGGGAAACTTGGTGTCTTGATTTGTCATTTTACGCGTGGCAAATTGTGACTCTACTTGAGCAAACTAAACTTGCGGGTCAGCAAACCAAAATGGAGGAAGTTTTAAAGCAACGGTAGCGATCTCTTTGACTGTAGGAGTAGGAACGTTTGCCTGTACAGTTTGTGTTGTACCAGAGTTTTCACCTTCGGTGTTGGACATCTTGCATTAAATCGTCAAAGAAAGCTCGCTTACCGTTTCGTCGGGGTCACCAATTTAGTGTATGTACAATTAGACAATGGACTTGATCGTACCAAATCTTTAATTCTGTAATCAACTCAACATAAGCGATAGTTGCTTTATTTGTTTACCGTTCGATATTTAGAAGAACACCAGTGAACCGCCAAAAAAGTCTCTAGAGAGCACAGGTGGTCCGAGAATGTTGGCCACATATTAATTTGAAATGAAACCAAATCTGCAAGTGGTTTAATACTCAACTTTGAACAGGATCTACAAAATAACTATCTCAGTACAGGTGCCGCGGAGGCGGGGGGACTTTAGCCTCCCCACTTTTTTTGGAAAGAAATTAAATATTTCAGTATCGCTTTGAAAAACGTCTTAACCATGGTGAATGGTTATACAAGACAGTTCTGAAAAGAACTAGAGGGATCAACACACGCAGAGAAAGTAAATACTAAAAAGAAGCACTATGCATTTCGGCAGACCATACTTCAGGGGCAAACGTCTGCTAACTGTTGAGAAATGAGTTATCAGCTTATATTTATACCTGATGTAAAGGCTATGATGTCATCCCACGGAGGAGGGATTAAACATCAAAATAACGCCAATATACATGGATTCCCATGATCTTTAGAAAGAATGCTGAGCGGCACTTTGCCAGGATGCTAAATTTGGAGTGTGAATAGTTATTGGCACATCTGTTTGATAACAAGTGTCGACCGATTGCCGAGTCACCATTAATCGTTTGAGCAGAGATACATTGCCTTTTCGGTTGATTTCTTAGTGGTACGGTCTTGTTTCGTGTAACACTTGGCACATGTTACTTGATCCTTTCACTTAACCATTGAGTTGTTCTACCTACATAGCGAGAACCACACTCGCATTTTAGTTTGATTTTAAAAATCCGATAAACATATCCGATATTTAAGTGACCGACTGATAGTATTTGAGTTGTTCCTGTTAATATAACCAGTGTTTTGTGATTTCTGAGTAATCAGTAAAATAAGAAGTGTTCACGACCGTCTCAGAAATATTGAATTTAAAACTTTTTAAGGGGGTCACGCTATCGTCCCCTGTCAGCCCCCCCCCCCCACTAAAAATACCGTTCCGCAGTCCCTGCAGTAGACTGCAAATTGTTGGCAGCAAATTCCCAGACATATTTAAAAACTATTTTTACATTGATCTTATTGTTTGCAAGAACCCAGCACTATCTGTATAATGCATGTACACAGTAATGACAATTAACACTAGAACTTTATAGTTATACTTTATTGAATATCTATTATTCTTGCATGTTTACTGTTTATAGAGAAATCTTGGACAGAGCCAAGCAATTCACAAGAAGAATTGACCTTTTCTGCATCATTCCTGTAAACCCTGGGTAAGAAATTGAAAAGAAGTTCAATAACTTTGATCACTAATTTTTCATACATCCAATCTGAGAGTGAACACTAAATGGTACACACTTATGTTGATTCACCACCCAGAATGGTCCTTCACAAATGTCTAAGGTTTAAAAGGGTAATATCACTAATACTTAAAGCAGAGAAAGACCTAAATGTTGATTTTCTCACCTTGTCTTTGTTAGACAACACTGGATCCTAATCCTCATTGGAATATGAAAAGTGACATGCTTCCTCATGTTCCTGAAGAAAAGAGGTACTATAGACTATAATTTGTTGTATATTTATTTCATTATTTTAGGTTTTATACCAACACTGCAATTAATGCATATAGTAGCAGTAGCTATTATGTAGGATACTTCACAACAAGCACTGGATGTGCATTTGTTGGAGGAAAATAAGTGACAATTTTTTTCCAAAATAAATTTATGAACAAAATTTGGCCATCTGTCAAGAATCTCAAGGATACCACTTTGGAAAGTACTGTATTCTTTTATTTTGGCCAAAATGATGTACAAATTCCAATTTTCAAACCTATTCAACTGCAAGTTTCTACAGTAGGAAACATCTCACATGTTTGGAAGCCTCTCCACCCCTCCTAATGTACTGTACATAAGTCACTGGTAACTTCAATCAATTCTAATCACTATTTGTAGTTATAATGATACAGTACCCATCTAGGGCTTGATCCTACATTACAGAATGGTTGCAGTTCTTGAGCCATGAACACATATACATGTTCTGTTGGCAAAACTGATACATCATAATTATACTGATTCAATTTATAACTTTGTTTATCTTATCATTATGATAGCTATTTATTTCCTTTTCTCTAGACCAGCTCTCCTTGTATTTGACTCATTAAACCAAGTGGCTAACAAAGTAGTTACTAGAAGAGACCATGTTACAACTTACATCAAAGAGTATGTGACTGTAGTACTGTACATGTAACTTAAACAGTTCTGTTTCAGATAAATCAATTTCAAATTCAACATGTCAACCATTATACATTTTACAAAGAATGGAAATGAATTATGACTTTTCTTAACCAATTAAAGGTACCTTAATGAAGAATGGATCAACAAGAGGAAACTCAGTAAAAATTTCAATTACAGGTACGTGTAAAGGCATAAGAATGTGTGTAAAGGCAAAAGTATGTGTATATGTACATGCAAATTTACAATTTAGAATTATTAAGTATATTTCATCATCAGTTATTGAAGTACCAGTAAGGTTGACAACTGAATATTTTTTTTTTTCCAGAACCCATTCCAATCAGTTCCACAAAATTTCAGTTTGAAGTCTTGGTTTAACTTTGATGGTAACTCAACATGCAGACAACACTTCAAGAATATTACTCGGCAATATTTAGAATATATTTGCATTAATATACATTATTAGACTTGAGGATACTGAATACCATATCACTGGAAAGAAATATTCACTTATTAGGACGTATATACTTATGTAAAGAACTGAAGGACCTGTTTCTATTGAATATGCAATACAATGTCACTCTTAAAGGTTTTGGATAAAATAAGTGGCTCTTACCTTATATCGAATATTTTGTTATGAGTTCGGTGTCCTTCCAAGCCCGTTTCAGCTGACAAATCAGCTTGGCTGAAACAAAGATTGCCGCCTGTTGCAACCAACCTGATAATTTACAGCATCACCAGTCTGAATTCCTCGATAAACACTTCGCTACACCGATAACTTGCGCACAGAGTAAATAACCAACTTTAAAAAATTGATTATTTACTCTGCGACTTGGGTCTGTTACTTGTTGGCTGTTCCATCACATGCATGAGATCACGAAGACTTTCCAGATTGTGGGTATGACGTCACTACATTGATTGCGTGCCGAATAGCTTCATCTGGATGTATTGATTGATGTATTGTTTGCAAATCAGTGATCTTATCCTCTGACGAGCTTCTTACGACATGCCGTCCACTTTAAGCAAACAACGCGATTACAAATACATGGCCGAGAAATATTCGGAGACAAATCAGATGCAAGTGGAAGTTGGCAAAAAAGCTATCAAGAAGTTGAGTGTTAAAGGCGGAGAAAAAGTGCTAGACATGGGCTGTGGAACTGGAGAAATAACAGAATTTATCGCAGACTTAGTGGGGAAAGAAGGTGAGGTAGTTGGGGTAGACCCTGACAAGGAGAGAATCAAAATTGCGGTTCAAAAGCATCTTGGCCCTAAGAAAAATATTAAATTCACAGTCGGTGATAGCTCCAGTCACTTTCCCCATTTCAACCAAGAATACTACGACATCCACTATAGTAATTACGTTTTCCATTGGCTGACCGCTCAAGAGAAATACATTTTCCTCAAGACCGCGTTCAATTGTTTAAAGCCCGGAGGAAGAATAGTCATTTACTGTCAAGAAGAGAATCCAGAAATATGTGACAAGATCCCAGAACTACTGCCAGACGGCGAGATTGACAACAACAGAGGACCTTATAAACTCGTTGAGAAGTCAGTAACGGAATCGTTGGCGAAAAAACTGAGCTTTGTAATTCTTACGAGTGATCGCGTTAATTTTCAATACAAGCTGCCGAGTTAAGATCACTTTTTGACGTTGGCCTGCGCTTCAGACTATATTGACGAGAGAAAAATATTACCGCACAAGAAGGAGGAGTTCGCCAAAATATTTGTCAACGAAGATGGTACTATTGATACAGAGGGCAGAGATTACCTGATTATTGCACAGAAATCGAAACTTTTATGCCAGTAATATTGAGAGGCTTTCCAGACTTGTAACCTTATAATAGCATATTTCTTTAACGAAATTTTTCGACTAAAAGAAACGGATGGCGATAGAGTTTGATAGTTAGCACGTCTCGTTACCTTTGGTATAGCATTGAAATTTGTAAGTAAAAGGCTGTATTAGTTTCCTGGCTTTGATTTCGTTTCCATTTGACGTTGATAGACTGTGCAGTCGCCATGTTAGCCCGCGAGGCAGGCGCTCAGGGTGGAGGCGGAGGCAACAACAAAGGACCGTATAAACTCGTTAAGAAGTCAGTAACGGAATCGTTGGTGAAAAAGCTAGGCTTTGTAATTCTTACGAGTGATCGCGTTAATTTTCATTACAGGTTCCCGAGTTTAGACCACTTTCTGACGTTGGTCTGCGCTGCAGACTATATTGACGAGAGCAAAATATTACCACACAAGAAGGAGGAGTTCGCCAAGAAATTCGTCGACGAAGATGGAACAGTCGATGTAGAACCCAGAGATTACTTAATTATCGCACAAAAGCCGAAATGTATCTACGAGTAATTGTGAGAGGATTTCCAGACTTGTAACATTTAATAGCACTCTACTGTAACAAAATCTTTCGTTTAAAAGATACGGTAGACGTTAGAATTTGATAGTCAGCACGTCTCGTTACCTTTGGTATTGCATTGAAGTTTGTTGGTAAGTACAGGTAGTCGTCTGGTTTTTGGTGCAATTTATGATAAATACCATTAGTAATATTTCACGAGCACACGGGGCTCGTGCAATTTGGTGAAATGTGAAATATTTCGAGTGGTACTTATCGTTAATTGCACCAAAAAGCCAGGCGATTCTTTGTTTATCATTGAACTGAAAAATGTATTTAAAAATATGTGCACTGCGAACGCGAATACGTTGTCAACGAAGCCATACAAATGCAGATAATTCGCAAAACTCTCATATTTATTTATGGACTCATAAATACTCGTTTCATCATTCGCTACTGGAAAACGTAGCTCATTTTCTTCACTTTGTTTCGTAACCATTTTTTTATTGAGCGGAAAATTTTATTTGGTTTACAATAGCAATCCTGAAATTGCACTGAATTTCAAATTTTTGCACCGCATTCCACATTTGCACTGAATTAACAGGTAATCACACTGTTCTCAGCCAATCAGAAAACAATTATTTTTAGTTTCATGATTAAGGGCTGTATTCTCCTTTCCGTGTTCGTGCGTCATAATTGTTTTGTTACCTAACAACGGCAGCTGCGGTGAAAGCAAATTGTCGAAGAGCGGTCGTTTCACTTGAGGGGTCCAACCGAAATCATTTATTTAAATAACGTGGGAAAATGCCTTTGAGTTGCGCTGCTTTTGATTCAGGGGCCGCGGAGGCGGTGGGGACTGGGGGACTTTAGCCCCCCCTTTCTTGGAAAGAAATTAAATATTTCAGTATCGCTTTGAAAAACGTCTTAACCATGGTGAATGGTTATACAAGACAGTTCTGAAAAGAACTAGAGGGATCAACACACGCAGAGAAAGTAAATACTAAAAAGAAGCACTATGCATTTCGGCAGACCATACTTCAGGGGCAAACGTCTGCTAACTGTTGAGAAATGAGTTATCAGCTTATATTTATACCTGATGTAAAGGCTATGATGTCATCCCACGGAGGAGGGATTAAACATCAAAATAACGCCAATATACATGGATTCCCATGATCTTTAGAAAGAATGCTGAGCGGCACTTTGCCAGGATGCTAAATTTGGAGTGTGAATAGTTATTGGCACATCTGTTTGATAACAAGTGTCGACCGATTGCCGAGTCACCATTAATCGTTTGAGCAGAGATACATTGCCTTTTCGGTTGATTTCTTAGTGGTACGGTCTTGTTTCGTGTAACACTTGGCACATGTTACTTGATCCTTTCACTTAACCATTGAGTTGTTCTACCTACATAGCGAGAACCACACTCGCATTTTAGTTTGATTTTAAAAATCCGATAAACATATCCGATATTTAAGTGACCAACTGATAGTATTTGAGTTGTTCCTGTTAATATAACCAGTGTTTTGTGATTTCTGAGTAATCAGTAAAATAAGAAGTGTTCACGACCGTCTCAGAAATATTGAATTTAAAACTTTTTAAGGGGGTCATGCTATAGCCCCCTGTCAGCCTCCCCCCCTCCAAAAGTATCGTTCCGCTGTCCTTGTGATTGCACTAACCACAACATGATGTAGAACAAACCTAGCTTTTACAGATCTCCCAGTGAGGGTCCTGTCCACAGGAAAAAATGGATTGTAGCTTGTAAACAAATGAACAAAGATCGTTCACCCCGGAATCCTACTGGCAAGAATGTGTACATTTGTGGCAAGACCCAGACCATCCCGATTTTGTCCCATCGAAATTTGCATTTGTTTGCAGAAGCGAAGAGAAAAGTAAAACAAAACTCAAGACGCTTGAAAGCGCCAGAAAGAAAGCAAGACGAAGACTATCAGTGAGCGACATTTCTATTAAAGCAAGTAATACAGTTACGAATTCTGGGGAAAATACACCTCAAAGGGACATGGGCGCATATGAAATTCCTGTGCAATCAGGGGAGGAAAGTACATTGGTAAGTAACACTGAAAGAGAATCAGAAACTTCATTAAGCACGTTAACGAAAGCGATAGAAGAGATAGCATAATGAAAGAGCTATGAAATTTGAAAGATTTAAATGCCAGACTTCAAATAGAATGCGAATTATTGAGGAAAGAAAAATTGTCTGCATGTGAAACAATCCAAGGACTGCAGTTAAAATGTATATCTTACGAGTCTCTGAATGTACAGCCAGAAAAGTTCAAGTATTACACAGGAATTGGTATTGATAAATTTGAAGTTATCTTCGAGCATCTAAAAGGTTATTTGCCAGGCTAATGTAAAGCGAAGCTGTCGTTTGAAGATCAGCTTCTAATGATACTGGTCATGTTACGCTTAAATCCACAGTGGGTGAGCGTTGCAGATCAGTTCAACAGTAACAAAACATCTTTGAATGACGTTTTTTGGAAATGGATTGACCTAATTTGCTGTAAATTATCCGTTCTGATAAAGTGGCCAAACTATGAGGCTAGCTTAAGAACTTTGCCTAAAGTTTTGAAACAATTTTTTCCTCGCTTAACTGGCATTATTGATTGTACTGAAATTTTTATCGGCCGACCAAGGAAATTAGATGCTCGAGCTTGTGTACACTCAAGTTACAAGAAGCATTCAACTGTCAAGTTCTCAATTGCTTGTACGCTACAAGGATCAGTGTCCTTTCTTTCAAAGGTTTGGGGTGGTCGTATATCAGATGTTGAACTTGTAAAAAATTCTGGTTTCATGGACTTGCCACATTACCCAACGGATCAGGTCTTAGCTGACCGAGGTTTTACCCTGACTGACGATTTTGCTCGAAAATGTGGGGTAGAACTTATCATTCCAAGTTTTACTAAAGGCAAGAAGCAACTATTCACATAGAAAAGGTAATTGGTCTGATCAAAATCAGATTCACCATCCTCTCATCTGGCCCACTGCCTATTACAATGATAAAATCAAAGCAGGATGAAACAAATGAAGTTATGATTGCAAGTATTGACAAAATCATGCATGCATGTACAATTCTTACTAATCTTGGTGGCAGTATTGTGTACAATGAGAAAGACACATTACCTGAAGCTGTACAAAACCAATAACATATCCAACATTTAACAAAACCTGATGTTGGTTAACAACCAAAATTGTCGTTACCATTGCTATAATTATTTGTAAAATGGACCATTGGTGTTCATGCAAGTGCTTACACCTTTTTATTTGTTAAATAGTAAGTAAAAATTGTTAGGTTGCCAAACAAGCAACAAGTGCTACATGTTAGATTCAACATTGTGCCAAACATGTATTTTCACTTTCAGTTGGCCAGAGTACACCTAAATTCTCAATCTTTACATACAAAAGACATTAAATTTGTTCCATAAAAAAATTTTTATCTCACTAGTCCAAAGGCCTCACAGTTTTGCACTAAATTCATGTTAATCAGTCAATCTATGTTAAATGTTTGAACACCTATATTGACTGTACAAAAACCTTTTCACAATACAATTACACATACTGTATTGACAGTTTATTGGCTAGATCATTTAGTTTTTCTTTTGGTAGCTTTTTGGCACTTTGGACAATACCACTTCCCCTTAGGCACCCTCTTGAAGTTGACACATTTTAAATGAAACCATTGCCATTTGCATGAAGTTGAATCACAACCAATCCATGTTTTTTTATCACTGTTCTCTGAATTGCTGTAGCAGTACAATGTTTTCTGTTTCAACTCTGGTGCAGTTGTAGAAACTTCTTTCACACTGTACTCAAGCTTTCTGGTAAGGAGTTCTGGGATGATATTTCTTAAGTAAAATTCCTTGAGTTTCACAAGCATGGAAGAAATAAAAGCATTATATTTGCAAACAAGAGTGTAACACATCCATTTTGGTGTCCATACAATGAAATAACCCTGTTCAACATTAGGCGCATACAATTGAAGTTAAACTTGCATGTAATACCAATGCTTGCTTTTCAGGATTTTATCAGGGTTCAAGCAGAAGATATTGTCAGTGACTGGATCTTCCAATGTGTCTGATTCATGCAATGAAGATG
Organism: Heliopora coerulea; assembly: GCA_030142905.1. Lineage (NCBI taxonomy): Eukaryota > Metazoa > Cnidaria > Anthozoa > Scleralcyonacea > Helioporidae > Heliopora > Heliopora coerulea. The sequence continues at coordinate 316,631 of JASJOG010000047.1, forward strand.
GACATTTCACTTCTAATGTGAAACTCTTCTGATGACACTTGCAAATTAACAGACCATCTGCTGATGCCCCAGTAAATGGCATGCTGTCACATAACTTCAGCCTGCATTCTTTGATTTCAAAGCTTTGAAGTTCGTTTGCAATTGATACACAAAGTTCTTCTAAAGCAACTTCTAAAGTGGATCGAGAGTTGGTGGTCATTCTTGTCCAAACAGCAGACTTGATGGTGGAGGAATTTTTTTGCTGACCTTGAAGCTCAGGGTATACTTGACTCTTCTTCAGAAGTACACATGGAGTGTCTATGGTACTGTTTTTCACCTGTTATTCAGGGTGAATTGAATTCAGCAAGAGACCACTGGAACACCCACTACATTTGGAGGTCTAGGGACAATACAGTCAGTGGAAGGCCTGACTCTCTATTCTTTATGCCTGAGCATCATGATGCTGTTGATATGCTGGTACATGTTTCTTCAAGAGAGACTGAATATGTTTCCAGACATATTATTGAAGAGGTCCCTGTACATGAATTTCAAGTATTTTGAGTATGCCAGACTTGGCCTTGGCTACCCTTTTCCTGAAACATGGCAACAAGCTTTGGATTTATATGGGGAACTAATAAACACTGCTCAGTATGGGAGCCTGTAAAGCAACAATTGATTTTGCATTGTTAGAATTAGGCTGTATGCCATGGATTAAAATTAAAAACCAAAAATTGACTAAAAAAGCTGCAAAAACCAAGTGAACCGTTCTTTCATTACATGCTACGAAACAAGAGCACAAAGCAGTACATGACTCACACAAGACTGACATCCAACTGACCATTCAGAAAAAGATGGTGACTTGTATGTTTTGCACGGTGCTTCTACTGTAATTTAGTCAAGAACAACAAAAACAGCTTTAATTAATAACCCTGTCTAGCATCTATACAGCCCGAGAATAAATTCAGGCAACAAAACTTAACACAGAAGGTAAATTAACGTTGCCATACAATATTACCTTAAACTGATCTATGGCTTCCCAAAAGCCTGTCCTTTGCAGTATGCAATTAAAAAATTGCTATTAAATTCATCAGATTTTAGTATATGTTAAACTGGAAATGTAACTTGCATCCCACATGCCCCAACTAATGGAAAGTAAATAGTACACCTGCGATCCTTGGACTTGCAGTCATGATCAAAAAGGATAGTAATCACCAACTTTTTTCCATTCAGAGGCTTATGGCTATGACCAGTGAGCCAGCTCATGACACCTGGTACACAAACTTCAGGGGTTCCAAACTGTTCATCAGCCAGTCCATCAGGTGCTTCTTTCTTCTCTTCATCATCTTGGTAATTCCAGGCAACAGGTGCAGCATATCCAGAAACATTTGAGTGTTCAATGTTATTTAGAAAGTCCTGAAAGTTATCCACAACTTGCTCTTCCAGTGCTTTTCTGCTTTTGCCTGCCTCTGAGTACTGGGGCTGCATACAAGAAAAAAGATAATTACCATCAACCTTATCTTGACTTGATCCTTTCACAAAGAAGCTTTCACATAGATTAGGAGCTTTCTCTAAAAGCTTATCAATGCCATATAATCCAAGGCCATACATAAACTTCTTTAGATAAAGGATCCTTTTGCTGACCAAACTAATTACAATAGATCCAACTATTTCTTCAACATGATCATTGTCAATTATGCCTGTGTATCCGTGGTCCAGTATTGCATCTTAGTGTCCCCAGATGTCACTTCTAATCCTCTCTACAAGTGACTTCTCACTTTCTGTAAGGTGCTCTACAGCATCCAGTTTCATCATATCGACTTCTTGATTTATCAATGTGTCATATACACATTCCTCAAAGAGGCATGGACTTGGACCTTCCTGAGCAATGCTTACTGTTCGCATGTTCTCCATACAGTTTGTGAGAAACTCTATCTGGCAAGTGCACCAGTGTCAATACCTTCCTCACCAACATAGCGCACTGTGAGTTTTTGAAGAGGAGATGTTTTCTTTGGCTCACATTGCCATAGTGTAAGCACTCTAAGAAAAGGCACCTTTTTTCTGGTAACCATAAAAAACTGATCAGATGTGTCACTCTTACTCTCCAGGTACTTTACAACAGGGGCCTGGTCAGTAAATAACTCTGTGCTTTCATGATGACCAACTGCTATTCCACATTCTTCTTTAACTTCTATGTTAGGCTGTTCCTTAATTCCTGGATCAAGCTCTTCATTCTGCACCTCCTTTGAAAATTCTTCTTCAAAGCTTTTCTGAAGCTCAGCGGCCAACTTTTCATTATTCCTTATTTGTACATTTTCCAGGATTTTTTTCTTCTGTACTTAGATAAACTTTAGGTCTTTTAGAGATTGAGCACATGTCAATTGTTGTATTGTCCTTAAAAATGTCACTGTCATCTTCACTGCCAGTAATTGTAATCCTCAGATGTGCATAGGAAAAAAGTAATTCTGCTAAAGTCTTTGCCCAATTCTTCTTCATATCTATCCAAGGTGAAATACTCCTTCGCAGATCCTGGCAGAAAGATTGCCTTTTCTCCTTTTCATATCAAATAACATAATCTTTGCCCTTGGCATAAAAATGAGAGTACAATGTCTTCCATTTTCCTACAGCTTTGCTACCTAGTACTGAGTAATTAGTCTTGTTGGATGTGCAAAGGATCACTTGTTTGCCTCTTTTTGGTTTCAAAATATAGTCTTTAATATTCCACTCCAGCAAACCGATGCTGATGCACACATTCTGTTCTTTACTTTTGCATGAAGGTAGTGTTCATTTGAATCTCTTGACAATGCTGATCTTTTCCATTGTTTTCCCTTAGATTTCATGTAATCAGCAATTGATTTCGCTTTTTCAGAAATGGGGAAAAGGCCTGTAGGTTTAGACAAACTACTAATACCAGAGCTTTGATGCAATCTTTGGTCCTTCACAGGGCCGTACTCAGAAAATTCCCCAGGGGGGGTGTAAGCTCACTTCAACCGACTGACGAACAAGCTTGTACCGACTATATCCTATCAATCGAAGCTTTTGTCTTTCGGTCGAGTGCCTACTAAAATGACGCTTGTCAGCTGGTGAAATGGTCAATTAGTCCTACGTTAATAAGTACGCACTATCAATACGGAATGAAAACATGATGGCATTTTAATATTAAAATTCATGTCTTTGGTGATCTGTCGTTGATCACGTGTAAGCAAAACATTTAACATGAACTTTAGATTTGTGAGTATTAAATTTGGTAGTTTAAAATTAATTTAAATTGATAAGTGCTAAAAGTTAATGATTCCATTTGTCCGGGTTTTAATGATTCTACTTATCCTTGTTAAATCGAATACGTCTTTTCTTCAAATGAACCCAGTTTTGAATAATGGTGTTCAGATCTAACCCCTCTGAAAGATCTCTTTCACATGAAATCAACATAAGAGATTCCAGGCGATCTTGGAGCATAGTGCTTCTTAGCTTGTTCTTGACCACTTTCAGTTTGCTGAATAATCTTTCATTTGAACCCACAGTGACTGGTGCCGTTTCAAGAAAGGTGAAGGCCATGTTGCAGGTGGGGTAGACAAGCTTTCTCTTACTGGCGAAGGCAGCAACTTCACGGACTGACTTGATTTTCAACGGCTTTCCATCGACAGACTCTTCTCTCAAGACAATGAGCTCTCCGACAAGGCTTTCACTTTTTAAGCTTCCGCCCAACAGCTTGCACAAACTCTCTGCTAATTCTTCACTGATTTCTTCCCACTGTGGCAGCAAGACTGAAAAGGATTTTATGTTCATAATAACCCGATTCCAGTTCTCTCTACAATCTGTAACAATCTGGTCAAGAACAGAGAACGTTTCCTTCCGGTAAAAAATGGCAAAACCAACCTCAACCTCGTTTTCACACGTATCATCCAGCCTCCTTGGGGGCACCCTTCTCATGTGATGATGACTGAATTCTTCTTCCGGGTCGCATCCAACATGCCTTGCCATCGCTGCAGCAGCCTTCACCAGCTTATCTACATCAACTTCATTGCGAATCCTTTCCAAAACCTTTGTTGTTGTGGACAACAAAGTAAGCGCATCAAGCAAGTTCAAACCTTCTTCCTGAAGCTGAACGACGAGCACCTTGCAATGACGCATAATAAATCTCATTATTACCAGGCTGAAAATGAAGTCGTACATTTTCATGTTCTTCAAAAGTGCCTTGGCCTGATCACGGGTGTTCGTGTTTGAATCCAGCTCTTTGTTGATACTTTTCTGAAGCAGAGAGACTGTCGACTCAAAAGAGATCCAAACACTGTCGATGGACTCCGATCTGGCTATCCACCAAGTTTGGGAAAGATTTCGTAGTTTCAATGCTCCTTCGACGCTCTCTTGTACTTTTGTAAGTGCTTCAGACCGCTTGGTGCTGCTTGAGAAAAATGAGTACAATGATTGTAGGACGACAAACATTGATGACACGATGGTACAAGCTTTGCAACTTCGCTCTACAAATGTATTCAACCGATGAGGTTGGCACGGAATGTAAGGTGCTTCCTTCTCTGGGAAATCTTTTTTGATCTTCTCATTAAGCTTCTTGTGACAACCGTTGTACTCTCCAGACATACACGCCGTGAAGTCATAGGACTGGAAAAAGAGCTTCCCTACATCGACACTATGCTCGTTGAGACATCTCAATATCTCTGTTGCCTGTCCATCACCAGATTTATCTCCAGGCACCGTCAAAGAAAGCAAGCGTTTCACCGGCTTGTTATTTGCGACGTACATCACAACTATAGACATCTGGTTTTATTGCTCGTATCGGGAGTCGTGTCGGCCATCACCAAGAATGCTGGTACTTCTTCTAAATCCTTGACAACTCGAGTAACACGACTTTCCGTCGGCAGAAATTATGTTTTAGTCGGGAGACTGCCAACTAAAACATAATTTCTGCCGACTGAAAGTCGTGAAAAAAATTTGGGGGGTGTTGCACCCCCCCCCCATACCCCCATAGCTCCAGGCCTGGTCCTTCATGTTCTTCAAGTTCTGAAGTGGGGCATAGATCTGTACAAAAAATGTAATTAAAAATTACTATTGAAAAGTTGATGTGATAAATTACTTTTAATGTTTTGATGATGTAGTGTTCTACACTATCATAAAGCTGAAAATTTGTAAGGACAGTCATAGCCCAATTAACTATCAGTACATTGTCCTCCGCCATCAAATGAATTTTTATCAGAGACCAATGAGTTGGAACATGGGTTGCTTATGAATCTCTCCTAGCCAACATAGCCCTGGTTATATGTAGGTTATAAAATTTCCCTATATTTGACTAGTTGACAGACATCGTGTAAAACTTAGAGATTCAATTATACCAATGTAGTGAGGTGGCTTAACGAAATTACCTTTACTTGGCGGATAAAAGTACTAAATTTGGCATATACATTCCTCATGGTCTATCTATCAATTTTAGCCTAGGAGCCCTCTTGAGATCTTTTAATAAAACAACTTTTTATCTGAAAATCCAAAATGACTGATATTAGCTGGGTATACGCAAGAATAATTCTGCTATTGTTAATAAAAATTTAAAAGTTTGCACATATGACGACTTGTTACTGTCAAATTTCACATCGAAACTTTTATTCGCATTTTGGAAAGTCTAATGTTCTCTCATTTTTGTTTCTCTACTTTTGGCGGTGAAAATGACGTAGCAGATTTGACACCAAGATTTAGTTTTGACTAAGTTGGATAGATGGTTCCGGAAAGACTATGCTATGCGACTTCCATGAGAAGAAAAGAATCTGAATTCCTTGCATGTGTCCAATAATAGAAATAAATAAGTGATTTCGAAGGTCATATTACACGACCTTAACTACTGAAATAGGCGTAAAAAATATGACGTGAAATGAACTCGATGGAAAACCTTGCCATACAATTAATAAAAAAAAACTGACGAGTAATTGTACGAACTTTTAATCGCTTCAGTATTTAAATTATATACTTATGAAAGCACATTTTATGATGAAATCGATTATTTAAATTAAAACGCTATAACTAATTTTATATACTAACTAATTTTTTAAAAGTATAAAGTTTTGTTCTCAGGTAATCAATCTCCATTTCCACATGTGCTCATTCCTGTATACCATTCTTTGAATTGCATTTACACTTGCAAAGTGGTGAACAGTCCAAATTTGAGTTGACACATTTGCATTTTGAACAATCTGCCTTACACGAACATCTGATCAACTCTTTGCATGCTCTTGATACCTCTGGGATAGTTTCCCATACTAGAATCCATAAATCAACTTCCTTAGTCCATGAGTTTTGTTGTGGAGAAGGAACTGCTTGCTCTGACTGTGTACTGGTCGTCCAGATTCCAGCTTGGTATACTGTTCGTCGAGCATGCTGAAGTAGAACATCTTGGGTCGGTGGAAGTTTCTCCATTGGCCTGTTCTTCTGCCAGAAGAGTTCCTTTCTTGTCTCGTTTACAGAGCAAAGAGGACTGGTTCTATCATAAAGGATAACAGTCAGCCGCTCTAACTGCTTGAAGGATTTCGAATCACAGTTGAGTTTCTCGAAAGGATGACAAGCAAGATGTACAAACGTTTCGGTGACATCTTCGTAAGCCTGCCAGGCTTTCCAGGCAGATTTCTTTCCCTTTCCATTAAAGGCCGAAGTGGTCTCGCAACCGGAAAATGAGTGGAAAACCTGTAGGGCGCGTGATCGCGGCTCTCCGAGACTAGCACATATGGCTTTGATGCTATAAAATCGGTAATTCTTGCCGATACCAAAAGCTACCCAGATGTCAGCTAGCAGTTGGACTATAACCAGATTTTGGAACATTCCTACCAGAACGGCTATAACATCTGTGTCTAAAGTGCGAACTAAAACAATCTTGTTACCATGCTCCAGTGCACGTAGTACATGAACCACTAGTCTCGTGTCAGCCTCCTCATGATTGCTAGTCAACATTGGGCTTCCGCTACCCATGGATAACACAGACTGTCCTAATGAGATGTAGACAGCTTTGGATAGCGGACACGTGATTTCTTCTATTTTGTTTGCCAAAATGGAAAAAAGCTCTTTTTTGTTAAATGAGTCACGGAGAAAGTCCTTCCAGTTCCCTGAAAGCTTGTTATTGCCAGATACTTTCCTCCGAACACCTTTGCCTCGTTTAATCCTGGTGGACTCCTTTAAGCTGTCTGGAACGTATTCATCCCATACAACATCTAATCTTCTGGTTTCTTGTAGTTGCTTCTTTAAGTAAGGAATGAAAATCGTTTCTGCGTAGTCATTGAACGTGTTTACTGCTTTTCTGGGCAGACAGTGGACAATGACAGCTCCGTCCAGAACTTTGCAGTCATAGGATGACGGTGGATCATTTTGTTCTGAGGGCTCCAGACAATCCAGAAGCTCAGACTTTGCGCTTGGAAAGCGAAGCTTGCCAAAATCTGAGAGAGAAGGTGGGAAGGATTGAATCTCTTGCGCAAAGAAATCATTCAGATTACTTTCTCTGTTCTGCATGGAGACGTATAGCCGACCAAAAAGTGCTACATTGTTCTGAAAAACTTTGATCGTCTTCCCTTGCCGTGATTTCTTTTTGCGTTTAGGGTTTCTGAAGAGTGCGAGTGAGTTCCTTTTGAAACGGATGGAACGGGTGCGATCATCAAGTACGTACTTGACAAAGTCATTATATTGCCTTTTGCCAGTTACTTCGAGCGTTCGTACTGTATCGGACTCAGAATCATCCATGCAGTAACAGTTGTTCAAACTCACCAACTCTGAGAAATCATCCAAGAACGGATTGCCCATACTTCTGATGGTCTCGGAGAGGCTATTTACCTGTTTCTGAAATGTGGTTTGCGCTGAGAGCCCCTGCTCATGATTCCTAAAATGCGATGGAGTTTGTGGATCATCATTTGAAAAGTTCTCTTCCTCCAACTGGGTTACAAGCCTTGCAATTTCTGGCCGTACAAGCATCCAGCGTCGGAAGGCAGTGAGGTTCTCTGTGAGACCAACAGCTCTTCCTGAACCTTTTACAGTTTTGTTTTCCTGCTCATGTGCTTGATCAAAAGGGATTGCGGAGAATTTGTTTTTTGTCTTGAAAAGAACCCAGTGACCTTGCTTCTCAAACTCACCCCTAATGAATTTGGGTAAGGACCTCATGTCCCTGATGTGCTCTGGCACCCACCTTGCGTAGTTAACGTGATCCAAGGCAAAAAACAGTGGTGCAAGTTCTCCCAAGACTTCTACATACACAGAAAAGTTTCTTTCTCTGTGAGCTGTAACAAAGAGAAGAATTAGGATCTGATATCTCATGATCACATTCCAATAACGCGAACGTAGGACTCCTGCATTGCATTTCATTTTTCCAAGTCTTTAAAAATTCTTCGGTGTTGGTTCTTTTGCTTAGCAGGAAAGCCTCCCGTTGAAGATTTTGGAGAGCCAAGAGAGTGACTTGGTGTGCATGTCTGGTGCGAGTCAGATGTGATGCCTTGAGAAACGACTCAGCAAGGCCAAAAGAGGCCACCTCTGCCTCCGTCAGAGCTTCTGTCCATCCGGAGCCTTCTAACATATCTCCCAGTGTATTCCAGAGAGACATTTCCGTGTGCAGACCACCAAGCATTACAACATGTACTTGTTCGCCGTGAGTGTCAGGCCATTTCCACTGAACAAACTTTGCCAAGGCAAACAATGGCTGGTCGAATGTGGTGACAGGGATTTGCCCAGGATTTAGATAATCAATTGCCCGTTTCTGAATATCCATACCGTGTTTTATCATCGCCGGAGTGGCTGCTTTCTTATAAAAAAGAGGAAGGAGTGCACATATAGCCGGTTGGTCTTGTAAGGGAGGTTGAAGAGCGGCATAATATATATAGAGTCTTTGCTATAGAGTCTTTGTCGGTCAGCAGCTTCTCAAGGAATGGCAGTGCATGCTCTATATAAGTGAATTCTTTCGTCACAGCTTCATCCAAGCAGAGCTTAGTCGACCTCGTGTCATATTGTTGGACATCGATGGTCACTTTACCCTCTGAGACCTCAATATCAGTGGTTTTCAAAGCCACAGCCGGAACAGAAGCATAACTGTCCGGAGAACATGGGTTTGGCTGTTGGAAAGTTGTAGCGTTGGAAGTTGTCTACTCTCACCAAATTTGATGCGAGTTGGAGTTTGGAAAAGGCTTATCCCAGTACCATTGAGTTGACCAAAGTGGTTGAGCTGGGATTGTGATCTAAATTGTCTATCGCTCCAACAGCGAACAAGCCCTTCCGACGAGAACTAGAGGACACTACCCATCTGCTTTAAAGCACTGACAAACAGAGGAGGCAATTGAATCCTCCAACTGCAGAACTCTCTCATAGGATATACTAATACCCAACTGGTGTAACTGCTGAACGAATTTCTTGCTCCTAGTCAACGCATGCACAGTGATTCCAATATAGATTGGAAGAGGTGGTTCACGTTCCTGGTTGTGCCTCGTTTTTACAGCAGTTTGGGATGTTCTTTTCTTCGTGTTGAAAAGTATTGACTGGCAGATTGTGAGACAAGGCTGTGTTTCACGTTTGTCTTGATCTTCCAGGTTAGGGCCCGTTGAGGATCATTGAAACGAGAGACTTGAGACTCGAGGGAAGAAAATATTCTTGGCATTCAGGAGGAAAGTGTCCCGCGAAATTAAAATTTCGGTGGTTGAGCAAGCAGCTTTCGCCAGGACAAATGCTTCCTCAGAGTAGTCTCGTTTCATTAGAGCTTCCTTCAACATGCTTCGCATTCCCTCTCTAAAGATGAGAACAGTGTTTCTCCCATCACGCTGTACTTGTGCCTCTGGGAAATGATCCAACAAACGATCTTTCAACCTTGTCTTGTTGATTAATTTCTTTATTCCAAGGTTCTCAAGACGACCTACGTACATGGAATAGATATTAGACAGCTTGAAAAGAAGAATGCCTGAGTCCACAGCTTTTTCAATGTAGCTAATAAGCTCTACAAACGCTCTAGACTTGTTCATCTTTTCCTCAGTGTTTTCCTCATCCGTCTTTCTTTTCCTTGTGAGATTTCGATGGCGATTTCTCAGGTCTACCAGACATTTTAACAATCCTCTCCATGAGCTTGGCATCATTTAGCTCCGTTATCATGGTTCGAAAATTATTGTCTGCATCAAATGTGGAAACCTGATGAAGAATACCTGCCTCAACACCTTTTTCACACAGAAAACACTTTTCAACGGACAATGCTTGCCTCTTGGTCGGCATTTTTTCATCTGATTCATTCTTCATGCATTCTTTTTTACTCTTTGCCTTTGCCAAGTTAGAATTATTGAGTTTTAAATGGCAGGATTTATGCCAGGAAGCAGAATAGCTCTCAAAATCTTCGACTGTCTCGTCTCTCCCAAAACAAAGTTGGAAGTTCGCCCATATTCCGAAATTGTTCTACATTATACAGAAATGAATTGTACGCACTTGTATTTTGATTACTTGTTCCAGGGCTTCTCAAGAGACATCTCAGTGGCTCCAACTTATCTTCCTGGCAAATAATACAGCGTTTCCAGTCCAGCTCCATTGTGTTGTCACAACCAAGACGGCACTAGTTTCAAAAAAGCTTTACTCAGTAGTGAAAAAAAAAGCTGTAATAGTCTGAACTTTTACAAAATTTGAGACCTTCCAAGAACGTTTAAAATACTTCAAGCCCTACTTCATAAAGATTTGAACATGACACAACATAATAAAATCAACGAAAGAGCTTTTGACTGGTTTGTTAACCTCGACATGACCATGAATGTAGCAGAACTGGTTTGTTTACCTTGACATGACCATGAATGTAGCAAAACTAAGCGCACGCGGTTTAAAACAGTATAAGCAATTTTTCACTTTTTAGAGCAGAAAATCAGATTCAGTGCTATCAAAAACCTCTATTTCGAGACAAATATGGCTTTTCTACGGTAACTAGAACCGAAAAAAGGTAATTTTGTATCGTGAATGTCGGCCACATTAAATTTCAGGGTTCGCTGGTTTGTGCTTTGATTTTTGAAATATTTGTTGTGACGCCGCTTAAGATATTTTTGAAGGGCTCCTAGACGAAATTGAATTTGCACACCACAAGGATGCCTTATGCAAATTTTCGTGCTTTTATCCGGCGTGTAACAGTAATCGAGAAAAATTGCATTAAGCCACCTCACTAAATGTAAACTTTACGAAATCCACAATGCAACTGATAATTAACCTAGTTACTTTGGAAAGAATTAATTTTTTTCAGCTACATCGAGTATAGCCAAAATTATCCTAAAACAAAAGTGGAAGGATAGAAGCGCTGCTAACATGTTTGTTATTCAACTGGACAGGAAAGTTTACTGATTAAAATAGGAATCCAAATTGTGGGAATTTGACATCGACACCCAAACCTAACATTACCAGCGGAACCCGTAAAATGACATACAATCGCTGCAACATGCGACAGCCTCAGTGACTTTTTTGTTTTGAATTAAATTTGCTGCACAAAAGTCGAACTTCATCTACTTTTGTGCAACGAAACGTACTACGTGCGAAGACAAGGACGGTCTCAGTTGCAAGTCAGATGTTACACCGTAGCAGTCGCATCGTGAGGTTTCATTCAAGTTAGGTGAAAGTAAACACATATCTTTTCCACAGTTGCAACAGAAATTGTCGCTATTAGACGTTGGCTGGCCACATTTCGAACAGAACATTTCTCTTCCATAATCCAACTGATGAGCAACCGCAAGATTTTTGCATGAGATCGAGGCTAGGCGTTACTTGGTGAGAGCACTTGCGAACATTTTTGCTGTTACGGGTCGATTTGCTGTTGCTGTGAGTCAATTTGCTGTTGCTGGGAGGCAATTTGCTGTTGATGCGAGGCAATTTGCTCTTGTTGTAAGGCGATTTGTTGCTGTGAGTAATTTGACTTGTTATCAATAATTTGTTATTGCTGTAAACAGTTGTAAATTATGTGAACTATTTGTTGATGTGGTGAGAGTTGTGGGCCACTGTAGCGTGGGACAAGGTAGTGTTGCACTGATCTTACCCGACCACTAGTAAATTGGTTGTGAGCTTCCAAAGTCTTTCTGTTTTTCACTGACTCGCGGGTGAAAACACCAGGAATATTGATTAAATAATCGTAAACTTCAGGCCATTCAAGTGACGGCCATTTCGTTGGTTCATCCTTCCAGGCGTCTGCAGGGAGTTGATATGGCCAAATATGCTCCAAACTACACAATTCCAATTTCATCTTGTATCTTTCTTTTGTTTCGGGCGGTAACTCGTTAAAATTATACAATGACATTGTAATAAAACAACTTTGAAAGAGTTCGTGCTCTTAATTCACTATTGTTTGCCTTTGTTTTCACTGCAGTTTTTGACGCATGCGCAGTAAGCTCGAGAATTGATCGTGTGACACGTAAAGTGTCACACGATCAATTCTTGTGTTCAGTGCTACACGTGTCACACGTGTAGCACGGAATTGAGAATAGAGTCCTTGAGTGTGACGTCACGTTACCATGGCGCTGAAAGAACTTAGTTCTAAATAATGGCCAGTATCAAAAGCGCGTAGGTCACGATGATGATGATGATGATGATGATAACTTTATTTATTCACGCTAGCCTCGTCAACATAAGCTGGTTTCCACGAAGGGCGTGAAAAAAAATGTGTACAAATTACAAGAGATTCGTTCGTTAAGGTCTACGCTAATAGCTAAGGTATTTACAATAGGAGTTAGGACTAGGTAATGAAAAGGTAGATTCAGAATTAAAAGTATATTTACAGAGTTAAATGTTAAGTGCTGTAGGCGATACTGTGAGCAGCGATTTTAGTTTCAAACCTCGAGAAAGAAGTGCACCTTCTTATTTGCTCAGGTAAACTATTCCATAGTTTAGCTCCGTCAAACAAAAAGCTTTTTTTCATGCTGTTTGTACGCGGTTTTGGTAAAGAAAGTTTAAGCGACGTATCACGTAGGTCATAATCTGAAACATCGCTTCTAAAGGTAAAGAGGTTTCAGAGGCATTTTGGACCCATGTTGTTCAATACTTTAAACATCATTTTTGACTTCGCCCTTTTCCTTTGAACTTTCAAAGGTTCCCAATTTAATGCGTGCAGAGCAATCGAGTAATCTACATCATTACTCATATTTGTAATTATTCGGGCAGATCTGTTTTGCAATTTTTGAAGCCTCTTTGATTGGGTTTCACCAAAACCATCCCATACTTCACAACAATAGTCAAAGTATGGATGGACAGTCGAATTGTAGACGGATAATAGTGAATCTTTGTCAACGAAATCTTTTAAACGTCTAAGGGCTGATATTCCTGAAGTTATTTTTTTACAAATATAGTTAGTGTTCTTTTTCCAAGACAAGTGCTGATCAATTATTACCCCAAGCGTTTTACATTTATCAACTTGGCTTATTGATTTGTCATTAATTTTAATATTGGGTAGTGAATTTGATATACTCTTCATTATTGGCTTAGATCCAATGATCATAAATTCAGTCTTTGCCACATTCAGGCTAAGTTTGTTGACGACTAACCATTTTTTGAGGGTGTCTAAGTCAGATTTCATTGCGATCTCTGCATCTGCAATTGTTTCCCCGCTTGTCGTCAAATTAGTGTCATCTGCAAACAGGCAGAGTTTTGAATTTTTAAGACAATGAGGCAATTCATTGATATATAATAAAAAGAGTAAAGGTCCCAGAATAGAGCCTTGAGGTACGCTACACTTTATTTTTCTTTCGGATGAGAAACACCCATTAACCTGGCAAACTTGGCTGCGGTCCAAGAGATAAGATTTTAAGAGAGCTAGAGCACTTTTATTCGATATGCCTCCATTTTACTAAGTAAAATTTGATGGTTTACGGTATCGAATGCTTTTTTTAAATCGATAAAGACCACCAGGTTAAAGAGCCTTTTATCAGTATTCATGTACCAGTTGTTGGTAAAATCCAATAGAGCCGAAGCTGTTGAGTGGAATTTTCGAAAACCAAATTGATTTTCACTCAAAATATTATAGTCTTTTAAGTATGTGTACAATTTCTCATATAATATTCTTTCAAATACTTTGCTAATTGCCGGCAGGATCGAAATTGGTCTGTAGTTACCAGGCAAATTTCGACAGCCATTTTTAAAGAGAGGAAGTACTCTGCCCACTTTCCATTCCGAAGGAAATGAAAAAAGTGTCATAGCCTGATTAAAGATATAGGTCAAGCTGTCCGAAATTACTGGTGCAGCTATTTTGAGAATTTTCGATGAGATATCTATACCAGTAGCTTTATTGGCAGAGAGGCCAAGAAGGAGATGATAGAGCTGACTGGTTGTAATTTCTTTGAATCCAACGAATTCTGATTTAGCTTTTGGAATGTATTCATGAAAGCTTTTTGGATAAGAATCATTGATTTTACTAGCCAAATTGGGGCCTATTGTGGAGAAGTAGTCATTGAAACTCTCTGGAATATCAGCAGGATTAATAATGGACACTCCATCTACTTTAAGCTCACTCACTTTGGTTGGTTTACTTACACGGCCCAGTAAATGGTTAATAGTTTTCCAATCTTCCCTTGGGTTATTTTTTTGAGCAGCAATTTTATTGGAAAAGTAATCTTTTTTTGCATTTCTCAGGCCAATATTGTAGCTTGACCAATCTGAATTAAGGTTAGTAATAATGGCCTTCCCCTTAAGCCAATCTTTTGAATTTATGAGATTTTTTATCTCACTAGTAAGCCAGGGGATACTATTTAACCCTCTTTTTTGTGGCAAAGTGGTGCATGCTTGTTAAGCACCTCAAGAAATAAATTCTTTCCAGACAATCCACATATCATTGGCATTATCAGGGTAAAAGTAAACATATTCCCATTGTTGTTTGAGTAAGTCATTGATAAAATGTTCTTCATTAAAGTCTTTCATGTTTCTGATTTTAACAACATTTTCTTCTTTCTTTCGAGTGATGGATATTTTCTGAATTGCATATACTAAACTATGGTCACTTAAACCTGTATGAATCACAGCAGAGTGAGAAATCTTTTCTGGGTTGTTCGTGGAAATATGATCAATTGAGGTGGCACTTGTCATTGTGATACGAGTAGCCCTGTCAATTAATTCTGTCAATTGATACAACTCATAGTAAGCTTTTAAAATTTTTGTTGGTATGTCTGGAGTTTTTTTAAGTAAATCACAATTCAGATCTCCAAGAATATACACTTTTTTGTTTTCATCATCAATTGCTTTAACTAGCTTTTCGAAATAATCAAAGAAATCTTCTGTTAGTACAGTTTGGGATCTATAAACTGTAGTCACAAGAAATGGTCGACTATGTGGTTTGTTGATTTCTAAGCAAACAGTCTCCAATTTTGAGGGTCTTTGTTTAGCGAGTCAAATCCTCTTGTTGTCCTCTGTTTGTTTACATCACACAGCGGAAAGAAGAAAAGAGCATTAAAGAATCACTAATTGTTTTCTGAGGGACGTTTAGATGTAAATAAAGGGATCTAGAAAGCGAAATGGTCTATTGCTTTGCCCCGGGCTGAAATCATTCGTCGGAGGGAAACATTTGCAAATTCGTCGCATTTCCAAGCGCTGAAAAGCAGGAAGACGAGCACAGGCGATGGATTTGACTGAGAAGGTTAGAAATTATATTTATGATGTCTTTTTTAAAATACGAAGCAAAATACAAAAGTTGGACCTAGCCAACAAAGGGTTGAAAGATCTGCAGGAAAAAGTCCTGAATATACAAGACCAAACGGCACACTGTCACAGAATAAGAAGCTGACAGCTTCTTATTCTGTGACACTGTGTCATATCTTGAGGGAAATGTCATTAGAATGGAGACAGGGCTTCCAACAAAGGAGGTCTTCAACATTGTTGTAAAACATCCTTCAAGATTCAGAAATTCAATTTATTATTTTACTGGTTGGAAGATGGAATCAATCTCGTTTGAAGATCAAACCTTTATTGCTTTAATGAAAGTAAGACAGAATTACACAAACCTTCACGTGGCCCAACTGTTTCATTGTACTGTGGCCACAATTTCTGACATTGTTACAACGTTTATTCATGTATTGCATAATATTTTGTTTGGTGACCTCATGACATCAATTCCCTCTCGAGACAAAAACATGTTATCTGCACCATCCTCTTTCAGACAATATGGATCTTGTCGGATTGTCATAGACTGCACAGACATTGAAGTTGCTGCACGTGGATTGATGAGTCAGCAGGATGCAACTTACTCGTCATACAGAGGGATGAATTCATTCAAAGTTATCATTGGAGTAGCATCAAATACTGTGATAACTTATGTAAGCAAGTAAGCAAGCCTTATCCTGGGTCTATTTCAAACAAGGCCATCATGCAACAGTCTGATCTCTTCAATCACCTGACTCCTGGAGATATGACACAGGCTGATAAAGGATTTCTTACCCTGGATATTTTACCCCATGGAGTTACAGTAAACGTCCCACCTTTCCTAAAGATTGGAAGATTTACAGAGAGCAAGGCAATGGCAACAAGGCCATAGCAAAATGCTGAGTTCATGTGGAATGAGCCAATGCTAGGCTGAAAGACTTCTAGATTTTGAGTTTTATTCCTTCTTATTTACATTGCTATGTTGATATTCTGTTTCAACTGTGTGCTGCTCTTGTGAATTTACAGTTTCCTTTAATCAAAGAGGGGTGCAATGATATAGTTTTTGAATAATTGTTTTTACAAATGATCGCCATACATAGAAAAAACATTGTCAACATTAAATTATGTAGAAATGAGTACTATGTTAAATACAACTATTTAATCCTTTTAGACATCCCTGTTATTGTGACAATTTCCTCACACTCCACCAGCAGGAACTCAGAGGTGTTTCCTTTGAGCAAAATAAGCCCTATCCCTTGCTCCATTATACTTTGCTTAAAAAAAAACATTTACAATGGTTACACTTGAGGTACACATTAAACCTAGCAGTTGAAAACCAGTGATAGAATACTTATTATTTGTCAGAAATGTGGTGAAAAGGGGGAGAACCAGTCGGCTTTTAACATGGGACATTCCATTTGAAATGACTGGTTACCACTCCTTTCAAATGGAACCAGTAATAGTTATGCCTGGCCTGTTTTTAGGCTTTGGTACATTATGCTTTTGCTTCCCCAATAAAATGCATGGTCTACAGCAAAAAGGGTCACTAATTGAACATGCTTGGATAATGCTCAGTATTTACAATGTCATACTTATTTTACAAATTCTAAAATTATTTACAAGTGTGTAACTCTAACGTACAACTCATAAGTGGTATGGCAGCAACACATTAAGTTCACATGGCAAAAATTGCTTGAACTCTGTAGTCCCCTGTTCTTTTATAAATACTTATTTTTGTCAAACCTAAATTTGCTGACATATTGATGACACGAGTCTTCAGAAGCAACCTACAATTCTCCTTCCACTACTTCTGGGAAGATATTATTCAAGTAAAACTGAGTAAGGAGAGGAATGTTTCTTGAACAACTTTCGTCTCTTTCTATTCTTGAAACAGCAACATCTTTTGTAGTCCATACAACAAAATAACAAAGTTCCGTTTTGGGGAAGTACATTTAACGTACATGCCAATAAACATGACCTCTCTTCAAGGTCAGCAAAAAATACGCAAAATAGGCATATTTAAAGGTTTGTAGTATAATTCTAACGTTTCCTTGCTACACGCAACATCCTCAGAGAATAACTTATATTACAAGGTGATAAATATTATAGTGGTTATGTTACATGATATGTGTTAAGGCTAGTTTCCATATAATCGCTGACGATCGCTGACGATCGCTGACGATCGCCGGATCGCTGAAATCATTGAAGCGAAGGATCGCTGACGATCGCCAACGATCGCTTGAGTTTATTTCCATATGATCGCTCAATTCATTGTATCCCAGCACCTTCTTGTGCCTGATTATTTATTGTTCAGCATACACCGCAGGCCGTCGACGGTTCCAAACCAAATTTGTCGCTTACGACCTTCAAGGCGTTGAGTTTTTTGAACTTGTCTTTATACTCTTTACAGTATCGGTTGTATAAACATTCATATTTGTGAATTTCTTCCATGAACTCTTCTGTGGAAAAACTCGCCATGTTGTATCTTCGAAGCACTTGGTCAATTGAAGACAAATGCCTGAACGTCACAATGTCAACAGAAAATGATGCATTTTGGGATCGTTTCGATCGCTGGATCGCTGAATTTTGTTTCCATATAATCGCTGACGATCGCTGTGGATCGCTCACGATCGCTGAGATAGAGCATTTTCTATCTCAGCGATCGTCAGCGATCGCGATCGCTCGATCGCTGGAAAGTGTTTCCATATAATCGCTGTCGATCGCTCATGATCGCTGGCGATCAACAGCGATCGTCAGCGATTATATGGAAACTAACCTTTAACGAGATATTAGGGACCTTAAGATTCTGCGACGCGCTCATCTACAACGCGACCGGAAATGGTTTCGTGACAACAGAGCATGCGCACGCGTCATAGAGTTCAGCCGCGAATCTACGACGACGTGTTTCAGCATCTTTTGGCGTCGTCGTTGATTTGGTTTTGAGGCAGTCCAACCTGAAGATAAAAAAAGTAAGTATTTTGCTTTTTGCACCGCCTTACATTTATATTTATTGCAAAAGTGCTGTTTCTATCGATGTTAACTTTGCAAAACGGTCTTCGTTTTGAAGAAAGTGTAGCTACCGATTGGTCGCAAGAAAATTTACATAATGATGCAGGGGAAGAAGATATGCTTGTTGTTAATTCAAACGTAATCCCCTATGAGAATGAACCATTAGCTGTTCCCGGGCAAGAAGTACTGAATTTTGAACAAGACGTCGACGGTATTTCTCCTGATACTTTAGAGTCAAGATTCGACGGAAATATTTCAGTTAATCAATGGTAGGTAATGTTATTAAGCCACATAATGCATTTTTTACGAGCGGAGACGATCGATAATAATGTTCCGGTTTGACGAAATTTTTCGTCGTTCGGTTGTAGGTGCACTTCTAGGATGTGCAGCACCAAGTTCCTTGCTGATGCCTTGAAATTTAGATGTTGCAGAGAGGTTGGTCCTGCCCTCTATCAGTTAACATTTGATGGCAGTATAGAGAAGATAAACTGCGTGACCGAGCACGAAGATTATATTGCCATAACTCACCCAACTGTACTGAAGACCGTCGCACCGCTGTTGCGAGATAAAAATGGTCGATCATACAAAAGACGAGCTGGACAAAGTATGAACGAGTGAGTGCAATAACAGTGATAGTGTTTTACACCTACAGATTAAAACTATAAGCGTTGGACTAGAATTTTTAGGTTGTTTTCAGCATAAAATTAACATAGTAAATTCGTCTTGTGGTATGTTGTTGTATACTCAAACCTGGAATTCTTAAGATGTTAGAATTTTTTGAAACTGTCTACTGGCGCTGGATTTTAAATTCATTGTGTTCTCATAAAATCGCTTTTAACTTTTAATATTCTTTGGTTATAGAAATCTTAGAGCAGTGGCATACAGGTGGATAATTTGCTGGATGTGTGGGTCTCTTGGTTGGGAGAATTCTCGACCTTTACCTTCGTGTATATACACAAATATAAGAAAGAGGTTTCCTGTAGAGCAACATGCACAGCATCAGGGGTATGCATCTGCTCAAGCAAGGTCTTAGATGTTTTTACCCATTGAGGAGCAATTGTGCCCTTTATCACCTTATCCTACTCACTCGGATAACTACCTAGTTGACTGAAGAAACTGTCTTGTTATTTACTCTGGTTAGAATTTGTGTCAGGGGTAGTATTTGGGCAGTGATTTCTGGGATGACCTTTCATAGGGTTCTTGCACTGTCTACACAACCGTGCTTTTTTTGCTGTTGGCTCAACATCTGATGTTTGTTCCAGAGTTTGTTGGTTTTGCAATCTGTCTTGTTCACGTTCTGCAATTTAAATACAATTTATTAAGTATTTACAAGTATTTATTAAATTATAAATGTAATCTAACGAAGAGTTTTGTAATTAAACTGAGGCATTTTAAACTTGTTTTGTCAAACACAGTCAAAAACCTTGAACTTACACGTGTAAAATTAATTTTGTTAAATAATGTTATGTATACAAAAATATTGTTACCAGTAGGGAGTAGTGAAGTGGAAGCCTGCTGTATTCTCTCCAACTGGTGCTTGATGGCTGCATCTCTGGGACGTCTGTTGGGAAAGGTCCTATTTAAAGGTTCTGGGACATTGTCCTTGTACCTAGCCAACACTGTACCCAACATTTTTGGTGAGGTTTCCAAAAAACCTTTTTAATTTCATTGACATAACCTGAAAGCATAAATTTGAAATTCATTTTGTTATTTCAATGGCTGACAAAACAAGATGATGCTTGAGCATCTAATGTTAACCCCATTTCTGTTTCATTTTACGCACTGTATGATGGCAGTGATGCAACTTTTCTGACAACTTCTTCGCCAAGTTTAAACTTCGGATAGGTAACACTGAAATAAGTCCTTCCATCTATTGTTTTTTTGGGTTCTCTCTGAAGATTTTCATTGAAGTGAAGGACTGCAACTGCATGCCTAAATAAAAGTTGTCAGGTTAAAAGAATTGTATAATTGAAGAAGCAGTAGTGGGGGAAAAAATCAGACCATTTAAATTTTGACTGCTATAAATGGACAAAGGTATAGCTTCATGGAAACATGGTATTCATTTTCAAACACTTTCATTGGCTTCAACAAAATGTACTGCCTCTGCCCTACGAACAGCATCTGAAAATTTACCTGCAATATGTTCCAATCCGAGAAACGTGTGCCATCTTTGGGTGCCAGTTATTCAATGTTGAGTGGAACCCCTCAAGGCAGCTTGTTTGGGCTTCTGACGATAGGTTTGAAATGTCATTTAGAATTCTTTTCTAAAGCAAAATTGTAGAAAGCTGGTGATATGCTTTTGTACCTGTTTAAAAAGAACAAATGTAGTTATCATTAGAAGAATGAAATGCTTTGTTTTCTCATATACATGTGTAGAGAATTTCGTAATGGATTTGACATTAACTTATTAATAGTAACCTGAGATAGGAGTGGGCATGCAAAGAGTTGTAGTTAAGCTGTCTTGAAAAGGTATCAAAATAAAAAATTGTTGCGTTGCAACGAAATCCGAGAGCGTTCATCCTTACAACATGCACATGTAATTATAATATTAAATTTCACAATGTCCTGATGTCAGAGAAAATGAAAAATGCATCTAACAACCCAAAAGAACTTACCATAGGCACAAAGAAGCTCACCATAGGCACATGCTTTGAACAGCTGATCTGGGTGATCATCATGCTTGTTGGTCACATGTCTCACAATAGATTTCCATTTTGCCACTATCATCTCACCATAACCCAGCTTTGTTGACATAGCACTCCAATACAAGTGGTTCCTGATGCCTTTCACCCAATCATTCAATATTCCACATCCATTCTCTTTGCTGGCTTTCCTAATCTTTTTGGAAAGTCCTTTTGATACATGCCATAAATCATTGCAATGTTTTGTCCCTCTTTCACTTGTACGTATCCATTTGGCAATTCCCTTGTGACGGTCACTGATGAAAATAGGAATCTGTAGCCGTTCTTCTTTCAGAAACCTGAAGCACCATCCAATTCCATGGCATTGCTACTGCCTGACTGGTTTGACTGAAAAGAAATGAAAAATATATAAATACATCTAAGTAAAATAAGAGGAATTTAGCAGCTATGAAACTCTGTCAGATTAAAAACAGTACCACATAGCAGAGACTAACGAAGATTCTACACATTTTTTAAAATATAATCTGAAAAATTGCAGTTTACCTGTCTAAGATCAAAGTGAACAATTTTAGAGATGGTGTTACAAAACATAGTGTAGACACCATATTTAGCATTATGCCCCATTGAGTCAAAGCGCCCATCACCACACCAAGTTGCATTCTTTACTCTCTTGATCTTCTCGATAAGGGCTCTGCGATACTTTTCCCAGTGTAGCAAAACAGATGGAAATAGGAACTTTGTCTGATGGATGAAGTATGTCCTTATTGAAATTGAACACAAACCCATATGCTTAAACAGCAGCATGGTCTTATTTATGTTAACACCAGACATAAGGATTCCAAAGCTTATCATTAGATTTCCTGCTGGATACTTTCCAAGCACGTGTGGCTGGCTGTTCCACTAAAATGCCCTTCTTGGCCCTCAGGTTGAACACAACTGAGTCACTTTTGTCATCGAGCCATTCCTCTTGATTTCTACTCTTGGCTTAGGCATCTTGCAGTAGAAACAGAATAGACTAAACAAGGACATCAACATTCCATAAAAAAACAATAAACTTTGGTTCATCACATGGTGCTGTCCCAGGTACAATGCTGCAAATTCCAAAGATGAAAAACACTATAAGGAGTTTCTAATCTATAATAACAAATGAGCAATCACACAACATTAATAATTAAAATTTTTTTAAAATAAAATGTTTACTGGTATTATATTACTTTAAACGTGCTTACTTGACAGTGTTGGTTGAATTGCCTTCATCTGTATCTTCATCATCATCATCTGGCTGAGAGGACTCTTCAGAAAATTTCCAAACCATATCGCTATCACGTCAACAGATTCACAACCATCAAAAACATCCAATTTATCAAGGTCACCATCAGTTTGACTTGTGTTTGTTTCATTTTCTTCTTCCTCTTCTTCTTCTGATGTGGAATCCAAACCCTGTGCCATAAAGAACATCGAGCTAGTTAGCTTTTTCTCAGGAAGTGCACCATATATAAATTTCATGCTTACTTACTAAAATAGCAATATTGAAAAATTTTACAAAGTTCTTGCCTGTTTTATTTTTTCACGAAGGATACTCTTTAATCTTTTTAACCAACTAACTTTTTTTTGAAGCTGGCTCGCTTTCTTCTTGAAGGCTTTGCAGTTTTCACAAGGCTTATCAGTCAATACTTCAGTCTGTTGACTCTCACTTGACTTTTCTTCAATCTCTACTACCAATTGTTCTGTGCCTTCATCTCCTGAATAGACAAGACTACACGCTTCTCTCCCCGTCGTTACATCCGATATGCGACGCAAAATCTGTTGGAAACGACATTCATTTAGTATAAAGATCAAATTATTGTAACTATGTTGGAAAAAAGTATTTATTCACATGAGGTTTAGGAAATGTACCTGTCTGCGTTCACGATCTGATGTCTTTTCTTGTGAACAACTTGGAACTCCAGTAATCCTATCCACATTTGGTACAGCATTTTCGCGCAATCTCCTTCTCATGCCCAACGACTCTGCTATTTGTGCTGTTGCTGTAAATGCCGAATCTTCGAAGTGCATTGAGCAAAGTTGTGAAAATGGCGAAGGAACAAAGTTTGCACGATGTTTTCGGACAAACTTTATCCACTTTTGACGCATATCCTGATCTTTCTTTGGGAAACTATGCATCGATATGCCCAAAGTATGTTGACTATTTGTACAGCTCTCTCCATTTGGCCATCCTGCGACGCAGTATCGTCCCCCACTAGGTTTACTAGGCTGAGATTTAGCCGAATCCTCACCGTCCATTTTGACAACTCGGCCTATTCAGCTAGAATTGGTCCTCACTATGACGTCACACGTGAGAAAAATGGCAGACGCAAAAATTCGCATAAAATGTGTCAAATATCAAGGCATTTAAACGATTTCTTGAGTAACTTCCCATTTACTAAATTGCTCTTGCGATGGCTCAAAATGACCGAGATAACTTTGACAATCCAAATATTACAAAATTTTACAACACCCAATTTCAGTGCATAAGCACTTTAAGGAAAGAGAATAAAGAAAACCACCAACGACAGTGGTATGAGAAAGCACTCCACGGGCGGTTTATAACAGCAGTAAAGAATGATATGGATAAAGAAAAAAATTGGGAGTGGTTTTGTTATGCGGGATTGAAGAAAGAAACAGAAAGCACAATATTTGCAGCACAAGAGCAGGCAATCGCAACCAATTCAATAAGACGTTCAGTGTATAAGGAGAATGTGTCAAATAGCTGCAGAATTTGTGGTAGTGATGAGGAAACTGTGGCGCATATAACAACCGAGTGCCAAATGTTGGCGCAAAGATATTACAAGGAATGGAGACATGATCAAGTAGCAAAAGTAGTACACTGGAAATTATGCAACAAGGCAGATATTCCCTGCGAGTAATCATGGTATAAGCATACACCTGAGAAAGTGATTGAAACAGATGAATTCAAGTTACTATGGGAATTTCCGATACAAACGAACAACAAGCTGGATCATAATAGACCAGATATAGTTGTACTGAATAAGTCTAGGCGGTCATGTCTGTTAATAGATATTGCTTGTCCCTTCGACACAAGAATTGTGAAGCAAGAGAAGCAGAAGATTGATGTGTATCAAGATTTGAGACGAGAACTAAAACGATTGTGGAATTTCAGAGAAGTAAAGATTGAACCGGTGATAATTGGAGCCCTGAGAACGATTGGAATGAATCATAGAAAATGGCTGGATCAGATTTAAATTAATTGCAGTACACACCTTTTGCAAAAAGTAACTCTGTTAGGAACAACAAGAATAATCCGAAAAGTTTTAGATACCTAAGGGCAAGAGACTTGTCTAGATATCTAATTTATGTTAAGATCATTTATCAGTGGAGATTTATGTGCTCTGTGAGAAGAAATAGAAATAATAATAATACTCCCCTAGACTACTACCTTGCAGTGGTGGGGAGGCTTGTGCACCTCGATGAACCCAATAGCTATGCTGGTGGAAGCAAATGGTCCTGGTAGGGTCACCCAAGCCAGACAGGTTGAAGGCTAGAGGTCAGACAAAATGTAGTCCGGTAGTTATGTAACCTTAAAGTCACTAACCTCAAACATGAGTGAATTATGACAGATATAAATAGTGAGTACAACGACGTGAATGGGGCTCGAGCAACTGACGAAGGCTCCTTGTCCGGCAGGTGTTCTGCGGATCAGCAGCGTAGACCCGGTCGTCGTCCTGTTACTGCTGAAACATCACGACGAGTTTGGAATAAGGAACTGAATGTAATAGTTATGGAATGTTACTATAAAAGTAAACCAACAGACGAAAAGGGAGTCCCAGTAAGAGGCTACAGGCAGAGAATGTAGAGGGAATGGGAAGAAAGGGAGGGACCTTTTAGATCAACTGAACAAAGGATTGCCGACTAAGCAAGAGCGATTAGGAAAAACGGATGGCTTACAGAGATAGAATTGGATGAAATTAAAAGGAGAGTTTTAAGTGAAGATAATGTAATAGGTGAAGCAGAACAACCGAGAGAAGTTGATAATGGGGAAGTACAAAGGCAAGATGACAATGAAAGCAGTAGTGAGATTGACGATAATACACGACCTAGTGACAGCGAAACTAGAGAACTGGAGAATAACTGGCAAAATAATTCAGATGTGTCTGAGGAGGAACTTGAAATACTTTGTAGAATCAAGGAGAAAATGGATAGAGGGGAGTTCGACACAACAACAACGACAATCAAAAGAGTAGATAGGATAAGGTTGAATATTATAACGTAGAAAGTAAACAAGGCTATTAAGTATTTTCAAACAACAAATGTCACAGACACAAATAATTTGCTAAAGGTAGTGAGCATGTATGTAGCAGAAAAATTGGGAGTAAAAACAACACGGAATGATGGACGAAGCAAAGAACCATGGTGGAGGAGAAGGATAGAAAAAGATATCAAGAAATTGAGAAGGGATGTAGGAGTGTAAGAGCGTAAAAGAAAAGGTGAATTACGATCACGAGAGGTTTTCTATCCTGGAAAGAAAATACAGAATTAAAACTAAAGGAATTGGGACAGTGATAGAAGAGCTGAAACAACGAGTATTAGCAAAAGCATCAAAGATTCGACGTTATGAAGAAAGAATTAAGCAGTATCGCCAAAATCGATTGTTTACTATAGATCAGAACAAGGTTTATAGAGAGATAAATGGACAAATTAACATGGAAAAGATCATTCCTGACGCGGTAGAGAGTAGAATATTCCGGAGTGAAATTTGGGGTAACCCAATCAGTCATAGGGAAGATGCTGAGTGGACAAAGAAAATGATAGTCGAGAGAACCAGCATAAATGTAAGGCAAGAAGAGGTGAGAATCACAAAACACAAGTGGAGACACAATGCAGAAAGATCCCTAAACGGAAGGCTCCTGGACCCGATGTTGTACCGGGATATTGGTTGAAGAAGATAACATCTTGCCATGAGCGAATTGCTGAGCAATTAGATGCTATGGTCTGTGGAAAGCAAGGAATACCATTGTGGATGACATATGGTAGGACAGTGCTGTACCTGAAAGATCCTGATAAAAGAAGTTCTGCTGATAATTTTGGGTCAATATCATGCTTACCAGTCATGTGGAAATTGTTGACTGGAGTGATCGCAGAACATGTGCATGGATACCATGAAACGAGTGATCTACTGCCCCCGGAACGAAAAGGTTGTAGAAAAAAATGCAGAGGTACAAAAGACCAGCTACTGATAGATCAGCTGATACTCAGGGATTGCAAACGACGGAATACCAATTTAGCTATGGCATGGGTGGATTACCGCAAAGCATATGATACTATACCTCATTCGTGGATAATAGAATGCCTTGAGATGTTTGGTATAGCGGAAAATGTTAAAGAATTTCTTACACTGTGTCTGAAGTTATTATGCAAGAGTGATGATTTGAAATATGTTTTTATGCGTTTTGCAAAACGTCATAGCAATCACACATATAATAAAGTGATATACAAGAAACTATCTTCACTTGTATTTCAGTTGTTTCGGGCCCTGCTACGGTATTTCTAACAAAAATTTATAAAGTTGGGTGTCTGAAGGTATTATGCAAATGAGAATTTGTCTGACCAAACACTGAGCTTTAGTGATGTTAATGGAATATTTACTACCAGAAACCAATTTAACATTCTATTTATTTCTAAACATCAAACAATGGAATCATTTTACATGTTAATATATCCACCTTTTTTATCAATTATTTTAATAAGTCGATCATCCATTGAATTTGTGAGAGACCTCACTGTTTCAGGCTTGATTGCTGGAGTTGCTTTTTTAATTGCCTCCCACAATTCTGACTGGCTTCTGTACTGTTTGCCACCATTATACAGTTCCTTCCTTACCAGTGCCCACATGTTTTCAACCTGATTTAGATCACGAGAGGACGATGGCCATTTCATTAATTTACTTCCTGTGAATCACTTTTGAGCCAAAAAGTCAGAAGTACTTCGTGACGCATGAGAAGGGGCATTGTCTTGCATGAAGATGCAGTCCTTCTTAAATTTTCGACTTTGAGCTTTGTACCATTTGAAGAACGTATCTTCCAGTAAAGTGCAATAGTTATCACTGTTTAGCTTCACTCCTTCATCCACTTTGAACTGGCCAATTACTTTGTCATTGACAATCCCTGCCCACATCATGATTCCACCACCTCCCTGTTGTCTCCTTGGCCTTGGAGGAGCTTCCTTATCACAGAGAACCCACCCTTTAAACTAACTATCCGGATCATCCAGAGTCACCCTTGATTCATCAGTAAAAATCACTTTACTAATGTCAGTTTTCAAGTTTTTCCTGGCCCAATTCAAACGGTGTGTTTTATTGAGAGGAGGTCTGCTAACTGATTTCTTGACTGTGCTCATTGTTCGAAGGATTCTACACCTTCTATCACGTTTCACTCCTGTTATTCCTGCCTTGTCAAACACTTCCGCGCTACTTAGTAGTGGATGCTTTGTTAAAATTTGTTTCAATTCTTGTTTGTCTTTGGCGCTAATGTTCTTAAATCCTTTTTCTTTGCTTCTTACCCTCTATTTGTTTACGTTCTTCCATTGCATTCTTAACTATTCGATGGTCTCTTTGTAATATCTTTGAAATTTCTAATGTTGTTTTCCCTTCAGCTAATAACTGCACAATTTCCTTTTTCTCAGTTTCCGATAAATCTTTCTTTTTGCCCATGTTGACTTTTTAAGTAAGAGATCGGCAGCGTTATAGCAGCATTAGCAGTGTTATCACACTTGCATAATAACTTCAGACACTGCTTTTCTAATTAGTTGGCTATTTTGGGAATAAATCGAACCAGTTTGTGTAACGTGTATGTAAATATATTGCTATTAATTGCTTATATATCGCTTTATTATATGTGTGATTGCTATGAGGTTTTGCGAAACGCATACAAATATATTTCAAATTATCACTCTTGCATAATAACTTCAGACGCAGTGTAAAGCAAGCATGGACAATTGGAGAAGGGATTTAACGTCGTGTGGCGAATCACTGGGTAGTGTAAACATGAGAAGAGGAATCTTTCAAGGCGATAGCCTATCTCCACTGTTGTTTATATTATGCATGATACCCTTGTCAAGCACCCTCCGAAAAGCGAACGCAGGATATGAGCTTAAGGAAAAAAAACATAAAATCAACCACCTGCTGTTCATGGATGGTTTAAAACTATATGAGAAATCTCGTGACCAAATAGATTCACTGGTAAGGACGGTGCACCTTTTTAGCACAGACATCAGAATGGAATTTGGTATAAAGAAATGCGCTGTACTAATATTAAAGAGAGGTAAAGTAACCGAGTGCGATGGTATAATATTACCTGATGACCGGATGATGAAGCAAATGGATGAAGACGGATTCAAGTACTTAGGAATTCTGGAATCTAACCAAGTTATGGAAAAGGCAATGAAGACAATATTTAGAAAGGAGTATATAA
The DNA here is from genome assembly GCA_030142905.1 of Heliopora coerulea. NCBI lineage: Eukaryota > Metazoa > Cnidaria > Anthozoa > Scleralcyonacea > Helioporidae > Heliopora > Heliopora coerulea. The sequence continues at coordinate 345,309 of JASJOG010000047.1, forward strand.
GGAGACTGAAACTTGTGCTTAAATCAAAATTGAACGGACGAAATAAGATATTGGCCATCAACACATGGGCTGTTTTGCTACTTAGATATAGTGGAAAAATAATACGATGGAATAAAGATGACTTATTGGAGATGGACAGACGGACAAGGAAACGTATGACAATGAATGGGGCGTTACACCCGAAGAGCGATATTAACAGAATTTATATACCGAGGAGAAGAGGTGGACGTGGACTTATTAGTGCCGAAAGCTGTATTCGAAGCGAGAAAAACAGTATGGCCTGGTATGTTAAACACAGTGTTGAGCCATTTCTGGAGTGTGTGAGGGCAGACAATATAATTGAAACCGCGGATTGTATTCAGCCAAGAGAATATAAAAGAATAGAAAAGGAAGAACAGGAGAGAATATGGAGAGAGAAAAAGATGTATGGAAAATTTGTGAGAGATCATGGAGATAATGTAGAGGAACAAAAATCCTGGGAGTGGGTCACAAAAGCGGACTCAAAAGCTGCTAATGAGGCGTTGATTTTTGCAGCCCAAGAGCAAACTATAAGAACAAACTAAATTAAATTCCATATTGATAAAACAATAAGCTCATCTTTGTGTAGAATGTGCGGTCAGAATAGAGAAACCGTTTTACATCGTGTAAATGAATGCAGCAAGTTAGCGCAAGGGGAGTATATGGGCAGACATGACAATGTAGGTCGTAAAGTCCATTGGGAGTTGTGCAGGAAATACAATTTGGAACACGCAAACAAATAGTATGAACACCAACCACAAGGAGTGTTAGAAAATAGTCATCATAAGCTATTGTGGGATTTCAATATTCAATGTGACCATGAAATAGAACACAGGAGACCTGATTTAATTATAGGAGATAAAGAAAAGAAGACAGCGTGCATTACTGACATAGCGGTACCTGGAGATAATAGGGTGGGAACGAAGGAATTGGAAAAAATTTTAAAGTACCAGGATTTGAAAATGGAATTATCAAGAATGTGGACGTCAAATCAAGTGGAAGTCATACCAATAGTTGTTGGTGCCCTGGGAACGGTATCAAAAAGACTTGAAGGGTTTTTGGAAAAGATTGGGACTGTAATACCAGTTAAAAGGCTGCAAAAGACAGTATTCCTTGGAACAGCAAAAATCATTTGAAGGGTTATGGACATGAAGGACATATAACTCTAGGACATTAGGTTGCGGGTAGCAACTTGCTCCTAGTTTTATTCCAGTTTATTTAAATAGACTTTGTGGAAAAACAATAATAATAATTAAAGAAGACAAGATGAGAGTATGGAGAGAGAAAAGAATGCATAGCCAATTTGTGCGGGATATGGAAAAAGAGCAACACAGAGATAGGATTGACAAAGAAGACACATGGGTCTGGATGAAGAAATCAGATTTGAAAATTGGAGCAGAGACCTTGATCTATGTACCCAAGAACAGGCATTATGCACTAAGTATGTGAAATACAATATTGATCACACAGGAGATTCTCAACTGTGCAGATTGTGTGGTGCAACAAATTTTGGCGCAGAAGGAGTACAAGCGGAGGCACGACAATGTTGCACGCATCGTAAATTGGGAATTGTGTGGGAAGTTTGGAATGGAGAGATCTGAGAAATGGTACCATCGTAAGCCTAAGGCAGTGATGGAAAATGCAAAAGTGAAGCTCCTTTGGGACTTCAGTATCCAGTGTGATGAGAAAACTATAGCAAGAAGACCAGATCTGATACTGGTAGATAAATAAAGAAAACACTGCCTCTTGATTTACATAGCAATACCAGGAGATGACAGGGTTACGGAAAAGGAAGACGAGAAGATAGATAAATATCAGCTACTGAAATTTGAAATAATGCAGATTTGGGAAATGAACAAAGTGGAGGTTATTCCAATTGTTGTTGGAGCCCTTGGTATGGTAACAAAGAAGATGCAAAATTGGATCTCAAAGATGGTTGTGGAAATTCGAACTGAGTTGCTGCAAAAGACTACACTCTTGGGAACAGCCCGAATTTTGAGAAGGATACTACAAATGTAGTAAGGAGTGTGAACTGCAGGACCCTTGGTCATTTGTTATGACCCGCTCCTACATGTTAATTTTGACGACATATGATCTGTCTGAGTTTGAGGAAATAATAATAATAATAATAATAATAATAATAATAAAGGTTTAATGACAGCGTATCCACAAAGTGGCTGTTCATCTGACATCTAAACTCAACTAAGATAAAATTACAATAGAATAAATTTGATGTATAAAGTATAGAAAACTAGATACGCATACAAAAATGATGTAATAAAATAGAGAAAATGAGAACTAATATTGATGATAATAAACTAATTTCAAATACGTTTCTTCAATTCCTTCTTCGTTTCTTTACAGAAATAATTAAAATTGTCGCTATTTCTTATATCAATAGGAAGTCTATTAAAAAGTTTAGCGACAATTTTTATGAAGGGTGCCTTTATCTAATGAGATAACTAAGCGTTTGGCAACATTTGAGCGTAACGGACGAGTGTGATTAACTTCATTAATTTTAAGATAAGATGGCCAAGTCTCATAGGATAAGGCTTTATATACAAGTTTGAGTAAATGAAAGTCTCTTCGTTCTTTCATAGGAAGCCAGCCAATTTTTTAGATAACATTCATGTCTCTAACATAGTGTCCAGTGACAAAACTTCCTGCAGCAAACTGTAAACGTTGAAGCGTCTTCAAAAGAAAATCATGGAGTGAATAGAAAACAGTATCACAATTGCCTATTTTTGAAAGCACTAAAGATTTAATTAGATGCTTTCTAAGTTTAAAGTCTGTAAGGTTCTTTATTTTTTGTAATGTTCTAAGTATACTATAGCAGGACTTCGAAAGTTGCTTAACGTGTATTTCCCAATGTAAATGTTCTTGCACGTCGACACCAAGTAGTTTATGACTTATCCAATGACTCAAATGACTTATCAGATATAGTTAAAGAAGATTGATATTGTTCTTGAGAATGAACACGAGACATTTGGCTAGTTGATAAGACCATAGTTTTTGTCTTAACAGGGTTTAGTGCAAGGTGAGAATCAGTCGGCCAAGAGCACAAGGCATTAAGCGTACAGTTTAGTTCTTACGTCTACTTTAGGAGGTCAGAAGGACGGTAGGTGGCATACATAGTAATATCATCGGCATACTGAAACATAGCAGCTTTAGTTGGAAGAATATCTTGTACATCTGAAACATACAGATTGAATGAAATGGGTCCCAGTATTGATCCTTGAGGGACTTCAAAATGTGTTTTGAGAGTGCTGGATACATGGTCATCGATCTGGACATAGTGTAGGCGATCAGTTAAGTAACTAGTTAACCAGGTCAGAAATAATTTAGAAAAACCAAGCGAATGTAGTTTAGTAATTAATGTTCTATACCGCACAGAACCAAACGCCTTTGAATAGTCAGCCATTATCATCAGAGTAACTTCTTTCTTCATGAAAAGCACCAAATCATCCCGAATACTCATCAGAACTGTACAGGTAGACTGTCCTGTACGAAAACAAGATAGAGTGTCCTTAAGAGTTGATTCCAGTTCACAGAAAGGTGTCATCTGCTTGGTTACCAGTTTTTCAAAGACTTTTGATAAAGCAGAGAGGACAGATATAGGCCTGAAGTGTTCTTCGCTAATGGGATGATCTATTCTAGGAATAGGACTTATTCTGGCTTTTTAATCTTTATCTTTATTGTATCCTCATCATTTTTGAAAATTTTGTTACAAAGGTTCTAAAAAACATACTAGGATACTGGCTTTTGGTAATAACCAGAATGATTAAAAATGCCCGAAAGCCTAGTTTCATAGATATTAAATATTTTAAGTAAAAGGTCGACTAAGATAAAGGCAGTCAAAAACACAATAACACACTGTCTCCCATGCTGAGAGAGAACAACACACAAATGTCTACCATATACATTTAAATTCTTTCCTTACATGTAGATTATGGAAAATACGATTTTTTATTACATGAGTTGATTATTTCAGTCAGTGGGCCAGAAATTATATCTGCAGTCATTTTGACAAATTTTACTGGGATTTGATCTGGTCCAGTTGAAGAGTCATTTCTGAGTGATTTTAGTACCTGTAGAACTTCACATTGTGAGACCATCCTTAGGCTGAACTGTGACTGGCTAGACTAAGGCAAGTTTTTATAAGCTGGTAAATAGAAATATAAGTATTAGCCTGAGTCAAAAGGGTTCTCTCTGCAGTACAAGCAAAGAATGCATTCAATTTTTCTGGGTCATGACGCAGAGGTTGTTGATTTGGCATCAGAATTCGATGGATAATACGCCACACTTCTTTAGGTTTATTAGAGGGGAGTACATTGGTTGTGAAATCTACGGGGGTGCGACGGATAGCTGATTTAAGTTTATTTCTAACAGCCCTGAAGTCCTTCCATATTTTTTCAGAATTAGTACTATGAGCTTTTTTCCTCAGCTTATCTCTTTGTCTCTGGAGAGAACGTATTTCCTCGCATTGCATCCAAGGTGAAGGGGGTCGGGTTATACGCACACGTCTCAGAGGAGCATGTCTTTCAAGGCACTCAGTTTATAAAGAAATGAAGTACTCCAATTGATCATCAGGATCCTCGGTTGAGTAGATTTGTGAGAATGGTAATTTAGAACAATCATCGATGAAATCCTGTCCGACTAGTGCTTTAGTATTCCTGGCATATTTATGACGAGGCTGAAATCTTTACACATGCACATTAATGCAAGCAAGAGGGCCATGATGATCACTGACAATACTGCAAGGAATCACATCGGTGTGAGTAATTCTTGTTGGGTGATTAGTAATTATGTGATCGATTAAAGTTTGAGGACGCTGAGTCACTCTAGTTGCTTTGGTGACCATTTGCTGTAGATTGAAAAGGTCAAGTAATGCCAAATATTGTCTAGTAATAGAGTCTTCATGCTTGAAACAATCGATGTTTGTATCACCGGTAAGAACAATTAAACCATCAAATTGGGTACTAATATGACTAAGAAGGTTTTCCAATTGATCCAGCCAGGCTGTTGGGGTTATAATAGCCTCAGAACGGTATATAACTCCAAACAATAGTTTACCTTGTCGACTTTTTCGGGGAATATCAAGTCACAAGTGCTCTAGATCATGTTAGTCTTCAATATCGCGGCGCGTTTTATATTTGATGTCATTCTTAACATAGGCACCAACACCACTACCTTTGATGCCAGTTCGATGACAAAATTCTGCTGTAAATCTAGGCAAGTTAACATATTCTAATAGTTCTTTTTGATCTTAAAGCTATGTCTCGCTGAGGGCAATAATGTCAAGAGGGTAGCTATTCACGATTAATGAAAATTCATTAAAAGTTGAAACAATAGATTGAGTATTCAAATGTATCATTTTGAACTGTGTTCCTTTTTCTTGGAGGACTCTCAGTATTTCGTCTGTCTCGTGCTCTGATATAACCGATTCCATGGAAGTATTAAGTTCTTTCTGGTTATAAAATGGCAAGACAGACGGTAAACAATTATGGCACGTCCACAGAATGGGTAAACCAGATCGAGCAGTAGATTTAGGTACTGTTATCCCAGGGCAGCGAGTATGATAAATATCCATACAGATTTCACTCGTGTGCTGTTTTTGATTGTATTTAACAGTTTTCTGACAACATGGACACTTGGGAATTTTTAAGACACGTAACGTCAATGAAGCATGCTTCGATGATTGAGCCATCTCGTTTGAATTGCATTTTGACTTTTGACTGCTTTTATTCGGTCCTGGTTGGGACAAATATCTCCACATTCTGCAAGTCTCTTCAATTGAAATGTAGCGACAGCATTTGGATCGTAGCTGAGTCTCATGCCAAAGAAAGTTTTCCGCTTTCTCATGAAAAAAACATGACGGCTACGAACAAAGGATGTTGACTCATAAAGCCCAGGGAGAACTTTATCCTTGCTGCGCAAGTCGACTGGAAAAGTATTACTTGATGTTCCTTGTACATTTAAATCATATCTGGGAACTCTTAGTTTCGGGAGATGTTGAAAAGCGAGCAATAAAACCGATAAAACGGCCAGCCTCAAGGTCCCCACTCTGACCGACATCTTGCTTGCGAGCACCCAGACAATACCAGTGTACCAGTACATCCGTGATGTAAAGAGAGAAGAGATTTAGGAATATATGGCGAGCACGATATTCATGGTTAAATCTGAGTATGAGACGCAAGTGGAAAAAAAACCCAACACTCTCAGCGCCAAATGGTCCGGGTATGGTATAAAACAGCTAAGTTGTTGTCTACAACGCATTTTTCTTAAAAGCACATACAACTCGCAAACAAGAAACAAAAACTCAAATATTTTCAAGTTTTTGTTATTTTTAACTTTAGCTAGCATTTGGACAAATATTAGGGGCAAGCTGTAGTGTAACCAAAAGTTGAGGGTCAAGAGTCGAGGGTAGATGTCGAGAGTCGAGAGTACAAAGTCGAGAGTACAAAGTCGAGAGTACAAAGTCGAGAGTACAAAGTCGAGAGTAAAAAGTCGAGTGTCGAGAGTAAAAAATTGAGAGTTGAAAGTGAAAAGTCGAGGGTCTAAAAATATTGAAAAAAACCTAGGATAACTTAATAATCAAATGTTATAGAGGTACGTATTCTGGAAGAACTTGGTTCCAATACCGTCGTCAAATACTCGAATCAACAAATTGTAGTGTTTTCTGAGGCACGTCTGCATGCTGGCCCATTCTGACTAAGAAAGATAGATAGCCAAGTAGCGTTGACGATAGTGCACAAGTAAGACTGAAAAAACACATACATCGCACGTGGACTATGCCGCTCCGGTCAATTGATCAGTTGCGACTCAGCTGTTGGCAAACATCTTTTGTCCAACAAATCTTGCGCCGAAAACTACTCAGATGATAATTTTAGAATTCTTTACAAATGCCGTTCCGCCTTTCAATTGAAGGTGATGGAAGCCATTTACATAAAACTTAATGATCCTGATCTGTGCCGGCAAAAGGAATTTGTTTTCAAACTATCGCTATTTTGACCCTCCCACATTCCGTTGGGTTGATGTCACGAGTTTTCTTTAGATTATATAAGCAGGTGATATGTTTCTTTCTTTCTCTTTAGCTAGCAGACGTATAGCACTTGATAAGTGGTCTGCCGAAATGCATCGTGCTTTTTTCTGATTCTTTAGGCGTATTCTTTACGTAGAATATTACCTCTTTAAGTTTCAAACAGTTCTGTTAAGAACTAAACTATCCAACAGTCTTTGGTAACTGTGTATACCTCTTTAAGCGTATATTACTCTTCATCTTCTCCTACTTTATCTTAAATTACCATTCACCATGGTATCTACGTATTTAAAAACTGTGTCAAAGATCATTTAGGCCGCTTTTCTGTGGACAAATTTAGTGAATGTTAAGTGTGTTCAATGCCGCGTGGACATGTTACCGGGTATCGAATGTCTTCATCACTCGCGGCGTGGAGATCAACACTAAGACATATTTCAACCGCTTCGCCTGTTGCACGTACTTTACAGATAAAGCCAGTGGTAAACAAGTGAACGAAATGAACACGACATAAATTAGACTGGCTACCTTTTAATGAGTTAGTCATACCCAATTTGTCGAACTTTTTCTCGATGTCTATTACTACTGATTATTAAGGAATTACGACACTTTATCTTTCACGAACAGAAAGTTTTCATGATAATCTGACACTGCCGAAGTGATCTGAAAAATGTTGACTTGAGCGGGATTTGTACTCGTACCTGTATCTTTACATACAAAAGCATTTGCAACAAAGAGTTTTCAATAGTGCCAACAGACGACTTTAAACACCATACTACAATAAATCAAGGACAAAATTTCAGTTACGAAAGACATTAAAACCCGACATGTATAAAAGAGAAGAGGATTAAATTGAAGAATTTGTAAACAAACTGAATTCGGATGGGCAGTTCAAACCAATTTATTTTCGCTGCTTTGACGATGACTGATTTTCCCATTTTTCACATTTGTGACCACGTTTTCTGTTTTCTAGTATAACTTAACTCACAGCATCGAAGTATCAGGTGTTCTAGCGAGTTGAAGAGTAATTCCATTCTTTGTTTCTTGGACTACTTAGTTGAGCAAATAGGTGGCCACTTCACTTTACCGGAAGCTCACGTTCACCAGTTTATTTTCCAATTTTTATAGATTTATTCCCTTATCTTTCAAACATGGTCCCATTTATACCCTACTGAAAGTTTATTTTACACCTTGTGCTCTTCATTACCAGAAAGTATACTATGATTAATGCCAACCTCATAGTCATTAATGCGAAAATACATTCATTTACGCTTTTGTCACGTTTATCTAAAATATTTGCATCAAGAGTAATATTCATTAGCAAAGCTATGCAAAAATTTTCACCAATATAAAACCATCACATGTATAAACGATAAGGGAATAAAACTGAGAATTAGTAAACAAACGGAGTTCAGTTTAAACCTCTTGTATTTCGCCAGTATATCGATTACTACTTTTGGCATTTTTCACGTTACTGGCCACGTTTGCCTTTTTCAGGACTACTTTAACTCACAACATTAAAATATCAAGTTTTCTAGTGATTTAGAGAGTAATTCCGTTCTTTCTTTCTTGGACGTCTTAATTGACCACACAAGTGGACACTTCTGTTTTCCGGAAGCTCACGTTCGCCGGTTTATTTACTAATTTTGATGAAGTTACGCCTCTAACCTTTTGAGAGTATTAAGTGGCGTACCCACACATTAGGGTATTTTTAAGCCCGGGTGACCGAACGAACGCACCGAAAGTATGGACTCCTGGGATAAATTACGACTCGGAAATCGGGGGATTTGATTTTAAACTTCGGCGGGTAACTTCTTAACTTTTCGTCTCCTTTTGTTTATATCAATTTTCTCCGTTTTGTTCCTTAACAAAAAAGAATACATGCAGACCCGGGCCTGCATGCCTATGAGCTTACCTATGCCTATGGTGGTCTCGTCACCACCCTACACAACGGGATATTTTTACTTTTCATACCACACTTTTCCTGTAATGTATATTTCAAACTGTTATTATTCACAGCATTTTGTTGCCCCAAATCATCTTTCACTTCATAGACAAAAAATATTTCGTGATCAAAGTTTACACGGAAGTACTGCATGAAAGCTTTGATAGCGAAGCTTTGATCGCGAAACGTTTGGGGTTTTTTTACTTTTTTTCTGAAAGCTGATGTGTGAATTAAAGTGCTGTGAATTAAAGATTATGAGCAGTTTGAAATACACGTTAGGGTTCCATACAACCTTACATCAACATTTCAACGACTGGACTGTATTGCGTAAATGAAATTTTGTTGTCCTTAATGTGTTGTACAATGGTGTTAATGGTCGTTTGTTGACGTTATTGAAAGCATGCCCTTTGATGAAAATGGTTGCATAGATATCTATGCTAATAAAAGGCACTTACTTGCCAAATATTTCAAATAAACGTGACAAACGCATGAGTGAATGTCGATTCAATAAGATGAATGTATTTTCGCGTTAATGAGTTTGAGTTTGGCGTTAACGATGGTATATTTTCGGTAATGACCAGCAAAAAGTGTTTTTATTTCGGTGGTTCACTAGTGTTTTACCTGCAGTCTACTTGTACATTCCTTTTTAGTTAAAATGCTAACGATGGCACCTCTGATATTATTGATTTTGAGTGTTAAGCCGTAAATCATCCATTTAAGTTCAGGCTTGTCAACTCTCATGGTAGTACAAGTTTTACGTTTTAAACATTCAGCGTCGTACTTTTAACTTGAGTTAGACTTCTTGATTAGAAATAACTACGGACAAAACTGCAGGAATAGGTAATTTTGTCTTTTTGGAGGAAACTTGCATTGCTCATCTACAAGCACTAAGAATTTGAGCAAGGATGGTCAGCGAAACTGAGAAAACGTCATCGAGTTTGACAACTCAAATAGTCGCAAAGCTTAATAAACGCGCTTCTGGCACAGTTGTTCGCCTTTAGTTTACTTGTTTGGGATTGTGAAACGTTAATATAGAGTAATAATGATAGAATAATAGAAATAATTGACTTGATTCAGTTCATTGTCCACAGAAATTATCTCTTCGCATTTTTTACGACATAGCTTGCATTTTTTTTATCATTTTAGCAGCTCTTCCAAATAAAAGAAACTTAATTTTCGGTCAATATGTACTTTGAGTTTGAAGTCGCATTTCATTCAGTGGATTTATCGGTGAATGACTTGTTTTATTACTCCCCATAGTTAATTTCATACAGTGGGTTAACCTCTGCAGTCGGCCCATTTAAGTGCAGTAAGCATAAATCAGTTTAAATGATGGAACTGTCGGCTTTGGTGTATAAATTATGATCAAATCACTATTTGTCTTCAGGTGAGTTTGCTACATTTGTGTGCAAATCGTAAATAAGAATTGTGTCCTTCGGAAACCCTTGGAATTTCGATAAAAAAGGTGGTAGGATCCCAGGGAGACTATTCCAAGTTTAACTTTGGATCCAAGTTTAACTTTGTTTACACTTTTACAGATAAAAATAGAACCCTCGACTCGACTTCGACAAATATTAACTCTTTATTCTCGAGACTTGGCAATCTTACACGTCTCATCATGATCATGCAAGCAGACGTTAACCACATACTTGGGCAGCGGTCTTTTAAAAGAATGATGCACGTCACCTTTTCTGTGGAGGATATAAAACGATCAAGTTTTTGAGTTTCGACCAGCAGAAGCACTGCAGGTTATCCTCTCACGAACGCGATACAATATGCCGTCCACCTTAAGCAAACAACGCGATTACAAATATATGGCCGAGAAATACTCAGAGATAAATGAAATACAAGTGGAAGTTGGCAAAAAAGTTGTCGAGAAGTTGGGTGTTAAAGGCGGAGAAAAAGTATTGGACATGGGTTGTAGAACTGGAGAAATAACAGAATTTATCGCAAACTTAGTGAGCAAACAAGGTGAGATAGTTGGGGTAAACCGTTACAAGGAGAGAATCAAAGTTGTCGTTCAAAAGCATCATGGCGTTAAGACAAATATTAAATTCACAGTCGGCCATAGCTCCAGTCACTTTCCTCATTTCAACCAAGAATACTACGACATCCTCTACAGTAATTACGTTTTCCATTGGGTGTCCGCGCAAGAAAAGTACGTTTTCCTCAAAACCGCGTTCAATTGCTTGAAGCCCGGAGGAAGAATAGCATTTACTGCCAAGAGGAGAATCCAGAAATATGTGACAAGGTCCCAGAACTACTGCCAGACGACGAGATTGACAACAACAGAGGACCTTATAAACTCGTTGAGAAGTCAGTAACGGAATCGTTGGCCAAAAAACTGCGCTTTGTAATTCTTACGAGTGATCGCGTTAATTTTTAATGCAAGCTGCCGAGTTTAGATCACTTTTTGACGTTGGCCTGCGCTTCAGACTATATTGACGAGAGAAAAATATTACCACACAAGAAGGAGGAATTCGCCAAAAAATTTGTCAACGAAGATGGTACTATTGATACAGAGGGCAGAGATTACCTGATTATTGCACAGAAATCGAAACTTTTATGCCAGTAATATTGAGAGGCTTTCCAGACTTGTAACCTTATAATAGCATATTTCTTTAACGAAATTTTTCGACTAAAAGATACGGATGGCGATAGAGTTTGATCAGTAGCACGTCTCGTTACCTTTGGTATAGCATTGAAATTTGTAATTAAAAGGCTGTATTAGTTTCCTGGCTTTGATTTCGTTTCCATTTGACGTTGATAGACTATGCAGTCGCCATGTTAGCCCGCGAGGCAGGCGCTCAGGGTGGAGGCGGAGGCGAAGCAGTGAAAATGCACCTGCAACCATCACTCCATTTTTCTGATTTATGCCCACGGAGCGTACGCAAAATTCTTATTGCGTAAGAAAAACAAATATGTAAATCAGCTTGTTTCTGAGGTTGTGATTGACAAGACTTTTTTCTTGTAAATTTAATAAGCGTGGCGACAATAGTGACCGAAAGTGTATCGGCGATATTGGAGGAAGTTTCCCGACAGTTTTTGGAAGCTCTACCAAAAAAGTTACATTGAAGAATGAACTGAGAATGGCCATAACTTGCCCACTGCCAAGGAAGCAGTTCTTTCGACAGGCTTCGGTAGAAGTTTGATAGATCAATACTTTGGGATTGCCCAGCCATGCAAGCATAATTGTAGATCGAATATGTCTGCTCTCGTCATTTGCCCGCTTTCTAGCATCATCAAAGAGCAGTTTGCAGAAGCAGAAAGTCTTGGAATAACTGCGGGTCGTTTATAGGATCTTTTTAAAGCTCGGAGACAGCGCATTTTGTCAGCTGCATTGTATAAGGAGGCAAAAAACTGCATTGTTGATACTTTCTATACTGCAACTTTAGATTGATAATTCATTTTACTGGAAAGAGAAGGGTCGAAATTCGATACATTAAAGCTGACATGTCGCGATTTCACAGTCGCTTTAAAAACAGCCGACGCAAGAGCAATTGAATTAAACGGATCTTTTAGTTTTTCCAGAAACATTACACCACAAGCTATGCTCCAATCGCACGCCTGAACGAACCTTTTAGTGACTTTCCTCATTGCTGGGCTATGAGTCGACGTCGAAGGAATCTTTCGGGACTTCCGTGACCAGTTTGGGCCATCGTTAGTTCTGAGTAGCAAAATTTGCTTAGGGAATCTAAGATATCAGCACATGCTCAGCAAAAGTCACGGGGTTTTCAGCCTCTGGCAATTCATACTGTCTTACAAATTATTGTCCTTTAAAACTTGAATTCCGCTCTTTTCGTACAAATGTGTCTGCACAATGCATTTAAATCCCTATGTATTACTGCTGTTAATAGTGTTCAACGACGAAAATCTTGCCAAGTTTAATCTACATTTGCAGATCCTGCATTAGCCACTGGCGTTTTCTATTGTTGGGAGACCTTCCTCCGATTCATAACGGTTCAAAAACTGCCAGGTGATGGAGAACAATTTCGTCTGTACTTCCGAACGACTCCCCAAATTTTTGATGAATTTTTGCGGCCAGTCGATTTCTCGTTGACCAGAAGAGACATTCAGCTTCTATTTTACATAGCGATTCTATTCCATGCGTTAAGTTCAACGCTGAATTAAGATCTTAGAGACTCTAAGTACGAAAAGATAATGGTGCCTCCATATGTAAGGGACGACAACAAAGCTTCCACTTGTAAAATAGTTTTTTATTTTTTGAAACTAAAGAAAATTTACATAGAAATGCCAAGAAAAATTACTATTCCACAAAAATTGCTGGTGATAAGTCCAATCCCAAGGAGGCTTGGAAGACTATAAACAGTTTATTGGGAAGACAAAACAAACCAACAATTGTAAATGAGCTAAAACTTGGTGAAAATAATTTAACTAACCCTAAAGATATTGCAGAGGGTTTTAATGATTATTTTTCAAATATTGGCCCAAATTTAGCTAGCCAAACTGATACTTCAAATTTCAACTTTGAAACTTATGTCAAAAATGCCAAATCAGAATTCACTGCATTTCAACCAGTCACGGTCAATAACGTCTATTAACTTCTGACTGGTTATTCAAGCAACAAAGCCCCAGGTGTCGACAAGATTTCTTGTAAAATTATTAAGATTGCTTCACTTGCTATTTCAGATTCACTGACACATATTTTTAATCACGCCACAACTGTGTCCTCATTCCCTGATGAATGGAAAATGGCTAGAGTAATACCTCTACACAAAAATGGCCTACGATGTGTGGCAGGAAATTACAGACCAATTTCTGTCCTGCCAGCCATTAGGAAAATCATGGAAAAAATTCTGTATAATCAACTGTACAGTTACTTATCCAAATTTAGACTTTTAAGTGATAGTCAATTTGGTTTTCGAAAGTTTCATTTTACAACTACAGCATTAATGGATTGTACAAATGACTGGTTTGTGAATTTAGACAGAAAAATGTTTAACCTGGTTGTCCTAATTGACTTAAAAAAAGCATTCGATACAGTTGATCACCAAATTTTATTGAGAAAATTGGAGCTGTACGGTGTAAAAGGCCAGGCTTTATCTTTGCTCAACTCATATCTCTCAAATCGAAGTCAGAAATGCCAAATAAATGGGTTTTCGTCATCAGAAAAAATGATTAGATGTGGTGTGCCACAAGGCTCTATATTAGGGCCACTATTCTTTTTATTGTACATAAATGATTTGCCCTAATGTCTATCTAAAACAAAACCTAGGTTATTTGCTGATGACACAAACCTAACAGCCTCTGGGGACTCGATAACTAGTCTTGAAGCTGCAGTGAATTCTGATTTAGAAAACCTTAGAAAATGGCTAATTGCCAATAAACTTAGTCTCAATGTAGCCAAAACTGAATTTATATTAATTGGCTCAAAACAAATGATTAAAAGTATTTCAAACTTGCAACCAAATGTGGAAATTGAAAACAAACAAATTAAACAAGTGCACGAGTGCAAAACTCTTGGAGTGACAGTCGACCAGAATTTGTCGTGGAAGAGTAACACTGAAAATATTTGCAAGAAAATAACGTCAGGAATTTCTGCGCTTAGACGATTAAAGGATTTTGTTGATAGGCAAACACTTCTTTCCGTTTATAATGCTATTGTTCGCCCATACTTCGATTACTGCTGTGAAGTATGGGATGTGTTCAGTGAAACACAATCAAAGCGACTTCAAAAACTCCAAAATAGATCCGCTCGAATTATTATGAATATGAGCAATGACACAGATCATTCTGTAGCATTGCAAGCATTGGGCTGGAAGACAATTAAAGCAGAAAGGAAGATAGCCAAGGCAAAAATGATGTATAAAGTATTAAATAACATTGGCCCTCAATCACTCACCAACTTATTCACCTATAAAAGTGAGAAAGTAGTCTTTTGTTTACCGCAACCGCGTACTAATAATTTAAAAAAAAGTTTTATGTACGATGGATCATTCCTTTGGAATTCTATTCCTAAGGAAATAAAAGAGAGCAAATCCCTTTCTTCCTTTCGAACGAAAATCGATGCTCACATTGATAATTAAAGCAAATATATGCATCTGTAAATACATTATTACCTCGTATATTACATCTTATATCTTAATACTTAATACAATATTTTTATACTATATCTTACATTTTGTAAATAGCTTTTAAAAACTTTTCATATTTGCTGTATACTTCTACCTCACACGCCCCTGGTGGAAATCAGCTTCAGTTGACGAGGTCAGCGTGTTTAAATAAAGTTATCTATCTATCTATCTATCTATCTATCTATCTATCTATCTATCTATCTATCTATCTATCTATCTATCTATCTATCTATCTATACATGCCAAAATTTAAAAAGTTTCTTCGTTGATTTTCTGATAGTGAAATCCTTGATAATTTCATCAGAGCTGACTCGACGAAGCATGTCTGCTTCTATGCACAGTAGAGAAAGCGCATCAAGTCTGTCCTGGCACATTGTTGTTCTTTGAGTGTTTCTTATTTTCTTCAGATGAGAAAAAGAGTGTTCTTCTGAACAGCTAGTAATCATCAATGTTAGGAAAATACGTAGTGCAATCTCTACATTTAGAAAAACACTTTGTATTTTATCTTCAACGAGGCTGTTGCACAGATCAAGGTGACTGAATTTTGTTTTTCCTGTTTTATTAGACTTTGGTCGCATGTAACAGTGAAACTGTTGCAGTTCCCCACAAAGATTAATTTCCAAGTCAACAGGACATGAATCAACTAGCATTTTGGAACCTTGAAAGTACTGTTCATCAGATAAGTTCATATTGTTTAGAATAGAGAATCTATTTGATATTTCTTTGTACACTTCACTTCTCCTCTTCATTTGAGCCTGACGTGTATCAATTATGGCGTAGTATGTACTTATGCGAAATGAGTCTCTGGGATTCAATGCTGCTTCTGGTGCACAGCCATCATTTGCTTGCTTTTTCCGGACTCACTTGCATGACTTGGCTTCTTTGTAGTCAACATCTGGCCACATATTTTTTGAAATGTTTTCAAATTTTTCGAAATCATTTCTCAAAGTATGTAAGTGATCGGCCAGTTACTGATAGAGATTTTCACATGTTTTCAAATCCAGTTCTTTGTGTTGGAGGGCTTAACTTGTGCGGTGAAAATGTTGTAAAATTTCATTCCACATTACCAACATGAATACAAACTCTAGTTTTTGCATCTTGTTTCCAATGTTTTCTGCCTCTAGTATAGGCTCTCCCTTTTGTGAATGATCATCCGCTATACTTTCCAATGCATCCAGAATCTTGGAGTAGAATTTCAGGATTGCACTCGTTGCCACTGCATGTGCCTCCCACCGAGTATCGGATAGAGATTTCAATACACGGCTATCGCCTAAGTGCGTCTTAAGAATTGCCCATCGATCTGTTGAGGCAGAAAAAATGTATAAAGTAACTGGACTGTTGAAAAAAAAAACACTGCTACGGGGTAACAATCAACAGCACTGCGACCAACAAGATTGAAAATGCGGCACATAGTATAAATATGGCATATTTTCTCTTTTCTAATATCTTCTGTTGCATTCCTTTATAACGCCCTGACATGTTGGCAGCGTTGTCATACGACTGACCTCTGCAATTTGAGAAATCTATTTTGCAATCTTTGCTTAGATAATGCAATACTTGATTTGCCATTTGTTCACCAGTATGGCTCTCCAAATTTAGGAATGCTGTAAATCATTCAACTGGTTTTCCATCAGGGAGACACATATCTAAGGATAATACTTAATTGACCAGAATGTGAAATATCAGGTATAGAGTCAACTGATAAACTGAAGTATCTAGTAGTTCATCACATACTGTCTTGGATAGGTATGAGGGGTTTCCTTTGCCAGCATTCCCATATTTTTTTTTTGTATATGACCCGCTAAAAATGGATCAAACTGAGCTACCAGCTCCAACAATCCCAAGAAATTCCCATTCTCCAGTGATCCAAATGTTTCATTTGATTCTCGGAAGGCAGACGACGTCCAGCTAACGTTTGCATAACAGCTACAACACGCTGCAAAACACGTTGCCAGTAGTCACGCTGTCTTTTGACTTGTTCTTCTAATTTGTGTGTCAATCCCAAGGCTTGTCTTCGAGATAGATATGTCAGCATGGAACTTTTGTGAATTGTACTGTTTTCATGCTGTTTAGGTGCAAATAGTTTGTTAACAAAACAGTACACAGACCCTGTTGATGGCAAATACAATAGCTATTCTCGAGTGTATTTTTTACCATTTGTTTTCACGCCAAAAATTATTTTCTGTGAATAATACCTTGTTTGTTGGTCATTGTTAAAGGTCCGACATGATCTCTCACATGGCCAGTGTGGTGTTGACAATCATTAGGTCCGTGATCTTCCCAGTAAGCTATATAATGAGTACTAAAGTCAAACCACATTCCGGGATCGTTTCTTCTATTATTTTCAGCATCAGCAGGTTCAGTCTCTTTCTCATCTACATCTTCCCGTACAATGTTGTTCTTGTTATTCGGAGTTGGATGATCGGCGACAGTCTCCGAAACATTTTGGTCTTCTGAAATTATGGCTGTTTCTTCACTTTCTTCAGTTTTTTGACTTTCGTCACCCAAAGAATGGTTAGCCTCTGAAACATCTAGAGACCTGGGAACGTTTTCAGTGCTACTCGTTTGAAAATATGATGTCAACTCTGAAAGTTTCTGGATTAGTTCAGCATTTTTTTGTTTCTTTTCTTCGGACAGTTTACGTTTTTGTGATCCACTCAATTGCTTACATTTCATCTGTTATTTGATTTATAACGCTTAAAACAACACAGAAACAAAATTAAGCCTTTATATCACAATTTCAGTTTAGAAAGGACAAAGTTTCATGCTTTAAAAACTTAAAAGTCACCCCTTACCTTTAAGACTTGTGAAGCTAAAATATTTACCGCCTATTCACCTCGTATAATGTCGTACGAAGTTCGTACAGTTCATACGACGGTACGAAGCAGGCTGAAAACGTTCAGTACTCCATGTACGTCATGTACATGCAGTCACTAGCGACGAGAATATTGCTTTTTGTTGTTCTGGTATTTCGCTGCTACAAAAATAGATACGTCCCAAGTCCCTAGTCAAAGTGGTCAACCTATCATGAAAGACTGATATCTAAAATTTGCCACGTGACAAAATTGTTTGGTGCCCCTTCTTTTGCTAGTGCCCTAAGCACGTGATTAGTCTGCCTATTGGGTAATCCGGCACTGAGTTAAGTTTCATTGGTTTTCATAACTTGTCCGACAAGTAATATAATATGTGGCCAGGTGGCTTTTTGGAGTGGGGTGCGGAAGCGCCACTCTTAAAAAATTCTAGGCCACCCCAAATGGGAGAGTAATTTAATGATAAACCACTATCAAATTAGACATTTCCACAACTGCAGGTGATCTAGATAAAATATGTTTTCAAGATGATCTAATGTAGAATTCCGAATTTAACCGCCTCCTGAAAGTAACGGCAGACTTATGATACACCTCTAAAATTTTCCGAAAATACAGTCTACTCTCGTTATAGCGGACACCCTTGGAACCGTAGTTTGGTTTCCCGAATTGCGAGAGTCCGAAATAGCGAGGTGCTATCAAAGACTCGTGATTTAGCAACGTAAAAATGCGCCGTCGGTTAACATTTGCCTTGGGATGTATCTCGTGACACGTCACGCAAAATCCGGTCAGTCAAAAACCCGCAAATTTTCGAGGATTTTCTTCTTTTACCCGTATTTCGTTTTAGTCAATACCTCTGTTACCTGCAGTTTATAAGACTTTGGTATATAAGGTTTATATTCCACTGTATTTGAAGGTGATCAATAAAATATTTCGTTCGGGTTTTTTATACTTTTTGTGGGCGATCGAGTTGTCGCTAAGAGACGTTTGTATCAAATTCACAGACCGTCCGTGGAGTCTGGGCCAAGAACTCTAAAGCGCATGGTCATGAATAGATGTTACCGCAAAATATAAAAAGAGGGATAAATTTGGCACAATTTGATGTATAATACATGAGGGTTTGATTTTGTTTTGGTTCGAGAAATGGGGCTTGAAGTTTATGATGTTAATGTTATGATGTTGTTATGATGCCTACCAATTCTTCAGGTGTAGGAGTTGGGTTCGTTGACTTGGTATCTCTTATGATGTTGTTCATGTTGTTGATGTTGTTGATGGTTATAATGTTGGTATCATAACAGATACCAAGTCAATGCACCCAACTCCTACACCTGAAGAATTGGTAGACATGTTTTTCAAGATGGTCGACCCTACAACCCACAGAAGATACGTAACCTTACCATATATCAAGGGCGTAACTGAGCAGCTAACCAGAACTCTCCGTTAACATGACATAGAAGTAGCAACGAAACCATTACGGACATTGCAACAACACTTTCCCTCACCAAAACAGAGACCCGAACTTAACAAACAGACGAATGTAATTTACAAGATTCCTTGCGCAGATTGTACCTGGTCATATATTGGAGAAACGGGAAGAGCGTTTGAAACAAGAAAAAAAGAGCATTTGAGAAATATTAAAAATTATGCGAAAGGTTCAAACATAGTTTCTCATGCCTGGAAAAATGGACATAAAATTGACTTTGAAAAGGGAGAAATTATTGACAGAGGAAATTTCAGAATAAGGAAAACATTGGAATCATGGCACACGGAAACAACTAAAGACGCTGACAACAATGCAATGCCATTACCTAAACAATACACTCAGCTAACAAAGAAACACTGCCACCGCTAATTACTATCTAATCTGTTTCATGTAAATAACTTAAGTTCTTCATCGGTGATGTCATCCTATTAGAATATATATAAGTTTGCAATTTTCTATAATCGTGTACCTGTCGAAGACCACAGTCTAGTGGGCGAAAGCTCGTCGAAATAAAATATAATTTTGGTCAGAGAACGTCTCCAATCATCATTAGCCGAAGGCTTACTCAGTTTCTCAAGGTGAATAAAGGGAAAACTTGCTCCTTCGCCGAAAGGTCTCCACTCGTCATACTCGGTGTTATACCCAACATAGTGGATTTTCATTCGCTTCTTTGTCTTTTCTACTTCAGTTACTATCACGTCGTAAAGATTATTATCCCTTTTGGAAGGTTTTCGTTTCTTTGATGCAAAAGTTGATCAAACTTGGTCGATATATCGCGCTGGAACTTTCGATTCACGTCTTATACCACAGTCAGCTATTTTGAAATTCCATAAATAGCATGCATACGCATTAAATAAAAATCTCTCCGTGCAAGACTGGGCGCTAGAGATAGCAAATGTTCTCACATGTATGGAATAAGTTTGTCCACAAAGTGGAATATCTTTAATTCAATAATGCCGTCACATTTTGTATATTATAAGCGAATTAATTACGGATAGACTGGACGAACTGATCAAAAGGAGCAACGCTGCTAATTAATGTCTTTATCTTTCTGTAGAGACTGGACAGGGAAAGCGAAGGTACTCGATGGTCAACAAGCAACATCCACTAAACTGACACGCAAATAGATATTTCGAAAATAATTCTGTTGTAAAAACGTCGAAGTTGACATATGACAAACAATTTTAAATGAAGTGAAATGGTCAAGACGTCCGCTTTATCGAGAGAAATACAATAAAACTGTTCTATTGCGACTGATTATGCGTCCGCAATGCTTTAATAGCGAGAGCTGTTTCTGTTAAAACCTATATAGTTTTCATCGGGGGGCTGGCTCCTGTCCATAACAGCGAAGTGTTCGGCAGTAATAACGGGGTGTCCGCAAGAGGAGAGTTGACTGTAGCGGTCTTCTTTGAACTAGCGGTGCTCACGCAAGTAAACCCACCTGTGAAAGTACCGGCTTATTGACTATCTTAATTGCTGTCTTAAGCGCAACGGCAAATAAGGCAACAAAACCTAGACTAAATAAGGACTTGTCAACGAAAGTCTGGAATTGTGGGACGACGTTTTTTCAGGGCTTTCTTTATTGAAGACTAAGCTGTTGTAGTATATGGTTAAACACGTACTAAATCCAAAATTATCGATATTGATTTCCAGAAGATAGCCAGCTTAAGACAGATAAAGGCGAACTTAAGCCGACCGAGCAACCATGAAGATACAAACGAGACCATACTACTAGTTAAATGAAAAATGTCATTTAATTTTAGTTAGTAACTTGTGGTCCGTGTAATGGCCAGTATTTGGTGATTCTGAGTTTAAACTATTTATTTTGGTCTTACGTATCATTGGCTCAATCAAATTCAAACTCTTGGCATATTGGCCCTTCGATCACGAGCAGATAATTGCTGGAGTCTTGGTTCAATCTATTTTGAGCCTCGGATTTAATTCTTCTCATTCCAGAAAATCACCTCTCGGAATCCTTGGAAAAAGAGTGGTGGTACTTAAAAGAGAAATGACACTCATTTTACTTTAATTGACAAAATATATTAGGAGCTGATGAGGAAAGAATAAGAAGACGCGTTTGCGCAATTTTTGAAGCCATTCTGAAAATCTGCTTCCCATTCAGTTCCTGATGTTTTTTCATAACATAGACTGCATTCCACGAATGTTCTTCACGTCACGACGTTTGACTTCATCCCATAAAATAACAGAAAATATCTTTAATTTGGAAGATTTCGCTGAATGGAAAACTAATCGTAGAGAATTATGACTGGTTAGTGAAAAGCCGTCGGAATAGCTTAGCGGCTTACCAGGGTTTTGTCACTTGGGTTTTCTCATGGGTAGGTGTACCCTGCCGCTACTCTTACGTTACCCAGAACATATTATATTGGCGCGAGACTTGAAGTAAATTGGCGGATCTTAAACGACGAGCGTCGTTGGTGATCTGCCGTCCACTGGCTTCCATTGTTTTAAACTACAGAAATGCAAGAGACATTCCAGAAAAGCGTAGAGTTTTGGTTCGCTAAATAAATTAAAAGAGAATTGGTTAGATTTAGCAATTTTAATTTCAGTAACATACTCCTTTTGCTATTCATTGCCTGAAAGTATACCATCATATCGTATATCATATCATAGTCATTAACGCGAAAATACGTTCATTTTGTTGAATCGACATTCATTTGCGCTTTGGCAACAGACGACCATTTTTACCCCTGTACCATTCACTAAGGACACCAACATTTCATTTACGCAAGACAATTGTCCAGTCTGTTGCCGGGTCCATATAAGGTTATATAGAACCCTGACATATGCAAAAGAAAGGGGAATAAAATAATCAAAATTCGGAAATAAACTAAATTCAGATGGACAGTTCCAACCTCTTTTATCTCTCCAGTATGTCGATGACTGCTTTTGTCATTTCTCGCTCTCTTGACCACGTTTGCCGTTTCCAGAACTCTTTTAGTTTACAAAATTGAAATATTAAGTTTTCTAGTGAGTTAGAGAGTACTCTCTAACTCACTAGAAAACTCACCATACTTTACTGCACAATTGACGGCACAATTAACAGCACAATTGACCGCACATATGGCCACCTCTGTTTATCAGAAACTCACGTTCACTACTTTATTTACTAATTTTGATAGTTTTACTCCCTTACCTTTTAAACGTCTCGTCTACACTCTACCAAACGGTTATTTTAAGATTTGCTGTTCATACCACATATTCCCTGTAATGTAGATTTCAAACTATTATTATTCACAGCATTTTGTTGCCACAAATCAACTTCACACGCCTTAGACAAATATATTTCGCGATCAAAGCTTACACAGCAGTACGGCAAAAAAGCCTTGATCGCAAATATTATTTTTTTTGAAACGTGAAAGTTGATATATGTGTTAAGAAACTGGTGTGAACTAAGTTCGTTTACAGTTTGAAGTACACGTTAGGATCGCATAGAGCTTTAAATCAACATTGCATCGGACTGGACGACTGTGTTGCGTAATTGAAATTTTATTGTCCTTAATGTGTCGTACAGTTGTGTTAATGGTCGTCTGTTGGCCCTATTGAGAGCATGCCCTTCGATGCAAATGGTTGTGTAATCGTGATGATAGAATCGGTATCGATTCAGTAGTCTTACTTATAGTCTACTTATACGTTCCTTTTTAGTTTAAATGTTAATGGTGGCACCTTTGATATTGCGTTAGAATTTGTAAGTAAATGGTCGTGTTTGTTGATGCCCAGCCTTGATGTCGTTCTCTCAGCTTCAGTTTCAAGTACGCGTTTTTTATGTGCTGTGAGGTCTAAATTGATTTTGAGAGTGTTAAACCATAAATCATGGATTTGTGTTCACTGTTCAGGCTGGTTAACTCTCACGGAGGTGGAAATATTACATTGTAAACATTGTACTTTGAAGCTTGAGTAAAACTTCTGGATTACAAATAAATACGAACAAAGCTATCGTACTGAATAACTTTAGGTTTTTGAAGGAAACGTGCATTGCTGATCTGTAGGCTTTAAGAATTTAAGCAATCATGGTCAGTTAAACTAAGTGAACGTCATCGAGTTTGACAGTAGCAGTCACAAAGCTCAATAGTCCGGCACAGTCAATCAACTTGTTTTGTTTGTTTGGGACTTTACAACATAAATGTAGAATAAAAATGACATAAAATTGCTGTTGGTTATAATTCAAAAATGATAAAGCAACGGAAATTATTAATTGACTTGACTTTCATTCTCTACAGAAATTATTTCTTCTCAGTGTCTTTTTGAAGATAACTTTCTTTATAAGCGTTCTTTATCATTTTAGCAGTTTTCCCATCTAAAGCAAACTGGATTTTCGGTCAATGTGCACCTTTAGTTTGAAGTTGCTATGGATAGTCAGTGGATTTATTGGAGAATGACTGGTTCTAAGTACCCGCAGTGTAAAATTTCATACATTGGGTTGACCAGCCGGCCCAATTAATTGCAGTAGACATAAAACCGTTTAACCCTTTCCGGTCGCTACTAGACTTTGGTATTTTACTCAGGCTAACGCCAGACGATTTTACTTGTCAATGGGAGACTTCTTGGACAGAAAAGAGTTATATCATAGAACTGTCGGATTTCGTGTGTAAATTACGATTAAGTCACTGTCCGTCTTTCGAATTAGTTGCCACATTTGTGTCCGAACCGTAAACAAGAATTTCGTTAAGAAAGAGATGGTAGGAACCTAAGCAGACTAAATTTAGCTTTGTTTACCGTTTTAGAGGTAAAAATAAAACCCTCAATTTGATTACGATAACTATTAACCCTTTGTTCTCGGGACTTCAATCTTATACGTCTTGTCACGGACGTGCACGAGCAGACAATATCCACAAACTTGGGCAGCGGTGTTTATGAACGATGCACGGCACCCTTTTTTGGGAGGATATAAAACGAAGAAGTTTTCGACATTTGATAAGCAGAACCGCTGCATCTTATGCTCTGACGAACTTGATACGACATGCCGTCCACTTTAAGCAAACAACGCGATTACAAATACGTGGCTGAGAAATACTCGGAGACAAATGTGGTGCAAGTGGAAATTGGCAAAAAAGTTGTCAAAAAGTTGGGTGTTAAAGGCGGAGAAAAAGTACTGGACATGGGCTGTGGAACTGGAGAAATAACAGAATTTATCGCAAACTTAGTGGGGAAAGAAGGTGAGGTAGTTGGGGTAGACCCTGACAAGGAGAGAATCAAAGTTGCCGTTCAAAAGCATCATGGCGTTAAGACAAATATTAAATTCACAGTCGGCGATAGCTCCAGTCACTTTCCCCATTTCAACCAAGAACACTACGACATCCACTACAGTAATTACGTTTTCCATTGGCTGACCGCGCAAGAGAAGTACATTTTCCTCAAGACCGCGTTCAATTGCCTGAAGCCAGGCGGAAGAATAGTCATTTACTGCCAAGAGGAGAATCCAGAAATATGTGACAAGGTCCCAGAACTACTACCAGATGACGAGATTGAGAACAACAGAGGACCTTATAAACTCGTTAAGAAGTCAGTAACGGAATCGTTGGGGAAAAAGCTGGGCTTTGTAATTCTTACGAGTGATCGAGTTAATTTTCATTACAGGTTCCCGAGTTTAGACCACTTTCTGACGTTTGTCTGCGCTGCAGACTATATTGACGAGAGCAAAATATTACAACACAAGAAAGAGGAGTTTACCATGAAATTTGTCGACGAAGATGGAACGGTTGATACAGTAGCGAAAGATTACTTAATTATTGCACAGAAGCCGAAATATATCTGCTAGTAATTGTGAGAGGATTTTCAGACTTGTAACATTTAATAGCATTCTACTGTAGCAACATTTTTCGTTTAAAGGATACGGGAGAATTTGATAGTACGTCTCATTACCTTTGGTATTGCATTAAAGTTTGTTGGTAAAAGGCTGTAGTAGTCTCCTGGCTTTGATTTCGTTTTTTCAACGTTGACACACTGTTCACTCGCCATGGTCGCGTAACCACGACGATCATTTGTGAGCTCGTGCTTGCGATTTAGGGAAACAATTGATAGCGGGGGCCGTAGTGAATCCCCGGTAGTTGGAGGGATGCACGATTAGATTTTGTGGACGAAGTGGGCGTGGTCTGGATATGGTATAAAACAGCTGAGTTGTTGTCTACAATTTATTTTTCTTAAAAGCACATGCAACTCGCAAATAAGAAACAAAAGCTCAAAGCTTTTCAACTTTGTGTTATTTTTAACTGTAGCTAGCATTTCGGACAAATATCAATGCAAACTGGAGTGTAACCAAAAGTTGAGGGTCGAGAGTCGAGGGTAGATGTCGAGAGTTGAGAGTAAAAAGTCGAGAGTCGAGAGCAAAAAGTCGAGGGTCTAAAAATATCGAAAAAAACCAGAATAACTTAATAATCGAATGTTACAGAGGCACGTATTCTGGAAGAACTTGGTTCCGATACTGTCGTCAAATACTCGAATCAACAAATTGTAGTGTTTTCTTCTGAGGCACATTTGCATGCTGGCCCATTCCGACTACGAAAAGTAGACGGCCAAGTAGCGTTGACGATAGTGCAGAAATAAGACTGGAAAAAGACATATATGGCCCGTGGACTGCTATCGAAGGGTCATTTAGGCGGGTTTTCTGTGGGCAAATTTAGTGAATGTTAAAGGCTGGTTTCCATATAACCGTAACAGCTGTAAAGAGGCCGGCAAAAGTGCTGCGACAGTGCTTATCTCTAATGGAAACATTTGTTCAAGGTGTCTGCGGCAGTCGCCGGCATACTGTCTGCGGTGCCGTGAAAGTTGAATTCATTTCAACTATGCCGGCGGTTACGGCACCGCCGGCAAATCAAAATTTTAATGGAAACGTTCTCACGCCGGTGCCGGGAACATGGCGCTGTTACTTCAGTGTTCCTTGTGAGTCACGTGACGGCCGCCATCCAATCAGAATTACAGGTCAAAATTATGGCAAGTTTGGGATTCAAGATGGCGAGTAGGGATGGACCGAATATTAATAACGAAACTCTCATGAATTTTATTCAAAATTATTGCGTTATTTATGACAAGAGCAGCAAATTTTAGTATATATAGTAGACTATCATTTTATCCCCCTCAACGGGGTGTTTTACCCCGGTGGTGTTTTACGAATTAATATTTCGTTCACTTGTATCTGCAATTTCAATTTTGCTTAAAAACTCTGAGGATGAGAACAGTAATAAACCAGCAACGGTCCACTAACCTGTAGAAATATTCTCTGTCATGAAGTTTTAATTCCTGAAAGAGAGTATGAAACTGACCACGTACACGGCGTTGCAGGAAAATTTCTCGAACCCAGAATCGGTGTTTTCTTTTCATCTTTTTTCTCGCTCTTCGTCGATTCAAGTAATTGATAAGGAGAGCAAGTTGACACTTCAACAACAGCCTTCGGTTCAAGGCAGCCATTTTCAAATTTAAGTCTGCGCGCCAATTCTCGAAGCAGACGTGCGATTTGGTCGACTGCCCGCCAATGCCACATTCAAATGAAAACACTTTTTAAGGCGCCGCCAACAGTGTGCTACGCAATGGCGCAGGGAATGCCGCAGCACTGTCGCAGCACTTTCGCCGGCCTCTTTACGGCTGTTACGGTTATATGGAAACCAGCCTTTAATGAGTTAGTCATATCCGATTTGTCGAACTTTTTCTCGATGTCTATTACTACTGATTATCAAGGAATTACGACACTTTATCTTTTACGAACAGAAAGTTTTCATGATAATCTGACACTGCCGAAGTGAACTGAAAAATGTTGACTTGAGCGGGATTTGAACTAGCACCTATATCTCTACATACAAAAGCATTTGCATCAAAGAGCTTGCAATAGCGCCAACAGTCGACTATAAACACCATAGGACATACATTAAGGACAAAATTTCAGTTACAAAAGACATTAAGACCCGAGATGTATGAAAGAGAAAGAAATAAAATTGAATAATTCGTAAACAAACTGAATTCGGATGAGCAATTGAAACCACTTTATTTTCGCCGCTTTGATGATGACTGATTTTGTCATTTTGAACTTTTGTGACCACGTTTTCCGTTTTCCAGTATAACTTAACTCACAGCATCGAAATATCAGGTTTCCTAGTGAGAACTCAATTCTTTGTTTGTTGGACGTCTTAGTTGAGCGGACAAATGGTTATTTCTGTTTACCGGAAGCTCACGCTCACCAGTTTATTTACGAATTTTGATAGGTTTATTCCCTTATCTTTTAAACGTGGTCTCGTCTACCTCCAACTGAACGGTTATTTTACACCTTGTGCTGTTCATTACCAGAAAGTATTCTATGATTAATGCCAACCTCATAGTCATCAATGCTGAAATACATTCATTTACGCTTTTGTCACGTTTTTCTAAAATATTTGCATCAAGAGTAATATTCATTAGCATAGGTATGCAAAAATTTTCATCAAAGAGTATTCAATAGTGCCAACAGACAACCATCAACATTATTTTACCATATATTAACGACAATAAAATTTCAATTACATACGACATTTGTCCAGTCTGTTGCAGGGTTAATATAAGGTTATATAAAACCATCACATGTATAAACGATAAGGGAATAAAACTGAGCATTTGTAAACAAACAGAATTCAGTTCAATCCTCTTGCATTTCGCCAGTATTTCGATTATTACTTTTGGTATTTTTCACGTTCCTGGCCATATTTGCCAGTTTTAGGACTACTTCAACTCACAAAATCAAAATATCAAGTTTTCTAGCGAGTTAGAGAGTAATTCCATTCTTTCTTTCTTGGACGTCTTAATTGACCGCACAAGTGGACACTTCTATTTTCCGGAAGCTCACGTTCACCGGTTTATTTACTAATTTTGATGAAGTTACGACTCTAATCTTTCAAGCGTATTAAGTGGCGTACCCACACATTAGGCTATTTTTAAGCCCGGGTGACCGAACGAACGCACCGAAAGTATGAACTCCTGGGATAAATTACGACTCGGAAATCGGGGGATTTGATTTTAAACTTCGGCGGGTAACTTCTTAACTTTTCTTTTACTTTTGTTTATATCAATTTTCTCCGTTTTGTTCCTTAACAAAAAAGAAAATGCAGACCCGGGCCTGCATGCCTATGAGCTTACCTATGCCTATGGTGGTCTCGTCACCACCCTACACAACGGGATATTTTTACTTTTCATACCACGCTTTTCCTGTAATGTATATTTCAAACTGTTATTATTCACAGCATTTTGTTGCCCCAAATCATCTTTCACTTCATAGACAAAAAATATTTCGCGATCAAAGTTTACACGGAAGTACTGCATGAAAGCTTTGATAGCGAAGCTTTGATCGCGAAACGTTTGGGTTTTTTTTACTTTTTTTCTGAAAGCTGATGTGTGAATTAAAGTGCTGTGAATTAAAGATTATGAGCAGTTTGAAATACACGTTAGGGTTCCAGACAACCTTACACGAACGTTTCAACGACTGGACTGTATTGCGTAAATGAAATTTTGTTGTCCTTAATGTGTTGTACAATGGTGTTAATAGTCATTTGTTGACGCTATTAAAAGCATGCCCTTTGATGAAAATGGTTGCATAGATATCTATGCTAATGAAAGGTACTTACTTTGCAAATATTGCAAATAAACGTCTATTTGTAAACATCTAACAAACGCAGTCTACTTGTACATTCTTCTTTAGTTAAAATGCAAAAGATGGCACCTCTGATATTATTGATTTTGAGTGTTATGCCATTAATCATCCATTTAAGTTCAGGCTTGTCAACTCTCATGGTAATACAAGTTTTACGTTTTAAACGTTCAGCGTCGTACTTTTAGCTTGAGTTGAACTTCTTGATTAGAAATAACTACGGACAAAGCTGCAGGAATAGGTAATTTTGTCTTTTTGGAGGAAACCTGCATTGCTCATCTACAGGCACAAAGAATTTGAGCAAGGATGGTCAGTGAAACTGGGAAAACGTCATCGAGTTTGATAACTCAAATAGTCGCAAAGCTTAATAAACGGGCTTCTGGCACAGTTGTTTGCCTTAGTTTACTTGTTTAGCATTGTGAAACGTTAATATAGAGTAACAATTATCGAACAACGGAAATAGTTAATTGACTTGATTCAGTTCATTGTCCACAGCAATTATTTCTTCGCATTTTTTTGACGACATAGCTTGCATTTTTTTTATCATTTTAGCAGCTATTCCAAATAAAACAAACTTAATTTTCTGTCAATGTGTACTTTTAGTTTGAAGTTGCATTGGATATCGGTGGATTTATTGGCGAATGACTGGTTTTAGTAGTGGTTTTAGTACTCCCCATAGTTAATTTCATACAGTGGGTTAACCTCTGCAGCCGGCCCATTTAAGTGCAGTAAGCATAAAACCCGTTTAAATGATGGAACTGTCGGCTTTGGTATATAAATTATGATCGAATCACTATCTGCCTTCAGGTGGGTTTGCAACATTTGTGTGCAAATCGTAAACAAGAATTGTGTCCTTCCGAAAGCCTTGGAATTTTGTTAAAAAAAAGTGGTAAAATCCCAGGTAGACTAAGTTTAACTTTGTTTACACTTTTACGTATAAAAATAGAACCCTCCATTCGACTTCGATAAATATAAACTCTTTATTCTCGAGACTTGGCAATCTTACACGTCTCATCACTGGTATGTAAGCAGAGGTTAAACACATACTTGGGCAGCTGTCTTTTAAAAGAATGACGCACGTTATCTTTTTCGTGGAGGATATAAAACGATCAAGTTTTTGAGTTTCGACCAGCAGAAGCACTGCAGGTTATCCTCTCACAAAGCGATACAATATGCCGTCCACCTTAAGTAAACAACGCAATTATAAATATATGTCTGAGAAATACTCGGAGATAAATGAGATGCAAGTGGAAGTTGGCAAAAATGTTGTCAAGAAGTTAGATGTTAAAAGTGGAGAAAAAGTGCTAGACATGGGCTGTGGAACTGGAGAAATAACAGAATTTATCGCAAACTTAGTGGGCAAACAAGTTGAGGTAGTTGGGGTAGACCCTGATAAAGAGAGAATCAAAGTTATCGTCCAAAAGCATCGTGGCGTTAAGACAAATACTAAATTCATAGTCGACGATAGCTCCAGTCACTTTCCCTATTTCAACCAAGAACACTACGACATCCACTACAGTAATTACGTTTTCCACTGGCTGACCGCGCAAGAGAAGTACATTTTCCTCAAAACCGCGTTCAATTGCTTCAAGCCAAGCTGAAGAATAGTCATTTACTGCCAAGAGGAGAATCCAGAAATATGTGACAAGGCCCCGGAACTACTGCCAGACGACGAGATTGAGAACAACAGAGGACCTTATAAACTCGTTGAGAAGTTAGTAACGGAATCGTTAGTGAAAAAGCTGGGATATGTAATTCTTACGAGTGATCACGTTACTTTTAAATATACGATGCCGAGTTTAGATTACGTTTTTTGTTGGGTGTGCACTTCACTCTTTATTGACGAGCGCAAAGTATTACAAAACAAAAAAGAAGAGTTCGCCAGGAAATTCGTCAAGAAAGATGGAACAATTGATTTGGATTTCACAGACTATCTGATTATTGCAAGGAAACCGAATTATTGTTGGCTGCTCAATAATTTTTAAAAGTGTGTCCAGTCTGTTAACGTCTAGCACCGAACTGAGCATCCTACACTACTAACGCATTTAGGGTCAATGACATTCAAACCGAGGTAAAATAACTATGTATAACTACCTATATAATTCTACTGTTTTAATCTTAATCTTGAAAATATGCAAAGGCATCATGTTATCTTATAGAAAATATGATAATCTATTTAAGTAATTGCTACGTAACTGGTCACAGATAACTCGTGATTTTGAGGCAAGATAAACGATCATTTTTCGAAACTTTGCTTGGAGTAATAGTTGATTTATTCTCGGTAATTTGTAGATACTTCCATGTTGTTTTATATCTGTTGTTTGGGCGTGTGAGCGTGAGGTTTAATACTGAGGCGTGTGTCACACGCCTAATGCAAGGGACCTGGTAGAT
Organism: Heliopora coerulea; assembly: GCA_030142905.1. Taxonomy (NCBI): domain Eukaryota; kingdom Metazoa; phylum Cnidaria; class Anthozoa; order Scleralcyonacea; family Helioporidae; genus Heliopora; species Heliopora coerulea. Next base: position 376,706 of record JASJOG010000047.1, read on the forward strand.
CTGTGGCAGTGTACGCTTTTTTCCCAACACGTCTCCAGAGCATAACTTTACTTGACGACGTCAACTGATTTTCCTAACGATACACGTATTTTGCAAATACGGAGAAATTATTGAGAACATGAACATCCTGCTAGTTTGTCACTAACTTATGTCTACGCTCTGAAGTGAGCAGCCTTCTCGCTTTTGTGTGTTCTCGTCCTTTTCGCTTTTCAATTTGATAAATTTGTTTTAAAAAGTCCCTAGGTAATTGCATGGATAATTGCCAACATCCGTTGACTATTGTCTTTGCTTATCGCTTTCCCGCGCATCTATGGGTGCCATCTTTGTTACATAATGTTTTACTTCGGCATGTAAATTACCCATTTCATACAAATTGAAAATTTTAGTTCGGTGATTCCTAGGAAGTATACCGTAAAATAAGGTTTCGAGTGGTGACTGCGAACAAATCAATTGATAAAGAATTGAACCGATAAGATACAAAGCATATAGCACCCATACCTAACCCTAACCCTAACCGAAACCCTAACTCTAATCTATCCCTAAAAGGTCAGCAGTTTATCTACGTCCACTAAACTGCATTCTTACCATGATCTTCTGATATGCCTGAGAGCATTTTAATCGAAATTATAAAGAACGAAAACGTCACATGATCTGAAAAGAATCCACTACTCTGCCCTAGAGTCGTCAGTTGCAACCTCCTTGAAAACAAGAACCAAAATGGTCCTGACACCATCGATATGCAATGACGCTTTGGTTAGCCATCGAACATTGCCTAAAGAGCAGCAACTGTAAACAGTTAACCAAGAACATCAGCTCTGATGTCAGCCTTAATTGTTACTGATATCCTAGAGGGAGGCGAACCACAAAAAAGCTCTTACAGTTGGACACTGATGACCGAAGCGCTTGATGGGATATATTTTGGTTTACTACTCAACACGTGGAGATCGTATAAAACTCGAAGGGTCATGTGTAACGTTGTAATTGACGTATTGGGGTTGATAGATAATGACCTGCACACACATTATTGTAATCGGAGTGAATAGTTATGTTGAAAGGTATTGACCAGTAAAAGGACATATAACGGTACGCACGAATGATAATAAGACAGACTTAGACTAGATCTCAAGGTGTTCGAGTCCGTTTTGCTCTAAGTTCGGCCCGTTACAAATTTGGTGGCAGCGGTCGGATAGAACCTCGAAGATGGCGACAGCAATTTTACCTTCGAAATTTGAACGTGGCGATTTAATAACTTGGCTTCGCGAATACGACGCTTGCGCGGAGGCAAATGGATGGGACGTAGATGCGAAAATCAAAAAATTTCCAGCTTTCCTTCGTGGTGAAACAGCTAGCCACTTTTACGCACTTGACGAAGAAAGTCGCGAGACATATGCCGATGCTGCAAAAGCTTTAAAGGAAGCCATGTGTCCTCCAGCGTGCAAAGAAGTACTTTACGCTGAGTCCGAAGCAAGATTACTGAGACCAGGGGAGGACCCCTCAGTTTATAAGTGGGAATTAGAGCAAATTCTTGCGAAGGCCGAACCAAATATCGATGCGGGAGCGAAGACAGCGCTATTGACAAGACAATTAATGAAAGGTTTGCCAAAAAAACATTAGATTAAAATTATTGGAAAGTGACCCAACGCAAGATCTCCCCAAAATGGTTTCGTTCGTTCAACGATACCGAACCATTCAAGATTACACGGACCAAAACAATGACATTCGTAGTGCTGGTGCGGCGAGCGAAAGGAGTGGCGAAGACATGGCCAGTTTGGTTGCGTTAGTCTCGGACATCGCCGTCGGTCAAAAGAATTTAGAAGAGAAGCTCTCAAAAACTGAACGGGATGGAAATCCGGGTTCGACGAGGAATCGAAGCAATAAAAAGTGTTTTGTCTGTAAAAGGATGGGCCACATCGCCAAGGAGTGTTGGTATAACGATCGAAGCCAAAGCCAGAGCCACACGACGGACTACAGAAACAAATGTTACGAATGTCAGGGATACGGACATTTTGCCAAGGACTGTGCGAATCATTTAAACTCCCAACGGTTGATTCAATAAATGGGATCGCAGATCGCCCTGGGGTAAGTTGTGACAATCGAAGTTACAGTGATTATCCAAATGTTACTTTAAACCTACACAACCTTTTATTAAGTGTTTTATAGATAACGTAGAAGTACATGCACTAATTGACACTGGTTCGATGAGAACATTTATTAGCAGTAGAATTCATAACATTGATTTTGATAGAACGTTAATTAATACTGCCGTAGAAGAACGCTGTGTATCTATTACCGGGGGTAGCTTGAATATTCTTGGACATCTCAACGCCAATGTAAGGTTTCCCAAAAGTAAGAATGCGCACGAGGGACGGTTTCTTGTTAGCGATAACATCAGTTACGACTGTGTGTTAGGGTGGGACTTCCTTAAACAGAATAAATTGAGTTTACAGGGTAATTTCGATAGTGGCACTAGCTCCTATTACCTTACGGGGACTCACGGGCGGACTAAAGTGATTGGATATTCCCTACCCAAAGGGGAGCCGGTATCTGGCGTGACTGAGGCGAGAAATGTCCATACTGGGGGAAAGTCAGAAACATGTGGAGGGGACGATTCAACTGTTCTTATTCAGTCGCGTATGCAAGCTGATATTGCTGTAGTTTTAGATCAAAGCGTTGCCGTGCCTGCTAGAACCGAGATGATTCTGGAGGGTAGATTAGTAAATTCAGCAAAGGCAGACGCAGGTATGATAGCGCCATTTAGTAATACCGGCAATCATGACGTAGGTAATGGAATACACGTGGCTCATACGGTAGTTTGTCCCAAAAGTAGAAATGTTTTTCTCAGAGTCATGAATGCTCAGAGTGAACCGATCGAGCTAAAGTTTGGTACCAAAGTGGCCACATTTAGTCCATTAGTCCACTCCCACAGCAAGACTAGCAGTGCGAGTTGCGGTGTAAAAATGAATAATCCGAAGGACAGTACGAACAGGTTCGAAGAGGTTATTAATAGTGATTTAGGTCAGGAAGGTAAAGACAGTGTTCTCGCGGTATTGTCTAAATTTGAAGACGTATTTGACGCGACATTAGGTCATACAGATGTGGTAACACATACCATTGACACAGGTAATTCCACCCCAATTAAACATCGCCCGCGTCGTTTGCCTTAAGCGTTTCGAGCTGAGGCTGACAGACAAATCAAAGAAATGTTAGCACATGGCATAATACGTCCTAGTACCAGCCCTTGGGCAAGTCCCATTGTATTAGTGAAAAAACGGTCAGGGAACCTTCTTTTTTGCGTGGACTATCGAAAATTGAACGAGGTTAGGCTTAATGATTCGCACCCAATCCCAAACATTGCGGATATTTTAGATTCTCTGGAAGATGCGACATATTTTTCAACTCTAGATCTCCGCATTGGGTACTGGCAAATACCTGTTGCCCCACGTGATAGGTCGAAAACTGCTTTCGTGACAAGTTCGGGTCTTTTCGAGTTTAACCGCATGAGTTTTGGTTTAAAAACAGCACCAACCACTTTTCAACGTGCCATGGAAATCGTCCTGGCAGGCTTAACGTTCGAAATATGTCTGTGTTATCTGGGTGATGTTATTTGTTTTGGGCGCACCCTTGCTGAGCATAATGACAGATTAAGAACAGTACTCGACAGGTTCCGACAGCATAATTTGCGTGTTAAATTAGAGAAATGTCGGTTTGCAGAAACAGAAATTGCGTTTCTAGGCCCTACTGTTTCGAAGGAAGGGATAAGCTCTGATCGGCAGAAGGTCGAGACCGTAAAAAACATTACCGCCCCAACATGTCTAAAAGAACTACGGCGTTTCTTAGGACTAGCCAGTTATTATCGGCGTATTATTGCGAATTTTGCTGCTGTCGCGGCGCCTTTGACAAAACTCACAACTAAGGCAACACCTTTTCACTGGTCTGACGGGTGTGAACATTCTTTTACCGAACTTAAGAGTCAACTCTGCTCCGCACCATTATTAGCTTATCCGAAGTTTGATCGCGAATTTACTCTTTACACAGACCCGTTGGATGTTGGCCTAGGCGTTGTTCTCTCCCAGCGCGATGACAGTGGCTTAGAAAGAGTTATTGCATACGGTTCTCGCAGCCTTACGCCACGCGAACGGAAGTATGCCACCACCGAGAAAGAAGCTTTGACAATTCATTACGGAACGCAATACTTTCGTCTTTACCTTTTAGGCCGCAAATTCACAATAGTCACCGACCATAACGCTCTCCGTTGGCTAAATACCATGGAACCAAAGGGGCGGCTAGCACGGTGGTTAATGGATCTGCAAGAGTTTGAATTTTCGGTACAACATAGACCGGGTAAATCTCATTGTAATGCCGACGCTTTATCTCGCTTAGTGGCCAACACGCGTAAAGAAACCAACGAAACTCTAGCCACTTACGTAGCGTCCACGGTATTGACCGATTTGACAGCGAAGGCAAAGCGCCTTACCATCGCGCCGTTTAACTACGTGCTCGCGCTATTGTTTTTGTTTTGGAATCTCATTGACTGGGCTCTAAATTTCGTTTCCTTACTACACAAAAACTCAGTGAATTCGCAACTTAATGCTGCCGCGCCAGTATTTCAACCAACAACCCAACGGGCTGAGACTATATCTGCTTCTCAAAGTGACAATATCAACTCCGTTACAGTGCTTCCGACTATAAATTTGCATGAAGCGCAACGGCAGGACGAATGTATTTCACAGATTATTCAATTGGAACTCCAACAGAAACCTAGACCCGATATCACAGAGTGGGCAGATGACCCAGTTCTCAAAAATTTTTGGTATAATTACGATCGATTGTTTATATACAATGGCTTACTAGTACGTTCTCGCCACAAACAATACGCCTACCCTGATCATGCGATTGTTATTCCGCAATCTTTAGTGCCTCAAATACTTGATGATATGCATGACAATCCATCATGTGGTCATCTCGGCTATGCCAAAACAGAAGAGCGAATTCGCGAGAGGTTTTACTGGCCAAATCTGCGCGCCTCATTGCAATTTCACATCCAACACTGTATATCTTGCCAGCGCCGTAAGTCGCCACCCACTCCGAATAAAGCTCCCATGAAGACGATTGATGTGGGTGAGCCCTTCACTTTTTGGGCGTTAGATTATATGGGACCTGTTCCAGAGACCGCGAAAGGAAACAAGTATATACTTGTTGTCATGGGCCACTTTACCAAGTGGTGTGAGGCGTTCCCCACGAAACACCAAAAAGCTTCTACGGTTGCTGACTGCTTAATATCCAAAGTCTTTTCGCGTTTTGGGCCCCCACTTGTACTCCATTCGGATCAAGGGTCGAACTTTGAGAGTACGTTGATGCACGAGATTTGTAATATCATGGGTATCACTAAAACGCGCAAAACAGCATATCACCCCCGCTGTGATGGCCAAGTTGAGCGGCAAAATCGCACGTTATAAGATATGTTTGGCAATTATGTGTCCAATAGAGCAGATGATTGGGATTTATTGTTAGATCCCGTTCTTTTCGCATACAATACCAGCAAACACGACTCTACTGGATTTTCCCCATACGAATTAGTTTTTGGAAAAATTCCTGGCATGCCTCTAGAGCTAGAATTCGGGGTAACAGTTACCAATCCTGCTACCCAAACAGAGTACGCACAGCGTGTTAGAACGACCCTACAGAATGTAAGGCAGATAGCAAAAGAGAATTTAGACAAAGTGAGGTCAGTCAGGCGTCTCAATCATGATAATGATAAATGGAAACCGTATGTAGTAGGTCAGACAGTTCGGGTGAAACGTCCACAGACAGGAAAATTTGGCAGGAAGTGGATAGGACCGTACAAGGTAATAAACAAGCTGGGAGTAACTTATTGCGTGCGGTCGAATGATGGAAAAGTAAAGGTAGTTCATCACGATAACCTTAAGTTAGGCCATATACCATTGGACAGCGGGCGAGTTGTCTCCCCAGGACTTGAGTCCGGCGATTTCACGGCTGTACACAGCTTGCCTCAACACCCAGTCCTACCACCCCCTCCCCATCGGCTTCGAGGTGAACACCCCATAGGACAACGTTATGACCTTCGGCTGCATATACGTTCTCCTGTGCGTTGTTCTTACTACACTTCTTAGTTATATAAGTATCGCAATTTGCATCAGCACAATTTTGTAAAATAGATTAATACGTGTTTTCGGGGACGAAAACTTAAGTGGGGGAAGAATGTAACATTGTTGTAATTGACGTGATGGGGTTGATAGATAATGACCTGCACACACATTGTTGTAATCTGAGTGAATAGTTATGTTGACAGATATTGACCAGTAAAAGAGAGATATAAGGGTACGTACGAATGATAATAAAACAGACTTAGACTAGATCTCAAGGTTTCCTTGTCCGTTTTGCTCTAAGTTCGGCCCGTTACACATGGTAGCCGAAAATTGGGTACCAATCGAACGCCGCCATTTTAAGTAAATTGGAGGACCAGTTTGCTTTCCTCCACGCCTTTTTCCGTCTGTTTGAGAACCTCGAGGTCGAACAACTGTCGTTTCGTGTTTGTTTTCGTTAACTGTATGACAGAAAAACTGTTTTTCTTGTTAATAGTAGGTAATTATTTTTGCTTTAAATTTATTAAAGTGAAGTGGTTTTTGCCCATGACCTTGAACTTTTCATCCGGGCTTTGTTTGGTTTGCTACTCAATTTATCTAACATGGCAGCCTTCAATTTGTTGCCAAGTATACCTTCTCAACAGCAGGCGACAAATTGAAGACTGCCATATGGGATAAATTGGTGGGGAAGGCAAAACAAACGTGGAAGGATAAAAAGTTCAAGGTCATGATCAAAGGCCACTTCACTATTGTCCCTTGTTTTTGTTGTTTTTTTAAAAAGAATGTAAAATAATTAAGACAATAATAATAACAGTAGCCAACTAATAACCAGAGAAGTTGTTTTCTGCAACACAGCTACCGGACACAAACACAAAACAGTTCCCGACAGTTCAGTGACTCGACCTTGAGGTTCTCGAATGGACGAAAAAGAGCCTGGAGGAAAAAACTCATTGAGTTTGAGGTTGGCGTTAATGATAACATATTTTCAGGTAATGAACAGCAAAAGGTGTATTGTCGGTATGGAACATTGAGAATAACCTTGATAACGTTTGACAGTTTCATATGCCAAAGGATATCACTGTATATTGCAACACAAAATTACTTTGAGGTAAAATTCATAAGGAAAGCCTATACCGATTTTACAAACAAAGGCGCCACAATATATTGTCTTCCTTGTGTAAGACTTGGTCAAAGAACTATTCGTATACATCTCACAGTATTTGACGCACGATGCAACATGGTTCCTTCCCTGTGTGAAATCTATTTTGACTTGTTTGTAACTCTCCCAGTAAAGAGAGCGGAGAAAAGAACCCAGGAAAAATTAAATGCGAAACAAAAGCCCGCGACAAAAATTTAGACGCGACAATAAACCACGAACCGCGAACAGCAACATTTACATTATGTCTGTCTGCTTCATTCTTTTCCGAATTCTTTGGTGGTCTTTAATTTTTCATAACAAACATGCTACTCTCACACGGTTGGTCAATAGCGTTTGAAGTAAATTTTTTCGATATTCGCTATTAGGTTTTGAACTCGTTGTACAAAGTTTTCATTTAGTTCCTAGTTCGATGTATGGTTTTAGATTGCTCAAATACGTCTTACAGCTCAAATGATCGCTTGTAAAACAACTCAAAGTGTAATTTCAGTTACTAAACATTCTGCCGTTTGAGTTCGGATTTCCGTATTATGTAACCTTTACCTATTTCAGAATCATCCTCCGGGTATTATGAAACGAAACCTCACAATTAACCTACACTGCTGAAGTCAACTGAAAAATGTTGACTCGAGCGGGCTTTGAACTCGCACACCTTCGGGATACCGGTCCGCCGCTCTACCTGTTGAGCTATCGAGTCCACAGGAATTGGAAGCGAGTTTTTATCCAATTTAAGTGCACGAGATATTCTCGCGACAACTTAACACTATCCACTAGAAATACGTGCACGCAACAACCCCTCGCCCACCCTTCCAATATATCTCTCGAGAATCCAAGTAACAATGATAATTTTTCAAAATTCTCAAAAAGACAAATCCTCCTGACTATAACTGGAAGACGACATGCAATAAAAAAAAGTCCACACAGAATTTGGCCGCAAATAAACAAAAATCCAAACTGCAAATTATTTTATATCTAAACTGCTTGTAGTCATATGTACGTTTAAAATTTCAATTCTGCTTTATTAAAACAAAAAGTTCGGTGAGAATAACGTTCAACGGCTTAACAAATGGTAAGATGTCCATCCTTACAATTAAATTATTAAACAACGAATGATAGGATCAATACCCTGAATTTTTTGCAGGTTTATGGTAATTCGTGTCATTTTCCAATTAGACTTCTCACTCATTTTGCCTTAAAGAAAGATTGTTTTATTTGATGACCAGACTTTCCGTCTTAAAAGTGGAGCATTCTCATAGGTTATCAAACGGATACCAGCATTACGGACAGCTCATGATTGAATATTTTTCTGACATTTTTTTGACTTAAAAAATTGATAAATTATACGTTACCTCAAAGTTGGTTACAAATGTCTTTAAGATCTGCTATGATAAGGGTTTATGCTAAGTATTCATCCGGAAGTACAAGACTTTGGTGACGAAGATGAAATGAATTACGAAATCGACGAAGTAAACAAAGAAAACATGAACGAATTCTGCAGTTTTATCGCTGACCAAAAATCGGAAAATACAAAACATAAAACAGAATACGAGAAGCAAACCTTGAGCAAGTTTTGTCGAAAGAAGAACGAGAAGATGGAAGTAAATTACGTACTTTTTCCAAGGCAAAATATCAATAAAAAAGAAAAATAGCGTATAAACCTGCAACTCTATCGTATTTTCAACTAAGCATTCAGTGGCACCTCAACACAAAGGGTTAAACGGTAAGTTTACACACAGACGACTTTAAACTTTCCTGAGAGGTTTTAAAATCCTGATGAAAGCATTACCAATCGAATACGGTAAAGGTCATCATGCACAAATCACTCTTGAAGTGAGAAAGACTGAAGCGGACAACTGTTTTGCCGAAGGATAATTTGGTGACCAAAAACAAGTAGCTTTGCAGCGAGTTACCTGGTGGCTGTTTACCTTGCATTTTTGTTTCGAGCCAAAAATACATCCTAACGTCTTCAATGGGGTGACATTTCATAGCGAAATAAACCCTGATTGAGGCAATGAAATCTTTGTGTTGAAAGCGGAGAAAGCATCCAAAGACTGTCATGGCCTGGACTACTCTTCTGGATGACGAGTGTTCTATTCCACTTCTCAAACAATTGACCATGAACGCTGTCCGGTTAAATACTGCAAAATGTTCAAAAATAATCGTCGTACAGAGATGAATGAACCATAATCTTCATTCTACTTTACCAATAAGGACCAGCAAAATCCAGGCGGTAATATTTCGTACAAGAAGTCTCCTGTAGGGAAGAATGAAGTCGGGAAGCTACTTTTGAAAGCTGCTCAAAACAATTCCGTCTGCAGAACTTGTACTTCAAAGCTACTCGATTCAGACTTACCAGTGACTGTGCAGCTCAGGTAAGTGGTTACCAGAAGGTAAAAAGTCCCAAGATTTATACTAATCGACATCTATTCAACTTCAGCGAAGAATGTCGTTTTAATACACTTAGTCGCTGAACAAATGTCCTGACAGCAAGCGAGTCCCCTTACGTCTTTTGTTCATATAAATCAGAAAGAACCAAGACAAAGCGTTGCTGCAAAAAGTGAACAGTTGGCAAATGCATATTCCAAGGAGCTAACTTTGAGAACTGCTCTGTCAAGTCATAAATTTTCCAGTTACTGAGGTGGCGAAACCAGCCGCAAGCACCAAGAAAGCCATTTCCTTTGCCAGTCTTAAATCATTTACTGGCTTCAGTGTTCAAATAATATAAACAACTTGCGAGAGATCCATACAAGGGAAAAAAGAACGAGACCAAATCGATTTACTTCAGTACGGTACCTAAGTACGGTTTGTTCAACAACATACCAGTCCCCGAGCTGGCACACGGCATTTTTGAGTGATAGAAAGATACAGACACAAAGCGATAATTTTTCTCCCTAGTCACCACGCGTGTAACAGGACTCCATGCACGTCAAGATTAGTACCCTCGCACCGCGCTTCGCGCGGTGGGCGAGGGGATGAAGATGGATGTGCAGTGTTGTGATTGATGTGATTAAGTTGTCGCGAGAATGTCTCGTGCACTTAAATTGGGTAAAAACTTGCCTCCGATCCCTGTGGACTCGATAGCTCAACAGGTAGAGCGGCGTAAAATTCAAAACACTGGACGAAGAATTGACAAGTAGGCTCCCAAAGTACAAATTACCTACATACTTTCGAAGGACAGCTGGCGATTGATTTCAATTTAGTCAAAGAATGCGATCCTAAGAACGTCATGAGGTCAGATGTTGAGATTAGTGCGAGTGTTCCTCGTGAACAAAGAAATGAATGGAAATATTTCTATTGTACTCGCCACACTGAATCAAAACTGAAATAACAACGGCAATTACGTCGAACACTTAGCTGAATGTTCTACGCTTTATTTGTTACAGGTCGAAGTACGGTTACTTTGGAAAAGGCCAGAGGTAAATGCTCTAAATCATTCATATCGTATATCAATCTGACTGTAGCGAACTTTAAAGCATGTCTACACCACTAGTTGTTCAATGAAAGAATTTTGGGAAGCAAATTGAACAGGCATAATAATCACGAGAGACATCATGGACGGGTCACGGCCTGCACTTGAGTTAACGATTCCTTAGCCATTTCGAGTCAGACCAGGAGGCTTAAGACAAACTAGTAACGTAAGGGAATATTGATTCTTATTTACGGTAGTGTTAAATAAGAACTTGTACTACAGATGTTGATTCATTAACCAATCCTTCCTAACCACAAGTCTCATGTGCCAAGCGATGTCGCTCGTCTTCAAATTGTCTTCAAGTAGTAGTAGCTTTGAATTTCTTTATTCTACACAAAGAATGCTGACAAAGAATGCTTGAGGAAAGTGAGATGTAACGATATTTGTGAGAACAGGAAGTAATTATTTTGAAAGTGTTTTACGTGTACGAGTTTTGAGGTAAAACTGAGGTGACCTTCAAATGTTAGGAGAACACAAATGCTCACAGATAGCAAATAAGTTCAAGTGGTTCAACTAAGGCAGCGCGTCTGTCCGTCAGTTAACGCAGCACACATTTGTGACCTTGGATCTCCATGAGAGCCTTGGTGGATCAACGGCTCGAACGTCTCATCTTGCCATCATGTTACCGGTTCGACAACCGTCTGGGACTCACAGCTCAACTAACGCGAGCCAAATGTCGGTCATAACTCCAAGTTCGCACAACCAAGACTCTCGTCCGTCAATTCAAAATTAATATCCTATTACGGCCATTTATTCCTGGGAAATAGAACGTGGCCAACGCAAAGTATGCCTTGTTTAAGGCGCAAAAAGCTCCCCATCAACAAGACAAAAAACCATGTTCACACTTCACCTCAGCCAAGTCAGAAGACACGGATTCTTACTCGTATCAATTGCTCAGTTCGTGTCATCTTGGGGATGATTCTGAAGTAGAATGGAAACGCTACACAATCCCGGCGTTATATGTTGTCAAGAGAATCTCTTGTGCACTTAACATGGATTTAAATACTATAGTCATTTCCCGCACTCGATAGTTCAACCTGATGGAGCAGCGATTCAAAAACCCAAAGATGCGAGTCCAAATCACGTTAGAGTCAACTTAATTTCTCGAGTTGAGTTTCGCGGTTCGGGTTAATTGCGAAGTTTTCTTTTCGTGAGACTTTAACATCAGCAATAAATACTTCCATCAATCAGGCCGGCAAGCATGTGTAACCTTTGCACCACCAAGATTTGTTATCTTAGGCCCAGTTCAAACGTCGAACTTATCATGTGCCAAATCTAATGTTAATGAGCAAAATCCTTCACTCGAACTGATTTACATTCGATTCGGCATATGAAAAGTTTGACATTTGAACTGGGTTTTAATGATTGGAACGTCATATCAGCCGTCAGAATATTACTTGTATTATGTTTAATTCCCTGCTGAGATTCAGGAACTTATCCTGAGGCTTTGAGCTTGATAAACGTTAACATGTGGCCTGTCGTAACTCCTTTTTCCAAGCTCGTACATTCACAATATCGGAGCACAATATTCATGAAGTCAACTCGGAATTACTGTCATGTTCTCAGAAACAATATTGGTGGAGAGCAGTGATTGATTTAAGATAACAGTAGGTTTAAAATAAGTTTACTAACGTGTCGTTGCTGTGTACATACCCTCCAGAGTGGATTAAATAACGATACGTGACAACGGCTACATTCCTAATTACATCTGAGTAATTATTTAACTAGGTTGCCTGCAAATTAGCGAATGTTGCCTTGCTCATGTCTGATCACAGTGTATTCATTGACTTCCGAGCACATACTGGTGTTGTGTAAGTTTGAAAAACAGAATTAACCATTTTGATGTTTAGGAAACATGAGAGCTTGGAAATATTGAAGTAGATGAACGATCTTCAAGCTCGATACTCAGAAAATGATATCTGAGCCCCAGACGGGGATCGAACCCGCAACCTTCTGATGACCGGTTAGACGCTCTAACCATTGAGCTACCGAGACTCAGATGGCGAGCTAAGTTGCAAATTCGATATATATATGCGCGACCTAAGCGGAAGCCACTATATATTGATAATGATTGAAGCAGTTTGATGTTTAGGAAACATGAGAGCTTGGAAATATTGAAGTAGATGAACGATCTTCAAGCTCGATACTCAGAAAATGATATCTGAGCCCCAGACGGGGATCGAAGCCGCAACCTTCTGATGACCGGTTAGACGCTCTAACCATTGAGCTACCGAGACTCAGATGGCGAGCTAAGTTGCAAATTCGATATATATATGCGCGACCTAAGCGGAAGCCACTATATATTGATAATGATTGAAGCAGTTTGATGCTTAGGAAACATGAGAGCTTGGAAATATTGAAGTAGATGAACGATCTTCAAGCTCGATAATAATCTTAATAAGATAATGATCTTAATAAGATAATGATCTTCAATCATTATCAATATATAGTGGCTTCCGCTTAGGTCGCGCATATATATATCGAATTTGCAACTTAGCTCGCCATCTGAGTCTCGGTAGCTCAATGGTTAGAGCGTCTAACCGGTCATCAGAAGGTTGCGGGTTCGATCCCCGTCTGGGGCTCAGATATTATTTTCTGAGTATCGAGCTTGAAGATCGTTCATCTACTTCAGAATTAACCATGGAAACAAGGAAGACAAACCAACAGTTGACCTTTTATTTTTGAGCAATTTGAGATTTTGAATGGAAAAGGTGAAATTCTGCATTGAAGGAACATGAAAGCATATCAGGTGATAATTCTTAGTACTTAGTAAAGATTATTAAAATTAAATACCCTAAACAGTGTGCGTCAATACGATCGGAAGAGTAATTAACTATCGATTGTTCACTGGTGTATGCGTATCAAAACAATTCTCGAAGTTCAACCGTGTGATTCAGTAGGAGGGAAATCTTGGCCTCAACGTTGAGGATTAAATAGATATGTATGAATGACATTGATTCGTCTCCAATAATGGAAACACAACACCAAAAGGCCGGCATAACAATAGCCGGTTGCCGTTATACATCTGCTGAATACAACTAACAGAATGCCTTTCGAAATCTTGTTTGTAATGTTAATCGAACAATTGTCTTTCCATTTGCTTTGGGAACTCAATGTTTGCATGAAAATGAAGAAACCGCTAACTGTTCTGGCAGTTGTCGTTAGCTAACGTAATAAGGGGAACCGGCTATTTGGATGTCCGACAACGAACTCCAAACGGTTTCACGTTTGTCAGTCACAGACGTTTTACATCAATAAACTCAGTGTAATATTCAGCTGCCTAGAGCGGCCAGAACATTTCAGTTTCATAAGCAGACCAGAGCTGCTGAGAAGACGTCGCCGTACAAGCTTGCATAAACTCTTAGATGAGATATGACTTACGGTAAAATCCTATTAAATATGCGGGTAGATTACCAAGAAGATTAATGAGATCAAATCGGCAGAACTAGAAAGTGTCACAATCCATGACTTTGGCGTGAAACACCACTGGGGTTTCACGTGTTTGTTGATTAGAAAACTCGGACAAACATTGCAATACAACGGCCTTCTAACTAATGATGGTTCCCTCTAAAAGATGATCTTGGACAACGTTACAAAGCTTCTGCGTCAGTAAATAAGAAATACAAATATAACTAATAATTTTTACTATCTGTTTGAGCATTAGGTTTAATAAACAGAAACTAGAGCGATGAATACGAGCTTATTACCGCTGCCAAGATCGGTTTGTGTGTTTCACAGGTAGCTACTCATAAGCCACCATTTTATGGGGAAAATAGCTTCACAATGGTACAATTACATTTTAGTTGTATTGCTAATTGTTTGTAAGTTTCTTTGCTTATTACATTGTCTTTCATGAGACTTCGAAGAAAGTTCAAAAGTTGATTTTCTCGACCCAGTGTCAGCTTCAGTGGATCGGTGTCGTGTCAACCAGAATGGTGCCATTTCCCTGGCTCTGTTTCATAGGAATGATGTTCGTGCAAAACCTTTGAGCATTTGTTTGAGTGTGTTAACAGTAGGTTGGTGCAGTAATGCTATTATGGCGAGAGAAAGCAATGTTTCTTAGTTTAGTTGTAAGCAGTGATCATCTCTTCTTTTTGACTGACGATGAAGCAGTCCAAAAGGTGGAAAAAAGTCACAATAGGTATTTTGAGGTTAAAAGAAATGAAACCTTCAAGTAAAACATTCTTTTCTTCAGATGAGATAGCTCGGCTAGAGAAATTACAGATGACGTAGTCGGAATTTTTGATCATTTTAGCGGCGAAATAACAGAGGCGACTTATCGTCATATGTAGAAGGCTTATACTGTATGTCCCATCTTACTTTTGTCTTTTCACTCGCATTGGCTAATCAGATAATCATTTACATTTGAATTGGAATGTAGCTGCTGTCACCTATTGTAATTTAATCCACTCTGAAGATATTGCATGTAGCAACGAAACGTAAAATTATTTTAAAAAGTTACTATTGTCTTCATTTAATCATGGTCTTCCAATTAAAAATTCTGAGCTATGCTTTAATATTCTCACTAAGGCCATTTTGTCCGTCAGGAAAATCATCGTTTTTGTCATATTTTGGCCAATACTTAAGCAATACATATTCATACCAGGGGACCACTTACACTGAGAAATCACGTGGTCTAAACCCATAGTAAAATAGCAGATATGACAATGGTGAACCTTGAAAACACATGCAGGGTGATAATATGTAAAATTTTGAAGTTTTGATTTTGAAATATTACATTAGCTTTAAGAGGTGGGTCAAATTTGTTAGTAGTCACGTAACCAAAATGAATTTCTTTACCAACAGGGAAACTAATTTTTAATACCGACTTTTGCATTTAAACTACAAGAAGAAGGTAAATAGTCATTTAACTTTATTCATGCAAAGTTCTCTTTCGAATGATGAATGTTTAGCAAGGTTAAATTACGTTTTATTTTGGTCGCCATATTGAACGATATCGCCATAATTTTATCATGCTAAATGTTTATTAATTCATCTAAAACTTGGCCTTGAGCATTATCAGAACCACACTTTACCTGTTCTCGGTGGTGTTAGAGCAGATCTTCCTTTTGAAGGAAATCGTTTACATGGTTCATAAAATCCTTCCTGGCCAGGTGATTATATACAATGTCACCTTTTTCGTTAGGCTTATGCAAATTCTGAAAATCCAAACTCCGAACTTTCACTTTAAAACTTACCATGCAAGCTTTCATTAGGTTATTATTTGGTACCTATTGCTGAGGGGATTGAACTCACGTGATTTCTTAGCGCACAAGACCAATCGAACCACTACACATTTGTAACTTTTGCAATCCATTCAGAGACTATTTACACGATACTATTGTCGTATGTGATTGTTCATTCTGAAGTATCCGATTAACTCATTGGAGTCTTTATGGACGTATTGCTACATTAGTGAACGAAGCAAAAGCAGGAATTGTGCCTTTGAGACAATATTACATATCCCAGGCTGAATAATCCTATACAACAGTAGTATTGGTTAACTTTTTATAACTTGACTCCTCGTCGTGTAAAACCTAGTCTAGTTGCTACTCTATTTCAGAACACCTTTCTTTCCTGACGAATGGCCTTTGCTGGAAACGTTGATGTTCTTAGAGATCAGTTACGGCAGTTATCAACCTTTTAAATTCTTACCTTAGACAATCATCACGTCGGTTTAAAATTGACTTATTGAAGGTACTGTATAACCACGATGCACTTTCATGAATCGAAATGGCAGGCATTCGTAACAAAGATAGAATATTAGAATTCTTCCTAGGTAGTGTAAGGGACGGGTAAAAAGCCGAAAGGCTGAAAATCCTAAAGTTTCAAGGGATGGCCTTTTTTACATAGAGTTTATAATGTCAGCTTTCCCAGTCTCGGTACCGCATTAGCGCGTGTCAGCGGCCATCAGAGTGACGGGCTGAATTCAAGTCTGACACAGAAAAATATTTTATGAAAATCAGAGGATTCCATTATCGTCTGAGGATGAGTTTAAATATCTCATGTTTGATGAGATATGAAATTCAGCAAAATCCAACCTTTTCTTTCACTTTTTCTTCAATTAATTTTATTGCAACCTACCCACAAGAATTATCAAAAAACTAAGACAAATTGTTATGCTTTTATCTCTTCGACAGTTCCAGACCTCTCTGAAGAAACGGTTAAACGAGTTCCGTTGAAGAGCTTTGGTTGACTACATGGAAGTTGAAAAGTCGGAGTAAGTATCTCCAAGGTTCTTATCTTTATCATGTGCTGGAGTTGACAATTGCCTGCTGTACTCCAGACCAATTTCTAAATACATTATACACGCGTAGCCTCAACCTCATTTTTTTGAATTCCATTTAAATTTACTCGTCGTTCAGAGCTTTTGTAATTTTTCAATAAAATTCTGAAGAATGAATTCGAGGCTATGCATCTATAACGATATTTTAAAATTGATCTATAAAATGATATTTCTAGAAGTTGTTACTATGTAACTCGTTGGGCCACGTGATGGGTGTTGTGGTTAAGCTGGTGGAATGTTAGACTGCCTTTCGTGGGTAACAGTTTGGAATTTTAGCAATTTTGTTGATTCGTTTATTCATTTATTAGTTTACTCATTTATTTAGTTTTTTTTTTTTTGTTTGTTTAATTTTTCCGTTGTGATACAACAATAAAAGTATGAATGAACGAAGTAGTGCGAAACTAAAATATTTGACGATGTGACTGTTTGTAATATCAGTGTTGTAAAATTGCTCTTCTTAAAGTAACTAGTTCCAATTCAAATTCCAGTCACCAACTTCATAACGTAATTAATTCCAACGACATAAACACTCATCTTCGACAGTCTTTTTGCATTACTTGTTAAAAGTTGTTTCTTTTAAATATGTAATGCAGATCATCTGTAAACATTAAAAAAGCCTTAACTCTAAAACTAGTGTAGAGGATATAGTTCACACTTGTAATTGTAAAGCTGGCGTCACCCAAGATACGAAAATGGTACAAAGAATGTAAATTAAAGATCAGTGAAATCACTTTAAATACATGGGGATATTTAGTTACAACCAAATGTCGTGTTTACTTTTGTTAATTGAAAGGAATTTAAATTGTTCCCTTTGCAAAAAGAACACGTTAATTGGTTTTATAACTGATTTAATACAATTTTATAATACAAACAATAATATAAATCTTTACAATCCTATAATAGTGACACGTTACAGTAGTAACAAGTATCTACTGCACTTGCCATAGCTCAAATATTGGACATTTCCATCAAGAAACGTTACGCAAGGACGGGAGAGCGAAATTACGAGTGGGGGGGGGGGGGGGCTTGAGATAAAAATACAACATTTTGTGTGCTTCTCTGGGAAATTGCACAACAAGTGTTTTAAAGCGTAGTTGTTTCAACATTACATTTGGAAAAAAGTGGGGGGGCTACAGCCCCTGCAGCCCCCCAGGCTCCGCCGTCCCTGTTACATATGTCGAATCTTTGTCGAATCAAATGTTGTTTCATTTCTATCAAGTGACGTCACAAACGTCACTAAACATAAACTCGAATGCCAAGAGATGTCATTCCCATCCAACGTGCACTAAGTACTGTATTCTTTGACTAATGGCTACGAAAGTTGGATTCGTAAAAGTTCAACGGTAAGAACACTAGAAACAACTAAAACGTTTTCTTTAAAAAAATTATTGTCGCCATTGCAACCCGGGAAAAATCGTTTTGTCCCTTCAACTTTCGTCCAAAAATTTAAAAATTGCCACAGACCTTTGGTGGCACCTCGTACATAAGCCAACAGAAAAAATATCAACTTATACGGTAAACTATAGGAATAACTGATGCTTTGCGTTTTGTGTGAAATTTTTCCTTGTCTTTCATTTTGTATTTTTCAAGTTTTCCCCTCAACGTAAGAAATAACGAAAATAACGAAAGACAATTGTGTAAACGTTTCTGTAAAGACCTTAACATCAAACTAGTATTCTCTACGTTCAAAAGAAAAACCTTTTTCAGTTTCAAGGACCCGATTCCCACAGCTCTTAAATCATTCGTAGTTTATGAATTTACTTGTGCGGGATGTAATTCCCGCAACGTTGGTGAAACCTCTCGCCATTTCTCAACGCGCATCAAAGAGCACACCTTAACTGATCGAAATTCTCATGTCTTTAAACACCTCAATAACTCTACCAACTGCAAAAACCATTACACACCTAACTGCTTTAAAATTTTAGATTCGGCCAAAACCACTTACACACTCAAATTGAAAGAAGCTATTCACATCCAAAATAGAATACCAGAATTAAACACACAAATGCAACATATCAACACCTTCCTCTGCTAGTAATTATCGTCTGATACCTCCTCCGTTAATCCTCACACAACACACTGTCATTGTAATTAATCATCTAACATATTGTCATTGTAATTAGTTAATTTATTCATACTATAATTCCTATTTAAAGCCTTACAAACATCACTTTGTAAACTGAAGATGGCATAAGTCTTGCCGAAACATGCCTTTAAAAAGTATTCTCGTGTTTTTGAAATTTATAACTGTCCTTTTGTTAACGAGAAGTTTTGGAAGCATTATAAAAAAATTAATTATTTTGAAACTGGAGTTAATTCCTTTCTTAGGAGTAATTTTACAGCTCTGTTAATTTTTGGTAGCCATTATATACTAGTCATGAATCAAGAAATGGAAAAGAATAAACTTGTCAAGCCACGAAGTCTGGTTATAACTGCACATAACAGGTCGAAAGTGTGCAAAAAAAGCATGTAAAACACGGTGAGATTTGAGAAAACAAAAGAATATGTTCTGACGAGTTTAAAAAAATAGCAAAACTTCCGGAAATTGAGTGAAATGCCAAATAATACAACATGAGCAATGGCCGGTTACCTTTATACATCAGGTGAATACACTACCAGAATGCATTTCGAAATCTTGTTCGTAATGTTAATCGGAGCAATTGTCTTTCCATTTGCCTTGGGAATTCAATACTTGAGTGAAAATGAAAAAACCGCAAGGTATCTTGGTAGTTGTATTCAGCGGACGTAATAACATAAACCGGCTATTAAGTGCGTGTATTCGTTGGTAGATGGAAAAAAAATCGTCAAACAGAATTTTTTAGACTCCAAAAATCGCAGAATATTTGTACTTCTCTAAGACGTAATTCGATTGTCGAGAGAAAGTTAGATAATAAATTGGGGTATTTTTTTTTGGTCGTGCCAATGTTTAATTTCCAACGCCAAAGAAAAAGTGGAAAGACAATTGTTCAGGCTAGCATCACAAACGAAACCCCGCAAAGCATTCAAGTAATCTTATTCACCAGACGAATAAATGGAACCAGACATTTTGTCTTTATAGCCATGCACAGACGTCGAGAACTAAATTTAAGCCGCCGATAAGAAACCGATTTGAGATGGATGAGGTCAATGTAGGAGACAAGTGCGGACTTATTCTAAGTTGTCCGCACTTGTCTCCTACGCTGATAAGAACTTCTTTTTATAGACTGTAGTAACTTGCGAGTAGTTCTCGGTTTATAGTCAAGATCGAACCCCGAAACAGTACAGTTCATACCACTCTTTTTCTCTTTTGCAATTAAGCTTATCCTATCAACGCACGTGCAGCTGGTTCGGCATGTCCACCCGCTATTTTGATATTTTCATAGGTTTTCGTTTCCGATGTATCTCGCGGAATTTCGGAAACGAAGTTTTAGAAAGAAGGCCACGATTTTATTATTTTTATTAATGCTCATGCAGTGTCGCCCTATGTAAAGTCACTTCAAAGTTTTAGAAAAAATATTCATATGTCTTGGCTTATGATTCATGGGCTCTAAAGAATTCATTTACGTTTCTCCGGTGGTGTTAGATTTGTATTATTTTACTCTTGCTAACACCAGACGATTTTCCTCGTCAAGGGGAGAGTTCCCACTGGGAAAGAGTTGATCGCTGCAAATAAAAATACTCTCAGAAGTACTGGTCGACTTTTCATTTCCTTACTGACTTGATTAAAGACGTATGTAGATATTTCACTTTTATCGTGATAAAACCTGATTACAGTTCATCAAAAATGACAAATGATAAAGGTATGATATCAGCCTGTCGTTATTGAGTAAACCTTTTCTTTATTTATGTAAATTGCCCGTTTTAGTCTACATCATGTTTCCGTTCTTTATCATTTCAAACCAAATGCTTTGATGTGCATTTGAATATAATTAAACTTCAAAGAAACAATGCAGAACTCAAGCAACAGCCGTTTTTGTATTTACAGGTGGCGTTTCCGTTCAACCAGATATTTTCATCGAAAACAGAGCAAATGAATAGTAAGAAATCGAAAAGGCTTCGTTGAGCATTGAAAACGTAGTCGACATCCTACACCGACATCACTAAAAGCACTTTCACGTTCATAAGACACCGTCATTAGCTAGATTCTGAACATCTGTTCCTGAAGCTTATTATTAATTTGTTTATTTGACATGCGAAGATCTCTCTTGTGATGTTAAATTATTAATCATTTTTGTTGGGATGGAAATTTCTATCAAAACTCAAAGGCGACGTCGTTCAGACCTAAGTGCATAGCACTTGTTATTTAAAGGGCATATGAAGCGTAAATTTTGTTATGAACTTTTCCACACTTTCTAGAACTTCAAAACGCGCTATTTTCAATGAACAACTTAGTTTTTAATTTAACTTTGTTGAAGCGTTCAATTTTGCTCTGAAAGTGCGTATATATTAAAGTGTTCGCGCCCAACTTTCACCAGGGGCCTGGAATGAAGTGATGACGTAGGAAGATGTACCGTAGGAAGTTTTGCGTATAAAGTATGAACTATAAAGCATAAAGCGTATTCAAAAGCCATCAACTTGCTGTTGTATAAGAAGTGAAATTGTTTGAGATCATTACTATAGTTTATCCTTGCGATAATGCCTGTAAAAGGAGGCAAGTATTGCGTCGCTGGTTTTGCTAACGCAAAATCTTGCAAAAATTCAAGTCGTTCGACGGGCATTTCGATGCATTTGTTTCCTCGTGATGCTAAACAACGTGCGGCGTGGACGAAATTTGTGAGAAAGCATAGACCAGGTTGGAATCCAACAAGTTCTTCTGCACTATGTTCAGCGCATTTTCATGGACATGATTATAATCAACGACTGGATATTGAAGTACCCACTGCGTCTGATCGCTCGCCAAATAGTATATCTTGCAAGAGGTATCTAAAGCCTGGAACAGTACCAACAGTCGACAATTATGATATTGCTGCGGTATCTTTTCCGAAAACATCCCAGACAACTGCTGCTATTAACTCTGACACTCCTCAAATTCCTGCTTGCAAAGTAAAACGTGCAAAGCGACAGCTTCTTCGAGAATTATCTCAATCTAGTGCTAAGCAACCAAAGATTCAAGACGAAGAATCGGCGGACCAAGTCGATGAAATGGAAATGGACTCCTCCATAGAGCAAAGTGCAACTGTTCACCTTTCTCGCAACAACCAACACAAACCTGTTGAACCTGGAGAGTCAGAGGCACTGTTAAAGTGTAAAAAAAAGCTGAAAACTATTCAACAAAGGTGCTCAAACTACAGAAGGACTATCAGGTGCCTGCGGCTACAGGTACAAGCAAAGTCATCCTCTTCACATACTCCCATGGTTGATACTCTCCATCAAGAGAATCAAGTGGAGGATGTTGTAAATGAATTTGATGGCAATCTTGAAGTTGATCAGAACGAGCTTGATGACTTCCTGGCAGAAGCAGATGACATGAGCCAATTAACAACTGATCCTGACTGGGAAACTGAATATCAGTCTGGTGCACATGATGAAGAGGATACTGATGGAGAAGATACTGTAAGGTAAAATATACATACCATTGCATTAATTTATTTTATTTTATTTGTCATTCCTATTGGTCTAATGTATTGTCTTTTATAGGATTAATTCAAGTGCTTTGCCTCAAGATGAGCCAAAATTTATTGTTTTCCTTTCTTGTTTGGTCTCAATATTTTCAATGTTTTGCTTCAATTGCAAATTGGAGAAACCTGAGATTCTAGTATCAAAATCTGGCACAATGGTCAATATAGAGCAACATTGCAAAAAATGCAAGCTAGCTGGGGTGCAGCCTTATAAATGGCATAGCCAGCCTTTTGTGTTTGGTCGATTTGCTGCTGGTAATTTGCTATTGAGCTTTGCTATTCTTTGTGCTGGTGCAAGTATTAGCAAAATAATGCTCATGTTCTCCCATTTGGGCTTATGCGTGTACTCAGTGCGTTCATTCTATGCACATCAAAGATGGTTGCTGTTCCCTACTATCATTGGGTTTTGGGAATCAACACGATTGGGACTGATTGAAAAAGCTTGCTTGGCAAAGGAAAGTGTTTGGGCTGGTGATGGTCGATTCGACTCAATGGGTCATTCAGCCAAGTATGGTGTATACACCATGATGAATGCTTCACTGGGTAAACTTGTGCACTTTGAATTGCTACAGGTAATCAGCATTATCTTCATGTTACATCAACTTTCTTACCGGATCAACCCATTGATAGTCAATGTGTCTGTTTTTAATGGTTTCCCTTTTTTTAATTTTCTGGGGTCTTAAGCACCTGCTAATTTATGGTATTTTCAGGCTAATGAAACTGGTTCAAGTCAGGCCATGGAACTTGAAGGGGCAAAACGTTCGTTCAAGTTTCTAACCGATTCAGGAGTGAAAGTGCAAACCTTTATATCTGACAGGCACAGAGGAATAGCAAAGTGGTTAAAAACAGAATACCCATTTGTACATCACTTCTATGACATTTGGCATGTTGCAAAAAGCATCACAAAAAAGTTAGCTAAGTTGGCTAAGGAGAAAGGATGTGAAGCTGTACAGCACTGGATAAAGCCTATCAAAAACCATTTATATTGGTGTGCTTGTTCTACTAAGTCTGGCTATGAACAGCTTATCTTGGCAAAATGGAAGTCGTATGCAAGACACATTGCAAATCTCCATACAAATCATCCAGATCCATTGTTTGAAAAATGTGTTCATGAAAAACTTCCTAGCAGAAAATGGATAAGAATGGGTGAGTATACTATAAGAGAAGTGAACAATCTCAAAAGGGGAGGAGTTGTTGGTAAACATATTGTTGTTTGTTAAACATATTTTTGTTTCATATCACAAGCCTATTTCTAGTTATGCAAATTATTTTAGGCACTGAAGTTTATGATAAAGTTGTTGGCATTTGTGGAAAGTCCCAAGTACTGAATGATGTGAAAAAGCTTTCATCAGAAGTTCAAACCAGCCACCTGGAAGCATTTCATTCCACACTTAACCAGTTTCATCCAAAGATGACAGCATATTCTTACACAGGGACATATTGCAGGTATAACTCCTTTAGTATTTGTTTAAAGTATTTTTCTTGGAACAAATTTTGTATGTTTCTAGGCATATATTGGCAATTGCTCACTTTAATGAGAACATCAAAAGAGAAGCAAAAAAAACAAAAGATGGCAAAATTTATTACAGCATACATTATCCAAAATACAAAAATGGTGAAGAATTAGTCCGAACAGTTCCAGTTCCTCCCACCTACAAATATGTAGATGATATAAGAAATTGTCTGTTCAAAAGCACGAAGGCATCTATGAAACTCAAAATACTTGAGTTTTTAAAACATGTCCCTGCTCCACTTAGCTCACAATTTAGTGATAAGGTGGACCGCCTTACTGCCATTGCCAATCACGCAAGAAGAAATGAAATGACTGTCCAGCTATACCCCAGTTGTAAGTACAATTTCTCAAGTCTAATACACAGAAATTATATTTTGTAACAAAACATAATTTCTATACATTAAACAATAAAGCATAGTGTGTTACTAGCTGAATTTTAATTTATCATATATTCTAGTAAACGAGCAAGATGAGCTTCAAGCTGTAGTCACTCGGCCAGAGCCTACAAATGCACAGAGGACACGGCACTGTACCAAGTGCAATCAACCCATGAAAGGTCACAAGCGTGGACAATGCTAACCATACAGTGCATTTGTAAATATTGTAAATACTGGTGGTGTGTAACAAAAAAAGTTGGCGTAAATTGCCTCTGGTCTCATTGTTATTGTTGTCTACGTTTAGGCTCTCTCGTCTGTCGACATGTAACCAGTATGTTCTGTGTCTTTCTGCTTAGGGAACCTAGTTCGAATTGCTGTGTACGCACATGCAGGAAGCGGTCTTGAGTTGTCAAATCCCATGAATCCAAACACCATAGATATAAACAATCTGTAAGCGATTGCTCGTAGAAAGACATTTTCGTCGCTGCCAAGTTGCCTGTACTTCCTTCCTTGCCTTGTTTTCAAACCATTTGCTGCAACTCGCAGGACTCGAGGATGTAGTACAACAGCTGTGAAATCAGGATGTTCTGTAACGCATTTAACAGGCTCTTCCAGTATTATTTCGGAGTTAAAAACATTTGCATCGCTTATCTCGTGGCAGCACCTGTATTCTCTTGAACAACATAACAAACGAGTTTCGCAATGGCCACAAAAACACCAATCCTTGACCGCTTGTATTCCTTCGTATCGGTCTTCGATATCATTCAGTAAAAGTCCGTCGATATCAACCTCTTCTTGATCATCATTTTCGTCAGAACTTTGTGCTAAGGGTTCATGAGCATAAGGCTGGTATGCACCGACTAATGCGTCTTCACTAAACACTTCACCGTTTCCTTCGTCTGAATCATGGAACGTGCTCAAAGAGGAAGATGACAAATTTTCATTTTCCAAATCAGAATTTTCCATATATTCGCTTGACATTTTTTTGACAACTCAGAAAAACCCCAAAAAACTAAAATTAGCGCACAACTTGTTAATCGATGTTAATCAAATAAGTCAAGCATGTGTTATGGAGTACAACTTTCTACGTCATCACTTTGACCCAGACTCTTTTTACAAGTTGGGCGCAAACATGGTAAGAAGCAACATTTGGCAGCAAAATTGAACACTTTAACAAAGTTAAATTAAAAAACTAAGTTGTTCATTGAAAAGAGCGCGTTTTGATGTTCTAGAAAGGATGGAAAAGTTAAAAACAAAATTTACGCTTCATATGCCCTTTAAACTCTCTTCTGCTCATCACTTCTTCCAGTTTCCATTTGTGGCACAAGAATTCCTTTTACTTAAACTAAGTATCTCTTTCGAGCATCTTCACATCGTCTGAAATGGATGGTCAAAGCGGAAAGCAGAACAGGTTTGTCGTCAAGTACGTTGAGTAGCCAGTCTGACCATGTGTTGAATCTCTCCTTACAGTGAAAATTGATAAGCCCCTAAAGGCTCAGCAAAGGAAATATTGTCTTTAATTCCTTAGAGTGTCGGACTGAAACGTTATGAGATTGATTGTCTTGGTTTTAGGTTGGAAGAACATGGCCAGTGTATCATGTTGAAGGAAAGCCTAATTTGGCGTGAGTTAGTTCTATAGGGAAGGCCAAATTATATTATAGCGAAGCAATGCTGTTTGACCCACTTTCTGCCGACCTGAACATCATCAAGTGTACTCTCCTTTCCTATAAACGTAAAATTAAATAATCTTTCCTTGAATGAAACTATCATGTTGACAATCTAGAAAAATTTTCTTATCACCGTTGTAAATATTCTGTAGTTTGTAATTATGCTGCGATGTTTTATTAATGCATTAGTTGGTCTATATATTCTGTATATGCTTTTTACGTTTCCACTCCTCTTTATATATCAAGGGCATTTGGAAGTATATTATTTTATCTAGAAAAATGTATAAATTATCGTTGTCAAATAAAGTCTAATAATAATAATAATAATAATAATAATAATAATAATAATAACCAGGAACCAGAGGGTACAGAAGGAGAATGTTGAATAGGTTTTAAAATCTAAGTTAAATGGAAGGAACACCATACTAGCCTTGAACACATTGGCCGTGCCAGTGCAACGTTATGGTGCCGGGATAGTGAACTGGTCTAAAGCTGAGCTGGAGAACATGGACAGGAAGACAAGGAAACGGATGACAATCTATGGAATGCTACACCCTCGAGCGAATGTTGACCGCTTGTACCTTCCAAGACGATGTGGTGGTCGGGGGCTGATTGGAGTTGAGGACTGCGTACGTGCTGAAGAAATAGGCCTGTCCAATTATGTCCTGAAAAGTGAGGAAGCACTGCTTGGGGCGGTGAGGAATGAGAGTTTCTCAAACTCGGAGGAAGATGAGACTGCCGAACATTTCAAAGAAAGGAAGAGGAGAAAAAGACAAGAGGACTGGAAGGCTAAGACATTGCATGGTCAGATCTTACGTCAAACTGAAGATATCAGAGATGGGGCATCGTGGGACTGGATGATGAGAGGAGACTTGAAAAAGGAGACCGAGGGTCTGATCACAGCGGCCCAAGATCAAGCGTTGAGAACTAATGCGATCAAAGCAAAAATCGACAAACAGCAGCTATCTCCTTTATGTAGAATGTGTGGTGTGAAAGACGAGACGGTGGGCCACTTGTTGTGTGAATGTAGTAAGATGGCACAGATTCAATATAAACATCGATATGACAACGTTGCCAGGATTGTGCACTGGGCAATCGCAAAACAGCGTGGACTTGACGTCGAAGAGAAATGGTACGAACACAAGCTTGAACCAGTCATTGAAAATGCTACCATAAAAATGCTGTGGGACTTTACCATCCAGACGGATCGTGAAATTGAAGCCCGGAGACCGGACATTGTACTGGTAAACAGGAAGGAGAATGAGTGCATAGTAATCGACATTGCTGTGCCTGCAGATGCTAATATTGCAGCAAAAGAAAAAGAGAAGATCCAAAAGTACCGGGACCTTAGAAGAGAGATTGCACGTCTATGGGACATCAAAACGTGTGTGGTTCCAGTGGTGGTTGGTTCACTAGGTATGGTTACCAAGAACCTTGGCAAATACCTGGGGAAAATTGGAGTTCCAACAAAGATCGAACTCCTGCAGAAAGCAACACTACTCTGATCTGCAAGGATTCTGCGAAATGTGCTTGAGGCCTAAGGCTGTGAGATACAGCTTGCATTCAGCGTACTAACATGTGACCAGCGACTATTTAAGCTGAGTATTTTAAATTAAAATAATGATAATAATACTAATAATAACAAACCTCTCCATGGAGTACTACCTTACAGTGGTGGGGGGGGGGCTTGTGCACCTCGATGAACCCAAGAGCTATGCTGGCAGGAGCAAATGCTCCTGGTAGGGTCACCCAAGCCAGACAGGTCGAAGGCTAGAGGTCTGTCAAAATGTAGTCCGGTGGTTGTGTTGGGCAGATGGGGCCCTTTAGCCTTGGCTGGCGACCCATATAGTGGTGGTTCCACGAAGAAAACAACCCGCAACTCAAAATTTCTTTCGTGTCGAGGAGTGAATGGCTACTGCGTTATGTGGTCGCAAACGAAACCTGATAGGAAGTGGCGACACCTGTCAGTAATAGCTTTATCCTGAGAGTAGGGCAACTCAGGATTGACTTATGACCCGTACATTGCAACCTCATACATATGAGTGAAAGATTATGAACACTATTAATGTAGAAGAAAACGACGTGAATGAGACTGGAACGACAAGTGAAAGTTTCTCGACCGGCAGGTATCCTGTGGAGCAGCAGCGCAGGCCCAGTCGTCAAATTACTGCTAAAGCTACAAGACGAAAACGGACAAAAGATATCAATGTTGTCATAATGGAGTGCTTTTATTTAAGCAAACCGTTCAGTGAGGATGGTAAACCACAAAGAGGATACCGACAGCGAATGCACAGAATATGGCAAGAGAGAGGATAGTTTCCTACATCTGAACAAAGGATTTGTGATCAAGCCAGAGCAATAAGGAAGAACAATTGGCTAACGGATATACAACTGGAGAGTATACGACGAAGAGTATTGAGGGAAGAAATAAGCCATGGAGAAGAGAATCTGGAGAGACGAGAGGAAACAGATGGTAATATGGCCCTGAATGCTGAGACGAGAACAGAACATGAGGAAAGAGCAAGTGTAAGGGCTGTGGATCAGCGGGAAGATACACAGACAAAAGACGAACCTGGAGGAATAGATGAAGAAGGTATTACAGTAATAGGATATGAAGAGCTAAATGAGGATGAGAAAGAAATGGTTGATAAGATAATTAAATTCATGAAGGGTGAACAAGAATACAGAGTATTACCATTTAAGAAGGTGGATCGACTAAAGATGAATGAGATAACAGCAAAAGTTAATAAGGTAGTTGCACGAATACAAACAGATAGTATAACGGAAACAAATCAATTACTGATAGCAGTTAAAAATGTAGTGGCGGAGAAAATGAGATTAAGGGAAGTTGATAAACAAACAAACAAATAAGAACCATGGTGGAAAAGAAGATTAGAGAGAGATATCCAACAGCTTAGGAAAGATATTAACATAATGGAACGGAAGAAAAGTGGAGAAATTAGGAAGGAGGGTAAATGCAAAAGGCTTGAAGTGAAATATAAAATAAGAATTAAGGGATTAACAACGGTAATAGAGGAACTTAAACAAAGAGTGCTAACTAAAATAGTTAAGGTAAAGAGGTACGAACAGAGGATAAAGCAATATAGACAGAACCGAATGTTTCAGAGCGACCAAAAAAAGTTCTATACGGAAATAAACAACGGACAGGGGACTGAATTTGAAAAAGTGATACCAGATGCAGATGAAAGTATAAAGTTTTGGAGTGAAATTTGGGACAACGAAATAGAACATAATAGGGAACCTGAATGGTTAGATGAAGTAAAACAGGAAATTGGACACTTCAACCAAGAAGATTTGAAGATAAATGAGGAAGATATCAGAAAGCAGTGCAAAAAGATCCCGAATTGGAAAGCCCCAGGTCTTGACGGAGTTGAAGGTTACTGGATAAAGAGAATAACGTCGTGCCATCAAAGGATTGCAGAACAGTTAGATGAGATTTTAAATAATAGGGCTGATTTACTTCAATGGATGACATGTAGTAGGACGGTACTGTGCTTAAAAGACCAATCAAGGGGTAATGCAGTTGATAATTTTAGACCCATATCATGTTTACCTCTGATGTGGAAATTGATGATAGAGATGATTGCAGAAAATATGTACATCTTTTTGGAAATGAATGATGTACTACCACATGAACAAAAAGGGTGTAGAAGAAAATCGAGAGGAACAAAAGACCAACTGTTAATTGACAAGCTGGTTTTAAAAGATTGCAAGAAAAGACACACAAATCTCTCCATGTTCTGGATAGATTATCGTAAGGCGTACGATATGGTACCTCATTCTTGGATTGTAGAATGTATGAGTATGTTCCGAATTGCCAATAATGAGAAAGCATTCCTTGAAAGCAGTATGAAGAACTGGAAAACGGAATTAACGTCATAAAGAGAAACTCTAGGACATATAAATATAAGACGAGGAATCTTTCAAGGAGACAGCTTATCCCTTTAATTTTTGTGATATGTATGATACCGTTAAGCTTGGTTTTGAGAAAAGTAAAGGCAGGGTACGAGTTTCGAGGAAATCGATTGAGGATTAATCATCTACTTTACATGGATGATCTTAAGCTGTTTGGAAAGAATGAGGAACAAATAGACTCATTGGTAAGAACCGTTCATATACTCAGTAAAGATATTGGAATGGAATTCGGAATCAAGAAATATGGAATGCTAGTAATGAAAAAAGGAAAGATTGTAAAATGTAATGGAATACAGCGAAGCAATAAAATCAATCGAAGCAGATGGATACAAATACCTTGGGATTTTAGAATTAGATAAATTTATGGAAACTCAAATGAAGAGTAAGTTTGTAAAGGAATATGAAAGGGGATTGAGATTGGTACTAAAATCAAAATTGAATAGCAGAAATAAGATCCTGGCAATGAACACTTGGGCTGTTGCGCTGCTGAGGTATGGGGCTGGTATTTTGAAATGGAGTAAAGCAGAAGTAGCTGCAATGGATTCCAAAACACGTAAACTGATGACAGTGTATGGTGCTTTTCACCCAAAAAGTGACATCCACAGATTATATTTACGAAGGGAAAAAGGTGGAAGAGGATTGATTAGTTGTGAAGAATGCATCAGCGCAGAAGAGAACAGTTTGGGGTGGTATGTAAAGAACAGTGTGGAACCACTCCTACAACAAGTTGCCAAGACAAATGTGATTGAAACAGAAGGGTGCGAAGCAAAGGAAAATTTTAAAAGGAAAATAAGAGAAGATCTGGAGAAAGCCTGGACTGACAAAAGAATGTATGGACAATATAAGAGAGATCTAGGAGAAGAGATACAGGTAGACTTGGTGAAGACATGGTGGTGGTTAAAGAAAGGGGATTTGAAACCGGAGACTGAAGCACTTCTATGTGCTGCACAAGAACAAGCACTCAGGACAAATTATGTCAAATTTCACATAGATAGAACGGTTGAGTCTCCACTTTGCAGGCTTTGTGGTGAAAAGGGAGAGCATGTAACACACTTGATCAGTGAATGTAAGAAGCTAGCACAAAAGGAGTACAAAAGACGACATGACAATGTGGCTCGTATTGTACACTGGAAGCTTTGTGGTTTATGCCAGTTAGAACGAGCTGAAAAATGGTATGAACATCAACCAAATGGAGTCATTGAATCAGATGAAGTTAAGATTCTATGGGATTTTAATATACAATGCGAAAGTCTAATTGAATGTAGAAGACCTGATATCGTGGTGGTGTTAAAGAAGAAAAAGGAGTGCAAGATTATAGACATCGCAGTTCCAGGAGATAGCAGAATAGGTGAAAAAGAATTAGAGAAAATGGAAAAGTATGACGACCTGAAAAGGGAAATAAAAAAATGTCGACGATGAGGAAAATTGAGATAATACCAATAGTTATAGGTGCTTTGGGAGCAATTAGTAGAAAACTGGAAAAGTGGATTGAAAAACTGGACCTACAGATTAGAATAGAACTTCTTCAAAAGACGGCATTGCTTGGAACAGCAAGAATATTGAGAAGGAGCTTGGAAGGCTGAAAAACTCTTAACCTGAACCTTAGGCTACTGGTTGTGGCCAGTTTTCGGAGGATAATTAAATACTACCGGCATAAGCTGTGAAAGATAAAATAATAATAATGATAGGAACCTTCGCGAGTTGCTTGAGCCCCAATCACGTCGTTGTACTCACTATTTTTATCTGTCATAATTCACTCATGTTTGAGGTTGCTGACTTTAAGGTTACACAACCACCGGACTACATTTTGTCTGACCTCTAGTCTCCGACCTGTCTGGCTTGGGTGACCCTACCAGGAGCATTTGCTCCCGCCAGCATAGCTCTTGGGTTCATCGAGGTTTGGAAGGGAGGAAAACAGCATGGGCTGGTATGTTCAACACAGTGTTGAGCCATTTCTGGAGTGTGTGAGGGCAGGCAATATAATTAAAACCGCGGATTGTATTCAGCCAAGAGAATATAAAAGAATAGAAGAGGAAGAACAGGAGAGAATATGGAGAGAGAAAAAGATGTATGGAAAATTTGTGAGAGATCATGGAAATGATGTAGAGAAACAAAAATCCTGGGAGTGGGTCACAAAAGCGGACTTAAAAGCTACTACTGAGGCGTTGATTTTTGCGGCCCAAGAGCAAGCTATAAGAACAAACTAAATTAAATTCCATATTGATAAAACAACAAGCTCATCTTTGTGTAGAATGTGCGGTCAGAAAGGAGAAACCGTTTTACATCTTCTAAGTGAATGCAGCAAGTTAGCGCAAGGGGAGTTCAAGGGGAGTTCAAGGGGAGTTCAAGGGGAGTTCAAGGGTAGACATGACAATGTAGGACGTAAAGTTCATTTGGAGTTGTGTAGAAAATACAATTTGGAACATGCAAACAAATGGTATGAACACCAACCACAAGGAATGTTAGAAAAAAGTCGTCTAAAGCTATTGTGGGATTTCAATATTCAATGTGACCATGAAATAGAACACAGGAGACCTGATTTAATTATAGTGGATAAAGAAAAGAAGACAGCGTGGATTATTGACACAGCGGTACCTGGAGATAATAGGGTGGGAACGAAAGAATTGGAAAAAATTTTAAAGTACCAGGATTTGAAAATGGAATTATCAAGAATGTAGACGTTAAATCAAGTTAAATCAAGGAAGTCATACCAATAGTTGTTGGTGCCCTGGGAACGGTGTCAAAAAGACTAGAAGGGTTTTTGGAAAAGATTGGGACTGTAATATCAGTTAAAAGGCTGCAAAAGACAGTATTACTTGGAACAGCAAGAATCATACGAAGGGTTATGAACATGAAAAATATATAACTCTAGGACCTTAGGTTGCGGGTAGCAATTTGCTCCTAGTTTTATTCCAGTTTATTTAAGTAGACTGTGTGGAAAAACAATAATAAAGATAATAATAATATAGTGGGGATGTGGAAATGAGGAGGAAATTAGAAGTTCTTCATATTTTAAATCGTTTTTGACCTGACATGGAGCCCTAAGGACCAGTATAGAATATGTATACTGTGTTACATCGAGAAAATAATAATAGTAAATTTCAGCAGTATTGCATCGGCTTTACTTCAAAAGATAGTACTCCTGGGAAGTGCGAGAATCCTTCAGAGAGTTCTGGATATCTAAGCAAAGATAATAATTGCACCAATAATAACGATAATAATAGATAGCAATGAAAGATGACAAATCTTGGCATCTTTAGGGCTTGACCTGTCGATGTGGGGTCTGAAAACAAACATAATAATGATGATAATAATAATGATGATGATAATAATAATAAGTACCCTAAAAGGTACATTCTCTCCTTTGTCGGCTACAGTCTTTTTGACCGGCTGCCTTTGGAGGCCAAAACACCTCGCCACTTCCTTTGGAAAAAGTGCTAAGATATTGGGTAATAATGATAGCAATAGCAATAGCAATAGGAATGGAAATAGCAATAGCAATAGTAATAGCAATAGTAATAGCAATAGTAATAGCAATAGTAATAGCAATAGTAATAGCAACAGTAATAGTAATAGTAACAGTAAAAGTAACAGTAACAGTAATAGTAATAGTAGTAGTAATAGTAATAGTAGTAGTAATAGTAATAGTAATAGTAATAGTAATAGTAATAGTAATAGTAATAGTAATAGTAATAGTAATAGCAGTGAAAGTAGTAGTGATAGTGAAAGTGATAGTAATAATAGTAATAGTAATTGTAATAGTAATAGTACTAGTAGTAGTAGCAATAGTGATGGTGATAGTGATAGTGATAGTAATAGTGATAGTGATAGTAATAGTGATAGTGACAGTTATAGTAATAATAACAATAGTAATCGCATATAACGATTATAATAGTCTTTATTCAAGTTTAACTCTTTTTTATTCTTTCTAGAAATTCTTCTTGCAGCCAGTACAATCCCTGGCGATTGTGGTTGAAGCTTTGTCGTCTTTACAACCGATCAATCCAAAGATTTTTTGCCAGATTAGGAGAAGTTGTTGCAAGTATTCCGCTTCTGATCCTTTTTACGTGTTTTCTGATCGTGGGTGGACTATCATCTGGTTTTGCTTTCATGGAAACTGAAAACAAAGCCGAAAAATTGTACATTCCTCAAAACAGCGAATCAATCAGCAATCTCAAGGAAGCAAGGGAGTACGGCTTCTACCGTCCAGTGCGTCAAACTGAAGTCATTATCATAAATAATCAAGGCAAAAGCGTTTTGACTAAGGAATGTTTTCAAGACGCTCTGCTGCTCCATGAATTAGTTACCAATATCCCGGGTTACCTTGAGCTTTGTTTGCCACTGAAGAAGGGCGCCAAGCCAGTGATCTCTAGTCAGTGTGTCACAGAAGAACCTCTGGGAATTTTCAATTACAGCACAAGTCAGTTGGAAAGTTTGGTGATGAAACTAAACAGTTTACAAACGTCAATGGGCGAGCTACTCGGTAGAGTTTTTGGTAAAATATCGCATAATAACTCAAACCAAATTATTTCTGCAAAAGCCATCCGCCTAGTTTACTATCTCAAAGGCTCCCACTTTGGTGAAGTTGTTTCCAAGAAAACAACTGACTGGGAAAAAGAATTCTTGGATAAGATGAAATCCTTCAATTCAAGTCTTCTGAAATGCGGTCCAGTCTATTACACTTCGGGTCGAAGTCTTGACGACTCCATTAATGAAAGTACCAGCGGTGACATCAAACTGATCATTGTGACATTTTCAGCCATGATCAGTTTTGCTTGTCTCATGCTCGGGAAGTTTAAGAATCCACTGACCGGTCACGGGCTTTTGGCCATGAGCGGAGTGTTGTCGGTGGGTTGCGGCATCATGGCGGCCTTTGGTCTTTCTATGCTCTCCAGAACTCCTTTTATAAGCATCGTGGGGATCTTGCCATTCTTGATAGTCGGTGTTGGAATCGATAACATGTTTATAATCGTTGACGAACTCGATCGGACGCACCCCGATCAAACGATCCCGAAGCGTTTGAGCATGGTGATGAGACAAGCGGGACCGGCTATTACCATGACAACGATGACAGATCTTCTGGCTTTTGCCGTCGGAACAACTTCGAAGTTCCCCTCTGTCGTTTATTTTTGTACGTACGCAGCGCTCGCTCTAGCGTTTGCATTTTTCTTTCTCGTCTCTATCTTCGTCGCATTCATGACGTACGACTGCAAGCGAATGAATGCTGGAAGGAGGGATATACTACCTTGCCTGAAGGCTCCAGCACCTGGCTTGGGGAGAGAGCGCTGGGATGAACCACTCCCACAGACATCGAACGAAATCATGGGATTTTGGGGCAGAATTTTAATGAAACCAGCCGCAAAGGGCATAGTGTTGATCGTTTCCTTGCTTCTCCTCGGCTTGGGTATTTACGGTACTACATTCATCGATGAAGAATTTGACTTGAAAGACCTTGCAAAAGACGGGTCAGAGTTTATCAAGTTTTTAGACATCTCGGAGGAGTATTTCACTAAAGATGTTCGAGTCGACATAGTGTTAAGGTCCGGAATAAACTACACCGATCCTTTGACACAAACAAAAGTCACCAATCTTAATCAAATTGTTGCAGATAATCGATATTATCGTCCATTTGTCGTATCTTGGTTTAGCGCATTTCAGAATTGGTCTGCTAGTGAAGGCGTTCCAACAGGCAACTCCAGTTTTGTTCCTTCTTTGAAAAAATTTCTCAAAATTCACCCGAGGTTCGAGTCTGATGTTTTGTTCTCGATAGACAACTTGACTGTTGAAGCTTCACGCCTCCATTGCTTCATGAAGCAGAGTTCAAGTTCTGTGTCAGCTAGAGATGCCATGACTACACTGCGCAGAGATCTTTCGGAGAAATCCGGTTTGCCTGTCATTACCAATTCTTACCTGTTCATTTTCTTTGAACAGTTTGTGTTGACATTACCTGAAACGATCCGTAACTTGGCACTGGCAGCTACAGCTATTTTGGCTGTCACCAGTTTATCTCTGGTAAATCCACTTGTCGTAACATTAGTCGTCTTGGGATTCATCTCTCTGATTTTTGAGTTATTAGGTAAGAAATTTCAGATTTTATTTTTTTCTGAAATCTAAGAAAACCGACATTTGTTCTTGTACTTATGCAAGCAGTAGCGTAACTAGGCATCCGAGAGGCTCATGGGACAGATTACTTCGTGGGTCCTATGTAGGTCGATACCGACGATACGGGTGAGTGGCAATTTGCGAAGTGCTCCTGCGAAGAAGAATATTTTCAAGGTCAGAATGTTGTCATTCAGAATTTTTTTACAACATTGCGGAGATTTCTGCTGTTTGTTGTATTCTCGTCACTAAATCGCAGCAATTATTAAAATACTTGACATTTTAAAACACCAAGAACCGAATCACAGTACAAGATTTTCTCTGTAATGTTCGGGGGATTTCAGTGAAAATTCTCACGCCAGTTCACGGTTTATTTATCTGTCACGTACAGATAAATCGATTATTAAAGAGGCGGCGGATCAAACTGTTGCCTTAATGTGACAAGCCCTTGCTGCGAATTTAAAAAAAATAATTTAAACTTTATTCGAGAAAATTCATGCCGTCATGACATGCCCACCCTCCTTACCATACACTTGCGCCTCTGTATGTAAAAGTAACAGATATTTTCTTCTGTAAAAAGCAGG
Source organism: Heliopora coerulea (assembly GCA_030142905.1). Taxonomy (NCBI): domain Eukaryota; kingdom Metazoa; phylum Cnidaria; class Anthozoa; order Scleralcyonacea; family Helioporidae; genus Heliopora; species Heliopora coerulea. The sequence continues at coordinate 413,494 of JASJOG010000047.1, forward strand.
TTCATTTCGAAACAACCAAGTTGTGAACTACAGGATTTTTAATTGTGCGAAATAAACTTCGGTCTTGTTCTCCTGCAGGTTTGATGCGTATTTGGGGTGTCTCGTTGAACTCGATCTCCATGATCAACCTTGTTATGGCTATCGGATTTGCCGTGGATTACAGTGCTCATATAGCGCATGCGTTTGTGTTTTCTCACGAAACCAATCCCGATAAAAAAGTTATCAACGCCTTAAGAACCGTAGGCGCAAGCGTCTTCATGGGAGGTAAGTCGTGGTGACACACACACACACACACACACACACATGTATATACACCCGTTTGCAAAAATGTCCAAAGAAAGGTCGATATATAGATATCCACAGATATTGACAATTCAAATTATGCAAAATGCGTTCTGTCGTAGGTAGCTGGTTACGCTACATGATTTCATTCAGGGGAAGATACATTTTGATTCCACTTGTATAAATATTGATCTATACATATTGAGTTAAAATAATCGTTTAACTCCACAATTATCCAAGGACAAGATATGCCTTTCTTCATGACTAAAAACAAGAAGCCATCAACAGTCCAATTCCAAAAAATATGTTTCTTTGGTAAGTTTAAATGCTACATTAACTGAGTGGATCTTATTTGCTTACTTTGTTAATTAACCCTTTCTGTCCGTACCCGACTATTAATTTTCACTCTGGCTAACTCCAGACGATTTTACTCGTCAAGAGACGACGTCTCGGGCAGGAAAGGGTTAATTCGAGTTAAATATAAGTGATTAGGGTTAGTAAAGCTGGCTTTCAACGAAGCGGAATTTTCTGAGCGGACTCGAATTTCTCATTCTTTTTCGAGATATCGAGTCCAACTAATTTATCTAAAAATTCCAATCCTGGTACAAAATTTTGCATAGTTGAAAACCAATTTTACTTCCCCTAAACGCAAATATTTTATAGAGATTAACTAAGCATGCAAAAGAGACCTTGCCAATTGAGATAGCATTTGAACTTTCCAAAGAAATGTAGTCCTTCGGACTTGGGCAGTTGATGTCGTCTTTCTTCAGCCAACAAGAAAAGTATCTCGTCCTCTGAAAACAATAGGTTTAAAGCGATTATTTTAATCCAATATGTATGGATATTTACACATATGAAATCATAATGATCTCCTCAATAAAATCATGTAGCGTAACCAGCGACCTACGACAGAACGCATTTCACATATTTTGAATTGCTAATGATATCTGTGAATATCTGTCTAACTGTCTTTGGACAACCTTCTTGCAAATGGGTGCATTTGTCGAAATTTAAAACACGAGGCGATAGCCAAATGTTTTAGATCCGACATAGTACGTACTGCAAGGTTTTTAGATGTCTTCTAAAATCAACCTCCTAATACGCTAACTCGCGAAGATACTTTGGAAATTGTACTTTCTAAGCCGAAAAAATTAACTTCTTCAAATATGTAGTCACATGTATCTTTGTCACATATAAAGACACAACAAGGTTATGATTTTCTTTTGTATTTTCGTCATAAATTCTTAATGAATTTTAGAAATATATGTATTAATAGAACCAAACTCTAACATCTGCTGTTCTTGTTAAATCCTCGAAGCAGCAATTGTCTTATCAGAAAATATGGAGATTGCGCAGCCAGGTTGAGACATAATTAATTTTGAGACACGTTCTCTGACTAAAATTTATTACAGTTAGGTAGTCGAAAGCTCGTATATTTAATAAATTTTAGTCAGAGAACGTGTCTCAAAATTAATTGTCTTATCACATAGGTTTAGTAACATCTTTGATCTTGAGCAGAGATTTTCAGCCTTCGTCGCTTCTTATATTTTCCATTCCTTTTTTTATCGAATTTAGGCTTCAGTACATTTCTTGGAATGGTTGTTACGGGTTTTGCTTCATCTGAAGTCTTTCGTATTTTCTTTAAAATGTTTTTCGGAATCGTGGTTCTCGGTTTATTACATGGCTTATGTTTCCTCCCTGTGTGGTTGGCCATCTTTTGTCGCCATCATATTGATGTCGGTTTCGAGAACCAAAACGTTCAAAGCAGATCAGCTATGTAAGTACAGAAAATTTGTTTCCTAGAAATATTAGCTGAAGAAACTCCACGATTAAAACTGGTTGTATCAAAGCCAAATTTAAGGTACAAAGAATGACCTTAAATTAAAGATGCATCTACACCGAACTCGGGCGACGTGAGCGAATTTTTGAGAAACAAGTTAATAATATGTGTGCATATAGACCGGACGCAAGCGCCCAAATTCAATCGAGCGAGCTACGCGAATCATATAGAAACATATGTTCTATTTTGTCACCCTCCACTTGCGCGGCGAAATGAAGAACGACCAGTCGAAAAGGAGAAACTGAATTAAGCACGTGCAAGAGTTGTCAACAAATGTTATAGCTACAACAAATATCAAGTCACAAAACTGAAATATGGACGATAAACGTACGGAATATGAAGTAAGAAGCAAATCCCGAAAAAGAAAATCTTATAAATTAACATCGCAATTAAGCTTACACAGACCTCGCTCCTTCGTCGCTCGGTATGTACGAAAACGTAAGGCAAATACGTCCCCGTGCTGACCTCACACTCGGTAAATAAAGTAATCATTATATAATACAGTGGAACCTGTATATAACGGCCCTGTATTAAGCGGCCACCCTCTATTAAGCGGACAGTTTTCAAAGTCACGAATTTTCGCCAATACAAATGCACTAATTACTACCTGTATTAAACGGCCACCTCTATTAAGCGGTTGCGGCCACCCATTGGCAGTCCCATGTTGGTTTTTCTTTGTTGTTTTTACCTGTATTAAGCGGTCACCCTTGACCGGAAACTTAAAGCCACATGTCATTCCACGCAGTTTTTCATTGTGTCTGATTGTGTTAAAGAAGCGACCCATTATCACTACAGAAACGACAAAGCTAATGCTAATAATTAACCGTTCATTATGGTTAATCCTTCCCAGATGTCCGCAATGAGCTGTAGTACAAAACATGGGACGCAAACAATAATAATATTGTCCGTCTCGAATCTGCTTCCGTCTAGCTCTACTTGAAATTCCTCTTTAGTTAGTTTGTTCTTGAGCCATGTGATTGAGAAGGAATCGCCTTCAAACGTATACTTGCACGGGATTTTCAGGCCATAACCTCCACCACTGTTAAAGCGCTTGCTCTTTACAGTGACTTTCCCGTTGTTTGTTGTTTTGAATTTTATTGCCTGCAGTGCTAAATTAGCAAAATTTCCGTTTTAACCGCACGTTGATCGTAAGAACTATCAAAATGACGGAATGAGATGTATTTACTTGTCAACCGCAAGTCAGAAATACTGTATGGTAGAGAAGAGGACAACTGATTGTGCCTTTACATAATTTTACGTTTATTGCACCACTACAGTTACTAGTTAGCAACTTTGTTGAAAGTAAAGATTGCCAAAAACAGCGTCGTGGTCTTATTGTTCGCTTGAATGAAGTGTTGTTAGATTCGCAAATAAAATTGATATTTGAGCACGCCCAGTGAGTATTTTTGGTGATCCTGCATTAAGCGGTCACCTGTATTAAGCGGCCAGTTTCTAAAGTCCCGAGGGTGGCCGTTATATACAGGTTCTACTGTAGTACGTAGTTTACGTACAAAGGCCAATCCACGCACTTGATTAGGGTACGCTCCTTGTTTACCACTTCTTCAATTATGTCATGTACCCATGGCCGTTTCTGTCGTCTTCGATGTATCGGACAAAAAAAGAGAAGCGCCAATACTTGACGAATCTTCGTAATGGAGATCTTCGTCCAGGAGGACTTTATTTCACGTGCGGTCAGAATAAACGCGATGTATTAAATTACCCGTCGGTCGTGTCAGGTGTAGATATAAAATTTGCCCGCATCGCTCGCTTCCGGTGTAGATGCGCCTTAAGACGATAAGACTGTAGAACGTACTAGTTGTTGCTTTTCATTTCGCAGCGACAATCCAGCAGACTCCTTGAATAAGGAAGACTCGGAAAATGAGAAGCAGTTGATTACTAAAAGAACAGGAAATACTGTCAGTGTCAAACCGTCATAGACGAATGGATTGTAGCGAATTGTTAAGTTCGTCAAGCCTGGATACAAATTCGACCAACCAATGATTATTTATAGAAAAAGAGAGACAGATGTCGGCAAAGAGCTGGCTATAAATTACCGTTATAAATTCATTATAATTAAATTATTGATAAATTAATCATTATCAATTGTTAATATAATTAATGATTGCACACTTTCTAACATGTCAGTTTTCGTGGCAGAATTATTTAGTAGATATACATCTCTGCAAGTGAAAGGTGTCAGTAACAGTGACGTCCTCACAGTTGGTTACGATGGATAGCTTGTGTCTTGACTGAAACATGATTTCGTACTCTAGATACCTTTATGGCTAAAACGTAATGCATTCCTGTCTTGCCTTATCAAGGAAATGTCCCATGAAATAGTCTACGACGAATTAAAACTGGTTGAACGTTGGTCTTAAGACGACGTAAAAATAATGTAAAATTTTGGTAAGGTTCGAGTTAAGTATACAAGAATACACATAATAACGGTAAGGTTTCGACTTTATTCCAATCATTAGTTTGACAATGACTTTAATTTGCGATACAGTCGAAATATTACCGTTATTACGTTTATTCTTGTATACTTAACTCGAATCTTGGGTTTTATACAAGATGATCTTTTTCAAAGTATTTTATTCTTTACGTAATGTTGTTGGTTTATAGAAAAGAACAAACGTTTGACAAACGTTCGAGACTCACATGTAAGTTTACCAGCACGAAAAGTTGTTGAAAATTTAGTAAAATTTCATAACAGCTTTATTTATGGACAACAGTTGTTCTACATGTTTGTCAACTGTTGTTTCAAGGTTCACGTACACAATTTTGGGTTTCCTAGCCTGTGTTTGCAAACTTTTTGTTTATGGTGTGAAGATGTGTGAATTGCTGCTGAAAGATGGAGAAAAAGGACACCAGTGCTGAAATTTGACTATGCTCCTGTGATACACCTGCCCAGTTGCTGGTCTAGCCCCCTGAACTAAGGGGCAGTGGAGTGAGGAGGCTAGGAGGCTATAGCCCCCAAATATTTCTTACAAGGTGGCCTACCCTCAATGCTTTGAGAACTTGAGTAACAAATCCTCTAGTTACTTTGATCAATTATATGGTACATGAAAGTTCTATTTTTTAATATATCCTTATTAATAAAACCAAAGTATGAAAATACAGTATGAAAATATGTCTTCATTTAACTCTCAAGAACTTGAGTAACAAGTAGGCTTAGTTCCTTTGCTCGACTATAATGGTATATAAAGGTTTTATCTTTTATAATATCCTTAATTATAAATCCAAAGTATGGAAATACAACTTTACATATGTCTTTATTTCTCATGAACTTGAGTAATGAGGCAGCCAGTTACTTTGCTTAACAAATGGTGTATAAAAGTTCTATCTTTTATGATACATCTTTATTTAACACTCTAAAATTTTGGCGGAAGACAGGCGAACACATCCTATTCTTCGGGAATTAGCCCTCCCCACCATATAAAACATCACGTGAGGACCAATACACATTAAGCGCTGGAACAATTATGCCTGGTCGAAAACCAAGTATGGCTCGTTGGAGGGCTTTCTAACGGTTAGTTTAAATAGCTGGCGAAGATGCTGTAGGGGATGTAGGATATATCCGTCTTCCCCGACTATTTAGCATGGTGGGTGTCATCCACAACAGTCTTTTGAGAGATGAATGATCGTCAAGCCCTGGGCTCAGAATCGTTTTCTGAGTACAGGGCTTGACGATCATTCATTGACGATCATTGGTTTTTTGAAATTGGAAAGCACATAAGCCTAACGGAAATATTAACCTGGAAAGATCTCAAGGAATGTACAATAAGTTAACCAACCTACTTTCTTTGCGAATTATCGGCTAGTTGGAAGAGTAGAGTATCACGCTTTTCTGTTTTCTTTGCAGCATGCTTTCTTAAGTTCATGCTGCCGTACGAAATTCTTAAATCAGAAGTAGGTTATTTGCCTTAAAAGTATTTTTCGACAGAAAAGGTCAGAACATATCTAACATATATGTATATATATATATATGTTAGATCACTTCCATAAATCTCAAAGCCGTTGAAGGCTACAGTATGGTAGTCGAAAGCTCGTTTCAATAAATTATTTTGATCAGTGAACGTTCTACTTGTTTTGCTAATATTTATGTTCATAAGAATTTTTTGATATGAAACAAACTCAATTTTCAGGTGATATAGGCTGTGAGAAGACTTTCAACTTCGACAAGGAGCCGTCTCTGATCGATATCTTTGTCTTGTAGCCTCTCGACTAGAACCAGGCAAAAGCGGGAAAATATGCGATTTGCGAAGGCGACGCTGCTGCTTGGTCCTGTTCGAAACTTTCAGATTTAGAAAATGGCTCATGATGGACTAATTAGGACCATCAAAATACAAAGAGAGAGTAAATGGCCATGTTCGAGGACTCGCAAAATTCCCAACACGCTAGCCAGGCACAAACACAAGTGTTAAGAAGATGTAAGTAGCGTGGTACTCCAGCCGGGTGTCGTATACGTATTGGAATATCTGGGGCCTGGTAAAAGGGCGTTTTGCATGCGTCTGTTGGTAAAGCTTTTCTTTTGTGCGCTATTAGCAGACGATATATAGTCAGTCGTAAATTCGTTGTCACAAGATTGTAAAGCCCTTTCAGTGCTGTTGATGTCTTTAAAATAAAGACGAAATATCGCCATTATACGTTTGTCATCTTGTTTTCAATCCGAATCTTGGATTTTGCAAGATGTTAGTTTCTGAATTGTCTTTTGTTTTATATTGGCATAGTTGATAAGACAAAACGTAAACCCGAGGTAAATTGATCTGGAGAACCGGGATGGCTCCAGGAATTCCTCGACTCAGGGACTAACGTCCCCGACAGGGGGGAGTAAACCAGAGGGACCAGGACTTCGTCCCCTCTATAATTTCCTTTTTTGAAGGTCGAAAACATCACGTTATTTTTTGCAAGAATAATCACAACAACTGACTGGAAACAGTTTACTTTTAGATTTTCCATGAAGATAAGAGTCTATTATCTTTCTTGGCTTAACCAATAACAAATGCTCATAGGTTGTAATATATGAATTTGTTATCGTCAGTGAAAATTCGCCGGTAAATTGTTAATTTTTCCGCGATAGAGAGACTAAAGTTCTCTGACCGGGGTATTGTAGCGTCTCCAGGCGCGGATACAGGATTTTTCGAACGTCGGTCAGACCGTGACCAGTCGGCGCCCCCCCGGAAAATTATAGATGCCCCCGGGAAATTATAGCAACCCCCCGGAAAATTAAGAAAGCGCAGTTACAATGCGTTAATATGGTATGTTAGCTGCGCAACAGTTGACTGTTTCGCCCAATATCAGGGCTCATCAGCATGCCTAGGAATTACAACTAATAGATAGTTATATACCAATTCCGACATGGACAGCCTCTGAAAGAAGCCGAGAAAGTGAGCCATCTGGTTTTAAGGCGCCAGAAACCCGCCTTCACACCCTACAATTACAGGGAGTTTGGTTAGATATGGGAGACGTTTTGGAACATTTCGAGGACATGGAATTGCTCAATTTCCCATGTCATTCCAGCCTTGATCTAACCCTTTACCCCCCTCCCACTCAGTAACAAAAAAATAAACCCTCTGACCCAAAACAAAAGCCCTAAAGAAAATATTGAACACGAAGGTACGCAGAGAAAGCGCACCACAAAGCCATTAAAACATAATTAATTTCTAACACATCCACGTGATGTTATTAGCTAGTAATAACACCATAAAAAAACAGCAATTTTCACCAAAGGAGTTTATTATACAGTTATGTAATATTTATAGCTTTCACGGGTTTGAATCCGCTTCCGCTATATCCATATCGAATGATCATTTCTCATTGTAAAAAGAGGTTGTAAAGACAATATGCTGAAAGTCGTGGGTTTTTTCCGGATGCTCCGGTTTGCTCCCAATGGGATGTTGACGTAAGGGATTAGGAGTAGCAAGTTCGGCATTGATAACAGATTATTATAGTCCTGACGAGGCCAAAGCTGGCTAAAGAGAAATATGTGGTATAACGTTTAAGGTTGAATTTATGAAAACTTTAATCGCCTATTATCAACAGCAAACTTATCTATAATTTCCGAAGTATCGGGGATAATTTCTTGATGAATTCTCATCATGGCAAGCCCATTCAAACGTTCCGAAACCATTGTACTACGTTTGTAGTTCTTTAACTCACGCAACACTGAAATGGAACGTTCACACTCGCAAGATGTAATCGGCAGTGTCCCAAGAATGCGGAGAATAACTTTAATATTCTCAAATCCCTCGAAACTTAACGACTTTAATGTGGAAGAAATGGTGTCTGGAATAGAGCCTTCATAATATCGCCAGTACGTTTCCCAAACCAAGATCTCAGAGTCTAGTGCCAAGGGATTAGGCAGGTCATCGCGATAGAAGTTGGCGGCAATCATAAACTTTTCATTCCAATCAATACCATTGTTAAGCAAAGAATTCATTTTGTAAGGTACAACGCTAAGCCCATTATAAACGTTAACACTATGGGTATTGAAACGAGCTTGTAATGCAGAGTTAAGGTGATCAACAATTGGAATGGTGAATGTTCTCTTGTAATACTCAGAAATAGATTTGTAAGGTGTGTTAGCTCGTGTTGTTTGTTTTCTTACAGTCCTAAGCTTTGTTTCTTTAATATTTAACTGCTCAGCAAGATCTAATGCTTCACCATACCATTTATCATGGTATGTATCAATTGAATTTCTCAGTGTCAAAACAAAATTTTTCAAAGAACTTATCAAATGGATGCCATCCATTATGTCAATACTCTTCCCTTGAAGCAACTGCGTAACACCAATTGTCGAGTCAAGGACATTTCTACAAATTACTAAAGCCACAATGAACTCAAACTTTTCTAGCAGATCAAGCAAGTCGGCTGCCTCAGACGAAACATTTACACTGTGTACTTGGGGGAAATTTAACTTCATTTCCCTCAAAGTGTGAAATACTGGAATGAGAAGAAGCTGGAAGGTATCCAACCCATCAATTCGTTCAACCCACCTGGTTCTACAAATATCAACCAACTTCTTTTTCCTACCAATAGACTCTGAGCTGAGAAGGTTAATGTGCTTCTCTAGAGGTATCTGGCGAGTCGGGGAGATAGAGAAAAAGTCACACACAGATTTTACTCTTTTAAACATGGACTTAACCTCTGTTATATTGATTGAGTCACAAATGGCTAAATTCAATCGGTGACTATAACAGTGCGTGAAAAGAGCTTTCTCGTTTAACCTCAGCAAATGTGCAGAAAGGCCATTGATATGCCCAGCAACAGCACCAGCTCCATCATATCCCTGACCTCTACAGTCCTCAATCGAAATACCAAAGTTATGCAAAGCATCGAGAATAGTTTTAGCAAGTTGTTCACCTTTAAGGCCCCACTTACAATCAAGGAAGGAAACAAACTCCTCTCTAATATTCATATCGCTATCTACAAAGCGCAACACAAGAGACATTTGCTCCGTGTTGGATATGTCTCTAGCCTCGTCAGCTATAATTGAATAATACTTACTAGCTTTTAAATCACTGATGATCTTATCAGTAATAACCTCACCGCAGCATTTAATAAGCTTATTTTGGGACGTTTTGGAAATATACGAATGGTTTTTTCCACAAGAATTGAGGTGGTCCTCTAAGACCTTGTCCCCACCACGTACTCTAAAATTAAGTAACTCTACAAAATTGCCTACCCCACCGGATGAGAAACTCCCAATTTCGGGATGATATTGAGAATCATCACGATGACCACGGAAAGCCAGACCTAAGCGACCACAAGTTAGGACAGTATCAGCTATGGAATGTAATTTAGATCGGTTTGCTTCAACTTCCTTTCTAACGTTACTATCTATAATAACTTCAATTGGCTGTGAAGCACCAGACATGTTTGATACAAAAGCAGTAAAAACAGGAAAAGTACAACCATGTAGACCCAAATGTCCAGTGTGACGTTTTAGAATAGTCATCGCATCATTCCAGCGACGGAGAGGTCGAGAAAAAAGATTGGAAATTTTATTGCACTGACTCGGGAAACGATCACCAAACGAAATGCAAGGTAAGCAAAATGCCCCATCTAAGGATGGAGAATAGCAAAGCCAAGGGTACAACTCTAACCAATGGTACCGAAAAGACCTGCCATTTGTTTTGGGAAAGATGAAGTTTTTGTCAGGTTTGAAGACATTCTGAATGAGGTTAAAAATTTCCCCATCACTCATGCCTTTACAACTGTCTCGAAAAAATGCAGGGTCAAAATTAGATGAAGCAGCACAAGTAGAAGATTGTGGAAAAGTTGAGGATGAACCAAGTGAGGTTGATGGCATTGATGTGGAGGATGAACTAGGTGAGGTTGATGGCAGTGATGTGGTTTGTTTTATAGTATCTAACTTGAAAAATTTTTTAATGCCCTCATCATTTGCCTTAAGGCTTCTTTTCATTTTGCCCTTGTTTGAAACAAGAATCTGCTTCTGATGTTGTGAACAAAGTAAGGGAACAAAGTGATTGGTTGAAAATTTCTCACCAGATTGGACAAACCCCTCATGACAGAACAACACATGAATAATAGGACTGACATCATGCACCTTTCTTGTATTAATGCGAGGAGGGACTACCTGATTAAATAGTAGCCTTGGTCTAATATCCCCAGAATCTGGATAGTGAGTGGATATATTATCCCCGATAACAGAAGACAAACCCAAAATGCACAAAAAGGAGGACCATGTGTTATCTTGGCAATTAATGATGGCTTCCTTTTTAACTAGTTCCTCAGTCTCAAAACCAGAGTCTAGACATGCAGCTGAGACAGACAAAGGCAAAAGATTAACAAAATTGAGGTCAGGATGCTTGCTTGCAGCTGCTTCAAATAATGGATGGTGTGCATAAAACTGAGGATTGAGAAAAAGCTCAATAGAAGTCAAAATACGTAAAGTACTCACAACACTGTTGTCCCCAACCAAAAGTATTGACACTGAGCTGTAAAGGCAATTTCCTGTCGCCTGAGACCTATAACAAATGCTTATTCAACTTAATTCCGGTGTCATGTGAAATATCACATTGAAAGAAATATTGAAAATTTGAAATTACTATTTCAAGGTCATGGCTTGTCTCGTATTTGCCATTAGACACATTACACATAAATATGAATAAAATCAATGACTAGCGCATAGAAGACAATATATTCAAATTGCTCGAATTTTTAAAATATGCGTGATGTGATGTCACGATGCCATCGAATCACTGTCCAACTCAAACCAAAACAGTGAATATCATGCAATATTTATGTACCTGATTGCCGTTAAAGTGACTCCAGGGGTCTTCATACTGCTCGGTATAAAGAATTCAGCCCCGATGTGGCGATGAAGCTGATTCTTCATCAAACGAGAAGTAAGCTCAGCCGAAGAACACTTCGGTCTTGAACTTAGTTTCTCACTTAAAATTTTCGCCTGATCTGATAGGTATCCGACGTCGTTGCTCTGAAGAGCAATTTGCACAGCTTCGAAAAGGTTTTCCATTGCCTTTTGAATAAAGACGTTTGAATTTCCAAGTATTTCGATATACGAACACAAAGAAAGAACAATATACTCAAAGTCAACCGCTCACGTTGTCGGCGAAAGATGAGTCATGACCGGGGCAAGAAAATAAACCAATAAAATGCTATGTAAGGTTGGCGTCTTATTACTTTGACCAATAGAGAAATGCGTCTTAAAGGCAAAATCATGTAGGCTAAGCCGCCTGATGTGGCAAAATACCCCAAATTTGGGCACAAAAACCGGTCAGAATCCATGGTAACCTCACATCGAGCCAATCACAGGCATTAGATTTGCAGGGTAAGGCCCGCCAAACCGGTCAAAACACTTTGCATCCCATGGTAACCTCACATCTAGCCAATCACATGCATTAGAATTATAGGGTAAAGCCCGCCAAACCGGTCATAAAGACCGCTGAAATGCTGCATGATGATTGCACTGCTGCCACTGCATAAAATGGGTTATAATAAAAACTGGAATCGACAACCGTAGGGAAGTCAGGTTTAAGTACGCAACTGACCGCATAATATGATTTAACTGGATTGATATCCTAAATTTATCAGGTTTCGAAAACATACGTGCAGCAGTTGACCGGTTTGACCTACGCTAAATCCGCGCCTGAGCGTCTCTGCCCTCCTCTGGCGCCACCACTGCTTGAGAAACTCAAATTATGAGTTAAAACAATCTTGAGCTTCGCAAGATGCTCATCTTCGGTTCATATTTTGTCTTATAGTTTACTGAATGGACTGCTGGTTGTGGTTTTTAGCTTGGCTTTGTGGTAGTATTCTCTCTATCAAAACTGTTTTGGTGATGTCTGATCTCACAATGATAATAGGGATCTTTGAGAATATTTAACTTTTTTTGGTATGATTGTCAACCAAATAGAGCAGTTTCCATATTTCAGGACTAGCCACATCAAACACACTATTGAAGACGAAAGGTTTATCAAGCTTGAATACATAGGAAGGTTATGATCGCCTGAGAACATTGGCCTGGGATTGTCCAGGCGGGAATCTTAGTCTAATAATATATATCAAAGCCCAACACAAAATGCGCTTACTTTACGACATCTTCAGGGATAATGAATAAGTGCCTAAGCCTATATATATTTACAAGTGTCAAAAATTAGCCGATCAGAATTAATTGTAGGTAAGAGTAGAGAGAAAGCGGTGAGAATAATAATAAAAGGTGATCGCCTGACGAGAATCGAATCTGTAGCCTTCCGAGCGTCTATATATACCCTTATGAAAATTTCACATGTCATTTCACATGCCAGAGAAAAACATGGAATAAGAACATTTTCATACATGAAATTTTCATTAAACCTATGAAATGGGAACGTCTTCACATATGAACCACCTAGTTCATATGTGTAATAAACTGGTTCAAAATTTCACGCGTGAAATTTTGGTGTTCGAGGTACGAAGAATGTGTTTCATTCATGAAATAGAAGATTCAGGAATGAAAATTAATTTCATTTGTGAAGTTTTTATCTTACATATGGAATTGAAACCATTCATGTATGAAATACCATTTGCATGGATAAGGGTGCAACCAGGATTTATAATGTTGGGGGGAACCAAATAAAAAAAAAAGATTTTCCCCTTCTAAATGGAACGTTGAATAACGACCTTCCTTGCAGAAAAAGTTCTCTATTGAGGAATCCCAAAATGCAACAAAAATGCATTTCCTGGCCCAAATATTACCAAAAAAATACAAGATTCCCTTGAATAAAATGTAATCCTTGGTTGTGACAAGGAAATTTTTACAACACTTGATTGAGTCCCTAATCGCCGGGAAAATTCCCGGACCAATATAAGTGAACTTTAACTATAAAGGATAATGAGTGTGAAAAAGTAAAACAAATATATGCTTCCAAATATGCGAATCTTAATAAGTCTTCTGTACACTAAGTATTTGTCATATTCAGATGTACATTCTATATCTTATTTCTAATAATCAGCATGCACATAATTGATACAAGATTGCTGAACAGGCATTCAAATAAACTCGATACGCGATTCGTAAAATGAGCCTTGAACATTATTTGGATAAATGATATTTGGAAGTTACATTAAATTTCGAACTCGATAAATAACGTTTCAACCTCGGCATACAGCTCCAAACTCCATGGGTATTGTTCATTAAACATGCATGTGTTGCTACTAGAAATGATTAATTGTAAAACTCAGCAGGTGTTTGTGGAATTTGGCTCTTGATCATGTGAACTAGACTTTCGATTTCAATCGGCTCAGGTGATTTTCCCGCTGGGTTACCAAAGCTACAATGCAACTTTTAAAAGGTAGCCGGCTTGTCGTTGAAATCACGTCGAGGCCGCAGGTATTGGTAACCTGAAGTGACAAACTACTTGTGAATTGCACAACTTACTGGCCGACCAGTTATTTGCCTAACACCTATTGAACAGAGTGGGGAGAAATTGATTAACAAACTGTGTAGGTTGGTAGGCCTGTGATCATTTGCGATGTATAATAAGTGTTAGTTAAACTGTTAAGTTCTTTGACGTCAGCAGTATTTAGTTTGTTGCGTGAACAGGATGAACTACTGTCGATAAATGTTATTTGAGAACACCAAGAGTGTGATGTGTGTGACAGCGCCTGAGAGGGGATTTTATTATTATAATTGCGACTAGTGTTACTAAGAGAACGAAGAGAGATACGAGAAAGGTTTTACACAAACTGTTGGAGTTCGATAATAAAAGTTTGGGGTGAACTGTTGTATATTGTTCTGGTATCCTTACACTGGTAATAAAGAAACAGCATAGCACGAGGTAACATAAGCATTGTAATATATACCACATTTTTCCTAATAAACGCCTTGAGCGTTTATTAAAATTTCTCAGTTTTACAGAGGCGTTTATTTTCCGAAAACAAGAAAATTCTAACAAAGAAAATGTTGTCGTTACTTTTAACAAAACTTGGCACAACATCATCACGAAATCTTTGGTGTATTTCATACGTAACATAAACTATACAACAATAACAGAGAACTTCACAATCGGGCATTAATTTGTTTAGTTCGAATGTTATATCAGGGAAGACGCGTCTATTCGTAGAGACGTTTATTGGAACGGGAGCGTTCATACGGAAAAAAAACGGAACCTAAATTCATACCGAGATTACATAGTCTGTCCTTATTCTGGGATCTGTTTACGAAGTTCGGGTCATGGAATAATCTGTTTTAACTTGATTAGAGTGGCTGATGTTTTAACTCGTTTAAACGTGCTAAACGATCACAGATATACCTAACGGAGTGAAACTGAAATCGAAAATACGTGAACCCAAGAGGAAATTTAGAGGTAGCTTTTGTTATTTTGATATTTTGCTTTGTTTTGCAAAAGCCAATTAGTTCTTTAGTCGGACTGGCTTTTTTCTCCCTAATTATTCCAAAGATCTTTCAGCCCGATCAATCTTTGAAGGGCGAAGATGTGGTTGACAACGCAAACACGTGTGGGTCACCACTCTTATGCAGCGACAGTCCCATCGGTAGTGGATCCCAAATCATCCTAGTGTCGGCCTCGTTGGCCTTGTTGGATACCATCAGTGGCCTGATTTGGTGAAAATACGTCAAAATCATGCCACAATTATCAAAAATGCTTGTAATTTACAAAAATATGTACACCAAATAAGGACTTTTTTGGTTACGTAACAGTGTGAAAATGCCGTGAAACAAGAGCCATTATATCACATTTGGGGCGGTTAATTGTGTTAGGCAAATGAGATGTAAGTAGACTGAAACCTTTCATAGGGAGAGAGCTTAAGTAAGCACAAGTAAAAAGTAATAAAAGGATTTGTGGTTAAAGACGAACGTTTTCAGTCAACATGAAAATGATCATCATCGTCATCATCATCAAAATCTTATGGAGAACTAAATAATAAATCGCACAATAGTCTTCTATGTTAATTCATGCAGCCATTCAGGCTAGGCGCAAGCCTGAACTCGTTTTATTTAGTGGACCATTTCCGAATAACCATTATATAATCCGAAGGGAGGCTTCGTGCGTGAACCTTCCATTCGAAAATTGGTGATATTTGCATGGCAATGAAAGCTAATCTTTATATGAAAGGCTTTGCCACACGTGTCGTTTTAGAGTATCGGAGAAAGGTAATTACGGCCGTACTTCCTCAACGCATTCCATGTTTGATCGTTCGTGGCAACTTACACTAGGTATACATCATTCTAAGCATGATTCAGAGCCATCAGGAGGGTGGCTGTCCTCCCGCCCCTTCCAACCACCACCACCACCACTCGCCCACTGGGTACGCTACAGTATTTTAAGGCCGTTTTCCATTAGTCGAATTTCTTCACCCAAACATCTAACCAATTGTTCCCTCAAAAGTTACAGCATATTTCAGTATAAGAGGCTTCAAAAGTATGAAAATCTCTTAAAAAATTGGGTTAGTGTAAGCAGTTAATAACTATTTCCCGGAAGGATTACGCTGCGTTTCGAACGAAGGTTGTTTTACTCCGACGAAGGCCCTTTGCTCGAATCCTCAGTTTCACATCTAGATCTAGTAAGTTTCAGCAACTCCCTGACCCTTTTACACATTGTTGAACGCTGCCGACCCAGCACGTTACTTTTTATATTGTATTATTTAATTCTGGCAAACGCCAAAAAATTTTACTTGTCAAGGCGGAACATCTTGCAGGGAAAGGGATAAAAAAAGACCCGTCTGCACTTAATATTTTGTGCCTTGCGATTGACATCTTGGTGTATGTATGAAACTGACGAGCTCATGGAGGACAAACTGCAGCAAATCATAAGCGGATACCTTACTTCATAGACTGTCATGGGTTTATTGCGTACACCAGGACGACAATCGCACGTGTAACAGGTCCTAAATTATGGCTATCTCAATTAACTATTTCACAGCGGGAGTAGTCATGCACTGGTTAACGCTTCATGATTTAACTCGTCAAGGCGAGACATCCTTTCTTGAAAGGAATAATAAATTATTAATTATAGCTATCTCAATTAATTCTTTCCCAAAGGGATCAGTCATGTATTACTTTAGTCCGGTTTACGCCACACGATTTAACTCATCAATGGAAGACATCTTGCAGGGTAAAAAGGTTAAACCTTCCATGCAACTTAGAAATCATTGTATGCTGATGGTTTGAATTTGAAAGGAATGATCAATGAAATGCCTTATTTACAAATAGCAGCGTGAACCTCCTTGGGATACCTATGTCAACATTGAGGCATTCTGTGATTGGGGTTTTCGACGTCAAGCATTTTGAGAGGTCGTGTGTTTACTTTGCACACGTTCTCGAGATGAAAACAGAGACAAATTATGGTATTTTAAATTTATTAATACATATTCCCACACAATAACTGGGACCGTCATAGCAAGCTCGAGGATATCAAAGTCCTTATCTAAGGTAAATGCTTTTCCCAAATAAAAATCAGCAACGAATCTATAGCCGGCCTACACTGTTGGCAATGTCGACCGAATTTTAAGAAACGAACAAACCAGGCATAATTATCAAAAGTAACGTTATGGACAGCGTAGGCAAGTTATTGTGATAAGACTTTTAACACCATGATATGATAATGATATGATAACAATATGATATATTACTGTACCGTAACGAACTGTACCGTACCGTAAGGTACTGTAGCATTTAAAGTGTTCTGGCAATTTTCAGGCGTACCACTATAGATTACTGCGTAAAATATGTTATATGAAAGCCTGATTTTCGTCGATTGTATTCGTAAATGAAACCTTATACATTCTGTCACGTGTACATAAATTAACCCCTGTTTGTACTATAAATTCAAAAGTACTTTCGGCATTTTGCTGTATTCATGCTTCTTTTATAAAGGGTAAAAGAAACCCAGCTACTACAACTGCTAGTAGTACTTGTACGAGCATTACTGCTGTTACTGCCAAGTACTGCTCCTACTATTGCTACTAGTATTATCAATGCTACTTATACTAAACCACAAATATTAAAGAAGGCCAGGGGAGCTAACTGAGATGTCAATGGTGAATAAGATTTATTGGTCATAAATGAACAGAAGAGGATTTTATATTTGGGCACTAGTATTTAAGTGTGACATGCTTTTTGCTCAGATCACCACAGCTCAAAACTTTGTATGTAAATGCAACTCATTGGACTATACATATCTTAAACTGATAACATGTTTTGATGTTACTCATAGTGAAGTATGGTGCTCTTGCAATGATGTACAATGCATTTGCATTACAATCATATGTTTGGTGTATTAAATTTAGACGAAAATGTGTTTGATATATCTCAAACAAAAATTCACCATGACCTACTGGTTATGGAAAACAAATACTTGCTGTTCTTTCACAAAAGGTGTGGGAACTAATACATTTTTCTGAAAGCACTATTTCTTCTCCCATTGCAAGGCAATTGCAGTTACAGTCAAAAAAACACAACCATCTTTTCTTCAATATTGTTGGGCTTATTTATACATACAGTAAGACTAACAATGGCATATCATCACAGTTTTTGAATTAGCTGGGGGAAAATGACCTGCAATTTTTCTAAAATAAGGGACTGGGGGGGGGACCTAAGATGTTTGAATATCAGGGGAGATATGGTAGATGACAGGCAACAGTGGAGATGACTTAGATCACATCCAACCCCAGTAGTGGGGCAAGATGGATGTTGAATAAGGATGATGATGATGATGAATTTTTAAAAGATAAATAGTTTACTTGCCAAGGATGTTTTGCACACCACTGTGACAGATGATGCACAGTTTTCCCTATTTTGATGTACTAACTAAAATAATGTGGAAATAACATGTACATTGCTAACTTAAGCTTTATGTGTACCTGACAACTTTGAATGTTATGGAGATATATTTCTATCATTTTGACAGTTTTTAGCCTCTCTGAAGAAACAGAAAAAGAAGTTCTGTGGAGAGGCTTTGAATCATATACAAGTTAACATGTCAAGGTGAGTTTCATTCTTATTCCAATATTCTTGGGATACAGCAGGCCACATTAACAGTTACTATAAATGTTGTATGGTTCATAAACTCAAATTAAATTGTATATAACCTTGTGGTTCAGTTTAGTGGAGCCAGCAAGATTAGCTAGTCTAAGGAGACTGACCATTTTAGATTTGATAATCATTATGATTATTAAATCTAAAATTTATATAGTCCTACATACAAGCACATGGCTTTCACATTTCCTTCACAGCTGTTCCTGTAGATTGTTAGGAAGACTAGAGTATTTAGTAGGAACATTGACCTTTTTAAAAAATTTCTTTTTGGATTGTGCTATTCAAGAAGGGGACAAAAAAATTTCCAAAATATTAATAAAATATAAATTTCAAAGAAGGGGACCTTCATGTTTTAGGTCATCAAGCTATTTTCAGGCATACAATACAATGTTTATAACTGGCATACTTTATAGCAGTGAAATTTCCAAACTATTGAAAGGTTGATGAGCAGGTAGCTAATGTCTGCATAATTGAGAAAATTGTTGTGGTAAGAAACATTAACACTTGGATAAAACACGTTTTGAGTATTATATTATCATCATTATTATTATAACTATTATTAATTTTTTATTGTTTATCTATTTATTTAATTTAAACATATGTATATGTTACTAACGTTTAACCAAGAGCTCACAGGCTCATCTAGGGGGCTTACATTACATTCAATTTATTGATACATGGAGCAGGCATTATTCAATAGTAGTAATAGTAATAATAATAATGATAAAAGAGAAGATAAAAGCTTTCTAATTTGCAGACTCTTACAGATTTCTTGAAAAACATTCAGTCTGCTTAATATATTGCTGAATGTACTTAAATATTTCAGTATTATCTTCAATGTTTAAATTATTATTATTAGTACAACTCGCACACCACCCAACAAAGGACAGTGGAGGGGGTTATTATTATTATTATTATTATTATTATTATCATCATCATCATCATTATTATTATTATATGGAGGACAAAGGAATTTATTTAGGCTCAGAATTGAGTTGCGTTTTGGACATATGGGTCTCCATGACCAAGAGTCTTCTTGGCTGTTCAAGACTAGAGTCAGTGTTTAAAATGACCGAATCCCTGTAGTTGCATGCATCAGAAACAAAGCAACATTCTATTTCTCTACATACTAGCACATGTGTGAATGAATACTGCAAGGTCAGTATTCAGCACTTTTGTAGGTGAAGTTGAAGAAAATCTGGAATCAAGCTAGGTCTACATGTAGCTACTGAATCCTTTTCAGTTCTTTTACTGATAGAATTTGTTGGATAACCGGATCAACTTTATATGTCAGGCTAAAGCAAGGTGTGAAAATGTTGAGGGGGGCAGCTGTGGGTTGCTAGTTCCCAAGATGTTTGAGGAATAAATTAATTCAGGACTATTCGAAGGTTCAATTGGTTGAACAAAGTTAAATCAGGTTATCAAAATAAAATAAGAGCTGCTTTCACATTGTGTGCAGTTACAAGCTAACAACAATTTAATTTGCATTAATAGTAAGACGTTAATGAGTGTAACACCAAAAAGAAGTATATTGATACCTAAGTACCACTAGCAAAACAAAAATCTGTAGCAACTACTTCAAAAATCTGGTGGCACAAAGTATTCTATCCCACTCTTATCCACGCAATATACAAAACGAAAAAGAAAGCCATGAATCCATACAAATCTTATCAAGCCAGTCCAAAAACTACATGAAAATGTGGTGAACTGTACAACAAAATGTACTTGAATTTATTTAATCTTTTAAACATACAGTACCCAATCTTCTACCTTACACATAAGCAATCTTTTAAGGACTTGATTGGCAAAAATACTAGGGGGGGGCAGCCGTCCCCTTGCCCCCGACCTGCTACCGCCCTGATATGCCCTGGCAGTTGAGGCCACTATTCTGGCGTGATTGAGCAAAACCAAAACTCTCATCTCACCTGTTCATGAAGTATATTCTGTGATATCTGAGGTGGCTTCCAAGGGTAAGGTTTGATGGGTGATAGACAGTTACATGTGGCTTAGATACACGCGTAGATAGTGCTTTTGTCGAGTTTTTTTTGGTTTTTTTTCTTTTATCTGTCAACTGAAGACAGCACTATTTGTATCAATGCCAGTACTAAATATTTGGATGGTTACTGCAGGCCGGGGGGAGGGGGAACAGTTTTTCCCCGCGGAAGGATGGAAAGTGACAAATTCGGGACAAAAATAAGAAGGGATGGGATGAAAAGGAGAACATCAAAGAAGGAGAAGGTAAGGAAAAACTGAGTCAGAGAGAAGCACGAAGATGAAGACACGAAAATGTTGGGCAAGGAGATCAAACATTGCATTAACTCTTTCGAGGCGGGAGCTCTCCTTTTGACGAGTAAGATTGTCAGACGTTAGCCAGAGTAAAATGATGGAAGTCTTACGCCGCCGGGAAAGAGTAAAGTTGGTCTTACACTCAAAGCGTCGATTTTTTCCGGACATTTTTTAGCGCTTATATTTTCTAAATTTTGTTTAGAATGCAATAATGGTAACCTTGGTGTGCCCTTAAATGACCTTGGGGTGTTTTTGAGCAACCCAAAAGTTCTTCCCCACAGTGACCTTGAGACTACAAATTTTGCCCTGCATGTTCAATATTAAACTTTCAATCTGCTTTTTTCGAGTTGTTAAAATGGTTGAAAAGCATCTTTTTCAAACGAAAAATTAATTTTTTTTCTTTTTAACCGAATCTTACCAAATTTTCAACGCAGCTAGCGAACATAACAGCCTAGAAACTGAACCTATAAAATTTAATTTCATGTCCTAACACTTACTGAAACATCGTATTGTTATCTTGTCTTAAATTTTGAATGTTTTTTATAGTAAGCTGAAAAACAATCTTAAAAAGCTCGAAAAATAAGCAGTTTTCTAGCTATAGTACCGAGAGTAGCCGTCAGTCAATTCTATAAAACCTATAAAGACTTCCTTGACCTTTTGGTTGTACTATATCATGTTTGAAAGTGTTTACACTGTTTCACTGTTCACGGTCCATTTTTTTGGTTACCATGGCAACTGACCAATTTAAAAGATGATTATGATTGTTAAAATTTAATTTACTACTATGCCTAGATACTCCTTTCCTTAATAATTAAACATAGGAAAATCCATATTTTTTGTGTAAGACGCCCTAACTGGACTATCGACTTGGGTCTCTGCTGTATCAGAGGTGGGGTACCGACATTAGCCAGAACACATTTCTTTCTCTGACGAAGGGTCTTTGCTCGAAACTTTAGAATTCTTTGCTATCAGTCACGGCAGTTTCCAGCCTGTAAACTTTTTACCTCATTTAACACTGTCCATGCAGTATCCTATTTTATATCGACACTAGGTCAGACGGAATCTGTCTGGTCAGAATACATTTCCCGCTTTTCCAGTATGACTGCGATCTCGCGAACAGACGGGATGATCTTGAGGCCTAATGTGAATGAGCCAACGGGGTCTGTTTATGTAAACCTGGCCTAAGTATTAGTGGACCCAAGAAAGGAAAGCAAAGTTCGATTCCAATTAGTCATGGGGCCGACGATGGTCCAACCATTACCCCGTACGCAAAATATTTTTTCGTTATCTGTTCTACAAGGACGGGGTAAATACATTGTCTTGTGAAATACAGTTAGATACAAACTAATCCTAATTCTAGTCCTAATCGAAATCCTATCTCAAACCCTAAAAAAACGAAGTAGAAAATTCATAGGGAAAAGTGAAAATCAATCAGTCGTTTTGATTCAATCTCAAGGTTACCCGAAGACGGCCCAAACTACGATACCCAGACTACGACGTAAGCTGGGAAACGATTAATTGAAGTTTGATTAATGCTTGCTCTACATTGAATTGATTACGAAAAAAGTTTAGCCACCGGGACAGGAATAAATTTTCGTCGCCGGAAAGACAAGGCTCGCTACGACGCTGGGTTACTTAAGGTACGATCAAAATTTCGGGTTTGTTCTTCTCCCAGATGTAAGGACAGCTCTGCGTCATCTTCAGCCTGGTTTGACACACTTTGTTTTTTGTTTTTCTTTTTTCAGAGATTGTACTTGCAACCGGTACAACCCTTGGCAGTTATGGCTGAAACTTTGCCTCCTGTACCACCGTTTTATCAAAGGATTTTTTACGATATTAGGAGGAGCTGTTGCAACTCACCCGCTGCTGATCATTTTGATATGTTTTTTGATTATGGGTACACTTGCTGCCGGTTTTGCCTTTATGGAAACCGAAAACAGAACGGAAAAATTATACATCCCACAAAACAGCGAATCCATCAGAAATCTCAAGAAGGCGAGAGAATACGGCTTCGATCACGCATTGCGCAAGACTGAAGTGATTTTACTTAGTAAAGTAGGCACGAATGTATTGACTCAGGAATGCTTTCGAGATGCACTGCTGTTGCATGAATCGATTACCAATATTCCGGGATACCTTGATTATTGTTTACCACTGAAAAAGGATGTCAAGCCATTGATCTCCAGTCAATGTGTTACGGAAGAACCTCTGGGAATTTTCAATTACAACTCCAGTCAGTTCGAAAGTTTGCTAACGAAACTAAATGATGAACAAATGTCAGCGGGCAGACTGTTTCATAGAGCTTTGGGAAAAATTTCTCGAAGTAACTTGGGTCAGATTACTTCTGCCAAAGCCATCCGCCTAACATACTATCTTAAAGGCTCGAACCTTGACGAAGCTATTTCCGAGAAAATAATTTACTGGGAGAAAGAATTCTTGAATAGGATGAAAGCTTTCGATTCCAATCGTCTCAAATGCGGTACAGTGTATTACACCACCGGCCGAAGTCTTGAGGACTCCATTGCTGAGAGTACTAAAGCAGACATTATACTGATCATGATAACCTATATAACCATGATCAGCTTTGCTTGTCTGATGCTTGGAAAGTATCGGAATCCGCTTACAGGTCACGGGCTTTTGGCCATGGGAGGGGTGCTGTCTGTTGGTTGCGGCATTATGGCGGCTTTAGGTTTTTGTATGCTCATCAAGACTCCTTTCGTCAGGATCGTCGGAGTCTTGCCCTTCCTGATCGTTGGTGTTGGTATCGACGACATGTTCATCATCGTTGACGAACTAGATCGAACGCATCCCGATCAAGCGATCCCGGTACGTTTGGACACTGTGATGAGGAATGTTGGACCAGCTATTACTATGACAACGATGACAGATCTTCTAGCGTTTGCAGTTGGAACTACATCAAAGTTTCCCTCTATCGTTTATTTTTGTACATATGCTGCATTCTCTATAGCGCTTGCATTTTTCTTTCTCATTACCATCTTTGTCGCTTTCATGACGTACGACTGCAGACGAATGAACGCTGGACGGAGGGACATAGTACCTTGCCTGAAGGCTCCGGATCCTGGCTTGGGAAAAAAACGCTGGGACGAACCACGCCCACAGACATTGAACAAGATCATGGAGTTGTGGGGAAAGATTTTAATGAAACCAACCGTAAAGGGCGTAGTGTTGATCATATCTTTACTTCTCCTCGGCTTCGGTATTTACGGCACTACTTTCATCGATGAAGAGTTCGACCGAAGGGATCTGGCAAAAGACGGTTCAGAGTTCATCAAGTTTATAGACATCTCTGAGGCGTATTTTACAGAAGATATCAGAGTTGACATAATTCTAGAGTCCGGCGTGAACTACTCTAGTCCTTCCACGCAGCGAGAGATCCTTGACCTGTCTCACATTGTTACCAATAATCGATATTACCGTCCCAATGTTATTTCGTGGTTTAGCGAATTTCAGAATTGGTCTGCTAGTCAAGACGTTACGATAGCCACCTCCAATTTTGTAGCTTCTTTGACGCAATTTCTCGAAACTCATCCCAAGTTCAAGTCTGATGTTTTGTTCTCAGCAGACCATTCAACAGTGGTGGCTTCTCGCCTCTACTGCTTCATAAAGCGGAGTAAAAGCAGTGTGGCACTTCGAGACGCCATGACAACATTGCGGAGCGCTCTTTCTGAGAAATCTGATCTGCCTGTGTTCGCCAATGCTTACGTTTTCATTTTCTTTGAACAGTTTGTTTTGACATTACCAGAAACTATCCGTAACCTGGTACTAGCAGCTACAGCCATTTTTGTCGTCACAAGTTTGTTCCTAGTAAATCCTCTTGTGGTTATTGTGGTTGTCTTAGGATTCGCCTCTCTCATTTTTGAACTCCTAGGTAAGAAATCTCTGAGTGTTGAGATGAATATCTTTGTCTTCAAATCTATAATTTCTTTGTACCGACCCAACTATTTTTTCCAACATTACCGCTCCATAGGTCTGATGCACATTTGGGGTGTCTCGTTGAACTCCATCGCCATGATCAACCTTGTTTTGGCTATCGGATTTGCCGTGGATTATAGTTCTCATATTGCGCATGCGTTTGTGTTCTCCCGCGAAACCAACCCCGAAGAAAAGGTTATCAACGCCATGAGAACAGTGGGCGCAAGCGTCTTGATGGGAGGTAGGTTCTGTTATGAAATTCGTCTTCTTTTCACTTTACGCTTCCATTGGCTAAATCCGGGTTTCCCAAAATCAGGATCGTAATCCCAAGTCGCTGCAATGGCAATATAATATAGGGTCGCCGAAGAAGTTTAGTGTTATACGACTTGAAACGAAGTTTATTTGTTTCATTTACTTGAAGAAGGATTTGATCATAAATCGATATAGCTGGTTCAGCATTTCCAGAAAAGGTAGCTTTTTGCAAGGCCGGTTTTAATGGGGGATTGATATGAAAGTATTATTCGCCAGATGTTGAGTTGTTATTCCATAAAGATAGTACCGCCCGCATCAATTCAAATAAATTTGGGATTTTTGCTGCGTGGGATTTCCTTAAACGTTATGTGAAGTAAACAGGACAAGTGTAAACTGTGTAATAACATGCCAAATTATAAATATAAATTTTTCACTTGACATTTTGCGTGTATGTAAGCTACTGTGTTGGAGTTCGGGTTTGCATCCTCTTCTTCTGTGACAGGTTTGTAACTTTTAATATTTCAACTCAACTTTTCAAGCAGCAAGCTGGTGAAACATTTTAGCTCACCTGCCACCTTCAAACACTAATATCGAACCCGTCCTTCCAGGCACCAAAACAACAATTTTTCGCCCATTCGCTGGCGCAGTCGGCCGCGGGCGCCACTCGATCATCAGGGCGCAGCGAATCGTAACGCTATAGTAATTATTCCAATACAGCTACCACATCAATACAATCGTCGTTTACGATTTTTCGTTCGGCTGTATGCCATTAACTCGCTAGAACAGTTAGTAGAAAAGGGCAATGTTGCTCTGATGGATTTGTGAATGCCTGTATAGTATAATAGGTGTTGTATCAAATGAGGAAAAAGGTTTTAGAATTTTTTTTGCAAACATTTCATTGTGTGGTGGTGTCTGCTGTATGGAGGTGTTTATCTGAAAGTAACAAAGAATTTGCGTTCTCAATTTGAGGGTCCGTAACGCAGTATACGCTATTAGAAGCTCCACGCACTGCAAATGATTACGGTGGATAATTTCGAAGATGTACACGAATTTTCTATTTGCCACAATGCTGCTTTTTTACACAATCCAAAACACTGTACCTCATTTGCATGGCACAAAAAAATAGAAGAAATAAATTAAATAGAATCATTTTTGGAGTCAAATACCTACTTTAATATACTTTGCTCTTTTTGGAAACAAGCTTCGAGAGTTATTCCCTTACTTTCCAAAGCTTCTTATTGCATATTATGGATGTGTTATCCATTCATTTTTATTTATGCCATTTTCCATAACGATTGGTAAATAAATTTTCAACGGGCCATCTCCAAATTACCTTTTGATTTCAACTCGTACTCATTTGAAAAGTTTTGGAATGTTTTCTTCTTTCGTTCATAGGCTTCAGTACTTTTCTTGGAATGGTTGTCACCGGTTTTGCTTCGTCAGAAGTGTTTCGTATTTTCTTTAAAATGTTTTTTGGAATAGTGGTTCTTGGTTTATTGCATGGTTTATGTTTCCTCCCTGTGTGGCTGGTCATATTTTGTCGCCATCATATTGATGTCGGTTTCGAAAAGCAAGATGCGAGTAATAACCTTCACGCCAGGATCACAATGTAAGTACAGAAGATTCGGGTTTGTTTTTTTTTTTTTTTTTTGTTTTTTTTACATTTCATGCATGTCGGCTTAATGGTTGAAATAAATGCCTGGTTTAAAGTATGAAGTAGAACGTAAATTAATTAGGAAAGATTAATTTTATAACCATGTTACTGGTTAATATTTATGTTGTCATTTTATGGTGTCTTGCACTATCGTAAGAGAAGTACAGTTAATGATATAGATGGCCAATATACATTTTATGCGAACCACTAAAGCTCGTGAACATCGAAAACATTTGACTGGGATTAAAATGATATGGCAAAAAGTAAAATAACGAAGTGCAAAGGAACCTATATGGTTATATCAGTGATTCAGTGACAGCTAAGACGTAAGTCCAGTAAATATTTTTAGTTACATACAAGGACTAACAGTTTACTATGAAAGAAAAACAGATGATATGCGATATTTCGAATCTTCAAATTTTCAGAATAAACGCATTTGACTTCTTTTATTAAATTTTGGCCCTAACTTATTTTTATGAAACTCTTCAAGTAGTTTCCTATTATATGGGCTTGGTTTTGGAACAAGTGAGAAAAATAGTGGCAATTGAGGAACCAGGTGGGAACCGTAACCTAAATATAAAAATCAATGCCCAGCAAAGCAAAGAACAAAATATTTTAAACTAAAAGTTTGCTCAAGAAAAATGTTCTGCAAAAATGTTCTTATCTCTTACAATGAGTTTTTACGACTCTGTTTCATAATTTATGTAGGGCTGTGAGCAAGTTCACGGTTAACTCTAGAATTTAGATCTTATTGTCCCATTGAATTTAGGAGACCTTTTTTTGTAAGAAGTGTATCCATGAAATTAAGATCATGCTCAAACTTGAAGTATTCGCGATTTTGTCCTCAAAAACGTCGACGCAAATTTCATTACAGTTAGTATGCCATATAAATTTTGACTTTTCAAATACTTTAATTTACACACGGTCGAGCTTTCATTCTGTTTTAAATTCTTGAGCGTCAGATTTACCGCCCCGGCGTAAATTTTGTGTGCCAATATTTTATGAATTGAGGTAATCTCGCAAGCCACACTGTATAAGATCAAAATAAAGTGAAGCGAGCAGCTCTACTTTGCGACTGATTTGGTGAAATGTCATCATAAAGTACCTTTATTTACACTGGATAACCCTATCAACTACGTGAGCTGTTCTCCCTCGAGGTCCAGTAAGGGCCACCCCTCATGGGTCCAGTGTTACTACAGGAGGAAACCAGAGTACCCAGAGAAACCTGCGATGCTTGGTAGAGTCAAACTGGACAACAATCTTCTCACATGTGACCAAGGTAATTTTAATCCGATAATTGCACGGGGCCGGAATCAAACTCTAGTCACAGTGGTGAGACACGTGCACTACCACTGTGTCACCAGCACCCCGTTATGTGAATAAGAAGAAAGATCGCAGATTCAGTTCACCGTGACAGTGAAGTTAAACTATCGAGGAAGATGGTACGTTTCTGGTGCTTTGAAGGTAGTACCAGGTTTGTATCAAACCGTAACCTGTTCGCCGGGCTTTTTGGACTCAGATGGCAGACGAAAAGTTGCATTTGTGTCCTGGAAATTGATATTGCTATGAGCAAACGTGACAGTGAGAATGTCTTTCGATAGAGTTAATGATTTGAATCCGGGAGAATTAATACGCGTGGGTGAAAGCTTGTCTTGAGGAAGACGAAACTAGCCCGGACGATAAACTTGCTTTCGACCTTGGAGATGACCACTTCTGAGGGCATCGAAACGTCAGTCACTAACAGTCTTACTCAAAACTACATTAACTTGTTAAAGTTAGAGAATATGCCAGCACCAAGACTGTTGAGGAAGATATTGCTTTGACTAATCCGAGTAAGCGTATTTGTCTCTAACTGCAACACTCGATCTTGTCCTTTTGCCACTGAGAGTTCGAAACTTCGAATCACCTGTGACTTTATTATTGTTCACCTGAATTCGTTTATTCATTCCTACATAACGCCATGCATTCTTTCATTTGCGTTGATCACTCATGGTTATTTTACCGTGTATTATCTCTGTTTTCTTTCTTCGCCAACCCTTATTTTCCTCTCTGACCTTGATTACCTTCTTTTTAAACGCTCCATGCAATGTTTCTTTTGACCATGGCTGGAATAAACCAGAACTTTTGATTTTCAAGTTCCAGACCAACCGTTTAATATAATCGGGCTGAAAGGGGCAATTCTCTCAAATGTACCGATGAAATTACTACCTATTGAATCTCCTTCCTTAGATTACGCCATGGATTCAGCCAATGCTTGGAAAAAGTAAAAGCAATTAAAATCAGTCTTTCCCTATGAAATTTGCTAGGGGGATGGTGCAACTGTCTCCCCCGGCACTAAGCCGCTGCTTGAGGCCCTGGTAACTAATCTGCAAGGCCAAGTTGAAAATACGTTATGGGAAATGGCCACCACTCACATTGTATGTTTGAGTACCTGGCGTACATTAGTCAGCAATACCTCAAAAGGTGGAGGCTGTACATTTAATAAGTCACAGTGCTATGCGAACTTATATTAGCCCCAATTACAACTTATTATTGTTTTAAAGTAAATGGTTTGAACCTGGGAGAATCTTGACATGTTTGAGGAAGTTGATCGTCGAGGTTAGTGTAGTCTTGAGAAAGACTGTTGGTTGAAGTGACTGACGTTTCGACAGCCTTAGCGGCGGTCATCTTGACTCTGAAGATGACCGCCGCTAAGGCTGTCGAAACGTCAGTCACTTCAACCAACAGTCTTTCTCAAGACTACACTAACCTCGACGATCAACTTCCTCAAACATGTCAAGATTCTCCCAGGTTCAAACCATTTACTTTATTACGATCGTTTGGACGACAGAGCGAACAGCTTGCCAACGACTACATCCGTTTCGCAAGCAAGGTCAGACGTACTCGCCAACAACTCTGGTTCAACCACCGCTGCAAGGATTTTGGTCTCGTTCCCGCAGGACTTAGAATTAAGTCCCCGTTGAACACACAAGAGGCTATTCAGATCGTCAACTCCACCAGCAGACGACTGATCCGAGCGCGGATTTACGACTGCTACAGACGACTCAACTACCACAAAAACCAACAGCAACGAAGACTGGACAAGCTGAGCCAACTGGTACTAACAAACGTGAGTACCGACTTACTTTCTACTATACAAACCATTGCTGACAAACGAGCTCTCAAAAACGAAACAGAATATCGAGCGAAATACCAACAGAAACTTGAACGATTACAACGCAGCAGAATACGTAAACGACAAAAGCATGACGATAACTGGGTCAAGAATATTTCCTCGCGCCCTTTAGACGAAACTGAAGCTCGATTACTATCCTACGGACTAAAACACTCTATAACACCGAAACATATACCGACTGAGGCGATTGTATCGAGTGTCGAGGCTGTCTTAGCTTCTCAAAGAGATTTGGCAGAGACAACAAAAGACGAGATCAGGAGTAGGGTCGCCTTCACCGTACAATCGGCCTCTATACGTGATACCAACTTGACAACAGTCGAAAAACAAGCACTAAAACGACTAAAACATGATGAAAACATTGTTATACTACCAGCAGACAAAGGACGCGTTACTGTTGTTATGGACAAGACCGATTACTACGACAAAATGGACGAACTAGTTAACGACAAACAAACCTACGAATTACTTAAACGAGCCCCTGCACCATCACTTCAACGAAAACTTAACAACAAAATTT
Source organism: Heliopora coerulea (assembly GCA_030142905.1). NCBI lineage: Eukaryota > Metazoa > Cnidaria > Anthozoa > Scleralcyonacea > Helioporidae > Heliopora > Heliopora coerulea. Next base: position 443,952 of record JASJOG010000047.1, read on the forward strand.
TCTCAATGAGAAAAACTAACACGATCACTCAACAAACTTACTATCGACTCAGGTGTTCGGTACCGCGATCACCAAAGCTGTACGGACTACCGAAACTTCACAAGCCACAAATACCCATGCGACCTATAGTTTCGTTGTGTGGGTCGCCTACTTACAAACTTTCCAATTACTTAACTACCATACTGCAACCACTAACCAACAAGTCACAACATAGACTACAATCGACTGAAACCTTCATCAACAATCTCAAAACAGTACAAATACCACACAGCCACAAGCTAGTGTCTTTTGTCGTGAAATCATTGTTTACCAGTATTCCACTTCAACTGGCGCTAGAATGCACCAAAACTGCCATCAACGAATTCACTGACGTACTTCCTTTACCTACAGGGGACATCGTGGAACTACTGGAACTTTGCCTCACATCAACTTACTTTCAATACAACGGTAAACACTACAAACAGTTACATGGCACAGCAATGGGCTCACCCGTTTCTGTTGTGGTTGCTGAAATTGTAATGCAATCCATAGAGGAACGAGCTCTTGCAACTTACAAACACACGTTACCTTCTTGGTTTCGTTACGTTGACGACACGATTACTGCACTACCCGAAGACGAGATTGACGAGTTTCACAAACACATTAACGAACAGAACAGTCACATACGATTTACCAAAGAGATTGAAGAAGACGGAGCTATTCCGTTCCTAGACTGTTTGGTAAGTCGTGACAATAACAAACTACACACCACTGTCTACAGGAAACCAGGGCATACTGACAGACCACTGGACCAATCATCGTACAATCCAACCTCACACAAAGCTACCACCATCAAAACATTGACGGGACGCGCACAACTCATTTGTAACTCACCCGACGCTCTACGCCAAGAAAATGACTACTTACAATGCGTTTCCCACAAAAACAACTATAACTCTGACTTCATCAAACTTAACACTTACAAAGACAATGAACGCGACGAAAACAACAGTCCGACAACAACTACAGCAACGATACCTTACATAAAAGGTACGTATGAGATTATCTCGCGTATCTTACGACCATACAACATACGAGTAGCGGACAAACCGATCACAACTTTACGACATGTACTGACTAACGTTAAGGACAGAGAAAAACCGCACGAAAGACAAGGTGCAGTTTACAAAATTAATTGCTCCGGCTACCAAGCCACTTATATAGGTGAGACTAGCAGAAACTTAAATATACGACTCACAGAACACAAACGAATGACAAAAAACGGAGATAAAACCAACCACATTGCCGAACACCACCGACAAACCAAACACAACATTGACTGGGAATCGGCAAAATGCCTTACGTACAGCACCAACTACAAACAGCGACTCACACTAGAAAGCTGGTATACGAACTTAGAGCAAAATCAATTAAACCGATCACAACAATTACCGGGACCTTACAACTAATTCACAAAGTCAAACGTGCGAGCAACCAATAGACTTACACTTCGACAAACTGATAATTAACGCCTACACAACCACATCCATTGCTTCTCACCAACTATCACACCTCCATGACTAATACGACCGCCCACTTATCACGCACGAGCCAGATACAAATACAGGCGAACCTGACATTTACTCTCCTTTTGATTCTGAAGATGACCGCCGCTAAGGCTGTCGAAACGGCAGTCACTTCAATCAACAGTCTTTCTCAAGACTACACTAACCTGGACGATTACCATTGTTTGACGTGTTAACACGAATTAAGTAGGTAAAGATTGATCCTGTTCCTAAATTTAGTCATTTTGAAATCTGGAACCCCATTTTGTTATATTATTACGAAGTAGAATGTTTGCTATTCGGAGAGAATCATAGATTGATGTACAGGCAGCAATCTTTTTTCGGCAGTGGTCGGCAGTTTTACTTGCGTTAATTGTACCACGTATTCAACTAAAGTTCCATCTCAACGAGTAAAACGTGTCAATGTAAATCGTTTAGTAAAATAATTTTGGCTCATGTTATACGCGGGATGGCGAAAAGAATGCCTCATTGTTCATCAAATGTACATGGCAACAAGAGCAAAATAGGTCTTGGACGTTGTTTGTGAAATTTTTGACGGAAAGAAAAATTTAGATAAAGTTTTTGCGATGTTTTGCTCCTTAGGAGGAGGCTATAATTTATAATTCTTTTGATTTTTAGCGATAATCGAGCTAACACCTTGAACAGTGAATGCCAAGAAAAATTGAGATACAATTTAGTAATGAAAGAAAGCGAAGGACTTGTTGAATCAAACGCTCAGTGACAAATGGATTGTGGCGACATGTCTGTTTCGTCGAGCCTTGGTATAAATTCCACCAGCTTAATGGTAATCAACAGAAAAAAGGCAAATGTCCCAAAAAAACTGGTAAGATTGACAGTTAAATTATAACTCAAGGTATGGTACGGTGTACTTAGGTGTGCTCTATGTAGAGATTACTGGTTTGTGGTAACTGGACTTCGCAATCCTGAATACTTATGAAAGCTGGATTTAAGCTGATCGAACAGTACAACGTTTTCTGGATACAAAGTCACTTATCTCTGGGTTACCCTTAAGAGACGATGGTTAAATGAATTCAGTGTAGACTGTAGAGTTTGGTTTCTTGAACGGTATTAATGTTTTAAATTCTTATGACCGAAATGAACGACCAGTTCATCGTATGAAGGACTTGGCGAAAGAGCTTCCAGCTTCGGGTAGTAGTTACCAATTGTAAGGCATTCATTTTCTCTGTATTTAGTTTTATTCTGTGGTAATGCTACATTAGTTCATCTGCAGCAAATTATTTGAATGGTGTATTACACCACTTACACCACCGGTACCGAAAGCTCATATTAAACGTTCCTCTGTACTAATTGGTGGTAGGAGCGTGTAATTTTTTTGACAAATTTGTGGCATTCTTATTTCGAATTCTTACGTGTTGGTTTAACCTCACAGCAATTCATGTAATTTAGCGACTTTTATCTATATGCAGTCCTTGATATTGTGTTAAGTTGACATGAAGTGACCGTGCAGGTATATCAATACAAGGAGACTAAGACTGATCATTCAATCAAATCAAATAATGTTTATTCCACTTTCTTGCAGTTAAAATGTAAACTGAATTAATAAGAGATAATTACAATGTTGCTACTACTACTAAAAATAATGTACAAATTCTAATAACAATCCAATATTGCTAACTAATAATGTTCGAATCTAATAACGATCTAATCACACATGATATTTGGTTGCGAAAAAGTCGTGGCTTCTCTTAGTTCTTTTCAGTGGTTTGGTAGGCTGCGTAGTGCCTGATCTTAAGTTATACGGTATAGTCTCCAACATCCGCAACTGCACCAGGAATGCCAATGGGTGTTCTCTACTCTCCACCATCTCTGTCATAAACTTCCTACATAAACTGTCTCGTCTATCTGATAGAGTGTTTTCATTAGTCAGCACCAGGGAGTGATCGTATGAGCAGTCCGGGTAAATGATCTTAAAAGCCCTTTTTTGAATTGATTCAATGCTATTACAGAGGTACTCAGGGATATTTTGCCAGACTTGAACGGCATATTCTAAGATAGACCTAACAATACTCCTATAGACATTCAATAAGTCTGATGTATTCATGCCCGCTCTTTTCAGTAGTCGTAAGGCATAAAGTCTGTTAGATGCCTTAATAACAAGGTAATCTATATGATAATTCCATTTGAGGTCTTCACTGATAACTACTCCTAAGAGTTTATACGAGGAAACACGCTCAATTTCACAATTACCTACCCAAAACGATCTCATTACTATATTTGGATTTTTCATAAAATTTACCACCATTTCTTTACATTTTTTAGGGTTAAGTTTCATACTATGATTAACACAGTATTCATGAATATCCCTAACCGCTAGATCTAACAAACTGATTGAATTACGTGGGATTATGTAAAAGACCGTCGTATCGTCTACGTATTTAGTCCTAAGGCGCCAATCAACAAGGAGACTATTGATCATGATGGCAAATAGTGTGATACCAAGCTTGGTCCCTTGTGGTATTCCGCCATAAGTGTGGCGCCAAGGGGACAGGGAGTTACCAATCCTCACTGCTTGTGTCCTATTTGTCAGGAAAGCTCTAATCCATACATATAATGTTTGATCTATTTGAAGAGAACTCAGTTCGTGAAGCAGGATGTTATGATCGATGATGTCAAATCCTTTTGAAAAATCTGCAAAAAATATGCGAGCACTACAATTTCCAGAATCGAGAGCCACGTATATAACGTGCAATAAATAAATCAATGCGTGGGTAGTCGAGTGGCCTTTCCGGGCATACTGCGAGTGTCCATACTACACTCGATTTGTTTCAGAAGTCTTCTATGAGTAAACCCTCCAAGACCTTAGCCAAACAGCTTGTTAGGGCTATTGGTCTGAGGTCACTTTTAATGTTCACAGATGGAAAAACTTACGGGACTGGTGTAATAATAGACTTTTTTAACGTGTCCGGTATGAACCCCTCTCTAAGTGATTGATTGTATATATCCTTGATAATGGGAACAAATTCAGGTGCAAATTCTTTGAGTAATCTATTGGAGATTCCGTCCGGAGATTAGCCACATATCAGGCCAAGATGTTATAAGGTCATAAGATATAATGGACGGGGTGTTGCCTCGTCAGTCAGCAGTGGGAAACCAACTGGGGTCCTTCCATGTTCGACTATTTGGGAGACAGACATAAGAGGGAAAAAGGACCGTCACTAGGCCATTTCTCCCAAATGACTGTAATATTGGTACTGTCGGCACCCAATTGATGATCAAATTTTGGTACTAATACCACCTCTCGTTTTCTTTCTGTCTGTGTGTAACCATGTTTCTTTCTGTCTGTGTGTAACCATTTTGTAACCATGATGTGATTATGACATAATGCATTTTGAATGACATGGTTTGGTATCGCATTGTATAGTATGATATGGCAAAGTATGGTATGATATGGCATAATACTATATTGTATGACATGCGATAGTGTCAAATACCGTGGCATGGTTTGCCCGGTGTGATATAAGACATATGATGTAACATAAAATATTAGATGTAATATGTGATACGATCCAGGCTAGACTTTGTCCTCGTTCACCTACGTGGGAAATTACAGAAGGCTTGTTTGATGCTTTCCCACGCTCTTCACATCAGCCTCTCTTGCATTTGCATCGGCTATGTTGGACTAAATTTCGGTGATAACCGCTTCATTGTACTACATCCAACAGTTTTTTTGAGATCTCGCCCAAAATGAACAGATCGCGATTGTGCAGTAAACGAAAGTCATCGTATAAATGAATTATTCCCTCGGTCTGGACAGTAGTAACTGAGGAATTTCCTGTTTAGAAGCAGATAACGTATGTCTGGTAATTGATTATATTTTCTCTTTTCTGTTTTATCTGTGTTCTGTTGTGGGTATAGCTTATATGCACGTTACCAGGGAGCTTTGAAATGTAAACAGGTTATTTCTATTTACGCAAATTCATTCAAGAAATTTTTAAAACACTTGGGATAGTTGTTGTGTTTCAATTGTTCATCGTTGAGTTTGGCTGAGGACCTAAGTAGTTAGGTCAATGAAAAATTGCCTGAACACAACCAATAAAAAATAAAAATTTGATTTTCCTGGAGTCTTCTGACAAAAACAAAATTCCTGGTTTAATAGCTAAAAGGTCGTAAATATCAATTAACCAACAGAGGGAAGGCAATTTTAAATTACAGTTGGATAACCACGCTATGGTTTTTTGCACCCCAGTATCAATTACTTGTTACATGTTTTAAATTGTGATTAACAGAAGGCGAGGTCCATGCGGGAAGGTACTTACCTGAGGCTATTGTACCAACCGAGCGACGAAGGAGAGAGTTTTGTGCGAAAAACCCAAGTGTAAATACTCTCCTATGCATGCCGACCGAGCAAACGAGGTTGAGAAGGAATTTATTATATAGCTTTTTGGTTGTTTTTCTTTCCCATGTTTAACTGAGTTTTCGTCGTCGGATGTCGCTTTGTAACTTACTTTGTAACTTTTTAGTTTTGCTTCTTGTTTCCACCAATTGAACCATTATTTATCCTACATTTATACAATTAGCTTTCAACAAAAGCCGCACTAGTGTTCCAGCCAGGCTTTTCCGTCAAAACTTACTGGTCCGGAATAAAAAGCGTATTGGACCAGTCCAACATCGTAAAACCTCGGACAGATCGGGAACCAATCAGCACGCGTAATTTTGCGAATTGACCGCTGGGAGGGATGTTTCGAAAGTTTTGAAAATCCAGAATTTCTTGGGAAGGAATTTTCCGGACTTCCATCCGAAAAGGACAGTTTTGCGGCGATAGGATGAACTCATTTTTCTCCTTCAAATTGCTTTTTACTCTGTTTTCTTATATAGGAGTAGCAGCAGACTCCCTAATGCTGAGCGAAGATCTTGATAGGAGGGACGAAATTAGGAGGGGCCAAGGAAAATCTTGAAATTTAAAGTAATTAGGGACCCGTTTTGGTCATTCTGTCCATACATTTCACAAAAGTCTATCCCTATGCAACAGTTCAATTAAGTAATTTTTTCACAGTTTGTTCCCCATTGGGAAGAATCTTTGCAAAAATCGTACCACGACTGTTGAGTGCAGAAGGATTTTAGTCGGAGAATCCCGCACTAATTATCATTTTTTCCACGGGAGCTGTAACCCCAATCCCCTTTCTGGCACCATCCCTGTTAGGATGGTATAATTGCTAAATGGTGTTGAGACTGTCGAAAAGAAATTAAAGATATGTGCCCTTGCTCTAAATAGGATAAATAAATGGCTGTAACCCTGAAATTCGTTGTACCTTTAATTGTGTACTAGTTACACCACTGCATTTAGTCCTCTTCTTTACACCATAATTATTACTAGTTGGCTTCCAAAGATGTGTATTTAGCACTTCGTTAATCTATCCCCCTGGTGAGCGCCAGCAGACTTTCCTGTCACATATTAGAATTTAGGTTGATATACTGATCCTCAGGTGAAGAAGTAGCTTTACATCCGTCTCACCTTACAAAACAGCCTTGGGGAAAGGACCCAACATCTTTAAAACTCTTAGCTATTATTTATTTTGTACCTTTTGAGTTCTCTTAATTTAGCTGCAATCTGACTTTGAGAAGCGTCTACACATTGGCTAAAAGGTCAGGGAGAGGTTTTTATTTTAATATGAACTTGTTTATATGTTCATCCGACCATAATCTTTTGTTTTCCAGAGGTTTTTAAAATACATTTGAAATTTAAATTGCTGATGATATGAATTCTTGTAGCATTAAGAACTGACGTATTGTTCTGCCTTTATTTCAACTGAGAGTTAATTTTTTGTAGTTTAGGTATTTTAGGTGTACATACAAGCTGATGAAAATGATGTTATACATTTATGAACAGCGATGTTCTTCAACGTTTATTTGGCTAAAGTGCTCGCCAAAAGCCGAATACGAAAAGGATCGAAGATGCGTTTTGAAACGAAGATTTGATACTTCATCCAAAGGTGAATACCCAATGGCGAATCTCGAAGAAAGTGATGCATGAATTGGAAGATTTCACACAATTATTTTCACACAATTAGAAGACAAATTAGAACCACAAGCTTTCTGCCTTATGTCCATGGCATAGGGGCAGAGAAACATGAATGGCAACTGACAGAGGGTTTTCAAGTAATGAGGCACCAAGTACTTTTGTTAAATATGGATGTTGTCTAACTGAGAATTAAGCACGTTGACAGTGGCGTTCACACTGAATGACATTAGTTATGTTTTTCGGGGTTAGTTATTTTAGTATGTCTCGGAGTTCTGAAAAACTTGCTTGAGCTGAGAAACTAGGATGAAAATGATGTTGAAGATTAGCCGGGTTTTATTCTCTTTAAATAATAACCTACGAAGAGCTTATTAGTTAAGTAAAAACCGGCCTTTCCGTGATATAATCGCGTAATGCTCCATGGAATAATCAAAACAACTGCCTGCATTCAAAATGAAGTGACTACTCCCATGTTAATAACCTATGGAAAACAAAAGAATATGGTCTGATGAGTTTCTAAAAAATGATTAATGGAAACGATTCTCAAAGTCAGATTATAGTTAAATTTTAATAATCTAGCTTTAATTATATAATTTCATCATCATTAACTAGTTGTAATCATCATAGTCATTTGTACATTAGTGCAAATAACTGTGATAATTAAAACTAGATATATGTGTACGCAACAACCCTCGCCCACCTTTCCAATATATTTATCGAAAATTCGAGTAAGATTGATAGCTTTCCAACAGACAAGTCGTCCTACCTGTAACTGGAAGAGTGAATGCTAAAAACAGAAACACAGTTTGGCTGCAAATTTACAACAATTCAAATTGGAAATTATTTTATATTTAAACAGCTCTTCGTCGTGCTTACGATTAAAAGTTAAATTCTGCTTTATTGAAACAAAACGTTCTGTGAGAATAACCTTTAACGGCTTAATGACATCCATTCTCACAATTAAACAATGGATGCTCGTATCAAGACTCTGTATTAGTTGCGAGCTTGTGGTATTTCGTGTCGTTCCCAATCAAATTTCTCACTCATTTTGCATTTTATGGTTATATCATAACCACATGGGGCCCGATTGTTCAAAGCACGATTAACGTTAATCCAGGATTACCAGTTAATCTGTTGTTTTGGTTTCGCTTATTTTGAACAATCGAGTTCAGATTTCACAGCTTGAAACTTTTTTTTATACTCTCAAAATCTTTAAGAGAAAATTCAAATTTTTCTCAGCAGCATGATCGGACAGGTATCCACAATATTTCCGCTAATCTTCGGTTGAGCTAATCGTCTTCTGAAGAACCTGCCCCTGGTTGCCAGAACATTTTTAACTACATTGTTCATGTCGTGAAGGGGAAATGGTGCTTGCCAACACCAAGCTTCAGTAATAATTGAGTTTACTCGACGACAAGCTTTTTCGCCCTAATTCCGTTCTTGTATTAGCATTATTTTTGATTGTTGTAACTGTTATAGGAGTGCTGAGAGTGACGTTAAAATAACAGAGAATTTGTTTTGAAATATAAATTTCATCCGCTCCTGGCGTATGTGATCCTGTGTTAGAAATCGCATGTGCTTATGCGAATGAGAACATATATATATATATATATATATATATATATATATACATACATATATATATATATACATACATATATATATATATACATATATAAATATATACATATATATATATATATATATATATATATGCGCACGCTCACTAGTCTCTAGTTAGAGCACTCTGGCATGGCTTAGATGTACCACAAGTGTGGGACATTTGAGTTGCCTATATAATATAGGCTTCTCCATCCTGCTCGTCAGCACTACACTAATGAGGCCCAGTAGGCCGAAACGGTTCCGTCTGTAGTTATATGTATATGTATATGTATATATATATATATATGTGGTAGGTAGACTGGGGACTACAAGAATGCGAAGTGCAAGAAACGAGGAAAGGACTAGTCTCTAAATCTTCATGAGACCTTGGAGTAACCGTACAGCATGCCAACCTGTTCTTAACAGTCTGTTCACAGGAATTATTCAAAGAAACTCGCTATCTTAAAAAACGGCAACACATACGACAAACACTTTAATAATTTCTTTTCTCGTGCTTTGTGCATTTTTACTTCTTACCAAGCAGTTGTTTTGAGATACAAAAAGTTAATTAGCGTAGAAAATAGTAAGAACAGAATACAAGAACATTGCTTGTGTATAAACACAGCTTGTTCGAGACATACGTATTGTCAACTAAGTTATTAGATACGATTAAGTAGATATTAAGGGATTGTAAAAGGTGAGTTTGCTTCCTTTCCACTAACTCGTGCAACTTGATCAAAAATGTTCACAAGCCACCATTACTGTCCTGAAATAATGAATAAATTCAGTTAGATACAGAAAGTTGGTGTTCTTATACTGATTTATCAAACGAGGAAAGAGACCACTGACGCCATGCAGGTAGCCTGAACAGAAAAGTCAATATATCTATAAATGCTAACAGTATATTATAACCGCAAATAAATCTTTAAAAATCCCATCCAACAAAACATCAGACTCTAAACATTCTTCGATGCAAAATGCTGATATAGTATATTTTAAATTTATTTAACCAGCATTTAAAGCCGTAGTGAAAACATAGTTGGTCTAAAATTATGCAATCTTGTTAGAATGGAAACGACATAATACTACCTAGTTTTATGTGAAATAGTATAAATTCAAATACAGTAATTAGTCATTTATATTAAGAGATTGAACGGGATAAAACCACAAAATCACCTTTTTCTACTAGTGTTTTACATTAGCAAGTTTCCAGATGTCGAACATTAATTATTCAAGTCTGATCCACAATCTGACTGTCATAATTTCCTACATGTGTACAAAAGGTGAACAATTAAACGTCAAACGCGCCGGCTTTCGTGTGGTCCAGGATATACTCAAGAAAATTTTGAAATCCTTACATCACTAACATGTTATTTCAGAATTTCAAGAGTATTTTTGAATAACATTTAAAGCTCCCGAAAACATTTCCATTGTATAACCCACGACCAACAACTTAGGCAAACACCTTTACCTCTCCTCTCAATAAAGCTCTGACATTAAAACCAGAAATTAAAATGGAAATCAGACCAACAACTTATAAACAAAGACGATATAAATTAAATTCAACTACGCCATCCAAACGTTTACTATCATCGTGTTTACCCTACAGTACCGACTTTGGTGTATCCACGAGGATTTTTTTAACACAAAAGTAACACGTTAAAAAAAAAGAATCCAATTTAAACCGATCTCGAGCATTAAAAATGCAATTAAATAAATCTTCACTAAATGTAATTCCGATTTAGTTTCCATGCATTACATTCATGATTTAAATAAATAATGAGAAAAACAACTAAATTTACAATAAAAAACATACGTGAGTATATCCATCCAAATTATAAATTTAACATTTACCTGACGCATAACAACCATAGAACTCAATCCTCATCGAGACATGACCATACCATGTTTTAGGATGAACGCGGATGTAGCGGGCGACAATAACTGGCGATACAAGTTCACGGACAATGGAATTCCTGTCAGCGTTGCCGTGGAAGACCTTTCGTTGAAAAGGAAAATATGATGAGACGCCAAGTAAGAAATAAAAGAAACGATTTTAGAAAATCCATTAGACGACATATTTTATTTCAGGGCGGCGATTCGTGCCTTTTACCTTAAGCTGTCCATTTTGAGTGTAAGGCCGAAAGACCTTTCCATCGTTGCTGTATGAAACCGTGTAGCTCGTTACCCACTGGTTATAATCTTGGCGGCCTTGGATGTAAATTTCACTCACTATGGTTTTCTTTCGAAAATCGACTTGAAACCATTGATTGGCGTCATTGGTCTTTGCAGACCACGCACCTGTTCTTCCTCCACCCGCTTTGAAGTTTAATCTGCCGTTGGTAGGTCCATGATTGGCATTCCATTCGGAGGAAGCTGTGATTTGAAAGTCCTGGATTTTACGATTTTCCATACCAAGCGCCTTTGGATGATTGCAAGCTACAAGCAGGTAAGAAAATTGCTTTTCAGCCGGGAATAGCACAAATGAGCATGTAAGTGCACAAATGGGGAAGGGACGCATTCGCTGCGCCTTACACTTTAGCCAACGCGATCTTTATCTCCTCTCTTCGTAATTTTCAGCATACGCGCAGTTTTTCGAAACTTTCAAGTTTAAATCACAAACTCTTGTTATATAAATGAGCTACTGAAGGTACGGGGGAATCAAAATGTCACGTGACCACACAACTTCTCGTAATAGCGTAACCTATTTAAAACAAGGTATATCGTTAACCGTTAAGACCTGATCGAAAGACGTTCATTCAACAAAGCGCCGTCTGATCGCTTCTTCATCACTCTTTACCCCTGAGCAATTGAACGATGCACGACAGAGGGCGATCTTAATAGACAGCGAACAATTCGCAACTGAGACTATTTTCAAGGGCCAATGCCCTTGCTTTATGTGTATAGAACACGGATCACGTCAAATCTACACTAGTACTGTGTTCTTTTCCTCTGCATGCCTCCCCGAAACAAAAACTTCCGTTAAACTTTGAATTAACATACTGATATGTTTACTGCCTTTTTAAATTTCGTCAAAAAAATCGCGATTTCATTTTCATTTATATGTTCACTTAACGCCACAGCGTTCTAACTGCATCGGTGTCCCACTCGGGACTATGCTCCCGTGCACCGCCTTTTCCTTCTCACTACGCCGTCACGTCATCATGCATGCATCTGTGTCTTAACCGAAATCGCTGAATAAAAATCTTCGCGGATTTTCTCTTAGTACAAAACGACCGACTGTAATAAAAGAATTCACGGACCACACTTCATTACACCGGACGTTTGGGGAGAGCTAGAACTTTGAATGCATAGCTCCTGCAATCCTGCACGTCTAAAAATTTCAAATCATGTACTCGACGTGATCGTTCGTAAGTTTGGTTTTTGATTTTTCTCAGATCATATATTACGGTGTCTCGCAAGATTTTATCGCAGCAAACTAAACAACTCATCGCAAAACACAACCTCATCGGACTCCGACGTGAAAAAGGACACTCTGAACACCTAGTTGACGTGAAGGAGTCGAGCGAGAGAACGAGCGATTGCGTCGACAATTTCGCCTTGTCTGGCTTCCGACGTCCAATTAAAGATATCGCAACATTTCCTATCTTCGTGTCTTTCCACTAATGGCGAGTTTCGCGTTGCCTCTGGGATTTTACCCACCGAATAGTGACGGATGTAGACGAAGAATCGGATGTGCCGTAAATTGAGGACTGAAAGTGACATAGAATAAATCGTTACAGAACCTCGTTGTGATTTTATTCACATGCACTGCTCTGTTGACTTGCATGAGTAAGGGCGGAAAAGCTGACTGTAGAATTAAAGAATTGGTCGCGTATATCGATCGGAATCATGTATTTAACATTTACCTATGGGATGACAGCCATAGAAGTCAATCCTCATCGAGATGTGACCGTACCATGTTTTAGGATGAACGCGGATGTAGCGGGCGACAATAACTGGCGATACAAGTTCACGGACAATGGAATTCCTGTCAGCGTTGCCGTGGAAGACCTTTCGTTGAAAAGGAAAATATGATGAGACGCCAAGTAAGAAATAAAAGAAACGATTTTAGAAAATCCATTAGACGACATATTTTATTTCAGGGCGGCGATTCGTGCCTTTTACCTTAAGCTGTCCATTTTGAGTGTAAGGCCGAAAGACCTTTCCATCGTTGCTGTATGAAACCGTGTAGCTCGTTACCCACTGGTTATAATCTTGGCGGCCTTGGATGTAAATTTCACTCACTATGGTTTTCTTTCGAAAATCGACTTGAAACCATTGATTGGCGTCATTGGTCTTTGCAGACCACGCACCTGTTCTTCCTCCACCCGCTTTGAAGTTTAATCTGCCGTTGGTAGGTCCATGATTGGCATTCCATTCGGAGGAAGCTGTGATTTGAAAGTCCTGGATTTTACGATTTTCCATACCAAGCGCCTTTGGATGATTGCAAGCTACAAGCAGGTAAGAAAATTGCTTTTCAGCCGGGAATAGCACAAATGAGCATGTAAGTGCACAAATGGGGAATGGACGCATTCGCTACGCCTTACACTTTAGCCAACGCGATCTTTATCTCCTCTCTTCGTACTTTTCAGCATACGCGCAGTTTTTCGAAACTTTCAAGTTTAAATCACAAACTCTTGTTATATAAATGAGCTACTGAAGGTACGGGGGAATCAAAATGTCACGTGACCACACAACTTCTCGTAATAGCGTAACCTATTTAAAACAAGGTATATCGTTAACCGTTAAGACCTGATCGAAAGACGTTCATTCAACAAAGCGCCGTCTGATCGCTTCTTCATCACTCTTTACCCCTGAGCAATTGAACGATGCACGACAGAGGGCGATCTTAATAGACAGCGAACAATTCGCAACTGAGACTATTTTCAAGGGCCAATGCCCTTGCTTTATGTGTATAGAACACGGATCACGTCAAATCTACACTAGTACTGTGTTCTTTTCCTCTGCATGCCTCCCCGAAACAAAAACTTCCGTTAAACTTTGAATTAACATACTGATATGTTTACTGCCTTTTTAAATTTCGTCAAAAAAATCGCGATTTCATTTTCATTTATATGTTCACTTAACGCCACAGCGTTCTAACTGCATCGGTGTCCCACTCGGGACTATGCTCCCGTGCACCGCCTTTTCCTTCTCACTACGCCGTCACGTCATCATGCATGCATCTGTGTCTTAACCGAAATCGCTGAATAAAAATCTTCGCGGATTTTCTCTTAGTACAAAACGACCGACTGTAATAAAAGAATTCACGGACCACACTTCATTACACCGGACGTTTGGGGAGAGCTAGAACTTTGAATGCATAGCTCCTGCAATCCTGCACGTCTAAAAATTTCAAATCATGTACTCGACGTGATCGTTCGTAAGTTTGGTATTTGATTTTTCTCAGATCATATATTCCGGTGTCTCGCAAGATTTTATCGCAGCAAACTAAACAACTCATCGCAAAACACAACCTCATCGGACTCCGACGTGAAAAAGGACACTCTGAACACCTAGTTGACGTGAAGGAGTCGAGCGAGAGAACGAGCGATTGCGTCGACAATTTCGCCTTGTCTGGCTTCCGACGTCCAATTAAAGATATCGCAACATTTCCTATCTTCGTGTCTTTCCACTAATGGCGAGTTTCGCGTTGCCTCTGGGATTTTACCCACCGAATAGTGACGGATGTAGACGAAGAATCGGATGTGCCGTAAATTGAGGACTGAAAGTGACATAGAATAAATCGTTACAGAACCTCGTTGTGATTTTATTCACATGCACTGCTCTGTTGACTTGCATGAGTAAGGGCGGAAAAGCTGACTGTAGAATTAAAGAATTGGTCGCGTATATCGATCGGAATCATGTATTTAACATTTACCTATGGGATGACAGCCATAGAAGTCAATCCTCATCGAGATGTGACCGTACCATGTTTTAGGATGAACGCGGATGTAGCGGGCGACAATAACTGGCGATACAAGTTCACGGACAATGGAATTCCTGTCAGCGTTGCCGTGGAAGACCTTTCGTTGAAAAGGAAAATATGATGAGACGCCAAGTAAGAAATAAAAGAAACGATTTTAGAAAATCCATTAGACGACATATTTTATTTCAGGGCGGCGATTCGTGCCTTTTACCTTAAGCTGTCCATTTTGAGTGTAAGGCCGAAAGACCTTTCCATCGTTGCTGTATGAAACCGTGTAGCTCGTTACCCACTGGTTATAATCTTGGCGGCCTTGGATGTAAATTTCACTCACTATGGTTTTCTTTCGAAAATCGACTTGAAACCATTGATTGGCGTCATTGGTCTTTGCAGACCACGCACCTGTTCTTCCTCCACCCGCTTTGAAGTTTAATCTGCCGTTGGTAGGTCCATGATTGGCATTCCATTCGGAGGAAGCTGTGATTTGAAAGTCCTGGATTTTACGATTTTCCATACCAAGCGCCTTTGGATGATTGCAAGCTACAAGCGGGTAAGAAAATTGCTTTTCAGCCGGGAATAGCACAAATGAGCATGTAAGTGCACAAATGGGGAAGGGACGCATTCGCTGCGCCTTACACTTTAGCCAACGCGATCTTTATCTCCTCTCTTCGTACTTTTCAACATACGCGCAGTTTTTCGAAACTTTCAAGTTTAAATCACAAACTCTTGTTATATAAATGAGCTACTGAAGGTACGGGGGAATCAAAATGTCACGTGACCACACAACTTCTCGTAATAGCGTAACCTATTTAAAACAAGGTATATCGTTAACCGTTAAGACCTGATCGAAAGACGTTCATTCAACAAAGCGCCTTCTGATCGCTTCTTCATCACTCTTTACCCCTGAGCAATTGAACGATGCACGACAGAGGGCGATCTTAATAGACAGCGAACAATTCGCAACTGAGACTATTTTCAAGGGCCAATGCCCTTGCTTTATGTGTATAGAACACGGATCACGTCAAATCTACACTAGTACTGTGTTCTTTTCCTCTGCATGCCTCCCCGAAACAAAAACTTCCGTTAAACTTTGAATTAACATACTGATATGTTTACTGCCTTTTTAAATTTCGTCAAAAAAATCGCGATTTCATTTTCATTTATATGTTCACTTAACGCCACAGCGTTCTAACTGCATCGGTGTCCCACTCGGGACTATGCTCCCGTGCACCGCCTTTTCCTTCTCACTACGCCGTCACGTCATCATGCATGCATCTGTGTCTTAACCGAAATCGCTGAATAAAAATCTTCGCGGATTTTCTCTTAGTACAAAACGACCGACTGTAATAAAAGAATTCACGGACCACACTTCATTACACCGGACGTTTGGGGAGAGCTAGAACTTTGAATGCATAGCTCCTGCAATCCTGCACGTCTAAAAATTTCAAATCATGTACTCGACGTGATCGTTCGTAAGTTTGGTATTTGATTTTTCTCAGATCATATATTCCGGTGTCTCGCAAGATTTTATCGCAGCAAACTAAACAACTCATCGCAAAACACAACCTCATCGGACTCCGACGTGAAAAAGGACACTCTGAACACCTAGTTGACGTGAAGGAGTCGAGCGAGAGAACGAGCGATTGCGTCGACAATTTCGCCTTGTCTGGCTTCCGACGTCCAATTAAAGATATCGCAACATTTCCTATCTTCGTGTCTTTCCACTAATGGCGAGTTTCGCGTTGCCTCTGGGATTTTACCCACCGAATAGTGACGGATGTAGACGAAGAATCGGATGTGCCGTAAATTGAGGACTGAAAGTGACATAGAATAAATCGTTACAGAACCTCGTTGTGATTTTATTCACATGCACTGCTCTGTTGACTTGCATGAGTAAGGGCGGAAAAGCTGACTGTAGAATTAAAGAATTGGTCGCGTATATCGATCGGAATCATGTATTTAACATTTACCTATGGGATGACAGCCATAGAAGTCAATCCTCATCGAGATGTGACCGTACCATGTTTTAGGATGAACGCGGATGTAGCGGGCGACAATAACTGGCGATACAAGTTCACGGACAATGGAATTCCTGTCAGCGTTGCCGTGGAAGACCTTTCGTTGAAAAGGAAAATATGATGAGACGCCAAGTAAGAAATAAAAGAAACGATTTTAGAAAATCCATTAGACGACATATTTTATTTCAGGGCGGCGATTCGTGCCTTTTACCTTAAGCTGTCCATTTTGAGTGTAAGGCCGAAAGACCTTTCCATCGTTGCTGTATGAAACCGTGTAGCTCGTTACCCACTGGTTATAATCTTGGCGGCCTTGGATGTAAATTTCACTCACTATGGTTTTCTTTCGAAAATCGACTTGAAACCATTGATTGGCGTCATTGGTCTTTGCAGACCACGCACCTGTTCTTCCTCCACCCGCTTTGAAGTTTAATCTGCCGTTGGTAGGTCCATGATTGGCATTCCATTCGGAGGAAGCTGTGATTTGAAAGTCCTGGATTTTACGATTTTCCATACCAAGCGCCTTTGGATGATTGCAAGCTACAAGCAGGTAAGAAAATTGCTTTTCAGCCGGGAATAGCACAAATGAGCATGTAAGTGCACAAATGGGGAAGGGACGCATTCGCTGCGCCTTACACTTTAGCCAACGCGATCTTTATCTCCTCTCTTCGTACTTTTCAACATACGCGCAGTTTTTCGAAACTTTCAAGTTTAAATCACAAACTCTTGTTATATAAATGAGCTACTGAAGGTACGGGGGAATCAAAATGTCACGTGACCACACAACTTCTCGTAATAGCGTAACCTATTTAAAACAAGGTATATCGTTAACCGTTAAGACCTGATCGAAAGACGTTCATTCAACAAAGCGCCATCTGATCGCTTCTTCATCACTCTTTACCCCTGAGCAATTGAACGATGCACGACAGAGGGCGATCTTAATAGACAGCGAACAATTCGCAACTCAGACTATTTTCAAGGGCCAATGCCCTTGCTTTATGTGTATAGAACACGGATCACGTCAAATCTGCACTAGTACTGTGTTCTTTTCGTCTGCATGCCTCCCCGAAACAAAAACTTCCGTTAAACTTTGAATTAACATACTGATATGTTTACTGCCTTTTTAAATTTCGTCAAAAAAATCGCGATTTCATTTTCATTTATATGTTCACTTAACGCCACAGCGTTCTAACTGCATCGGTGTCCCACTCGGGACTATGCTCCCGTGCACCGCCTTTTCCTTCTCACTACGCCGTCACGTCATCATGCATGCATCTGTGTCTTAACCGAAATCGCTGAATAAAAATCTTCGCGGATTTTCTCTTAGTACAAAACGACCGACTGTAATAAAAGAATTCACGGACGACACTTCATTACACCGGACGTTTGGGGAGAGCTAGAACTTTGAATGCATAGCTCCTGCAATCCTGCACGTCTAAAAATTTCAAATCATGTACTCGACGTGATTGTTCGTAAGTTTGGTTTTTGATTTTTCTCAGATCATATATTCCGGTGTCTCGCAAGATTTTATCGCAGCAAACTAAACAACTCATCGCAAAACACGATCTCATCGGACTCCGACGTGAAAAAGTACACTCTGAACACCTAGTTGACGTGAAGGAGTCGAGCGAGAGAATGAGCGATTGCGTCGACAATTTCGCCTTGTCTGGCTTCCGACGTCCAATTAAAGATATCGCAACATTTCCTATCTTCGTGTCTTTCCACTAATGGCGAGTTTCGCGTTGCCTCTGGGATTTTACCCACCGAATAGTGACGGATGTAGACGAAGAATCGGATGTGCCGTAAATTGAGGACTGAAAGTGACATAGAATAAATCGTTACAGAACCTCGTTGTGATTTTATTCACATGCACTGCTCTGTTGACTTGCATAAGTAAGGGCGGAAAAGCTGACTGTAGAATTAAAGAATTGGGCGCGTATATCGATCGGAATCATGTATTTAACATTTACCTATGGGATGACAGCCATAGAACTCAATCCTCATCGAGATGTGACCGTACCATGTTTTAGGATGAACGCGGATGTAGCGGGCGACAATAACTGGCGATACAAGTTCACGGACAATGGAATTCCTGTCAGCGTTGCCGTGGAAGACCTTTCGTTGAAAAGGAAAATATGATGAGACGCCAAGTAAGAAATAAAAGAAACGATTTTAGAAAATCCATTAGACGACATATTTTATTTCAGGGCGGCGATTCGTGCCTTTTACCTTAAGCTGTCCATTTTGAGTGTAAGGCCGAAAGACCTTTCCATCGTTGCTGTATGAAACCGTGTAGCTCGTTACCCACTGGTTATAATCTTGGCGGCCTTGGATGTAAATTTCACTCACTATGGTTTTCTTTCGAAAATCGACTTGAAACCATTGATTGGCGTCATTGGTCTTTGCAGACCACGCACCTGTTCTTCCTCCACCCGCTTTGAAGTTTAATCTGCCGTTGGTAGGTCCATGATTGGCATTCCATTCGGAGGAAGCTGTGATTTGAAAGTCCTGGATTTTACGATTTTCCATACCAAGCGCCTTTGGATGATTGCAAGCTACAAGCAGGTAAGAAAATTGCTTTTCAGCCGGGAATAGCACAAATGAGCATGTAAGTGCACAAATGGGGAAGGGACGCATTCGCTGCGCCTTACACTTTAGCCAACGCGATCTTTATCTCCTCTCTTCGTACTTTTCAACATACGCGCAGTTTTTCGAAACTTTCAAGTTTAAATCACAAACTCTTGTTATATAAATGAGCTACTGAAGGTACGGGGGAATCAAAATGTCACGTGACCACACAACTTCTCGTAATAGCGTAACCTATTTAAAACAAGGTATATCGTTAACCGTTAAGACCTGATCGAAAGACGTTCATTCAACAAAGCGCCATCTGATCGCTTCTTCATCACTCTTTACCCCTGAGCAATTGAACGATGCACGACAGAGGGCGATCTTAATAGACAGCGAACAATTCGCAACTCAGACTATTTTCAAGGGCCAATGCCCTTGCTTTATGTGTATAGAACACGGATCACGTCAAATCTGCACTAGTACTGTGTTCTTTTCGTCTGCATGCCTCCCCGAAACAAAAACTTCCGTTAAACTTTGAATTAACATACTGATATGTTTACTGCCTTTTTAAATTTCGTCAAAAAAATCGCGATTTCATTTTCATTTATATGTTCACTTAACGCCACAGCGTTCTAACTGCATCGGTGTCCCACTCGGGACTATGCTCCCGTGCACCACGTTTTCCTTCTCACTACGCCGTCACGTCATCATGCATGCATCTGTGTCTTAACCGAAATCGCTGAATAAAAATCTTCGCGGATTTTCTCTTAGTACAAAACGACCGACTGTAATAAAAGAATTCACGGACGACACTTCATTACACCGGACGTTTGGGGAGAGCTAGAACTTTGAATGCATAGCTCCTGCAATCCTGCACGTCTAAAAATTTCAAATCATGTACTCGACGTGATTGTTCGTAAGTTTGGTTTTTGATTTTTCTCAGATCATATATTCCGGTGTCTCGCAAGATTTTATCGCAGCAAACTAAACAACTCATCGCAAAACACGATCTCATCGGACTCCGACGTGAAAAAGTACACTCTGAACACCTAGTTGACGTGAAGGAGTCGAGCGAGAGAATGAGCGATTGCGTCGACAATTTCGCCTTGTCTGGCTTCCGACGTCCAATTAAAGATATCGCAACATTTCCTATCTTCGTGTCTTTCCACTAATGGCGAGTTTCGCGTTGCCTCTGGGATTTTACCCACCGAATAGTGACGGATGTAGACGAAGAATCGGATGTGCCGTAAATTGAGGACTGAAAGTGACATAGAATAAATCGTTACAGAACCTCGTTGTGATTTTATTCACATGCACTGCTCTGTTGACTTGCATAAGTAAGGGCGGAAAAGCTGACTGTAGAATTAAAGAATTGGTCGCGTATATCGATCGGAATCATGTATTTAACATTTACCTATGGGATGACAGCCATAGAACTCAATCCTCATCGAGATGTGACCGTACCATGTTTTAGGATGAACGCGGATGTAGCGGGCGACAATAACTGGCGATACAAGTTCACGGACAATGGAATTCCTGTCAGCGTTGCCGTGGAAGACCTTTCGTTGAAAAGGAAAATATGATGAGACGCCAAGTAAGAAATAAAAGAAACGATTTTAGAAAATCCATTAGACGACATATTTTATTTCAGGGCGGCGATTCGTGCCTTTTACCTTAAGCTGTCCATTTTGAGTGTAAGGCCGAAAGACCTTTCCATCGTTGCTGTATGAAACCGTGTAGCTCGTTACCCACTGGTTATAATCTTGGCGGCCTTGGATGTAAATTTCACTCACTATGGTTTTCTTTCGAAAATCGACTTGAAACCATTGATTGGCGTCATTGGTCTTTGCAGACCACGCACCTGTTCTTCCTCCACCCGCTTTGAAGTTTAATCTGCCGTTGGTAGGTCCATGATTGGCATTCCATTCGGAGGAAGCTGTGATTTGAAAGTCCTGGATTTTACGATTTTCCATACCAAGCGCCTTTGGATGATTGCAAGCTACAAGCAGGTAAGAAAATTGCTTTTCAGCCGGGAATAGCACAAATGAGCATGTAAGTGCACAAATGGGGAAGGGACGCATTCGCTGCGCCTTACACTTTAGCCAACGCGATCTTTATCTCCTCTCTTCGTACTTTTCAACATACGCGCAGTTTTTCGAAACTTTCAAGTTTAAATCACAAACTCTTGTTATATAAATGAGCTACTGAAGGTACGGGGGAATCAAAATGTCACGTGACCACACAACTTCTCGTAATAGCGTAACCTATTTAAAACAAGGTATATCGTTAACCGTTAAGACCTGATCGAAAGACGTTCATTCAACAAAGCGCCATCTGATCGCTTCTTCATCACTCTTTACCCCTGAGCAATTGAACGATGCACGACAGAGGGCGATCTTAATAGACAGCGAACAATTCGCAACTGAGACTATTTTCAAGGGCCAATGCCCTTGCTTTATGTGTATAGAACACGGATCACGTCAAATCTACACTAGTACTGTGTTCTTTTCCTCTGCATGCCTCCCCGAAACAAAAACTTCCGTTAAACTTTGAATTAACATACTGATATGTTTACTGCCTTTTTAAATTTCGTCAAAAAAATCGCGATTTCATTTTCATTTATATGTTCACTTAACGCCACAGCGTTCTAACTGCATCGGTGTCCCACTCGGGACTATGCTCCCGTGCACCACGTTTTCCTTCTCACTACGCCGTCACGTCATCATGCATGCATCTGTGTCTTAACCGAAATCGCTGAATAAAAATCTTCGCGGATTTTCTCTTAGTACAAAACGACCGACTGTAATAAAAGAATTCACGGACGACACTTCATTACACCGGACGTTTGGTGAGAGCTAGAACTTTGAATGCATAGCTCCTGCAATCCTGCACGTCTAAAAATTTCAAATCATGTACTCGACGTGATTGTTCGTAAGTTTGGTTTTTGATTTTTCTCAGATCATATATTCCGGTGTCTCGCAGAAATTTTATCGCAGCAAACTAAACAACTCATCGCAAAACACGATCTCATCGGACTCCCACGTGAAAAAGTACACTCTGAACACCTAGTTGACGTGAAGGAGTCGAGCGAGAGAATGAGCGATTGCGTCGACAATTTCGCCTTGTCTGGCTTCGGATGTCTTTCCACTAATGGCGAGTTTCGCGTTGCCTCTGGGATTTTACCCACCGAATAGTGACGGATGTAGACGAAGAATCGGATGTGCCGTAAATTGAGGACTGAAAGTGACATAGAATAAATCGTTACAGAAGCTCGTTGTGATTTTATTCACATAGACTTCTCTCAATTGCTAGCACGGATAGTAAGTAACCGTTCTAAAGATAAGACTAAGTGGTGTACGTACACTTCTAAAGTAGCGTAGACGTGAGACATCAGCTATCACTGAAGTTTCAAAATGTCGACATACGAAGCTGTATTGAGAATAAATATTAGCCCGAAGTGCCTCGTAATCAAGCGAAAACTCACGGAGATCTTCTTGAGGCGTGACAGGAAGCTGATAAAAATTCGCCACTCCCGGAGGATAATTTACTAACCGTACAGGCACAAAAAGTCAAAACGCAAAGCAATTTAAAAAGATCAACAGAAAGATAATGCAGAAATTATGAAGCAAAATCGAAAGAAAAAATAAAATAATGATGCGAGAAAAAAGTCGTATAAAGTTGGAGATATGGTTTGTATTAAAATAGATCGAGTCAACAAGACATCACCACTTCACCCTATTATACTGCTAGGAAATGTCGAATTTGATGGAGAGTATGCCCACGTAGTCGCCAAATTTGGAAATATGCGAACCCTAATATTCCATACCAGTTTGAATGCGTGTAGAGCAAATGACGTACAGTTTGACTATACGACAGCGGTATCATCCTCTTCAGCTTGTAAAAAAGCGAATGATTCTCAATAAAATTTATAATAATTAATAATTAATTGTAATAATGAAATTTACTGTTTTCGAACTATAGGTCCATCCTCCGGGTTAAAATGACTATATGATAAAATAAATCTGTGGACACCATTCAATTGGGATATAAGTCATCTACATATTTAAATAACAATGAAACTTTATAAAATACGTCGTTGAGTTAATTAAAATTCTAATCACATCAGATCGTATCCCGTCTCATGCAGTCTTCATTAGAATTTTAGTTAATTCAACATCTCGTTTATAAATTGCCATTCTTATTTAAATATCTATTGCACACGCGTATTTCTTGCCCTGCACATTACCAGGTTTACCACCATTTTGCGGCATTTTACTGGTCACCTATCCCCAATCGACACCCTAACCCAGAAAAGAAATACATATTTGGGGAATTTGTTTCTTTAATATTTTCTATCAAGCCTCTTCAAGTGAAACACTTGGTGACAAAAAACACTTGGTGAAAATAAAACGAACAACAAACTCGTCTGTGACAACATTTCTATGAAAGTAAATGGAATACTTAACGTAAACACAAACGGTTCAGACAACAAACTATAAATAGAAAACACAACCTGGAAGCACTTCCTGTGACATACGTCAAAGTAGAAATGAAAATACTAGATATAAAATAACATTGAAATGCAGTCGAAACTCCCGTAAGGCGACACCCTTGGGACCTTGTAATAGTATCCGCTTACGGGAGGTGTCCATTTATTAGAAGTTTATTAATATTTAGTCAATAGTTAATCATTGAAATATGATTCCTTCAATAAGAAGTGCACGTTCGTTTCAAATAAACCAAAGATCCACCGGGGATTGAAAATTATTATTCTGCAAAATATTTCATCAATTAGTTGTAACAGTCTGTATTGAACGAACAAACAGTGATTTGAGAATTAAAACTCAAGAAATACATTCTGGAAATTTCTTCAAGAATATATTAGGCCTACATTTACAACTCGATCAGAAATGACTGAAAGGACGGCTTAAAAAAAACGTGTTATGTACGTCTGCTTTTGTTCTGCCAACCGCTAATCTGATAAATTGTCAATTAACATGTAGTATACAGAGTCAGAAGTTCTTCATTGCCGGTAAAATATGAATAGTAGAACCGATCCTCCGTAACTTTTCAGCTCCTAATGGCAGTTGGAATTTTTGGTTCTTTCACAGAAACAGTGAAATCGTTGTCTTCTTCATGGGTGTCTTTGCTGAAGTCAACCAGCGTGCATGCTTCATGTAGCTTTGGCAATTTTTCATATGCATCAAAGGTCACATTTGCCTCATTCAAAGTTCGTTTCGGATCTCAAACCAGTTTGAATCGATCAAATCATCCAAGTATGGCACATGTTTGTCTGTGGAAGGTACTATAGCGCAAAACATTCGATCGAAATGTTTCAATACAGCTGCTGCATATTCATCATGTCCTCACCTTCAAATGGGTCATCATTGTATTATCATTAACATTAAGTTTTTTCATCACAACACAGTTTGTTTTTGGTTCACTTTAAGCAAATACAACGACTTCGTAATCTTATCACTACTTAATCTTGTTGCTTCAGAGTTCAGAATTTTATTTTTTGTCAAGCAACCTATGTCTCCAATACCATTGTCTCCAAAGCCAATAAAAGCTAATTTAACGGTAGTGAAATGCGAACTGCCCGCTTACAAGAGGTTATAATGCTATTTAGGATTTTTGTTTTGATGGCTACGTCCGCATACAAGAGGTATCCGCTTAATAGACCCAAGCTTGTTGTCCCGTTTAGGAGAGGTGTTCGCAAGTAGAGGTTCGACTGTAACTAATACATTCTTTCAACCTCTCTCTCATGCTTTTTTTCTTCAAAAACTCAACTTGGTGCAGAGAAAAACGCTTGCTATGTGAGTAACAAGTGAGGAAATAAATCGAAGCCCGAATCCTTGAGGATCATCTGATGTTCGAGTGGCCACTCGGAAACGTTTTGAATTTTTGGCTTACGTAAGGAGAAAGCAATTTTTCATCAGCAATATAAAGTTTGTTTACCGTTATTTTGTGCCTGATTCTGTTATAAAAGAGATGGTTCATGATTTGGCGTGCTCCGTTAAGTTATGATTGCACTTGGGAAGCCTTTTTTCGTTCCCTCCCAGCCTCCTGCGTGCATCCAGAACTCAATGGAACACGACAATTCATGAACCATTTCTTAACTAGTCTTCAAACATCATATTAAAGGCAACAAACTGTCCTGTAAGTCAATTTTGACGTAACAATTTTAGCAACAAACATTTACGAATGCAATAACATTCTTTAAATAACGTTCTCAAGTCTGTTACAGATGTGGCAATCGAAAGGGGGATTATATCCGGAGCCTTATAAAACGACGGTATTATCCTATACCTGTAAGATAGCCCTAAAAACGGGTGAAATTACGGTGTCAGAATTGAAAACGTTTTCTTACCTGCTGGTGCGGTCCCGCCTAGCCTAAATACTCCGGATAGGCAAATGCTCAGGATGATGAAAATCCAACGAATCCTTCCTCTCATCTTTGGCTCTACATGAGAGTAAAAGAAAAAAAAAAGATTAGTCAAGATGATCAGGCTTACATGTTTGGATATGGAATTAGTCAATCGATGCGTTCTCGCGGGTTCTCGACATGACTTTCCTTCTTGAATTATGGCAAAAACTAGGTTTCCGTCTTGAATTATGGCAAAAACTAGGTTACCCGGTAGGTAATGAGTGTAACCTTGCTTACGTCTGATGACAGTGTATTCATTACCTTCCTAGCACATATAGAGCGTACGCACGCAGTCACCTGAGACTCGAATAACAAAGGCCATGGCGGCCATGATGGTGTTCCTAACAAAAAGATAATCAAAATTCTTCTGTTAAGGTACACCAACATGGCAGCTATAAAGTCATGTGCATACGCTCTATTGTTGTTGTGCATATTTTAAAGCCGAGCTAACCATGAACACATGACAAACCAGCAAAACCAACCGCCTAATTTTTAAATACGCGCAGCATGGTTTGCCAGTGAATGCGTATCAAATCTATTGTCGAAGTTCAACCATTTGATTGAATTTAAGTAAAATTTCGGCCTCCACGCCTAGGTGTAGTCGTAACTGATAGCAAAAATATTGAAGAGAGACCTAATCTTTTTGACAAACAAAACCGCACTTACTCCACCACATCTATTTTTAAAAAACAATGAAAATTAATAAACAACCGGTGAGGATAGAATTGATATTTATGGATGATTCGTTTCAAAACACGAAAACACGACACATCATGGAAAACACAACACGTCTAGGAAAACACAACATGTCTAAGAAAGAACTCAAAACGCTTTCACGATAGCAAGTGACTGTGGTTTCACGTTTGTTAGAGCACAGAGGGTTTACTTCAATGAACTGATTCTAATATTCAGCTTTCTCTTCTGCAATGAACATGTAACTTTATTAAGAATGCATTATGCACGAATGGTTTGGCTCACCTCGGGAGCAGCTATCACGCTCACACTTTTCCTAAATTAAGACCAAGTTAACCAAAATATCGACTCACACTCTGCAGATAGACTCTAAAGGTACAACCACAACTAATGCGAGCGAATGTTTAACAACAAGTAAATAACAGGTAAACATCTAAATCGGACGTAAGCCTCGCAATTCATGTTGAAGCACGTTCTATTTTTTAACCCCCACCCGCGCGATGAAATGAAGAGGGATCAATGAGGAAATATGCCACAACAACAAAAATCAGATGATATTCTATATCATATGATTGTGCGTTCTGTTCGTATAAAAGCCAATCCATGCAAGAGATTATGGCATGCTTCTTGTTATTTTTTTCTTAAACTTATGTTGACTTGTGTACCCACAGCCATTTCTGTCGACTTTGATGTCTCTACGAAGAAAAACATGCCCGCGACATGACGAATATCCACATTGGAGAACTTCCGCGATGACTAAGATTTCACGCATGGTCTGAAACAGCGCAAAGAATTAAATTACACGTCGTTCGCGTCTGATGTAAATACAAAATTCGCTTCCATCCAATGCAGATACTCCTTTAAAGTGTGTTTTTGAATTCAACTCAAACTACGACCAAATTGAGATTCACCACAACTGAATACAAAGATTTTTACGTCAGGCAACCCAATGAACCCCTATCAAATAACAAACACGTCAACAAATTAGAGATGTTGCAGAGAAAACCTGCGATGCTTGGTAGAGTCAAACTGGACAGCACTCTTCTCACATGTGGCCAAGGTAACTTTAATCAGATAACAGCACGGAGCCGGAATCTAACCCTAGTCTCAGTGGTGAGAGACACGTGCACTACCACTGTGCCACCAACAACCCATAAGCGTATGGAACTGCCTTGCTAGTTCCCTTCAGGCTCTATCGCTGTTTCAACAATGTAGATATAATTCAGATTAGACTATTTTTAGGCTTTTCCCCTCCAATAAATCAGTTATGAAATGGACAGGGAATATGTATGTTTTATTGCATCCATAGCTTTTTTGACATAGTTGCTCTCCTGCTGAGGTAAAAGACCTATCCACGTAATGAGTAATGACAACGAGTAGTTTGATATACCTGGAGTTAGAAAATTCTGATAGAAATATGTCGGAACATTAGTTAATTTTACTTAGCGATGGTGCAGCAAACACTTAATTGTTGACAGTAAACATATAGCGAGCCGCGCGTGGAATGCATGCATTGGAAACAAAATTCAACCAGTCCGACATATCTAATTGAGCCTAAACGAAATTATTTTCTGCTCTGCGCTTTACGAGAAACATGACACGAACTCCTTCGGTGAATTTAGAAAGTAAGTATTAATGACAAAGAAGATGTTTGATGTCATACCTTCCCAGCGAGATGACGCCTTGAGTTCTTGACTATCTGTCGCTCGGAGACTTCGAGCAGTTATGGCATTGAGCAAAAACTGCGGTCATTTTTAATGAAACGGCAACGGAATAATTGTACATGTGTTTTGAACAGTTCACTGCACGTTCACTTCCTTTTGGCTATTTGTACACATCCCATGTAAAATGTAAATATGTCTGTTAAGATAATCCCCACGAAAAGAAGTATTGTTCGTTTTCGGTATTTAATGGTGCATACACATCCCCATTTTGAAAACATTGAGAAACTATTATTAGCAATGAAACATTGTTAAGCAGAAAATACTACATGGGTGTGTGGAGATATGGAATTTCTCTTCTCGTGTTCAATTTGATCTGCCACGCGTGGTAGATTTGAATACGAGAAGATAAATTCCTTAATGTAGCAAGCGAAGACTTTTACTGCGGTCACTTCTAATCAAACAACAACGGAAATAATTGTACATGTGTTTTGAACAGTTCACTCCAAGTTCATCCCCCCTTTCGGCTATTTTGACACATCCCATGTATTAAAGATGTAAATATTAAGATAAGCCGCACGAAAAGAAGTATTGTTCGCTTTCCGTATGTAATGATGCGTGCACATCCCCATTTTGGAAACATCGGGATACTATTGTTAGCAATGAAACATTGTAAAGTAGAGAGTAATACTTGGGCACGCGGAGAAATGGAATTTATCTTCTCGTTTTCAATTTGATCTACCACTGCCACTCGTGGTAGATCTGAATCGTGTGCTTTGGCCGATAGTTCTTATTCTCCTTGAACCAGATATTGACTCTAATTAATTTTTGGGCAGATGGTGCGCTGTATAATCATGATATTAAACCATGAGTAAATTTGTAAATCTCGGTTTGATATAATGAAATTACCGTCCTTTATTATATGAAATCATGAGTTTAATAAAACATCATGGTTTGATGTAATAATAAATCGTAACGTTTGTTGATATAAAATTATGACTAAAATGACAACTCATGGTATGATATAAAGTAAGTTGCTTTTTTTATTGTTTGTAAATAACGACATTCTAAGTCATTATATCATATAATTTACGTCAATTCATTTTTTGACACATGGCACTCAATAGAGAACACTCGTTTATCTTTTTCCTCACTAGCATGTGGCTAGTTGTGAAAGAAACGGGTTTTTATCCCCTGTCTAACCTCACAGGCTTGCTTGAACTGCAAACTTTGCGAATCCCAAATGGATATCTGTTCATGTGAAACATAAACAAATACCTGTTCTATCGTAAACTTTCAAAGTTTTTACCCTTTTGACATATTATTGAAGGAGATGAACCCACTGTGAAGCATCAAATTAGTAAAAAAAAATTAAAAAATGCCGACAACGCTTGTCCGTCCACGAAATCCTCTTAATGCAAACTGGTGCTTACAGTATTACACATCCCCCTTTTCAAATTGACCAATAAACTGAAGTGAATTTGTTGATAAATGTCAACAAGCAAGTTAACAAGCTCAAACCATATACCCTTGCACACAGTTTGACGAAACATCGAGAAACCTCGTCAAATTAGCTTTGAAACGATGTTTATGGTAAATATTTAAAACATTTAAGAGGACAAATTAATACAATGTATGTTTGATTCCCTATACGTGGGAGCTGATTACCATTCTCGTTCCAGGATTAGTACATCACATGAACTCGACTCATGGACAAAACAAGGGACTGAAACATAGACTTAAAAAAAATCAAAATTTTAAAACAAAATCAATTTCATCTTACTCAACTTGACCTGTATGTTACCAAACTGACTACTTTGCCCTCCAGACGTTTTCTAACAGCCCTAATAATAATCTCATAATACCCTGAGGATGATTCTGAAATGGAATTGAAACACTGCACATCCATCCTCATGGATAGCGTTAAGTTGTCACGAGAATATCTCGTGCACTTAAATTGGATAAAAACTCGCCTCCAATCCCTGTGGACTCGATAGCTCATCAGGTATAGCAGCGGACCGGTACCCCGAAGATGCGAGTACAAATCCCGCTCGAGTCAACATTTTTCAGTTAACTTCGGCAGTGTAGGTTAATTGTGAAGTTTTCGTTTCATAATACCCTGAGGATGATTCTGAAATAAACGTTAACAGCTTAGCCTAATCACGAGCCAAATGAACCAGTGCTTTACAGTTTACACCTTTCGTAAACGTATTCCAATATTCGATGTCACTCACTTTGTTTTCATGGACAATGGGCCGACCGCATAAAGGTAGAGTTTTTACGACGCTCATCACGCCTCAAAAACAATATGAAAGTGCATTCGATCAAGACGAGCTCCGTTCAACATAGGTCCATTTGAAGCATCGCATGCGTTTCATAACCACATCTCTGATAACTGGGCGTCACGTCTTTTGATATAAACATCATGTAACTCAGCCAGACATTCAGAGAAAAGGGGCATTTGGAAAAGTACGTAATGTTTTACCCATGTTGTCATCATACTTCGTCGAGTGGTGACCAGTGGTGGCGGAAGGTTTCATGAGTTGGGCGGCTAATTACTACCTCCCGCTAAAATTATCAGAAAGTTTAAGTAAACTTTTGAAGTAGCATTTTCTTACTTTAATTTAACGAATAAAAACATCAACTGAGACACAACGTTCTTACACCGTTAGCTACGCAAGGTAAAGAGCAAGTTTTTGATGTAAGTCCGAAAATATTGGGGGAAGGGTGTATAACTGACGAACTATTTACTTAATTTAATTATAGAGTCAGCAATTTAACACTTAATCGGAAAATTGATTGACACTTCATTGTCTGCGCGATGTAAAGTTAGAACTAATTAAATTGGACGTATAATGTGACGCATTAAATGACCAAAGCTGACCTGTGTTTAAGCTAACCTGTGTTTAAGCTAACCTGTGTTGAAGCTAACCTGTTCTGAATCTAATCGGTTATTGATTCTGATTTATGTAATTCACTATAATAAAAAGTGCACAACGTGGAGACTCGGCAAAGAAGCAAGTCATTGTTACCACTTGTAAGGTGAACAATCAAGGACGCACATATCTATTAGACTTCATATTTACATATAACCTTGTTATTTCTTACTTGTTAGATTGAATACTATAAATTAAATCATAATATACGATTCCGTGTCTCGCGTTACAATGTGAACATCCCGACAGTCCAAAGGGCTTATCCTCTTGGTCAGAAATATTGGGGGATATTGCCCACCCCACCACCACCAACCCCTAGCCCCCTATTCCATCGCTTATGGACTGGCAACACATGTTGATAAACACGAGAATTAAGAATATGCCAAGAAAGATGCCGGTACTCTCACCACTCTTCTTTATACTTTCTCTTTTGTCCCGACCATGGATACTTATGTCTATCGACCTGTACCAAGCTATTTGTATTACAACAGCCTTAAATGATAACCTATGCTATATTACGACACGCTAGTCCTCGTCTTGTTGACGGGCGACCTTCGCAAGAAAATCCAGATATGTATGTCAACATAAAATGTAAAAATGTGTTCGGTCTATATTTATGTGTTCGGACTATCTCAAATCTTTCCGCGATGTCAACGGGATATTTCCGTGGGTTATCAGAACTGACAAATTACCTTGGGTAAACACTTAAAAAATCTAATGAGGGCTATACAAGGAAATATTGGCCTCCCATTTTGCCTCCCCCAAATTCGTATGGAAAGTATATCTTAGTCCAATGCATGCCCGTGAGCATACGGTTTTGTGAAGGAAGTTATTTGTAGGTGACGTAGCGGTCTCTCAACCAACCAAAAAGATAAGCAAAATAAATCGAACAATCATAAATTTTATTACTTGTATCTCTCTGATACGACATGCAATGTGATTGGTCAGTAGCAGTCTATATTTTCCAGTATTGCCATCAAATCTCTGAGTGCTGTGGTGAATTTCACAGATTTCGACATCAATGAAGTTTGTTTTCAATTTGCCTTAAAGGTAAGACGATCATTAATTTGGAAGCCTACAAGGAAGATTTAGCGGTCTAACCAAATTGTTTACGAAAATCATTTAATTCCACTCATTCCTTGCCTTACCACCCGGTCTTTCATGATCAAGCGTGAAGTCTATAACTTTTTCCCGGCAGGGTCAGTCTTGTAGAAGTTAGAAACTGTAGATGTTCTCCCGTTAATACCAGCTTTGCTGATGGGATTTTTTAACAGTATAAATAAAGAATTTATTATTATTATTATCATTATTATGTTTGGAAACATATATAGAAGTTTGGAAGTGTAACAACTAGGGATGTGAAAGCGTGTCAGTACGTCAGGGTAAAAGTGTATTAGTGTTAAAGTGTGCCACCGTTTAAATGTGGCAGTATCGAAATGTGTCACTATAGAATGTGTCAATGAAGAAGTGTGTCACAACAGGTTGTGACAGTGTGGAAGAGTAAAAGTGTGGCACGGTGGAATTGTGGATGTTAGCCAATGTTGTAGGGTGGCAGTGAGGATGTGTGGAAGAGAGCCAATGTGGAAGTTTGGCGGTATGCAAGTGTAAGTAAGACAACGTAGGAGTGAAGCAGTGTGGATGTATACCAATGTAGCGCTGCAATTTGGAAGTTTGCTAACGTTACAGTATGAAAAGTTAATCAGTAGGGGAGTGTGTTTTACCAACAAGTGCACCATGAAGAATTAAATAAATTATTCCATTAACTCTGCCGGCGCAATCAGACTTTTTACCATTTTGGCTAATATCGTACGATTTTGCTGCAAGGGGAAATGTCTCGCTGGAAGTGAGTTAAAGTCACATTTCCCATCCTACCGGCGAAACTCAAATGTATGGATATCTTTCAAGCCCAGAAAATTTAAACCTTGCCTTGTGTGAAGAAAATATGTTTGCCTATGTTTGCCCTCTGTATGGATATGTCTGACGGAGCACACCGTCAGACACATCCATACAGAGATTGGGACCTTACCGGAACCACCCCCCCCCCCCCTCCTGCACTCTTATCGTCGTTCCGGCACTTTTGCCATTGCATCACTTAAATACGATAAAACATTAAAGTTGATTAAATAATGATCAGAGAGGTTCTGGGAAGCGCTTATTTTATTAACACATATATTTTCTGGAACTGAGACCTAGAACAGTGAACATTACTTTTTTAAACTTTAATTTTTTTAGGAACGTCATTAAAACTTTGTGACATGTTTGAGGAAGTTGATCGTCCAGGTTAGTGTAGTCTTGAGAAAGACTGTTGGTTGAAGTGACTGACGTTTCGACAGCCTTACCGCCGCTAAGGCTGTCGAAACGTCAGTCACTTCAACCAACAGTCTTTCTCAAGACTACACTAACCTGGACGATCAACTTCCTCAAACATGTTACGATTCTCCCAGGTTCAAACCATTTACATTAAAACTTTGATAAGCATGCATACAAAGTGAAATAAAGGAAAAAGGTTTTTACTCTCTAGTTCCTGAACTATTGTTTTCTATAACAGTATAAATCGATTATGTTATGGGTATTGATTTGAGTGGCATGGAGCTGTCATGTCTGAAATGTACAATATTTTTGTAAATTTTGCAACTCCAGAAAAACAGCTTTAAACAAACAGAATGCAAGTTCGACCTTTGCTTTCCCGAATTTTAAACAACCTTATGAGCTCTTATTAAACACCAAAAGGTTATTTCGAAAATTTTGAGTGCTTACATAAGTGGGTATTCCGAGATGTTGTGGGGTTATAGGGAATTCAAGGGAAATTTAAGGATCATGAAAAAAATTTTGCATGGTGAGCACGTATTTCTTGTGGGCGGAAAGTACAAACTGTACGAGGTACGCTTGGACACGATGGCGGCGAAGTACTTTAGTCGAGCGATTAACTATGTTAAAACTAAAGAGTTCAGGTCGTACTTGATGAGGTAAGTAACGATAATGCTTATATTTATTTTCAAAAAGTCTATATCTCTGATATGTTATCCCTTTTCCTTTCAGCACGGTAAGTCAGTGTTTGTTCCGCTCGCCAAGACCATACTGAGAAGCAACAATTGTCTGTGATATTGGGGAAGTCAGTTCTCAAGTTACTGTAACTGTGGTCATCTCCTTAAACTAAAATACTTTCTGTTTCTTTTATTTTTTCTCCACGTATGGCAGCATTTCTGGGGTCCAGGTAAGATTGTGTAACATTTTGTAGCGTTAACAAAATCGACCAACTTGCTTACCGGTCTGTTTAATAATGAAATATGATCAAAAAATCAGAATTTTGGTATAATCGTCATATTCATTGCACAACCGGCGCCTGAAGTTGGTATTATGGGAGGTTAGTCGTTTCTGAATACACAAGTGAAGATCGGGCATATTCATAGCTGATTAAATGTTCTGATGTTGATGAATGCGAGACCTTCGTCGATGAGTTTTTAACTGAGAAAGTAGGGGGTATTGTGGTCCTCCATGCACGTGATAACGTCGTTTTCATGAAGAGATGCAATTTTGGTTTATTACAATAGAAATCAAGACCTTCAAAACTTACTAAACATTTAATACGAGTTACTGGAATAAGTCTAGGAAATTATCAGTTATTGGAATAGGTCTCGGAAAGTAATTACCCATAATTTGCCTTGCATCAGAAAACTGGTAATTCTTATTGTGTAATACAATTTTGTTTCTGAGTAATTGGAAATGGACAATTATTAACAATTATTGAACACAGATTAATAATTTGTCTTGGCCTTTAATTGGTATTGCATCATATTTGATTAGCAAAACATGCTAGTAAATCTCGACATTTAGTGAAAATCAAGTTCAACAATCATTCGATTATGAAACATTTTTTATTTAACTTTTTTTTGGCTTTCCAGTAAATCATTTGAAAACTTGGCAAAACCATTGGGCTGAATGAGCCATGCTCACCCAAACGGAGTAATGGTATAATGTGCATGACCAGAATATTAATTACTGCCAAAACAGCTTGTGCCATTATTTGAGCATAATGTAGATCTAAAATGTCTTGCCTTGCTTCATATCATTGGCAGGTAATGCCAAGGATATTTTGGGTACATATTCCACCAGTATTTCCAATATTTTGTAATGCTCCAGTCTTGCTACATCCATTACATATTTTCACTTGAGAAATCTCTTCATTAACATAATAAACTGTGATAGTATAAAACACAGCTTGATAAAAACTTGATAAAAATTACTGTGGAAGTTGTGCAAAAATTATGGAGTGCTGGATGTTATTCTTATAATCACAGTTATCACAGCTTTTAGGGCACATTTGGCACTTGACTATCAGGCTGCTTTGCAGCTTACCAGATTTGATTTCCCAAACAGCTTATACATCTATTATAAAACCCTAGTTACAAATTAATGCCATCATACTATTCTTTTATATGGATTTAAATTAGCCATTTGTGTCTTGGTTTTGTATTCATGAATAAAACAAAACAGAATGTTTGCTATTAACTGAAACCAAAAATCTGATTTAAACATGGAAAAAAGAATATATACTGGTTGCTATTCATGCATTACATCTACAGTGCTTTTGTCAGGTATTGGCGTATCAGTACTAAAATATAGATCTTTGTATCAGCATTTGTTTGAAGGTGATATTGCCACTACTGTCCATATTAATTTGGTTGTGTAGTTGATAACATATGATTTTTTACAGAGAACATCAAAAGGAAACAGAAAGTACCGTAAATGAATTTGGTGATGTATCTTGTTATTTTAGCCACAAATTTCTTGGCCAACTTTTCAGACAGAGACTGTTCTTAAGAACTAGAAATGTCCATGAAATTGAGATGGTACATGTATTTAAAACCTTCACCATTTGAAAACTTCTGAAAGCCAAGTTAATTTACTATCATGTATCAGTTCTGGTAATTATTGCCAGTGACATCATTGTAATTAACATTGCTAAACTCATACAGGTACTGATGCAAAATTACAAATGCAAAAGGTTATCATTTTACTGAAGAATCTTCATTTGTATGTGAATCAAGATCATAGAAAATGTAATTATGCAAACTTTGGGCTCAGTATACCACAATACAAGCTTCAGTGTTACATTTTGTATTTAGAGATTATTAGCAAGAACATTCCCATGTTTTTCACATAAGATTACTACAAATTCATCTTGGAAACTTTTTTGTATGTGTATATTCTTTGACATTAGGCATAATGTAGTGGGATAAACTGCTATCAGTACTGTAATAGCTTTTTTTTTGTATCTATATCCTGGCTTTATATCTCCTGATTACTCTCTGTGCAATATCAAGAGAGAATTACATGGTCTATTAACATAATAGAGGGAGTGATAGTTTCACTGTGAATGTGATTATAGTTGTATGAGGCCCAGATATTATAGACAATGAGATGATTTTGATAAGAACACTTGTTTGCACAATTTGTGCAGACAGAACTTGAGTTAGACATATTGAATTTGCTGGGCAACAATATTAATTTTATCATATAGCCAGACTTCAAAGCTCAGATAATTTGTACTGTGGATAACTCCAAGTGAGGGATCACCATGTTTTGAACAATTTAATTTAAATTTCATCAGCCATATTGCAAGTTGTTCAAGTTACAGTGCTGTTTGCTGGATAAAATTTAAAATCAGTTGTTGGAAATATTGATGTAGGTGGTCTTCATGTGATACCAAACCAATCCAGATGTGGCAGGTACTTTTAAAGTTCCAATATCAATTACATCAAATGACTGATGGGAATGCTTTTGTTTATAAGAATTTTTCCTCCAACAGGGAAACAAAAGTGAAATTATAAACAGTGACCATTTTTCTGAAAAGATCCACTATTGAAATATACAGGTCAAACTTAGGGGTCTACTAAAATTATGAACTTGTGAAGTTAAGTTTTGGATGATTCTTAAAACTTGGTGTCATAAACTAAAAAAATTTGACAAGTATTGATTAGTTTTACAACAAATTATTGGCAAAAGCCTGGCTGTTATGTAAAACTGATTGTATATTTACTATAAGATTTGGATATTATATAAGAAAAGTATTGGAACAAATTTTGAGATGTGACTCTAAAATTCTCACCAGATACTGTCATAGCAGACTTGCTTTTTTTTTTTTTTATTTCTGGATAGATGAGCTCAGTACAGCTAACTTCTAGTCAACCAGTTTTTCAACTGACTTTGTTTTGGGGTTTCTTTTCATGTTGCCCAGAAGATTTAAATGTGTCAATGTCTTGCATGTTGTACTGCATCAAAATCTCATCTTTGTATATTTTACTCTTGTCACTAGTTGCAAACTGGGGAATACCTTTAGCAGCTATTTCTGATATGAAAAAGGATCCAGAATATATAAGTGGGAAAATGACATCAGGTATTAGATTTGGATTTTTAAGATGTCAATGCTCATTATTAATATATTCTAACTAGATATACATGTAATAATAATAATAATAGTATTAATACTTTAGTCCATCAGTAGTCAGATTTCCATTTAAAAAATTCTACAATTAAATATGCAAATCTGTTTGACTGAAGACATAACATGCAGTTAAGGGTTATTCATTTATCAGTGTATGATAATTCCAACTTGCAGAATTGAGTAATAACATACAATTCCAACCTGCAATAACATCTTCTAGCAGACATTGTGTCCTACAGGTTTCTGTTTTTACAAGCATTTGGAATTTTATTTACTCACTGATTTCTGTTAGACATACACCTTGTGCCCAAGACTGCTTTTTTAATTATTTGCAGGATTGTCTTAGCTGCTTAGTGTCAGAACATATTTGGTCCTGAAACGGATTCTACACTGCATCAAAATGTACCTCAAGGCAAATAGGCAAAATCCTCACAGTCATTCAAGCAGAGGCCTATGTTGCTTAGGTCCAAGGACATATCCTATCCTTTTTAATTGCCAGGCCATACCAAATTCAATATCAAATCTCACCTGCATGTTATTTTGCCACTTAACTCTGAAAAAAACATTACATTGAATTCTGTTCACCCAATGCTATCAACTCCTACAATTTCATATACTTTGAGAGCTGTATTTTTTTTTATTTAGTGAACAAACTTGGTAAAAATTAGGTAGTACAGCCTATAATACTATATACATGTACATATAGTTTTGTGAAAACAGTAGTTTCTATGCATGTTGTCATTTTTTTTAAGTGGTTAAGGATAAACCTGGGGCTAGAGTTAGGGTAAGAGTTGGTGTTTGGATATGAGTTTGTTTTAATGTCTTCAGTCAAATTTATTGAATGTAATTTCTTGAGTGTCAATTTTTTGGTGTGCATCACGTGACAAGTAACTTAGTACATAATTCTCCACTCTTGTGTATTATTACCAAGGTCTTGCCAGTACTACTACTAGTGTGTCCTTTTAATTTTTTAAGTGAAATATTTTCTTTTTTTTAGCACTGTGTGTATATTCCATGCTGTTCATGAGATTTGCATGGAAAGTCCAACCAAGAAACCTGCTTCTGTTTGCATGTCACTTTACCAATGAAACAGCTCAGTTAATTCAACTGGGAAGGTTCACTCTACATGAGTATGTATCAACTGTCATGATTTTTTTTTTCTTTTTTGAGTATGACTTTCTAGACTAGATTTAGAAGTAACGTGGTTCTAGTTAAGTATTGAAAAACAATTAGACTTTAAAATGATTTTGACTTTAAAATGTTCATGCTGTCATCATGGTGGACACTAACTTGCTTCTAATCCCATTTTTCAGGGTTACATGAAGAGAAAATTTCATAATCTTCCATTTATTATGAAATTTTCATAGGTTTCTTCAATGTTGACACAGATGAGCCTGAAAATGAAGTTGTGTCGGCTGTGAAGATGAATCTATAAAACGTTGTGTTTCTGGTATCCCATAAAATGTTATGCATTTTTATAGCCATAACAGATCTTCATGAATGCAATCTCATTTGATATTTTATCACGTACATCGATTAGCCATTCTGGCCTCATTTAGGCGCAAAAACTCGTGATTTTTCCCAGGGCTACAAGGCTCGGGGAGCTAAGTGATACGCCCTTCTCTCGTTAAGTATTCATTATTTATGGTAGCCAATCCATGAACGCTTACCGCACCACATGCCTGCATTTTGGTACCCAATGAAAACCTGTAGGAAAATCCCTAGAGATCTGGATCACGTTTACATATTCAAATCAGTGAAATAAATATGCAATAAATCAGTGGGAATACTCGTTTGAGAAGCTCGTTGAAACACATTTTAATCGTGTTTCATCAGGGGGCACCAAACACTCGCCACATTTTCTCTCTAGCACAGAATATGCTATCATTGGCCAAATTAAGTAGTGGATGAGCCGGCAACGTTTTTATTTCGTCTTGAGGTTTTCACCACTTACCTTCTTATCGAACTACAAGCCTCATGATTGTGGTGCAATACAAATGGACTTTAAAACTTGATGACAAAAAGGTGACATTCTGGTGACCAGCCTTTCCATCACCGTTACCAAACGTTTTTGCGCGGTTTCTTTTATTAAAAGATTGAGCAAGTCGCAACTATCACAATTTTTGAAAGTGGAACATCAAAGTTACTGATTGGTACACTCAGAATATCTTACAATGTTATCAGTAAAGTTAGGTATGCATTACTCATCTGAAGTTTTCAGCGGTTCCCTTGTATTCGAGGGAATGTGTTTATCAAAGGCACAGTAGAATTTTCCGCTCATTTCAGACTCTCGAGGAGATAAGATCCTGAGTGACGAGAATATGGAAGAACTAATGGACGTTTTTAGGATTTTCTCGGAAGGTTAAGGGTAAAAGAATATGTCGTATATCTTAATGACTGACCAACCAAATGGTTTTATCCCGCCATGGTCTACAAGGTGGTTACATATAGTTTGAGATGGAACTGTACTGCTGTTATACTGTAAAACAAACGAGAACAATGATTTATTTCAAGTGATTTGAATTTACTTCCTTGTATTTTTATTTTTATAATCTGCTGAGCTTTCCTCCCGTTCACCCGGAACGTCTTCAGAGGATAACTAATTGCTTACGGGAAAGCATTTGTCAGAGATATTTGCACAGACCGAGGAACGAAGAAGCGAGGTTTTTGCGGTAAAAACTGAAGGCTAATACTTTTCCGTACAAACCAAACAAACGATGTTAAGGAATTTATTATATGGCTTCCTGGTTCTGCTTTATCGCTTTTAACGTTTTGTTTTGCAAGGTAGCCGCTTAGACTTGCTTGCTTTGTTTTTACCTAAAACTTTGTATTTTGTTTTGCATCCATCCTTCCAGTTTTCTGCTTAAAAAAAAAAAACGAGGTTTAACTACATCATTAGCCGTTTGTTGTTACTCTTTGGGAAAACGTAACTGAATCTGGTTCGCTTGTCGCCATGTCAACTCGAAAATTTTTCCGCCCAAATATCTGCACTGTGCGAATGGTCTTCCCTAACCCTGCTGACCCCAACCGCTGACCCCCATGAAGACATACAGTAACTTGTGTGTCTTTTTTTAGAATTGTTTTTCCAAGTTACTTGTAATTGAAAATACATTGCACTGTCTTTGCAGGTACAAGAAAACAAGCAATGCATCAGCTTTACCGGCTTCATAGGAATAGTTATAGTACAAGATGCTTTAGTCAAAGAATTTTCAAAAACATGTATTTACTGTCTACACTTTAATGCTATAAAGACAATTTCTAATTTTAAGTGGTTATACTCTAGTGAAAGCAAGTTAGTCATAAATTTTACAAGTCATGAACTTGTCATAAAGATTTATGACTTCTCTAGAATATTGTCTCATGCTGAAACTAGGGGGTTGTAGCTCAGTTTTTCAGAGGAATGTTAGTCCAGTCTGATGAAAAATATTAAAGCCCAGCATAAAGTTTTTCTCTGTTGTCAATATCTCCATTGCTGTGGGTCTATTAAAAACTTCATACTGGTATGAAAAACTTTATGCTGAGCTCACGAAACGTTAGTCTATCAGCGGGTCCAGCTATTTTTAGACGCCTGGCTCGCCATGCTCTAATTTGCATGGCACCATTAAATTCGTCGGCACAGACCCAGAGGTCCAGCTCATAATGGTCCCTATAATGTCTGTGTTCAAATTTTCTATTGTCCATCTTCCTGGCCAAGCGTCCTCGGAAAAAAATTCCGTCAAGGGTACGAATAGGGTATGGGAAGTTGGACTTCTGATTTATCAATATTCATCAACATGTAGTGCTCAACGCTGGTGGTTGGAACATTTTCTTTTTTACGCGATTTGAAATCTCTTAACACGTTAAATCGATCACTTGTAGTTCTCCAAGTGGCCTTGGGTCCTACGTGCAGCGCAGCGTCCGTATTAGTATGTATTAGGGCCTGTCTATCCGATACGACTGTCGTATATGCGATTATGTCGTAAAGGAAAAATTCCTGCTTGCTATTAGCTCGAGAATGTTGCAATTGCTCGTGAAGACTCTTACGAGTGAATCGGATGCATCAAAATGAACAATCGTGTACGACAGTCGTATCGTGTAAATGGGCCCTTAGTCGACAGAATTCCTTCACCCGATATTGGTTCCAGATTGAGCAAGATATCCATAGATGTTCTATGTTACGATATGGTCTTACTTGCTGTACTTTGCTTCTCATATTGCTTGGTTATGCAGAATATTTTGTGGAAGTGAAGTATTGTTGGTAATATCTGCTCTAGTTATATACAATTTTGTATAATGAACTCTCTCTAAGGAGAACACACAGGAAAAGAGAGTCGGTATGGTGGTTTGTAAATGTACTATTTAGTATAAAATTTTATACTTCTCGGCCTAATTTTCTGCAAAATGTGAATTTGAGACGCCACATGGGGACGAGAGTGTTTGTAAATTATGTCAAAACACCTCAAAGTGCGTCTAAGAGCTTAGCTACACCTAGTTTTTTCAACATCTCTTGATGTTCTGTAGTTAGATCAAACGGTCCTTTTAGTGTCCGTATATGAGGTGTGGGAATTTTACTGAACGTACAATACGGAAAAGCCAGTGTGAAGGTACAGCCAGTTTTTCTTTAAGAATGCATCGGCTCAAACCTCAAAGTCTGGGATCCGTGTATGACATATACGATCAGACTCCCAAGCGCGTACCTAATATCGCCGAAATTGGATACCACAAATACAGTACTCAATGTGGTTGACCTTTTTCGAAGGAATATTTGAAGCAAAGCGCATTTTCCGTTTTTCACATTACTTTGGTACGCATGACGCGATGCTGGTTCGTCATCATCCAAGCAAAGTGATGTTTGCTTTTTCAAACTTTCTTAGCTTCTTGATGTAAAAACAGCTGCCTGGTTACCCTGGCCTAAATTCGAAAACAAATTTTAAGGCCTGCGTTCAACTTTGTTTCAGTTTGCGCTTTTGATTTCGAAAATGGCAGTATTTGGAATGTGAACTTTTCTGAGAGCTTCGTTCAACTGAGGGTTCAAGAACCATAGCAGACAACTTCTATTGAAATTCTCATACCTCCCATAAACGTTATCAAACCTGAGAGGTTGATTATATCTTATTTTAACATAAAATCTAGGTGGCCCAAAATGTCTAAAGAAGTATAACGTTGAACAATGGATTTAATCGAATATCAATATATAAGTCTTAAGCTTTATTTTCTTTTTTGTGATGATTGTATCATACAAGGATTACAAAGTAATATAAAAAGTTATCGCGCCTGTGCTGTATTTATCAGGTACCATATTTACCAATAAAACGCGATACAAAACCATAATTGCACCTTGTCTGAACTTTTGAAGTGCTAGCAGTTCTAAGCTCTAGAATTCAAGCTGTAATACATCATTGTAGTGCGTACCAAAGAATCCAGAAAGTGACGGCAGAGCGCGATGTCTAAAACTTTCCCAAAGTAGCGCCCTACCTAATGGTATTGGCCCCTGCGAAAGTAGTTGTCAAATTGCCCATTTTAATTTTGCTGTCTCCAACGGAATGGAAAACAGTACAAAACTTAGATTCAACGCTGTCCCCTGTCAACGCTCACGCTACGGGGTCGATTGCAGTGGGGGGAGAAATTTGAAAATTTGTTGATGCATGTTTGTGTTAAGAGCAATCCACACGAGCGGTTCTTGAGGTTTTTCTCATTCTGAAGCATGCGATTGAGTAAACAATTAGCTTTACACAGATGATCCGCAAGTTAATCCACTCAATCGCATGTGTCAGAAGGCGAAATATCGCAGCAAAAATCGTCCGTGTGAACAGCCCATTACAGGTCTAGCCAGCCGCCGTTTTAATTAGCGTTGGGTTTCATAAACTTCAGAACACTGATTACTATAAAATCCAACTCTGTTTATGCTTTATGAGCACATATTGTGACACGGCTCCTTGATTTCGATTGTTAGAAGTTATATTGATCCAACTATTTCTTATTGATTTTTTTGAACGTCTTGAATAAGGAATGTACATGGAACATTACATGGACCAAGTACTTAAAAAATACAAAATGCAAATCATTAACCTTATTTGCATTACAACAATTTATTGTGTCGTCAATATGGTATCCTGGGTAAAATATTTATAATGGTGGTGTTTCATAGGCAACGGATTTGCGTCCCGGATTTTGCATGATCACGGGTAGTAAAATTTCCAAATAAACGTTTTCGTCTTTCCCAATCTCCAGCAAGTCTGTGTGCTGCATCAAATAAAGTTGGCGTCGTCTGATCCATCATCATACACGTGGAGTACCGTGAAACTCAGTCTATTCGCTATTGTCGATCTCTTTCTCCTCACTTGTCATGCTATTTCTAGAAAAATTTCCCTCAACTTTACGGGCCTGAATGTTGATTTACATGACGTTTTGGGGGCTTTATTGAAGGAAGGCTAAGATAAATACTTTCTGTAAGTATTCGATCAGGTATGGCTGTTTTGAAACCATCCAATTGTAAAAGCAAATATCGCGCAAAACAAGCCAATTCGCAATCATGAACATGCTCTTTCGGGAAAAATGCATGAAGGCTTTCACATGCAATGGCGTTTTAACGTGTTTCGTCCATCTGAAGACCATACAAACTGCTAAAAGAGGCGGCCCTCAATGGCCTATAAATCTGAAATTAATAGGGGCCGTTACTCCCGCAATTCGTCTGTATAACACAGCAGTGGCCAACCCGCAACTCTCCAAGATATCCTATGCAGCCCTCGAAACCTCTCTTTTCAAAAAATGAAACGATATTAATAATTGTAATTAACTCCATGTATCGACCTTTCAAGCGGCTAAGGCCGCTAAACTGGTAAACTCTTGTCGAAACAGTCTAAAGTATAGGTTGCTTTTCCGGTCAATGCTCTTGTCTAGACTAACTCAAGTTCCTACTACGTACAGTACCCACGGCCTCAACGACTGGCATGCTCACCGACTATGCGGCCCGCTAAGACTTTCGAAATTTACAATAAGGTCCTTGGTTGAAAAAGTTGGCCACCCCTGGTACAGC
Organism: Heliopora coerulea; assembly: GCA_030142905.1. Taxonomy (NCBI): domain Eukaryota; kingdom Metazoa; phylum Cnidaria; class Anthozoa; order Scleralcyonacea; family Helioporidae; genus Heliopora; species Heliopora coerulea. Next base: position 488,788 of record JASJOG010000047.1, read on the forward strand.
ATTACATTCTAATATGTCCCAGTCCAAGGGTGTGTTTAGTTGCACCTATTACTCTCCTCTGACTGATTTCCTTCAATTATTTGCAGAATACTTGAGTTTTTGGTACATATACAAAATAAACCACGAAGACATCACAAAGTCTGACTTCCTGATGGCGATTATCGAGGACACAGTTGATGAACAGTTGCAGTTCGCATGTGCCAATATTTAGCTGCGTGCTATCCAATCAAACCTGCACCAGTTTGTCACGGATTTTATTCCAAGTTTGGACCCCTCTGAAATGCCGTGAGCTTGTTAGAAATAAACCACTATTTATTGATACACGTACTCGGCGATAAGTACAACATGAGTGGATGAACTGTATGGGATTTAGAAGGCGAGCAATAGTAAATTCCATGAGATATATATTTGAATTGTGAGAGCTTAGATACACTTTGAATGAGAGATGAACGCTCTTCAAGCTCTATCCCCAGAAAAACGATTTCTGAGCCCCAGACGAGGATTGAACCCGCAACCTTCCGATGACCGGTGAGATGCTCCAACCATTGAGCTATGAAGACTGAGATGGTGAACTGAGGTGCAAGTTTGACATACGTGCGACCTGAGCAGAAGCCACTATATGTTAATAATGATAATGATGAGATATATATTTGAATTGTGGGAGCTTAGATATACTTTGAATGAGAGATGAACGCTCGTCAAGCTCTATCCCCAGAAAAACGATTTCTGAGCCCCAGACGGGGATAGAGCTTGAAGAGCGTTCATCTCTCATTCAAAATTAAATTCCATATTGTCCAGACCAGAATATTTCATCTTTCTCAAAATACGTTTGCACCAAAGTGTCCATATTTACTGCCGACTATTTTGGAGTTTCAGGAAATTTTAACTGAGGAAATGGAAGGAAAAATTTATGTCAACCAGGACGATTCTGTGTCCGATTTACAGCTTACAACATGGGAGCCTATTTCTTCTGTGTTTTCGTCATGAATTATTATTGAGTATTTCAACGGTGTGTAACAATTAATCCACCCTGAATTTTTCACAAGAAATTACAAATTATTCAATCTACTCAAATTCTTTTTGAAAATCTGTTGAAATTTGTTCATGCATCAAAGTTGCAAGTTAATTCAATTAAATCACTATAAATCAATTAAATCACTATATGCGCAGTTGGGAGTTAAATGATTAAACTTCATAAAAATCTAGTTTGAATGATTTTAAGGCGCATAGACAATATACCTGTAGTAAAATATGCAAGCAAATTCTTCTGTAAAAGCCATTTTCCACCACGCGAATTTAATCGCGCGAAGCGACTTTTTCTTTTAGTAATAAAACAAAGAGTTTATCGTGGTGACAAATCTCAGTATCGCTTTGAAAAACGTCTTAACCATGGTGAATGACAGTTCTGACTAGACAGTTCTGAAAAGAACTAGAGGAACCAACACACAGAGAGAAAGTATTTACTTTCTAGTATTTACTTTCTCTAGTATTCTAGTATTTTACTTTCACTAGCATTTACTTTCTCTCTGCGTGTTAGTTCCTCTAGTTCTTTTCCTAGCTGTCTTGTATAACCATTCACCATGGTTAAGACGTTTTTCAAGGCGATACTTTTTCTTTTGTCTCAAAGGTTCTCGACTTTAACTTACGAGGTACCTATACATATTACACAAAAAAAAGCGCGATTAAATTCGCCAGGTGGAAATTAGCCTAAACATTATTGTAATCGTAAATTTCGTCGAGGGCTAAATGGGATCAGATTAGTGTCGTTGATTTTTTGCAGGAGCTCTGAGCTACCCAGGAATCCATGGCAAAGTAAAGAGGTAGATCTTCGTCCAGATCATCATCTTCCCTATGAATGGTTAGTAAGAAAAAGTATGCTAAAGTCAGGCCAGGACATGACATTCCTGAGAATTTACCGGAGTTTCTCTTTCTCTCTCTACATCATCGATAAATCTACATCATCAGTAAATCATCTCTACAGTAAAAGATCTATTCTTGAACTGTTCGGCCTGCAAAATTGGATAGGACATTCCTGAGAAATTACCTGAGTTTCCCTCTCTATACTTAGAGGAAATCATCTCAACAATAAAAGATATATACTTGGACGATTCGACTTGAAAAATTGGTTCCATTTGCACGCTAGATTTAGGAACTGCAAAACCCCAAAGTTTTCCTGCCTTTTGGATAATTCAGCGAAAGATATAATTAAAAAGGGAAGCTTTGACAATTATGGACCGTATTCATAATGTCCGCATGTTTAAATATTCTTTTATGTGCATTATTCGTTTGGAAGCAACGAGTCTTTTAAATTACGAACACGAGGACGAGACCAGTGAGATCAATTTACATGGTCGCAAAATATTATTTTTAACAGCTGCCGTTATAAGGCATTTGGCGTTTTTCACGTAGAACCATAAGCATTCAAGAGCAGGGACTGGAAACGCTATTATTGTGGTTTGTTTAATCAGTGATGTGGCTTGTGCTTTATTAATTTGTCCTAATCACCCTTTATGATGAAATTACTATACATAACGACGAAACCAGTACAACTTTTCAGAGAAGCGCTGGAAGTTATGTGAAAGCCACTGCACATAATGACAAATGGACGACATACAATGAAGAAAGCACGATCGTTTTTCCTTTTGACTGCCTAAGACAGAAAACAAACTGGTTTGAAAGTTGATTCAGACGTTTGGTGAAGACACGGGAACATACTGAGCAGAAAGACGGTTATACCACACAATGTTCTAATCACCATTTACCATGAAATAACTATCAGTCTATGCCTACACGGAACTAGAGTACTTCACAAGAGTATTGGAAGAAATGTGGAAGGTACAGCACATAATGAAAAGGTTGTGCACAGCAAGAAAACTACCGCACAAAATGACGAACGGACCACATTTAATGAAGGAACACAGATTGAACGAAAACCACCATGACCTCTTTTCACATAACAGTAGGTGGCTCATGGCCCCTCTAGCACCCACTGTAGCCCTCCAAGCACAAACATTATGCACTCCTCCCAAGTATAGAATTAATGACCTAATATAAACTAATAAAATTATGATAGTAACGTCAAGAAAACAAGCAAAAATTTCTGTAATGCTAAATGCTGGCCCTGGGAACTGCTCCATCCCCATTGCCTCAAATGTCAGCATATCGTGTACGAAGTAGGTTCATTTCTTGACATGCCCCTCGACTCCAGTGTACAATGTCTCGTGATGTGAAGCCCCCCCTAAAGATTTCCTAAAAGAGGCCTTGAAAAGCACCTTGTACAGATGGGAAGTACCGAATGAAATATATTATTTATTTAGCATCGTAGTAGCTTTGCGTGGTTTGTCCTTTTCTTAGTCTTTTAGAATTGAGTAGAAGATATAGTTCAAAGCCAACTTGTCTTCCTTTATCAAGCTTCTCAATATTCAAACACCAGATGAGCTAATCTCACAAATGCACCGCGACAAATCTTGCAAATTGTTGCAGCATTGTGAGCTCAAAATTAAGGCCGTATATACAACACGTTCAAACGACATAAATCTGAATATTCTCAGAAATGATTTCTCGTCGGCGAATCAACTCCCGTGAGCGATCACATTTGGCTAAAGTTTTGGGCGGTCACTTATTGCAGACTCAACTGTATTTATACTTGTTTACAGAAAAAGATCAAATTTGGCTAAATTTATGCACGTTCTCTCTGGTTCAAAGCACTGATAAAAGACGTTTTTGAAAAAGAAAAGTTGGAGAATTTCTTTTTTTTTTTGTATTTCAGATTGTTAGTAATCGATCAGTTAGGCGAGCTATGAACAGATTATTTCACGATAAATCTTCCGGACTGCTGCTCAATCAACTAAGCTATCGAGTCAACTGTAGCCTCAGGCGGAGTCTACACGCAGGCTAGTCAACTGGGAACAGTATCCTCATTAAATCCATTTTAAGTGCACGAGAGATTCTCGCGACAACTTAACGTTATAACTCAACGACAACTTAAGTTGTCGCGAGAATCTCTCGCACACTTAAAATGGATCAACTCTTTCAAGGTGGAAGCTCTCCCTTGGACAAGTAAAATCGTCTCGCGTTAGCCAGAGTAAAATAATCTGGCGTTAGCCAGAGTAAAATAACAGAAAGTCTTACGCCACCGGAAAAGAGTTAGTAAACCTGGAGGTAACCCTTTCAAGGGTGGAGCTCTCCTCTGGACGGGTAAAATCGTCTGGCGTTGGCTAGAGTAAAATAATAGAAGTCTTATGTCGCCGGGAAAGAGTTAAACGAGTATACTATTCCCAGTTTACTCGGTAGCTCAATTGGTAGAGCAGCGATCTGGAAGGTTTATTATGAAATCTTTAGTTCATACTACTCTGAGGATGATTCTGAAATAGACGAGTTACGCATGCAGAGTCGATGTAAGAAAATAAGTGTACATTTCCTGGGATGTGGACGTATCTGCTTCTCATTTCTCACCTTAAATTATGAGTTTTATTTTCAGATGTATTTGTGGTGGTTTTCTCTGTCTGCTTAAGCTTTCTAATTTTTAGCCAATTTCTGGAGGCTTCTTCGTCCTGGCCCAGGTCAAATAACAAGGAGGTGTGACTATAGTGATACTTGATACAATCTGTAATCAGAAAGGGAAAACTAGCTTTAGGCGTTTCAAACCTAATTGTGACAACCCTAAGCATCAAAACCACCGAACTAAGAGAGCAAGAAGCTTGACCATAAAGTAGCTGCGGAGTCTTTGAAAGTTTTTGTTCATGTGATAAAAAGTTAACCAATGAAGTGTGACAAACAAAAACAAATTACAATTATCACATGACTCCCTTTCGTATAAAACCTAGTGTAGTTGCTATTCTGGTTTCAGAACACGTTTCACTCTCTGACGAAGGGCCTTTGCTCAAAACGTTAGAATTCTTATCGACCAGTCACGACAGTAACCAACTTTTGAATTTCTTAAGATAATTCACAGTTATACCTTTGAATGTAAAATTACGGCAATATTATACTGTGGTCGATACGACATATGCACGTGGCATGCAGCTTTACTACAGTCCAAACGAGAATATAGTCTTAAGTAAAAATGTAGTTTACCAGTAGGTCCAGTGTAAGTGTTGTCTGGGTGAAAGACCTTTCTGTAGTGACATCAGTTGTTCACGTGAACGGGCAAATACTATCTATGTCGAGGTTTTGTATTGGACTACTAGAGCTCAGTTCAAGTTGAAATAAAGTTACGTTCGCTTTGACTCTGTTTGAGCACGCTACATATGAGCAACCAGATAATGACTAAAGTTAGTGCAAAACTAAAGTGTAAAACTGTCAATAAAATGCTATCCCCAATCGAATTTATCATTGTTGAGTATTTGATAAAAATACTAAATGGTTCCCGTAATTAAGTACGGTAATTGTTTTTATTGGGAAATGCAGAACTATAAAATGTCCTGGAACGTGTTACCTTTCTTCAAAGCTATTCATCTAAACTACAAAACAAAAACAAAAAAATTGGAAAAAGACCCACTGAACTGGTCAAAAAAAACCCACTCTCTACGTTCGAATGTCATTAGTATTGTAATTGTAATTTACTAACCAAAAAAAGATAAATTTCTTGGGGCCAGAACCTGTGAAACAAAAAAGAAAAGGGAGGGAAAAGAAAAATAAACCAAAGGCAACCGTAACAAACCATTCCACTGATGGCTTACCAGGTTGGCAGCTGATACTTTGTGCAAACAACAGCAAGGCTTCCTGTTTTCTTCCGAAGGACTTCAGTAAAAGACCTTGGTTATTGAACACCAGTGCCTGCAATGGTATAGTGCATTATACATCATTAGAACAAACCAAGCTTTTATGAAATCTCAGACGTTCCTTGCGGGAGCCAAACTCGGGACGATGGTAAAGGGATCATGGATTAAAGAATTCAATGCTGTAAATGGAAAATTCTTGAAGGACGTCAGAATTTCACTATTGGAAGGAACAAACTTCACGTTCTAAAAATGTGAAACTAAGTAATAGTTTTCTTTAGAATGATCGCTCAAATTTCTCTGAACTTCTGCACATCTTTTTTGTCTGGTAATTACTTTCGTATTTGCCATAGGGCTGACATACATTACATATATTTTATACATGTATTGTAATTACTATATAATTAATATAATTCGCTTTTATCAGGTGCTAACTAAATATTGAGTGGCTATGCTATTTACATTTATAGGTTCGGTGTATTTGGTTTTACGTCACAACATGCGTTATCATGTTACTCTTATGTAAATTATGCTAAATTTATAAATTCCATTGCTACGACGTCATTTGATGTATTATCTAATCTAAGTATATTTATATTTAGGATTTTCATACATGATTATGGCTAAAGACTGAAAGTTCTAAAAAACTATCTTTCCGATGAAATTATCTAGTTCGAATTTAAATCAGGTTGAAATAAAGTATCTCGTTCTTTGGATGGTTAATCGGTTTGAATTGTCACATTGATATATCAGCATTGTCTAGAAATCGCCGCCGCGGTTTCAGGACTCTGGTCCGTTATCAATCCAAGTTCGTTCCGAGCTGCACTGATGAGCTGTAGTACAGCGAAACGTACGTCTGCAGATTGAACATATATACGCTCCCACATTTCGATGTTGTTGAGCACTCTACGGATATATGATAGCCAATAGCGTTAAGCAATGCCCACCGCTCGAGTAGCGGTTTGAGCACTCTGGTCGCTTATCAATCCAAGTTCGTTCCGAGCTGCACTGATCAGCTGTAGTACAGCGAAATGTACGTCTGCAGATTGAACATATATATACATTATATATATTATATATTATATATTGTTGAGGCGAGGCCTCAACACAACGGGCCAGCGAAGACGGTTTTGAGACTGGGGACGTCGAGCGAACGTTTACATACACAGTTGCTTAATCTACTTTTCTTTAAATCTGGATTTTGACAGTTTCTTTGTGTGAATTTTAGGATTTCCGACAGTTGGTAAGCTCTTTAGTTGTACTTTATTACTTGTGTTCATTTTATATGTATTTAGTTTGTAATGAAAGTTTCTTTATGCAGTTCGTTCGTGTACCTGTTTATATTTGATAAAATAAAACGACATAATCCAACATGTAGACGTGAAATTCGGATTGGAATACCAAAATTATTGAACCTTGAAAGGTATACGCCATCAAGCACCTATCCATATATTATACAGCGTGTCCATGAAGTCTCTTTACAATATAAAAATTTTATTACAAAGGCAAATGATTAGATAAATCTGTGGAATTTCTTATAATATGAAGGGTAGATATCGAAGTTTTTTTACATTTAATACACTTCTACATGGGCACCATTCATTGCACGAAGCACACCAAGACGGTATTCAATTTCTTGCCATGTTCACTGTAGCATAGCCTCATCTATGGTGGCAATGGTGTCAGTAATTCTTTACTTCAGGTTGTTGATGTCCCGTATCTTTGATCGATACACGATATCTTCAACATTACCTCATAAAAAGAAGTCCATTGGAGTGATATCTGGGGAACGAAATGGCCAGGGAATTGGGCCATCCCTTCCAATCCATCGTTCTGGAATTGTTTGATTTAGAAACTCACGGACACGCAGTCCCCAATGAGGTGGTAAACGTAATGAAATTGAAAAAAAAAACGGTAATGTAATTAAAAACTTTGATAACCATTGAGTACATTGAATAAATTTAATAACATCTCACCGTTTGCCTTTGTAATAAAATTTTTAAATTGTAGAGACTTTATGAACACCCTGTACAATATATGTAATAGGGTCAAGTAACTATGGCTTTAACTAGAACGTAAGTTAAATTCAGTAATTTCATACATAAGTATTAGCGGCACTGTAACGTCGAGACTATTCTACCTAAATGCTTACCTTAAGTTTTTCATATTCTTCAATATTTGCTTTCATTTTTGCATCACACTTATGGATTACGTTTGAACCTACAAATGTAATACTCTGAGTGATCTTTCATATTTTGGAATTCGCTCTCCGGTCTCCTTGAGGGCCACGGGTTTATCAGTGTAAACTGTTGAGTGTAACCCTCTTGAAATAAAGTTGTCTATTGTCTATAGTTTTTTCAAATTTTTTGCAACCTGTCGTTGTTATCACACATTAATTTCCAAACCTACCCATTTCAGTTTTCTGTCTTTTACTGTCCGGTTCACATGACTGAACTTGACCTTCGTCGCAGTCACAGGGATTGAAATATCTCTTATTCATCACCTCAAGAATCCTAACACCAATGAATAAGAAAACACTATGTTTAGTTGAGCAGCTTCCATGTTCCATGATTTAACGGTCTTCTGACGTAGTCCATTGCCATGCTACAATTTCTAAGAACAATTGATTTTAGCAGCTAACTTATTTTAGAAGTGCATTATAGTTTTGTCTTTGTTTTTTTAGTCATCTAATATGGTGATGTCACACTCACGTCATCAACATAAGGGATTTCGGTAAGAAAATAATTTTCTAATATAATGGGAAAATTATGGGATTTGCTTTTGTATAATAAAGTTATGATGACGTCACAACAGCATATCATTGAGTGATAGTACTTTACGCTCATACCACGCGCTGATTGTCGATGTTGGTTCTCAAAGTTCTAAACTTTTAGGAGTATTTAAGTTAAGTCTAACATTCCTAAGCAGCATAACAATGTCCGTGATAACTAAATAAGTTCTGAAACCGTCAAAACTGTCACTAACTATGGAAGCTATTATGTTTGAGTGGCACTGGTTTGATTCTATAGGTTCATTGTTGGATTATTAAGCAGCCATATTGGTGGTCTATGAACGAAAGAACACATCAGTTTCTTTCGGCTGTGACGTCCAAAATGCTCGCCGTATTTTTGTCTTTTGAATATCCAGAGATTCATTGCAACCCTGCAACATCTTATCTTAGTGCCACAATACAATAGTTTCATTCTTTTCAACTATATTTTAAAGAGCTTAACTAGCAAACAGTTGCTTCTTACGAACCGTTCATAACATTCGTAAGCTTCGAGTGGTTTTTGAAGTTGTGTCAATGCCTCTGCTTCACATAACATGATTTCAACGACTGACTTTGTTTTGAACCAATTATCTTCATCTTCCAGCAAGCTTTGTTGCGGTCTTTTCGCTGCGGTCCGTGATGTTTCGTTTGACGGAAGTACTACAAAAAAGAAATAATTAGTCCTTTGTCCAAGCAAAACCAACATAAAATGCACAAGTTTTTGTTATTTGAAGAAAAACAAGGACATCTTTGTTGCCATACATGTACGAGTAAGTCTGCAGTTAATTCGGTAAAGATGAAATGCCGTATGTATGTATGTATGTAAGAAGGAGCACGATTAGGATTAGTAAGTAATAGATACAACATAAATGACCAAACTGTACGATATTTACAAGGCAAGCCGAAGACGAACCATTGCAAATCCCACATAGTTCAGACACAAATATTGCATCTTTCTTAAAGTGCCAATACATTTAACTGTTATAAAAATTTCACATGTGAAAAACAAACAGAATTGGAACGTTTTCACATATGAAATTTTCATTTCACTTATGTCTTTTCACATTTTAAATACCTAATTCACGTGGGTAATGAACTGGTTCAAAACTTCACACGTGAAGTCTTGGTTTAGAAGAAAGCAAATTCCGAAAAACAAGGTCATCTTTCAACTTAAGATTTAAGTTAACAACAGATGAGAACTGTGAAATGGTGATATTTCGATTTTATTGCAAAATCATCTTCAGACCAAATGATTTTGGTCTGAAGATGATTTTGCATTTTGTTTTTAGAAATTTGCTTTCTTCTATATTTTTCGAAGCTGTCGGCTGGTCAAGGTTTTTGAAATCTTGGTTTACGAAACATGTATTTCACATATGAAATTGGATGTTCACATGCGAAAATTAATTTCACATATGACATTTTCATTTCACAAATGGAATTGAAACTGTTTGCATGTGAAACATTACTTTTACAGGCGAAATTGCACGTGAAATTTGTGTAAAGGAAATGGCCAGGTACAGAATATCTCATGAAATGTTTCGATTCATGAAATATTGTGTTCATGTTACCCTGAGGATGTTTCTGAAATGAAAATGAATGGCTATATTTACCGACTACCTCGAAGTTTGAGGACAGAAAATCGAAGGAAACGTTTATTTTGCAGCAGTCAGCAAAGCAATTTCTTTTGTAGTTTCTTTATGAATTATTAAGGAGTATTTTGATGTGAATTCCAAATCTGAAATGTACACCTAAATATCAAGATGTTGCTGTATATAATTGCTTGAGGTCTTATTGGGTAATTGGCAGTGTGAAAAACCTGTATACCAAAACTCGTGTATTAAATTGGAATATATGATAGACGTCCATGTCGACCATCTTTACCTGGTCCTTGTAGCAAAATTTTCTCACAAACTGTTATAGAATCTTCATGTCTACCAGATTTACAAAGAGCTATCGCACACTCTTTAAAGACTTCATCCAAACTGGGAATTTCAAACTTCAAAGAAAAAAAGAAAAAAACGCAGGGTTCAAACTACCATTTGGATACACGAGCAGACTAAAAATTCCTCCCCTTTTGTGCCTTGTTGTTGTTGCTTTTGTTGTCGTTGTTTTGTTTTATTTTGTTTCTGGGGTTTTTTTGTTGTCGTTGTGGATGATGTTGTCCTTGCTTTTGTTGTTGTTGTTGTTATTTGTGTTTTTGTTATTGTAGTTTGTGTTTTTGTTGTTGTTGTTTCTGTTTTTGTTCTTGTTGTCGTTTCTGTTTTTGTAGTTGTTTTCCTCTTGTATCCTTGAGGCAAAACAAATCATGGATCAATTGCAAAAGGCTACCAAGACACCATTATGCATTGCATTGCGTCAATGACGAAGGACTTTTCCAGCATTTTTCAAATTTACGAGATTAGTCAAGTCAGTCTATATTTTTGACCTCACCTTCCAAACATCTGCTGGTTTGTCACTTATCACTGCAAGAAGATCTACATAGTATTCAGCGGCCTCTGAGTATCTGAAAAAAAATTTTAGTTGAGGACATCTTGGCTGAGAATAATGCCCAAAACGTGTAAGTACGTGGATTTAGAAAAACCTGTTCTGTGGAAAATCTTCAAACATGGTTTTAAACCAGGACAAACTGGACAGCGCGACCTGAAAACCTACTTCCAGTTTTCATATTTTTTCCATTGGACAAAAAAGTCGTTCTACCCGATGCCTTGCGGTCCTTGCGTTACACTACACGTAACGTTACGTTACGTTACATTTCAGGCCGTTGCATGAGGTATGTTCATCCAGTCAGAAAACAAGAAAAACGGAGTTTGATACTTGGTATTTATATATATATATGAAGAGAGGATTTAATACGATCATATTTATATATACGAAAAATCTGACTGCCCCAGCTGGGAATTGAACCCAAGGTCTCCGAATCTACGTATCGGTGCTCTGAATTCTGAGCTATTGAGACACGGCTAGGCACATGTGAAAATTTCTGACTGTCCTAGCCGTGTCTCAGTAGCTCAGAGGTCAGAGCACCGATACATAGATTCGGAGACCATGTGTTCGATTCCCGGTTGCGGCAGTCAGATTTTTCGCATATATAAACACTGGGTATTCTTAAGAGTTACACTATTCGTTCTCGTCGCATATGAGTTCATAGCCAACAAAATGCAAAGCTTCAAGCTCAGAAACGACGAGATCGAAGGGTGCGGCTGATTTACTTTCTAGCCAATGCATTTATAAAAAACAGTTACATCACTGTTGAATTACTTGCACGGAATCAAATAAAGAGTAAAAGAACGCACGATGAAGTCAAAAAGGTGGATCAATTTTACATTTTGGCATTGTAGAAGAGATTTAGCATTCAAACATAATTTCGTCAAAATCTGGCTCAAAACACACAACAAGATCTGCTAATTTTCTTTTCGGTATTCATAGCTAGAAAATACGAGGGCTTTTTTCTGTTTATATCCGTTATTTACTTAAGAAACAGCCATTCTTCTGAATTCTAGTGTCAGCTTCATTCTGTCCTTGCTTCTTGTTCGAGGAAACGTCATCAGCTTAACTCGATAATTCAGTTAGAGTATTTTTAAAGTAGAACGGAATTCTGCCTGAATTTAGCCTTTTAGTCAAGTAAAATTAACATTTGGTTATATCCATTTCGTTTGCTCCCATTTTTGTTTATCACTTCAGACTTTTGGTCAGCGGAGTAGATTACGGGTGAGGGTGTGACACCCCTCCGAAGTTTGCGAAAAAAATAGAAAATTCGGGCAAAATTCGGTAAGGTAAAGTAGGTCAAAATCCCTTTTGGTTGCTAATTTATATCTAATTTACGTACTGGGGCTGAGGAAGTGAGGGTACACCGTATATGACTTCGATTCCCGTCAAATTAAATTCAGGCAATTTTTGAAAGTATACAGTGTTCGGGCAAATTAAGCTGGACACCCCCCCTCCCCAGTCAAAATGGGTGAACTGCGCCCCAGCGTTTGGTATTGCCTTTCGACGAGAAACAGTTTGACCTATACGTTCGGCTAAGAACCGCATGACGCCATCTCGTTTTCGAGCTTATTGGCGAACGCGAAGCTAAGTATAGCATCCGGTCATGCTGTGTAAATTTAACATTACCGTATTTATTCCAACACGCCCTGGGCGTTGATTGAAAAATTGAGCTCTAAAGGGAGGCTTTTATTAGAGAGAGGCGTTTATTAGAGGGGCGTTTATTAGAGAGGCGTTTATTAGAGGGGAGTTTATTTCAAAATTTAACATTTCAACCTAAGAATCAGAAAATGTTCGCACAATGTCTATTTCACCGTCATCATCGTTAGTAATAAAAGATAGAAAGTCCGTTAACTGCACCCTCAACATCAGAACGAGCGATTAAGAATAGGGGTGCACCGGATATTGTATCCGGCCGGATATTCCGGCCGGATAGTAGGGTAATGGGACTATCCAGTATCCGCCGGATACCGGATAATTTGCTTTTCTGAAGACAATTGTCAATTTGTGTTACTTGTACCATACTAACAACAGACATTAATATAAGAAACAACGTAAACTCGTGTTCTGTTCTACCGTTATTTTTTAACAAATAAACAGAAGATAATCGTCTGTTACTTGATAACAATCTCAATAAGTGACACATATTGATGCGCATAACAACCATTTTACACAAAGTTGTTTGTAGTCCCACTCTAGTTTGTTATATAGTGGCATTGCCAGAATTATCTTGCATTGTGATGTATGAAAAGGAGTTTCATCTTCATGTTCATCTTCAGTTCTGTTGTATTTTTCCGCCATTTGCAAGTTGCAACTCGTAACTTGTCTAATTAATGCTTGTAATAATTATAAACGCCAGCGAACGAGTAATGTTTTAAAGTAATTACTTGCAAAAACAGACAAATCATATTTGAACTTCAGTGTAAAGTTTTAATTTTTCTCCTCTCAATCCAAACCTAATTTGGGTAATAATTAATTGATTTGTGGCAAGTGCGAGCTTTTTATCCAAAATACCTGTATCCGGCCGGATTTTTTTCAATTATTCGGTAATTCCGGTATCCGGCCGGGTATAAAAAAACACTATCCGGTGCACTCCTAATTAAGAACAAAAAAATTTTCATACAGTTCAGCAATGAAATTTTCACTCAGTTTCTGTCATCGCATCAGACTCAAAAAAACGTTTGTCACCTGCGCCCTCAAAATCCTAGTCAGTGATGACCTTGAAAGGATCGGGCCTAACGCGTTCTTGCAGGACTGGAGGTCGAGACTGGAGCTGTCTCGCTCCAGTTTCACACGGCTGTTCTTCCTTGAAACAGTGAATGAAATGATCTTCAGATCCGTCGACGGGAAGGTTAAGCGAGCAGGTTTTGAAGGATTTCACAATTTCACAAACGGGCCCATTCGGTTTATTGGGGCGCGTTTCTTGGAAAGGGGACGTTTATTGGAGAGGGTGTTCATTAGGACGGGGCGTTCATTGGAGGGGGGCGTTTATTGGGAAGGAGGCGTTTATTGGAAAGGGGGCGTTCATTGGAGGGGGGCGTTTATTAAATATTTTCATGAGTTGGAGGGGACGTTTATTGGAGAGAGGCGTTTATTAGATAGTGGGCGTCTATTGGAATAAATGCAGTACCTAAATAGAGTAACAGGTCGTGCCATGGAAATTTAAAATGATCAACGATATTCAGGTATAAAGCCACATGCATCCTCCAAAACAATAATTCCTTTATAAAAATGCAACAATCAGTGGTGAATTTAAGCATGACTAGAAATTGCAGCAAAATAAGGTTAATTGATATGTTTTTGTTGATATCTAAATATCGTACATAATTTTATAGTTACATAGCATAATCCTGTAACGATGCATAGGTAGTCTCAAATTTGCAAAGCATGACCAATTGCTATGCTTAGCTTTACCACTGTTCAAGTTGATGTACTAGGCCTGTATCAGATTGCAAGAAAGGTCATATAGGATATCAGATAATCCAATGAAACAATAGTATTTGTAACCAAAGTATAAAAAGGATCATCGCTATGGGTCCCAAATTACTCATATTCTCGAGTGCTTCCTTCAATGCTTCTAGATGGAAAGCGAAGTAACTGAAACTGGTTAAGATCTGTGTATCTCTCTTTTATCAGTACCGTATGAACTATACAGAAGTATGTGCACGGGTTATCCATTTTTAGCATATATCTCTCAGGTGAAGTGTTTTTTTGCTCAATCTGATTGGTTCCCCTGTCTCGGAATATATCCCGCGCACTATTCATCTCCCAGCAAAACAAAATGGCTTCCCGTTTTATTTCAGTTACGGAAGAAGAATTTTTTTGAATAAACGAAGCCGCCGTTCCAATCAATTCCAAAAATTAAACGAAATTTGACACTAAGATATTCAGAGGGATGTTTTTCTTTTACTTTTTAGCGACAAATGCATTCAGGATGTGTTTAAAATATTTTGTTTACAAATTACAAGAGAGCGACAAGCCGGCCTTCAGTAAAATTGTTTCAATAATTTAAAAAAGTATATGTGTGTAAACAAATACTCACTTTGGCGTCGGTGAACAGTGTGGATGTCGACCTTATTATAGGAAATTAACGCGTGTATTAATTGACATATATTAAATTTACGGGACTTAAATTAGCGCGAACGAAGGACAAAATCTTCCAAAATAAAGGAAATTAACGCGAAGGAGCAGTTAACATATCCGGACGTAGGAAATTAACGCGGATGGGACAAAGAGAACATTTTCGAGATGAGGACTGCAACAAAAATTTTATCAACAAAACCGATTCTCCACATACATAACATAAAAGAATAATTAAAAATGAGGGTTAAGCTTCAGAATTTCGGCATCCCGGGCATTATTTACTGCATCCGTGATGCCAGCTGATCACCAACCCGTCAAAAATTTTCAACTGTTTGATTGAAGGATAGGAGTCAGAATGAGGGTTCAAGTAACATAAATTAAAGTCGTGGAAAATTACGCTCAGAAAAATCAACGCGACTAAATTAATGCGAATTAAAATTCGTGTTAATTTCCTGCAATAAGGTATATTATGTTTATATCATTTGAATATACATTAACGTCGGTTACCTTCTTTGATGGAAGCAGCTATGAGCAATCTTATGTAAAATAACTGGACAGTTAAGCTGTGAGTTATGAACGTCGCTGCTTTGAACACAATAAATATCAGTTGAAATAAGTAGATGGCCCTTGTAGACAACATCACCTAGAAATTGCAAAAACACAAACATCAGAAACGGGAATCGGTATAAACATGGTAAGGTGAAAAGGTGCGGAGAAATCAAACTTGTTGGACTGGTGAAAAAAAAGAAAGATCCAGGTGGAAATTTGAAGTTGTCAAGCGCATATGGAAACTAGTGATAGGACAAAAAGTGAGCGTTGATAAATCCATAAATTTTATAGATTTTCCCGATTCGAAAGAACGTATGTCAGCGCCGTTGCAGAAGTTGTCTCATTTTCAAATTTGGGACCATTCGTCCCAATGGTATCAATGAAGGATTTTCTTTTGATTTAATCCCTCGCAAAGTAGCAGTCTAGAATGGACGGATAAAATTATTCGCTTGTGCGCTTTATTCCTTAACCTTTCCTGGTCCGTACCCGACTTTTTAATTTTACTCTGGTTAACGTCAGACGATTTTACTCTTCAAGGGAAGACAGGAAAGGGTTAACCTGCAAATTTTGGAGGACTTCGGTTACGTAAAGCCAGCTATCCTTTTCAAAAGAGGAAAATAGCTGTTAGATTGGTGATGGTGGTGATTATAATTTAGAGACTTCATAGCAGTAAATAAATGACAAAAACAATGAAAGAGGGAGATACAAACGAAAGGGTCGATGTGCTACCAAGTGATAAAATGGGGTGGTGCAATTGCAAATTAGACAAAGTTACACCTATTCTTCCCTGATCACCTAATATTCTCGCAGTGATCCCAGCAACAAAGTCAACATTGATCTCTCTTGCTGTAGGAGCAACATTATTTGAATTTCGTCTTGCTAAAATCTAAAATACATAAGAATTCTGAAATTTAACAGGTGTGTGAAATAGGTTGGCAGACATTTGAAAAAGATACACAAAGTCAAACTCTAAAATATATTAATTTCACAAAATGCTAGGCGTGAAGCTGCTCTCGCAATGGGATGGAAGCACGGACGGACGCACGGACAGAATGATGCACTAACGGACGGGGCGGATGGACGGACTGACATACGGACAGAGCGACGGATGGATGGACAGGGATAGACAGACGGACCAACATAGGGATGAACTGACAGACAGACGGACGGATGGATGGACAGATAGACAGGGAATGACATACGGACAGACATGCAATCATCATCCAGAACCACAACAAAAAACACGATTTTACGTCACAGACGTAGTTATATTTAACTGTTACTACCCCTGTACACCAAAGATATTTGCATACAATAGATTCCTAACCTCTAATATATATTTCCAAATGGAAATTTCGCGGTCAAAATATGCCAGTTCGTGGTACGATTTTCCTATATTGAAAAGAGCTTCAACATGGCCAGAATTTGAAGCAAAGGACTCTCTGAACTTGACTAATGCAGTATGGGGTTTACCCTTGGAAAACAAAAACATCAGAATAAGTATTATTTAAAGTAAAATTCATGACTGCTCACTGGGTTCAATTTGAAAATCATAGGTGTAATACACTGCAGCATATTGTTCTTCGAAATTTAAAGGCAAATACATTTTATGAAATCTATCCCCTATCACTCCCAACAGTAAAATAACTACAATTTGACTTAAACGTCTGTTTCAATATTTTGTTCTCCATTGCCAAACTTACCAATTTCGCACACGCGCAGCCTAATATATTGAGTACTGTTGCTCTATATCCTTTGTCTACCGATGATTCAAGTATTTGTTGAAGAGGCTTAACAACATCACAGTACTGTCCATTTTCATATAAAATCAGACCTAAAAGCAGTTTTGAATAATATCAGGATGAGGAAGCAAACAAAGTGGGCACTGTACGCCAAAAATCCCTGGCAATCTTCCAAATAACAATTTTACTTCGAAACAACCCTAGCTGGTTTTTATACCCGTCCTTTTCACTGGACTCTTTCCTGTATTTCTTCTTCATTTCATTATCCCTCCGGATTTATTTATTTATTTATTTATTTATTTATTTTCTCATTCCTTCACAGAATATTCTGCTTAACAAATATGTGCCTTTTATTATTCATAAAATACGACCGAAAAGGACAAAAAAAACGTTAAGATCAGCAGTCTGTCAAACTATGTCGGTTTCGTTCTGTAACATTACACGCAATCATTGATTTTATAACGCCATGGTAAGAAATAACAACTTTTATCCAGAGTGTTCAAACGTCAAACATAAACACTGGTTGCGCAAGTCGAACAAGCGGTGTGAACAGAGATACAACTTCACCCTGATAGCTCCCTTGCTTTATAAGAGAAATAGATTTACCAAACGGAAATCTTAAACTTGTCAAGAATATTAATGCCCAGCATAGAATAAGGATGACAGGGGATGGATGATTAACGATGAAAGCATTCTAAAATCCATCCTTTTACCTAATCCTGTGCCTATGACTCCGAACTCCTGTTCAGTGAAAGTTTACTTATTAACAAGCTTAACCCTTCGCTTAATGGAGATACTGGTCCAACCCCTCGGTATCTGTTTTAACTCTCTTCTCACAACCATTTTCTGTTTTAGGTATAAGTCTTACATTTTAGTTCCTTACTCTCATTGGTCATACTACTGTAGCTCTTTATTTTCATTGGATTTTCTAGTTAATTAAAATCATGTCTCTAAATATATTTATCAATCACCGTGACTTTGTAGACAGTCTCTGAAAATGTTGCAAGTTTAGCAAACAAAACGTCAAATTCTATTAAATATTTTTATACTGTTTTGTGTGTGTGTGGCACTTCTCTGTATTCTATGCTGGGCATTAATGTTCTTGACAGAGTCCCTTGCTTTATGGTATTACGATATGCCCAGCTTGTCAAAACTCCCGCACTAAAATGGCCCTCACATTTGCGCTGGTAGATTAAATACGTCAGTAAAATCTTTGATTCTAGTTTTTATCCTTTCATTTATTTTTTTTACAAGCATTCTCTTTCTTCATTCCATCTTCATCACATTTTTCTGATGTCATTTCATTACCCACTTCCTCAACTCCTCAAACCTTTCCCAAGCTGACCTTCATATTCCCTTCTTTATTCCCTTAAACCTTCTCTCTCTGAGTTCCAGAGATGTTCAATATTTCGCTTCTTTCGTTTTTTCGTCTGCTGTCCAGAGTTTAGGCTTTCCAAATTTAAAAACGGCGGTAAACAAATTTCGTTACCGCCAAACCATATTGGCGTAAACAAAGTTTCGTTTACACAGATCAGTGTTAAGGTAAACCAGTGAACTGTAAAAAGACTGGAACGATACCTCGTTATGTCTGACCTTACAACTGAGTGAAGCCGACATGGGGACAGCCATGTAGGCCAAAAACACGAGTGGGGAAAAATGTACTGAACTTTTATTTTTCATGGACAGTTAATTCTAATATGCAGTCTTAACGACTAAGAAAACTGTCAAAAAATCCGAAATTTGAGTGAAGTTTTTCACAATAGATTGCGTGTGTTATCGCGTAGAGGACTGGGATGACCTCCAAATTGACCCACATGTCAGCCTCCATGATGGCTTCAAAATATAGTTTGCAGGTATCGTTCCAGTCTTTTTAGAGTTCAATGAGGTAAACGTATTTATTCCACCATTACCGTAGACATATAGGAACGATGGGTGACAATAACAGTTTTAAAATAGAAAATCATCATATTAAGGTAAAGGCTTTTGTCTGTTTAATGTCATAACATTTTTCAATAGCTTACAATAAATTGATTGATTGATAATAGTACTCTACTTCGGTCAAGTCGTCCAATAACCAAGCTAAAAGCAACAATTTATTATTTCCACAGTCCAACAAATAAAACTTAAATAACAAAAATACTATGGGAAATGTATTTTAGGTAAAGAGAAATCGTTATGGTAAACTAGGTTTGCAGTAACATAAGTTTCGTTACCGCAATTTCTTTGGACAGCCTGGGGTTGACAATATTGTCCATTCAAATAATTTCAACACAACAAATATCTGAATAAATTCGGAAAAGGAAATTTGGCCAGTTTCAAAAATCTAAGTCTGAAATTTGTTCCTAATCCACAAAGTATACCTCACGCATCCTGTACCTTTCATCAAAAGACTGGGAGTGAAATCTGGTCTCCAATTCAGACAAAAGTTGCACTGTTTCAGAGATTCTTGCTTGTTGTGGTTGAGAAACGAGGCATAACACAAAGCAAGATGACAAGCTGGAATTAAAACCTCTGCAACAGAAGTAATAACATGAAGTATTTACTCTTCTGCTCACTTGCTTTGCCTGACTGTGTTGCCATCCTAATTGCAGCACTGTACCTTTAATATTATATTTGTGAACATCAGTCCCGTCTTTCATGACACTAAAAATCAATAACTTTTCTTTCTAGATGAAAGACAAGTGTGCAGATATTCATATATAAAAGATCTTCATCAAAAACAGCTACAAAGACACAACGACGACGACAACCACTAACAACAACGACAACAACAAAAACAGCAACACCAGAAAAAAACGTCAACAACAACAGTAACACAAACAAATATAAAAGCATTTGTACTAGAAGTATTGCATCATCGTCAGACTCCCATCTGCTTACCCCAGCAAGTGGTTCTGTTTCATGGTGACGAATAATCACCTCAAGCAACTGTTGTGCATCATTCACTTAAGTAAAAAAACCCAAACAGGTCAAGGTAAATAAAAACATTAAAATTATTTTTAATTATTAGTGAATTAATTAGTGAATTAAATAATATTAGCAATCTTGTGGTACTTTACCTCGGCAATCAATCAGCCAGAATAAAGCAAGAAGCCAACATGACCATGCCAGGGATAAACAGATATGTTCTGAAAATAACAATATGCAGCACTTCAAATATAGTCCAATAATATTTTTAATTTATACCTCTCACGTTCGTTACAGTGGCGTATCTACATACGGGTCTACCGGGCTAGACCTGCATGAAACTTGCGTGTGCCGGCATGGAATATTGCAGGCAGATGTGGACAGATTATCAATAACACTTTTTTTTCGACTGTAGTCAAAATAAACGACAAAGATTTTAAAATACAATGTGGTACGTAAATTTAATATGTTAATATAACTGCATAACTCCGTTCTGAGACATTACGCTTCGAAGAGATATTATGCTGCGATGTAATATGTTACATTACTATTAAACAAACAATTTCCAGTATTCGTTTTCTTAGGTAATATTTCCATGCCTCATGTTCGAAGAGGAATGAAGTGACGTGACGCCTCACGGCAAGTAGCCTGTTTCTTCGCATGAAGACATACACTATAGAACAGCATTTATGGACAATTCAGTAATTTTCATACAAGTGAACATGCTTCTTAAGTTGTAAACCTCGGAAAACATTTCTGATTCCACGACAGGAATCGATACCTTTACACTCCGATCAATGTTGGGATGTTCCAATCACCTGCAATGTCATTGACCGACATTGACTCAGTACATATGTAATGTATAAGAGTTTAACGAGTTCTATTATGTCAGTTATTAATCAAGTATTAACAATACATGGTGGGGCTGCATGGTGCTATAGATGAGCATCTCATTTGTGACCAGAAGGTTATGGCTTGGATTCCTGCTGAAGACGAAATTTTTTCTAAATATTCAAGCTTACGAAGCATGTGCATTCATCGACATGTATTTACATTAAGCAATTTTACACCGTTTTAAATAAATAGTACAACTTATTTTGAGCTGGAATAGCCATAGTGTACCTGTCTTTATTTTATTGTCACTAGACTCCCAGAAGAATCTGATTTGATCCAGAATGGACAGCTGACTACGTTCTTGGTTGGATTTTGCACAAACGACACTTCGACACACTCCAGAGAAAAATCAGTGAAACATCAGTCAGAAAACATGACACTCAGGACAGTATACCGTACATCATATTAGAAAATAACATTTACTGGCCATCTGCTGAGGAATTTACAACACTAAGACCCAGATGATGTCATGCATGTAATCTATATTAAGACCGTGGTTATTTGTTGTAAGTTAATCAGTCTGATGATGACTTTGTAATAAAGTCGAAATATTACTGATTCCCCCAATCGTCTTGATTTAACTTAAATATCCAGTTTTTAAAGATGCTTTTATTCGGATTATGTTTTGTTTTATATTTTTCCAAACTGTCGACTGGTATTGATTAAAGTGCCTAACTTCGAGTGTATAATTACCTCTCTCAATTGTCTGTTGGAGTTTTGTTTGGCTGATGCCATATCCACCAGGAATATGAGCTTCGCTGGCATTCGTTATAAACACAGCCAATGAAAAATTGAAGGAAACGTGAAGTTGAAGAGATAGCACGTCATGAAGGCAAGGTAAACCTGATTGAAAAAAGTTATGAGGAAATTTAACAGTATTAACTTAATTATTTGATATTTAATAAATGTCAAATTTCAGCTGTAACAATAAACTAAGAACAGGTTCACTGGACGGATAAAAGAGTAGGGTGAGCGGACGACCCTCGGAGGGGCATTCACTGACTTTGTTGAAGGCAGACGTACGTGTTTAAAATTTTAAAACAGAAGGTCCATCGGTCATATCTATAACCACAGGATATTACCAATTTAACATTCAAAAATATTTACAACTTATTGACAGATCGTGAGGTCTGTACTAGTGAAATATCGGATCGAAGGCAGCGAGTCGAGGTCCGTGCAAAAACAGAGGTCCGATATTTCACTAGTACAGACCGAACAAGCAAGGTCAATAAGTAGTTTATTATATGGCTTTACTAAAATACAACTGACAAGTGTAAAGGTAGAGAAGGTCTAATAAACACGAGTAATTCTTACGTCGTTTGATGTAGAATTTTATCACCAAATTCATTCTACGTGGTTACTTTTCCTTTTCTCATCGTAATATATGTTCACTTCACATATTGTCAAAATTTTGATTTTTGATCCCCAATGAAGGGGCAATACGGGAAAAATCCGACCGCTTATGAACCAATCAAATTGCAGGACTTCCGTATTCGCACCGCTCGCTGCCACAGCCATATAGTAATTACTACATATTGACAGATCGTGAGGTCTGTACTAGTGACATATCGGACTGATGTTTTTAAGTACAGACCGAGATGAGCGCAGCGATTTGAGGTCAGTGCAAAACCAGAGGTCAGATAGCCTTGTCAAGAATATTACTGCCCAGCATATTATTCTTAGTAGCATTGTTGAAACAAACAAAAACGAACCAGTTGATAATGGAAACAATTTTTAATCACTAACGTTTCGTTACATAACCTGTATCATCATCAGAGTAAATGATAACTATATACACGTGTCGGAACTTTTATTATCGTTTTACGTAATTTTTTTAATTTAATAATTTTTGTAATCGTTAAGCTTTAAAAGTTCCCGACTCGTGTATATAGTTATCATTTACTCTGATGATGATACAGGTTATGTAACGAAACGTTAGTGATTAAAAATTATTCCCATGATCAACTGGTTCGTTTTTCTTTGTTTCAACAATGCTACTAAGAATAATATGCTGGGCAGTAATATTCTTGACGAGGCTACGATTCCCGCCTGGTGTTTCAATCGCTTCGATTTTGACAAAGAGGTCAGGTATTTCACTAATACAGACCGAACAAGCGAGATCACTAAGTAGTTTATTATGTCGCTTTACTGAAATATAAACGACAAGTGCAAAGGTAAAGAACGTCAAATAAATACTTGCAATTCTCTCATCATTTCATATAGAATTTCATCGCTAAGTTCACTTTACGTAGTTACTTTTCCTATTCTGATTGTTCATAAAATACTTACACTTTATACAGTATATTGTAAAAATTTTTAATTTTTATTTGACAAAAGGAAGACTTTTTTACATTCCCTCCGAGAGGGCAATACGGGAAATATCAGACCGCTTATGAACCAATCAAATTGCAGGACTTCAGTATTGGGGCCGCTTGATGCCACAGTCATGTAATAAATAGTAATATTAGTACACGCAAGAAAAGAAAAATAACAGAGTCACAATTTGCTCACAGGTAAACATTTGATTACAGTTGAACTGTTTGACTGAACTAATCAAATAATTTTTTGTTTGAATTTTAAAGGACACTTTGCCTCTTGCTTCAACCCTTTGCAAAAAGCAAGGGGGAGCACCTCACACAATCCTGATTATGAACATTACAAAAATTTTACACCTTGGATTTTTTCAAGCAAAGAAGAGAAGCCATGAATGACAGTCATAACTTTTCTCTTGTCATCAGAGTCTTTACTCTCCTAAACAAATAAAGCAGTTAAAAAGGTAGAGAAATGTACATTTGTGTCAAAAGACAGGTATTTGACTAAGTGAAAAAACAAAGGGTGTCAAAATAAGGTGCAGTTTGTCTGCTTTATAACTTCTTTTATGAAGGTCAAGATATAAAAGACAAGGAGAAATGAGTAAAATCAAGGAGTTGCATATACATTATGAAGCATCACTGAAACTGCATTCCCAAAATGGCATGAAGTACAACATGACTATGCCAAATTTTTAACCACAAGCCCATTTATTTTTTGGCCTCTCCATTTTATAAATCAATGGGAATTAAACCAAATAAGCCAAATTTCCAAGGTTAGTCTGTTCCAATGCAAGCAATCACCTATCCTATAGACCATAGGATAATCACCTATCCTGTAGACCATAATAATTGTGCCCGGCATTTAGTTTTAACCAACTTGTTTCAGGGTTTAAATAGAACTCCTGCCTGGAAGTAGTTTCACGGTGTTTCAGCATTAATTCTGGCAAGTAATGCAATGACATTGGGTCAGAAGATTAATGGCTCCTAAGACTCCTAAATTTTAATATCAGAGGTCTGTGGTCCAAGGTGTTTCCTAAAATTCTCCTTGGGTAATAGTCTTAGTAGCAGTCATTCGTTAGCAGGCTGCACTGGCAGACCCAGGGTTGGGGCACAAAGGGCCAGGGTCCCCTCTTTTGAACCCTTAGAAGTGCCATAGCTGTTCAATTTCACAATAATGCAGGGGGATTACTCAGCAGAGAACAATCATTCCTCTCTGTTGTAGAGGCTGTATTAGTGATGAGACTGTTTTTAAAATATTTCTTTGAATATCTGACATCCCATGTAGTGCTTCTCAAAATCCTTTAATGCATCGCTTATCCTTCGTAGCATTGCGTCTTTATAGCTGGCAAATATGTCAAGAAAATAAACTTATTACTGCAATTCACTCAAAGGGTTTTGGACTTTCAAGTGGCTTGGCACTGTCTGCTATACATAGAGATGAGAAACCTCTCCCCCAACAAACATGTTTCACCATGGGTACCAAAATAGGCATATCAAAATCTTGGTAGACTCTTACTTTGTCCACCCCCATTTTTCACAAATCCTAGATCTGCCAATGGATGGAGCAGTCCTGGTTTGGCTAACCATACTGGGTTTGTGTAAAGGTCCAACCCTTATTTTTTTCAAGCAGCATGCACATATCATATAATTTCCTGGAGTATTTCTCCAAGCCCTCTTGTACTGTGACAACAGCAACAGCAAATCTCTTACATTTACAGTATTTACCTGTAAATCATAATTTGCATAAATGATTTACATATTACAAATAAAGAAAAGCATTACAACTCTTAAATGCCAGAAAAACCCTTAAGAGGGCTAAAACAGTCAGGGTTAGCAGAAGTAAAGTGTTTGCCATAAAACCAGGAGGTTAGAGGGGATTTATTTACAACCTGTATGGGAGTTGGTGGGTTAAAATATCATATTATCAACAATAAAAAGAAACAAAGTAAAATGTAAGTCTTCTTAATGCTTTTTTGTAGAATAGGATTACTCACCAAGTATTTTATCACGAGTATGTTATTTTCTACTATCCATTGTGACAACTCAAATAATTCAAATTTTACTGGAAAAAAAATTATAGTACTTTAAAACAGGCAAAATTGTTGAATAGAAAATGTGATCTATGTACAGTATTAAGTTCAGTTAAAGCCAAATAGTCTGAGCACTTCATAAAATCTTTTAATGAAATACAGGGAAAATGAGTTGAGCTTTCATTGTACTACAGCATCACTAGAAGTAGTACTTCTCAACTCATTTTATCTTTACTTCATTACAAGATTTTATAAGGTTCTCAGACAATAGTTTATTTGCTCTCAACTGAACATAACCCATTAAGGGGTAAGGGCTCACTTTAGTATTTTACTCAGGTTAACACTGGGATCTATTTGGAATATATGTAAGTGTCTTTGCATGACGCTTGTGTGGTCACAGGTGCTAAGATGCCTGTTTTTCAAATTTGACTGTCTTTGACTGTCCTGGATCAAAGGTCCTCTGAAGGACTCTTTCTGACCATCTGGGCTCTAGTCTTAAAGGAATTATAAGTAAAAGAATAAGCAGTGATCAAATAGTCAGGAAATTTGTGCCCAAACCCAAACACAGAGCTCAGATACCACCTTTTCATCAAGAGTCCATGTCTGCATGGGCACAACTAGGAATTTCTAAGGGCAGCAGTAGGATGGTATGATCAAGGCACTGCAAGGGTGATTTTCAAATTGATAATTTCATTGTAATAGATCTATGTGGCTCCAGGAAATGAGCACATACGGCTGTCATTAAAAGGGTGCATATACAATTTTCCACTAAAAGGGTAGGGGTTGTGACCCCCTCAAACCCCACTGTAGTTGCACCCCTGGTCAAGTTATAGCCAGAAACCCTGAGCAAAGGTATTAGGTTCAGATGTGGCCAAGTGGTAACTGACAAAGATATTGTGACCAAGTTTTTTGATGATGCTCTAAACAAAATCTAAGATGATTATGAATTATCTAGACCACTCAGATTATGGCATTAACTTACTGATGTCCCTGTCCCTTATTTCTGGAGCAGGATACCAGGCCTTAGCTTGGTACCCTGCTTCACATGCCCAGATGGGTTATGCTTGAGCACAATGCCTGGACACGTGTCTACGCAGGCCCTTATGATATCTGTGATAACGGTCTATTTGTTCCGATTAAGTTTCTTAAGCTAATATTAATATTACGTTCTATGGTCTATCCATTTGTAGAGGAAATTGAAAATCCCACCTTTGTTCAAAAGTTCGTGAGACTTGTGCAACTTTCCAAGCTGAAAATGCATGTAAGCCGAAAATAGTAATGTCTGGTTTATATCGCTGTTACTCTGGCTTTCTCTTGCCAAAATCGCGTTAATCTCTCTCAAAGCGCCTTCAACGTCACAGTCAAGCCATAACTTTTCTGCAAGGTCCATTGAGTAGTATACCAGTATTGAATACTTGGTGTGGAGAAAAGGATACCAGAACCTCAACACGTGCTCATTTTTGGTATTATATGATGGAAACTGTGACTGAGTCAAAACAGAACCTGGTGATCGTTACCGGGTGTCAAGTACCAAAATGGCCATGTTTTTCACGATTGTTCTGCCATTGTTTGGCGCCAAAACATTGTTGGTCCCAGATCTCCACGGACTAGGGTTTCAAAATCTAAAAACAAAATGTCTGGAAGTAGGAGAGAACGAGCGTTAGCAGAAAGAACATTAGTTTGCTTGTTACAAGCTTGCCAGGGACACAAAGTAACTGTTGAGCTGAGAAACGAATCTTTTGCTGAAGGAACCGTAGACCTTGTGGATGGATACATGAACGTTAATATGTCCAAAGTCGAGCTCACGAAGATCAATTCAAAGACTGTTCGCTTGGAGGAGTTATTCATTCAAGGCAGACAGATACGCTATGTTCATATTCCCGATGAGATTAACATGAGGGATGCAATCGAACATCAGCTTAAGGCTCTGAGAAGTACAAGAACTTTCACTGGGAAGAAAAGCCGAAGAACACTGGGTCGGTAAACACGTCCTCAAACGTGGACCTGTTGTGATGTAGATCACTGAACGTGACAAGTAAACCAATAGTCATTCCTCATACCGTGAAAAATTTTGCAACCATTTTGTGGATATGAGAAGTTGTTGGTTAGAATTTTTATAGACTTTTCTTATCAGTATATGAGTGAATATTGACGTGGTACCAGTACTACCAGAACGTACAACACTTAGTTCACAGTACTCGATTATGCGAGTCACATGATTCATGGGCATTCTCACCTTTAAGATGATTATATGTATCTGGAGTAATTGTAGAACAGTTATTACAACCATGAAGTACGTCTCCAATAGTGAAATTTTTACAGTTACCATGGTGAAGACAGATCAGAAGTTTTTCCTCATTTTCTCAACTAACCCAACTAAGACAATTTCTCTTCAGTTATCTTTAGTTGTTTCTAAAAATTGGTATATTGATAAACAAATGGCAATGCAAAATGTCACACGAGATTGTCAAGATAGCCATTGTTAGTGAATAGGAAATAACTTGATTGCGACTGACATGATTTCAATAAAAACAAAAAAATAAGCCTCACAAAACACAAAGAATGGCCAGGTAGAGAAGGTCAAGCTTGCCCAATCAGAGCACATATATTACACTTGCCCTGTTTGCTTGATTTATGACATTTTAAAGAAATTTGCTGAGGCAAACATTGAAAATTTTAACATTCATATTGATGTTGACTGTGTTTGTGATAAAATGACAATTCAATAATACCACAATCTATGCATATGTGCTGAGTTATATTTAGCTAACAGTCCCGTTTTCCAAATTAACTACTCAAGCTCTTTGTTGACTCTTGTTTTCATGGAGTGCTTGAGGAATTTGCAGAGGGGCCAGAGACCTTCATCAGGGAAGGTTAGCTTGTTATCATAAATTAACAATTCCTATGAAAACAATTTCCAGTCTTGCCAAAACTATAGAATCCAAAAAGGCATAAGCCATGTATATGGTATCACCATAACACCAAATCATCTTGCAAGAGGGATGTAGCAAACGAATCAGGAGGTGTGGTGCAAACACACTTCTTTCCTGGACCCAAAATAAGTTATGAACACCTGTAATCATGCTAAAACATTGAAGTTTTCTGAAACAAACAGTTCAGACTAAAAGCTTTTTAAGTGTTTTGAGTATTTGCAAGACGTTTCCTTGCTGTTACTCCACCGTATGCCAATCAAAAACAATTTGGTAGGCAAAAACGCCCCCCGTACGCCCCTGTCCTGTAACGAATTTAAAATATTTCGGAGACCATGCCCCAATACCCCCGTTTTAACCCCCTTTTTGGGAACACCAGTCCCATATACTCTATGCGTATATTGGTATCAGGGTCACACTATAGAAAAGGATAAAGGACTTTACATTGCTGTGGATAATCATTGGACGTTCGTCAACCTCAAACCTCAGGAAAACGATTTCTGAGCCCCAGACGGGGATCGAACCCGCAACCTGATAATGACCGGTTACGATCGTTTTTGTGAGGTTTGAACTCGACGAACGTCCATCGATCATCCATGAATTAATAATTCTGACCTTCCACATCCAAAACAGGATCACTGTACTATGCTGTATTATAACCTGACAGCTGAACATCCGCACAATAGGCAATAATGCACACGTGTTACAACAGTGATTGAAAAGGAGAATCTGACTAACGAGATCAAAGTATTGTGTCACGCCGCACGACTTTTCAAACGTTTTTTTATTTTGTCTCTCCTTTTCGCAAGGAGATTTATTAACACATCCAGCTTCTCGCAAACGATGTATTCGACAATGGCTTTGTAACGTTTCAGTCGACAACGCTCCAACCACTCGAGAACATTGAAAGACCATGTAGGTAACATGGTTACTGTACAGATGCAACAACAGTGAACAACTCCTGTTGGCCGCTTCGTCAATGCTAAGCAACGTATATAAAACAATGGCCTGGCTGGATAAGTTAAAATGATTCTACAAAATGGCTTTAGTTGCCAAATGTTTGATATGGTTAATTTTCTTATTGACAGTGACAATTTATGGGTTATAGTAATGCATTTCAAGTAAACTTTGGTTTCGCTGATGTTGTTCAACGTTAGTTGCAATGTTGTTACGATTCACAAGATTCTTCCGTGTGTACGTCCCGAATGACCAGGTGTTGGACTACTCGGCTTTTGCCTTTGGTCTGTGTTGCAGCGAAAAAGTCAATTCAGTCAAACTCTCTGTCTCCGACGTCTTTAGGATCAAAAGAAAGCAAGAAACTGGGACCATAGGAGATGAAAAAAAGGAATAGCGTTTTCTTGTCTCTTAATCATAAACCAGGTCTTTGATATTATATCGCAAAGTTTGTCTACCAATTAAGTTACTTTTCTTTCCGAGTCAGTAAGAGTAATAGCCATTGCATAAAAAGTAAAAGGCATTGCGTAAAACCAAAAGTCAAGATGTCCATACTGCAGGCTAAACTGATTTATGGCCTGGCAAAGTCAAGTCATTAAACTAATCTGATGATAAAAAAAAGAAGAAAGAACCCAAAAAACAAACAAACTAGAACATTTATTTTACGGTTTCCCTGAGGAAACAAAAGTTTCCTCAGTCTTTAGGTTCATATGCCAACTACAATTAAAACATTGCTGTATCAGACTGTGAACTTCAGTGTGTATAGCTTGGAACTTCCGGCCACTCTACAACCGATCGTCTTGAATATTTCTCGGGGTACAGTCTTTTCTTTTGACTATGAAGTTCAAGGTCGACGAGTTTAGGGCTTGGTACCGTGCTTTTCCATTTATCAAAATCTATCTGCGAATAATTTGACGAACGGTTCACTTTTTGCCTGAAATAAAAAAGTTAAAAAACAATTTAAACAACACTCCTTGACTAGGTATAAAATGACGGAGCAAAGGTAACCTTACTAGAAGGGTCAGCCCCACCAGAAGGGTCAACACAGCATCTGTTTACATGAGGAGGGTCACCCCTGGGGATATCCTGTCCCGTCGAATTACAGCGGTTGCTAGGCAAAACAACGTGGCTTTCTTCTTGTCCTGCCTCACTTGTCGATATACTGCTTGACGTACTTGGTACTGTCACCGATTTCGACGATTCGATGGAGTTTTGGTCATTTCTATCACCTTATTTCCCAAACAGTTGTGGCCTAGAGGACCACGTTATATCTTTGTCCGTTTCTGTGAGGTTTGACAGATGAAATTGACGAAAAGACTTAGCAGTGTCTCGTGAATCTCAACCGCGGGAAGCCATCTTCAAGGTTGGTCGACATGATAAGATAGTCCCCTCCTGGTGGGGGCAGCCTTACCTTGAACGTTTACATACACTAAACAAACAAAAAGATAGCTCTTCTTGTAGGGGCACCCAAGCAAACTGGTAGTGTGACCCTAGCTCGCAGGTAAACAGAACGTTAGTGTAAGAAGATATTTGATTCACAAAAGATAAAGAAACTCTATAACCAATACTAATCCTAATCTTAACCCTACTACTAATCCTAACTAACCGTAACCCTAACTAAATACATGTTATAACATTTCTAATTTTTCCTTCCGTTGCGTCTCAAAATCTTCCCGCCAAATCTCACTTTACTTGACTATTCAGCCAGGAATACTGGTCAGGATCCAGGTGTGACCGCTAAACTGCACACTAGTCAAAATGATGTTTCTAAGAACGGCACGCACCACGTACGAAAGAGTTGGGGATCATGTTCCCAGGTGCCTTATGTGAACAATGTATGTCTATTCGTTTCATTGCCGCTGTCTTGTAGCCCGCCGATAGCCTTTCCGAGTGATTCAAGGAGGTTATCTCAAAGCGGCCTGAAACTTTCTTCATATAGTTGCGAGCTCCATTTTTGCAGTATTCTATCAGAAAGCTAGAATAAAATCTCAAACCGGTTAACCTAACTGAAAATCTCCATGTAATCGGCCCTTTACAGAGTCACAGATCTTGCTCTGTTTGTAACACATTATATAAGAATTTGCGTCAACTAATGAGTGCTCATCGTTCTTTCAAAGCTCCTGAATGTGGCTATGGAGGGATGCGCAGATACTCTCTTCTTGTGCACGCCATTGTAAACAACAGCTGGATCCCCTTATTACGTCAGCTGAATGCAACAGAACTACCAGAATACTTTGCGGTTTTTTTCATTTCCACATAAACACTGAATTCCCAAAGCGAATGGACAGACCATTGCTTAGACTAACGTTACAAACAAGATTTCGAAAGGCATCCTGGGAGTTGTATTCAGCGGAGTAATAAAGAGAACCGGCAATTAATGAGCCACTAATATATTACAATGTGTTTCACTGTCAGGTCAATGTTTACAGGCCATCGAGGAAGGTGGCGGCTTTTTGCGATTTTTCAGTTAGATCACTACGAACGAAATTCCCGACAAATCTCTTTTGACTATAGCACTGGCTTTCTGTATTTTAGTTCTCTTGTTCATACTTTTTAGACAAAACTCAAAACATTTCAATGACCTAACGAAGCAACGATGAGGAATAACTGGAAAAACTCACTAAGAAATAAAATCTTTTCTTGAAGCGTCATTATGCAACGCACTCAGATATTTTTTCATGGGTGTTGAGGAAGGGTGGTAGACGGAAGTTGTCCCTCAACATCAACTAAGGGAAGACATTTTCCATATTTTTCTGAAACTGATTGATAATTCATAAAACAAAACAAAAGAAATACATAATTAATCAGTATTTAGAAATCGGAGGAAGATTACAGCTGAATTTTGCCAACTTTCGGCTGGATTTTCGCCTAAAATACTAGTTCGTTCGAGAAGTAATTTGCAACCTCGAAACTCGTTGAAAAAGCTCGGCTTCGTCCCGTTTTTAAACTCGTTTCTTTGTACTTAGAAATCGGGGAAGAACACCGACTCGTGTTTGAAATATTACGTCACGTATTCGGGTCGAAAAGACTTTTTTCTGGATACAAAATGTGAATCAAAGTTCATTCATGGACTTCTTTAACAGTGAATTGAACCGAGATTTTTGTTGGCACAAATTACACTTGATTCATTTAACCAAACAAATGTTGTTCGATTACACCTTTACATTATTACTGTATGGTATTACGTCAACCAGTTTAAACTGCCATCCGGTAAGCTGGTATTCCATGCAGCCTACCTGCTCAATCAGCTAAGCTTGTAATTAAGTGATAAATTTTACCTGCTTTTTAATCTCGGAGGACTGTCAATATCATGAATAGGCATCCGTAACCAAGTTCTGCCATTGGTTTTTTGTCGACCAAGAGGAACAAGTGGTTGAGGAGGAAAATAAGAATTCCTTATATCTTGGGCCGTACTTGTTCGACCTGTTTTGCACCTTCTTACGTCCTGCTCTTCAACTATTCTCTTGAAGTCTTGGAAATGTAATGGATCATCTAGACTATGTACTTTGGCCTACAACAGAAGCAGACACTCAGATGCTGATTTAAGTTTAATCTATTCTTCCAACTGGCTAGTGGGCCTTCTTTTAATATGTTAAATTTACTTTTTTTTGCATAGTAACACTTTGAGTGGGTGAGCTTTCTCTTTGGCTAGTGATATCGCCAGGCGTTAGCCAGAGTATAATCGTACAGGTCTCATCCTACCGAGAAAGATTTAAGCAGAATGCATATTCAGGGCTAGGCTTTCTCAACCATACATGTAGCCATAGCTGCCAAGGCTATCTAAACTGCAGGAGAAGTTTAGTTACACGCGGAGCCATCCCCTATCAAGATTTTGAAGACAGCTCCATTAGAGTAGCCAAGGAGGGAGGCAAGGGGGAAGTTGCCTCCCCCCCTCCCTTTTCGTCCTGACTAGGTCTGTTGGTACAGCCAGTACATTTGTCGGTACATTGAACTTGTCTGTAGCGGATTCCGTTCGCTTTTGAATTACATAATAAAAAATTGTTAAAAGCTCGGGCGAAGGTTAAGTATAGGAACGGCGTTTGACACAAAATGTTCGTTTGGAATTCTGCTCTTTTTTTAACGGACAAAAATGATAGATCCGGTCAACCTTCAGAACAAAGTGGTTGTAGTAGTGGTGATGACAGAACATATGTTGGCATAAATCATAGCTCACGTGATGTGTGCACAAATCGAAAATTTAATACCATTATACCATATTATAAATCATTTCTATTTTGCGAGAGCTGGAAAAATAGAAATAATTTATTCCTTTTTCGCAGAAAGAAGCTACAGAAAGATGATAGTGTAAACTTAGAATGCATACAATACTTGATGTGTTGTTGCTGTCGTTAATTACTTTTAGTGTTTGATTGATGAATCATTGAAGAGAAATTTTGTGCTTGTGTTTATTAAATTGATACATCTGTGCAGCTCATGTTTTTTCTGCTCTCGGTTTGATAAACTTTGATTTTTTCTTAAGTATATTTGTCGGTACATTGGTCTAAAATTTTTCCCATTTTCAAATTCCAGGCAACGCGACTGGACAGCCCTTCTCCCCCACAAAAGTTAGAAAACAGAGTCTTATTACTGAAAGAAGGAAAACTTCAGCCGTCAAATGAAATGTGTTACATCGTACCATAATATTAATATAGAGTGAATATTAAAACTTAAACACATTTAAGTAAAAAGAAAGAAGCAAATTCATCTTTCTGTTAAGTTAAAACAATTATGAACAATGTTACAATCAACTCATTTCAATATAGCGCAATAATAGTGAAAAAAAATCGGAAATTTCCGATTTGACACTTACGCGAGAGCCGAGAGAATATCCAGAAAACATGCAAAGGGTGGGGGAGTGCAGAAGTGAAATTCAAATGCGGGAGCCTTAGTAGATCTGTGTAGCTCAAAGTCATTGACTACTTATGTCAATAAATTTGCATCGTATACCTGTATTGAATACATGCCAGACCATCAAGGCCGAATTTTGAACAAAAGCTGGGGCGTCTACTTTAGTACATGTGATAGTTTTCCGCTTATCATTGTCCACTTTACCTTGAGTGGGCCAGGCCTTGTACTGTTTAATTCTAATGGATCATATTCCTCAGGAGAGTAAATATCCAGAAATACCATCCCCTAAATCAGCAATTCATTATTTATGTTAACTTGGTTAACCTGACCATCATAATGAAGCATCAAAAATTAATTGCATGAGGATTAAGTCCCAGGTAAACATCAAATATTAAAATCAACTTAAATTTTAAATTATACCATACAATCTAACAGAGGAAGGATCTTCTTGTGTAATATCCAAACATTAGAGATTAGGTGAAACCTAATTTTAAAAACTATCACTAATGTTCATTATTGAAACACACTTTCAATTACCAAATCAAGCAATTATTTCATCACATGATAAAACATGTTAATACACTTTATAAATGAATATACAGTAAACATGTTGTATGTTTGAAAATTGTATTTTTTAAAGCATACACAAACTCACATGAAATCCGGTTCGCAACCTGCTTCAATCAACTTCCATATCTCAATTTTCACAAAAACATTTCTGTTCATACAGATCTTCCATATCTGGCAAATCCCATTAATTTAGCTTTATTAGGGGGAGATACCAAGGGACAGTTGTATTTATGATAATCAGAGTTAATTGGGGATTATTAGTTAATCTATTCTTTCAGTAACATAAATATATTTTGGTTGACCAGTTCAATTAAACTTTCATTCAAGAAAACATTTGAATCCAATCCATTGGGTCTATCAAAGAAAATCTGATCTTTCCTAATTTGTTTTATGTCAATGCAGAAATTGTCCAAAGTATTTTCCTAAATCTGGGATTAAGTTAATTGTGTAAGTATGTGTTTGGAATAACTAGACCCTAGAGAGAAGAGTTAAACCCATCTATAAATCCATTTCTATTTACAGCATCTGCATATTGTCTGTTGTTTTGTCCTCTGGCTCATGCAAGAAGAAAATGTCTTTTCTTCTCCCCAAACGGAGGCATCTGCACAGAAAAGAATTCAGCCTCTAGCATTAACTTTTTTCTGTCCAAACATGTTTTTGATTATTTGACTTGATAAGAAAGACACTGCAGCCAAAAGAATGGATGACATTAACATCCAGTCTGGAATTTGATGAATTTTATGAAGAGCAAAAATGCAAAGCTACATGAGAATTTGAAAAAAAAGTATTGCACTAGAAATGTTACCTACTTTTCTATTTCGGTATTCAAGATACTTTTTATAAAGATCCCGTTTCCTCCTGTCATAATCTTTGAAATTGGAACTATTCATTTCCATATCAATCTTTTCCTGCAAGTTATTAGTAAAATAATTAGTTTAGTTATCAAGATAAGCAGGTTTTGTGATCAGTTCAGCCTTGAATGATGGGCAGCATTTCCTATTTCCTGATGTTGCAAAGAATGTTAGAAAGAAAAGAGGGGATTCATAGTGTAACAT
The DNA here is from genome assembly GCA_030142905.1 of Heliopora coerulea. Classification (NCBI taxonomy): domain Eukaryota; kingdom Metazoa; phylum Cnidaria; class Anthozoa; order Scleralcyonacea; family Helioporidae; genus Heliopora; species Heliopora coerulea. The sequence goes on from JASJOG010000047.1 coordinate 524,636, forward strand.
AACATTTTAATCTGTTCTTAATAAAACAAGATGGACAGTTAACACATTAACAGGCATGCTTAGGCATTGACTTGCTGCACAGAGTTCTTGGAGTGAATGCAACTCCTTCCTCCCATTGTACCAGGAATAAGTGTCATAATTGTAACCCTGATTTTCCAAATTTCAAGATATGATTGACTCTTGTGCCCCTCTTTCTGTAGTCTGTTTTTTACTGACATTTCAGTTTAGTGTAAATGCAACACAGTCATCATAGTATGGTTGCACAAAAAGTTACAGAATCATTAAACATTGGTTAATGTTGGTAACAGGTCTTGAAGGATAACCACTGAAGACATTCAAAGTTGCTATAAAATTTTCTTCAGTAATAGGCAACATTTTGGCATACATGTAATTTATATATTTAGTGATGGAAATAAACAAACCTTCAATGGATTGTATACTCTTTCTGACCACTTCCAGAACAATAGTTGTCTTCTATTTTCATTTAAGGCATCATTGTGACTCAAAAATTCATCAACATAATGTGCAAATGAATCTTCATTTTCAAGCACAGCAGTGCAAATATTCCTAATGGATCTTGACTCATAATCTGATTTCTCCTACAGAGTAATAAAAATTGTTGAAAATGACCAAGATTCTAGCTAAGAAATAACAGATAACATTTAAACATTTATGTATTTATATAATAGACTGATTTTTTTGAAAAAGGGTAGTTTTATAAGGAAAAGATAGGAATTTTCCAGAATTAATTAGCAATGGGCTTCTTTAAAAAAGTAGCAGACTATGATTACACATGTAATTGCTTGTAATACCCCTGATTCCTAATGTATGCATTTATGGCTTGTAAAAGACATGTTCAAACAAAGTTTGTTTGAGTCATGTGAGGAAGCCTGTTCAAATCAGTAAACTTACCATTACAATTCATGAAGGCAATTGCCATTGAATGGCTCTTGGTTGGCCCTTTTCCAGATGGATGGAAGTTTAGGTTATTCATGTATGTCTATGTATCACATATATATATTAAATATAAAGGGGTTTGACCCTGAAATATTGAAAATAAAATTCCTGGTTTTTTAAAATAAATACCGAATGGTCTGGAACTTGAAAGGTTTCCCATTTATATATACATAGATATGTACATGCATATATACATGCATGCATACGTGAATGTATACAGACACATACATACATGATGATTGCTACATCTTTAGCAGATGATAGCCGCCTCTAACAGTCTGCTTTATTTGTCTTATTGTGCCGTTCATGGCCTCTCTGGTGACTGCAGAGACTAGCCTTTGACTTCATTGGCTTTAGGCATATGTGGCAGATGAACTCTGTTTGTTTGACAGGAACATACATACATACATACATACATACATACATACGTACGTACGTACGTACATACATACATACATACATACATACATACATACATACGTACATACATACATACGTACATACATACGTATGTACATACTTACCTACATACACACATATGTACATACATACGTACATACATACATACATACATACATACATACATACATACATATGTACATACATACATACATACATACATACATACATACATACATACGTACATACACACATATGTACATACATACATACATGTAGAATAAAAAATAAAAGAAGACCAGAACGGTGGTACTCCTAGTAGAAGGATCCAAAAACGTGGATACAAGTTCTGCTCTTCTGCACATATATGCGTATAAAATGGAATTCAGAGGCAGATAAGCACCTCACCAGTCCAGTGTTGAATTAAACTTTAAAACGCTTCAAACTTTGGTCAAACTATACATATGTATATATGCTGACTTACTTGGATGTCTTTGATGGAGTCTTCGTTCAACCAATTTTGAATACGACAATTTTGCAACCGTTCTGGTCCGTTCCTTGGTCCATCCGTCGACAGTCGTCTGGATTTTGTATTCACGTTACAGGGGTTGAGTGGAGGTGCACTCGTTGACCGAGGATGACGTCTCGCAAAGGTCCCCTAGAAGTTATAGTGAGTCACAAATAAACCATAGAACTGGTGTACCCGCGTTGTTCATTCTCGTTATACTGTACTCTTAAATGTACATCTAAAAACAACACTTCATTCACTTCTTACTTTGACAAGTGCTTCATTTTTCGCATTGTCTGTTACGATTTCGTCAAGGACTTCAGGAGTGTGTACTTCAATTCGATCAGATCTTTCCTGTTTTTCTAACAAAGACATGTTTCAATGAACGAAAAATTACCCTTCAAACTCTCCTGTTTAGTCTTTACATATTAAATACGTTCCGTCCATTCAGTTTATGGCTTGTGTTCCTCTGTTGCCATGGAGCAAGCTGTCCTGCATATCTTGCGGGCGCATTAGTTTCCCCATAACCCGAGGGATATACAAATTATAGCTTTCTGTCTACAGTATTTCTGTCTTACAAAGAATTTGTACATTTCTGTGCAGTCTATTTCAGAATCTTCCTCAGGGTAAAATGAAGTCTCACTGATTAATTAAGAAAACTTAAGGTTCAACACAATTTCAACGGTTTCGTCCAACGACAGTGCACATTGGCAATGAAAGGTGAAGTAAAGTATATTTATTTTAACTTGAGAAACTTAGAAACGATACTAATGCTTGATTTACTCTTTTTTTGAATTCAAATTATTTTATTCTTCCAGCTTGGATTCGAGTCTTTTAAGATACCCAGATGCCTAATATAGATACATGTGAAACTTTGATGCTTTATTTTCTCTGTGGTAGATGATGTATGACAGAATTGGATATTTCAATACTAGCCAGGTATGGGTATTAAAAACCCCAAAATTGTGCTTGTTTCAAGTGTCAATAGAATTTTAAGCTTAGAAAATAAATTTTCAAATAAATAAAATGTATGCAGTATATGATATTTAATACATAATATATAAGATATAATATATAATGTATATTATATAATGTATAATATATATGATATATAATATGTATAGCAAATATAAGCAATATGGCACTAGTCAGACGTAACATTTATAGTCACAACTTGCTGTTTCTTGAGAGTTAAACTAGTCCATAGCAACACCTCGGAATATCGTAGAGCTCTAATTTTACAATAAAATTTTGGTGATTATCACAAGTGATTCTCGCTTAGTCTTGGTTCATGGAAGCCATACTCTCCAACTGCAGGAGTACGAAACTTCGAAGCTCGAACGCAGTAATATATGCTAGCCACTCACTAAGACAAATGTTCAGCAACGATATAGCCAAATTAATGGTGTAGGAACTATAACGACCGACTGTCGCAGTTTTGGCCGCTACGCTTTTTCATGCAGCTGTTCATCACCTTAATTTAGAAATTATAATTTATTTTTAAAATTTTTATGCAAAAGCTAACATTATATGGACGTTTGCAAAAACGACAACGGTTCGAAACCAGTGGTAGGTACGTGTTTCAAATGTTGTTGAACTCATAGTATTGTTCCAATGTTCATCGAAAACATGGGTTCATTTCGTTCAAGTCGTACATCAATCATCCAGTCATGGCTCCTCGAAATCGACCGTACTACCGTGTCACGCATTGCTCAGCCCTCCTTGGCCTACCCCACTTATAAAATGCTTCCTTCACCTCTGGAGATAGGAAGAGAAGCACTCACCGTCAAACTTGGCTGTGTGAAATTTGATCACTGCCTCAATGGTTACTCGAGTTTTACCATCATCATCGCTGATCATAAGTTGCTGATTGGTCTTTACAAACCAGGGTTGCCCATCTGCGACACGAACAGGAAGCATTTAAAATTGTCTCAGAAAATCGCCAAAACCTTACCCTCATCTAGCTTTAACTACTTCATTGTCGAATTCGGTATCCAGCAAAGTCGAATATAATGCCTCGCTCTCCACGAACAAATGGTGAAGCGGAGAGACTCAACCGTAGTATCAACTAATTGATTTTACCGGACTTACTGGGGCTGCAACAACTCATCCACCTCGCCTTAATTCGTTTGCCTACACCGGTCAGCAAACGAACCCGTCGTAACTCTCGCAGACATTTGGATTTTAGTGGCTCTTCTTCGACCAAAGTGTTAAATTTTGAGGTTTGTTTTCAGCTCGGTAGAGACACGTTTGTGGCGAGGTGCGAGATCTTTATTGGATCACCAGACAACGTACAATGAGTAATAATTTATAAATGCTCAATAAATGTTCACTCCAGCAAGATGTTCTTCAGACTCTGAGTTCTCTTCTCCTTACTTTTTCCCAGCTCTGCTTTGTCTGCTCTCTTTTGCCTGCTAGTGTTGGCTCTCATCGTTGGCTCTGTTCGTCTGCTTGCTGGGAAAGGAGAGTCTCTTTTTATGCTTTTTGTGGTCAATTTTAGTTGACAGTGATTGACATTACAGATTGACCAATTAGATATATTCTGACCAAGTCTTTTGCTCTGCCAGGTGAACGCGTTGTTTAGAATGTAATATGATGAGTAAGTACATTTGAAAAAGATTTTTCTGAACTAAATGAATAAGCTTCATGACCAAATTGACATAGTAGAATTAGAACGTAACAGTCTTCATCGTGGTTATATTTTTTCACAGTTTCATATCGTATTTCAAGCTCAAATCTAGTCTAAACAGTCATTCCATCATACCTGGAATTCAATAAAGTATTTAATAAATATAGGCTGGACTCATAAAAACCAGAGCAAGGATTTAACAACACTAACTTGTACCTTGACCTTAAATTCGATAACATAAAACCTTTTAAGCTACACCCATAACATCGTTCATGACATTTTCAAGAGAAGTGATTATGGTGCTGCGATTACAGGAATAAGATAATACTTTTGCATATCTTAAACCAGACAAAACTCAAATAAACTATACAATTCCCAAGACCGGACCATCTAGCTATAGCTCAGGAACTGTTTTCACAATAGACTGCATTGACATTTGACAAATTCCAATTCAGTTCATCACAATACAAATTCCAGACCACCACAAAGATGATAAAAATATGTATTTCGTAACAAAAGAATATGGTTCTCTTTCAAGAAAACCAAAACTGCAGCGACTAACGAGACCACGGGGCTGGGCTTTACGGAACCACATGAAAAAAGAAGAAAAAAATGTATTCGGAACGACAACCCTGTAGGTATCGATATTTGGAAAAGAACAATTTATTTTAAAGTTGTGAGAGAACTCTAGCGTCTCTTGACTTTCTTTTTGGCTTGAGGACTATGAATGAAGAATGTACTATAAGTATTTATGAGTCTTGATCGTTAGAATACCTTATTCTCGTGGGTAGGATTTGTCATGCAGGCTCTAGTTCGAGTTGATCAGTAAAAGATCATGAAGGTTTCCTTGCAAGAATTGCATCGAAGAAAATTCCCTGCGTCTCTTTTAGTTGCACGTCCACGAAGCCATGAGCTGTTAACATCTCTCTGTACTCTGGACCTGATCTTTCACGGGCTCCACTATCGTCACCAATAAGCATAAAAAGTGAACTCATATTTACAATAAACGGTCCGGTCTTGTCATCTTACAGAAGTCTCTCTCCTATCAGAAGTCCTCCACCTTACAAGAGAAAAATCACGTTAAACACTGCTTTAGAGATCACTGATAAATTTACTGCCTTTGGCGAACGTGCTCGGTCATACAATGCAATAATTAATAAAGTGTTTTATTATACAGTTGACCTCGTTCTTAATTCCGTCCGTACGCAGAATTGCGCGTGCTGATTGGTTGCTGAACCGTCCCATATTTTACGATGTTGTACCTGTCTAATATGCTTTTTATTCCAGACCAGTAAGTTTTGGCGGGAAAATCTTCGGAGTGATTTTAGTGAAATTTAAGGATAATTAAGTATCTGTAATGAAAAATTGCGAATGATAAAATGTGCTGAAACACAGGTACTACCTTTTTTCAAAATTTATTGTTATAAAGTGTGATAAACAAATGTTTAACTGGTGGACACAAGAAGCTAAACGGACAAGTTACGAGGTAAGGTAAACAGCTACATCTGACGATGAAAACCCAGTTAAAAAGGGGAAAGAAAACCAAATAAAAGCCATATAATAAATCCTTCATTAACCTCGTTTGCTCGGTCCGTATTGGAAAGTATTTTGGTACAAACCTTGCTCCTTCGTCGCATGGTCTGAACGAAAACCTCGGGAAAAGTTGCCTCCCCCCACTTTTCAGCCAGTCTAGGTCTGTCAGTACATCCATAACATTTGTCGGTAAAGTGATGTTGTCCATTGCAGATTTAATTTGCGTTTGTAATACCAGGATGAAAAGTCAATAAGTTCCTACTTCTAAATTTAAGAGTATGAATACCTCACAATGCGACGAATCCTGTTATTACCGACAAAAATTGTGTGGCTCGTGGGTACCGACAGATCCAGTCTGTCCTCAGGAAAAAATGGTGGCTATAACAGCTGAACTAAAACGTCATATGTTAGTATGTGTCATACCTCACGTGATGTGTTGCACATTACCGTTTAATAAGTCGTTTACGAATTTGATATCACCCAGATTGGCTATGTAAAAATTGTTCATTCTTTTATCGGATTTTGTTGACAGGTTTACAGTTACTGTCACGGAAATGCGCGCCTTTGTTGATTTTACCTAAATTACATCTGTCGGTACGTTAAGAATGTCTTGTCGGTACATTCGTCTCCTTAGTTTACTTAAATGATCTGCGGCCTTTGAAAGATTTTCGTGGCACAAGTCAGCCCGGATCATATAAGTGTTGTCTAAAAGTGAATTGGGTGTTATTACGTAAATGGGGCAAGAAATCTAAGTTAAACTTTTATTTAACAATTAGATTATGAGCTCGAGATTTCTATGAGGTGGTAGTTGACTGGGGCTTCGCCCCCTCATAGAAATAGAGAGCCAATAATCTAATTGTTTTAGTAGAAACAGACTTTGCAAAGAACATTTTTCGTCTTCTTTGGGATTGGACTTTCAAGTAAGCATTCTATTTCGTCTTCAGAAGCTTCACAAAAACGAGAGGCGGAAGCCATTGTCGCTACTCGCTATCTATCGACGAATAGATAGCGAGTAGCGTAGCTAATCAGAATGCAGCATTTGCAATAGTACTCGACTAAGTTTCTACTAATACTGAATAGGGCCGTCTACGACGCTGTGACGTGACGTTAGTCCTAGCGGGTTTTATCCTCGGCTAATCGGCAAATCAAGAGTTTAGACGCTAATTTAAGTTTATATGCTGTAATATAGTAAAAAGATTTACAGGAGCGGATTCTGTTGAGTCTCACTATTAATTAATGGTGCACCTTCATTTTCATGACTTATATTCACCAAAGAGTCTAATTTTCCTCAATGTTGGATCCCTTTTTCTGTCTTACAAAGACATCGCGTAGAATGGAATTCATTAAACCAATGTAAGCGTCAAATTAAGCAATATATGTTTGATTGAAAGTTTCAATCGATGAATATGGATTATTTGCTTGTGTTTCACACGCCCTATTAGCAGATCACCTACTCAATAAATATTTTATTCTGTTTGGTGAACTAGAATCTTGGGCAAATAATTAAATTAAAATTAAAAGAAATAAGTAACACTTTGGTATCGGGTATATAAAAATTGATTGGATATAAAAAATCAAACTGTTAAATCAGTATATCGACTTCTTATCGTTAATTGACGACTTTACAGCTGTCAAGGCTCAGAAGCCCCTGCTTCAGGGACCGCGTAGTGGGGGGACTGGGGACTAAAGCTTTCACACACACTTTTTTTAAGGAAATGAATTTTTCCCGAAGGTTTGAAAGCTGTTTTATGACAGTATTTAAAATGTCATATCTTAATACATGGTGATTCATTTAGCGAAGTCTCTGAACTCAGAGGATTACTCAGCCGAAACACAGTACCCGCAAAGTAATTACAGCAAAGTTGTCGATGTTCTAGTGTCGATCACTTCAATGCAAAAGTGGCCATTTTTGGTGTTTTAACGAAAGATGCAAAGGGGAATACAACCTGCACGTTTCTCCGCATAAACCCTGCTACTAATAAGGCTGAGATAGATACTTTGCTGCTGCAAGAAGACTCAAAGTATGGCATCGAGCGAACATGACTCAATCACTCAACTACGGTTTAACAGTCTGACTGTACTTCACACACACAAGCCTAGCACTGACAAACTATACCTAACTCAGGCGGCGAATTAGTTCATTAATCGCATGGGATTTTGCCAATACTTTTTAGCCGTGTATTAGACATAGAAGTGAATAGTTTCAGTAATATTTTGAGTGATATTTCATTCTGTTAATAAAATATGAGTTTTCGAATTCTGAGCGATTAATAAAATTTAGAAGCGTATTCAGCCATTTCAGAGGTGTTAATTTTGAAAAATTTTCGGGGGAGTATGTCCTCAGGACCATTTTTAGCCCCCCTGAGTTAAAATTTCTTTCTGCGTTCCCTTTGTTTTAAGTGTTCAATTACGTTTTGACAAGTAAAAAAACTTCTTGTTTTTCGTATACAGAAGTAAATCGTTCAGTTGGCATACTGGTAGTATCGGTATGCAATTATTATAATACAATAATTTTTAATGATGTAAAATAATTTTAAACATGTTAAATCAATATCTCAGAAAAGCCTCCAGTTACTAATTCGAGAATTCAAACTACTGACAGAGATAGACGGCTAATCTAAAATTTTATTGCAATTTCTGCTGACTCGGAAATTTGGCAGCTTGATTCACGACTTAGCAAACAAATATGAAGGTTCGCTATCGTTAAGCGACTTTCGCAAATTGGAGAGGCTCTCTTATAAATCAAGGAAAACACAGCTGGATGTTAATTTTCTTAACAATTGTCCTATTTTTAATGTGTTTCCGAAGTTCATCTCCTTTCCTCTTCCTAATACTCAAGCTACTGATGTCACTGGAATCAGGAAAAAGACTTCTTCGGAGCTCCCTCAATAAAAAATCAAACAAATTGAGAAAATTGGAAAACATTTGACACAAGAAAATTGAAGAGATAAGGTCAGTACTTAGTGGATTTGAATTTCGTGTATTAATGACTCCTCTGTTGTTCTTTCTATTCATGTATATACATGTATTGCCTTACAAATATTCATGCTTTGTACACACCCAGTTTTAACTGATGATTGACTATGTTGTCCGAAACATGTCTTTTAAAACGCTCATAGGTTTTATTAAAATTTTATTGTAGTCTAAAATCGTTCTAAGTGTGCAACTTGGTTTTATGAAAAATATCTCGGGTGTGCGCTTGACGTGCTCTGCAGATCGGCCGCCGACGACAGAATCACCTCAGGCAAATCCCACTCCGCTGAAATCAACTATACCCTCCCTAAAGCTGCCTGTGTGTTGATAACGGGTTTTGCTGGACTACTTCTTGTTGGGGAAGACCTTATATCCTTAATGGACAAATACAGCAGATATATTGATGAAGAAGTTATTAAGAACATCACGACCTCGGCCATGCCTTGCCTCATATCTTTGCGCAACACCGGATGATCCGGATTCCACAGGAAACTGTGTTAGGCAATCGTCAAACGTTTCGTTCATTCAGCTTCGCTCACCTCATGGCAGTATTCGGTATCCAACACGGACGACTGACGCCTCTTTATCCACGCGAAAATTGCTTAGCGGAAAGACACTACCGCAACATCAACAAAGTGGTGTGAACAGCAATCACAGAGACTGAAACAACTGATCATTCTTCACCTCCAGTAACACCAGTCCACTAAAGAACTTGTCACTCGATGACATCCGAATTTTAAAGGCATTTCTTTGTCCAGTTTATATGGTTTTCATTTAAGAAAGCGAGAATCATAGTGACTAACGAGACTGCTGGCTTGGACTTTTAAACCCACACACCAAAAAAACATAAAAGAAAACTCGCGTTCGGAAAAAAAAAATCCTTTTATGCTTATTTTGTTATTCATCAGATTGATTACATAAAGTATACAAGACACACGACTTAAAGCAAATAGAAAAGAAAATTTAATGTTTGGCCAATCACTACCCAAAGTTTTCAATTGTCACAAATGTAATTGTACCCAAAGTAGTATTATTAATTGTTATGAGTCTTGATCCCTAGAATATCTTACAACCGCGGGTAGAATTTATCACGTTCAAGCTTGAACTGAACATTGAAAGACCATCAAGGTTTCCTTGCAAGTATGGCATCGAAGAAAATTCCCTGAGATTCTTTTGTTTGCACGTCCACGAAGCCGTGAGCTGTTAACATCTCTCTATATTCTGGACCTGATCTTTCACGGGCCCCAGTATTGCAGCAAACCATTATCATAAGCGACTGCATATTTCCAAAGAGTGGTCCTGTCTTGTCGTCTTTTAGAATTGTCGCTCCAATAAGAAGCCCTCCACCTTGCAATGGAAAAAACCTTGGCTTTCAAACGTGCTAGGTCACGCAAATAAAGAGTTAACAGAAAATGGAAGGTATGTGTGGACAAATGTAATTTTTTATCCAATTTTGTTCGTAAGATTTTTGATTTAGAATCGAAAATAATTAGGGTTCGTTTTCGTTTTTCGTTTACTGTTGGTCAACTGTAGAAATTCATTTCTCGAAACTGCAAAGTAGAATACAATATTGTTTTTCTAGCACAGGTATGGAAAGGTCTCAAATATTGATATGATTTACAACACAAATTTCAGATATTGCTTTAAAATTTATTATCATCAGAGCTAATGAACTAGATTTTGAAGATTCACTCTTTAGAAATAAATAAAAATTTCTGTAAATAAAGAAAAACGTGTGCTATAACCATCACCCTTGAAACATTTTCGTAGCACGAGTCATGTCAGCCCGGATCATGTGAGCAGCCCCAGAAAGTGGTTTGGATGTTATGGGGTAAAGGAGTAGGAAATTTAATACTGACTAACTCTTTCGGGCAGAATAGGGTCTTTTACGACGGTACGACCCGACGTTTGTATGAGTGGGTTTTATCATTGGGTAACCAGGAAAATAAGCGATCAAACACAAATTCAAATTTGTTTGCTGTAACATGAAGAGATCACAAACCAGTCGAGAAAAACCAGCGCCTGCCTGTGCAAGTAGCCCCTGTCCTGCTTCAAAGGAATTTGAAGTTAATCTACCGGAGACGAATCTGTACGGATGCTCACCCCCGTTTGCAGATTACAGTCGCGTAGCCAGGATAAAAAATTAGGGGAATTAGGGGAATTAAGGTCGTGTAAAGGACTGGAACTGACGTACAAGACCGTATAGAGCACTTGAACTAATGTAGAAAATTTCCCTCCACGGGCGGCCATCTTCGCTTTATTTCACACGCAAGTGACAAGGAGTTAGCATTCCAATTACCATAAATGGAGTTCACTGGTCAAAACTACCTTATCTATACACTGAAAGACTGACGAGAAAACGCTCCCAATTGGCTTGTCCCAAGCCTCTTCTATATGCATCAAAATCAGCTAGTAATGCAAATTCTCTCAACGACTTGTTTCTCGTGATTCATTGACACAAATTAAGAACAAAGCTCCAAATATGTTTTTCCCCGAAATGAAGTTTGAGAAGACACCATAACTAGCGTCAACATATGAATGGTAATGGAGCACGAGTGGTTTAAAGCTCAAATCAGGGTAAGTCGGGCTCGGATTGGTCATTAAGGCATGTGGCATACAACAATGGCCAGCCACTGTGCTATGTAAAAATAAAGCAATTGCCAGACTGACTTTGGGACAACCCCCCACCGTCATCTGCCACCTTTTAATATTTAAGAAATAGGAACTGTTTTGCCGTGTTTATATAGACTGATGCAAATACGAGAAGGTTGGGAGAACTTGAAAGCTGCTGTGTACGCCCAAGACCAAAGGTTGAGCAATAATAATTGTAAATAACGAACTTTATTTTCACTATCAAATGGTAAATTCTCCTTGTTGGTTCGTAAACCAGCCAGAGCTTCCCATTAGCGCCAACAACAAATTCTGGCGTCGGTAAACCAGTCAGGGCTAATTGCGCCAAGCCGACAAATTCTGGCATCAAGCAGCGCTGTGATGTCATAACCGTCTTTCCATAGCCTGATATAAACACGGTAACTCACCAATCGCAGTGCACATAATAGGAAACTTATTCTATAGAACTTAACGATCACATCATACCAGGCGGAAGGCTCTTGAAGATCTTGGCCAGAAGAAGGTTTATCTTGTCTTCACCCCAGTCGTGAAGAACTCTACTCAACACGTAGAGGTCTGCAGAAGGCAGCTCGTCAGTGAAGAAGTCTGCTGCAAAGAAACTAACGTTTTCTTGATTAGGGCACTTGTCCACCGATGGTCTAAAGTGTGAAGATTCCTCGACAACGGGCAGCAAATCCACCACAGTGATCTTCATTTTAGGATACGCCGCACAAGCTGCATACCCAATGTCTCCTGTGCACCCTGTAACAGTCAGCAGAAACCATTTGGCCTAATGTTTCGAATGCTTAAGGTATCATTATCAACTTTTGATGGCAAGCAGGTCTATTGCGAATGACATCGATAACCAAAAGACATAACATTTGGAACCCCTTCTTAGCTTTTGGCACGAAGAGGCAATTCCTCCCCTAATCCTGCTCTACGCCTCAATTGTACGAAACTCCACGCAAAGGACATAAAAAAATCAGATGTGAATGTTATCTGCTCCTTTTTACTGTTTGTCGCGAAAGAAATCACGCATTTTCAAAGAATTTGGAGTAACCTTGCATTCATGGCTAATTTAAAAACTTTAGTTTAAAAATTTTACAGTTTTGCTACATCAAAGATAATCAATGATAGATGCACGTTTGTCAAGCTCACCATCTGAGTCTCAGTAGCTCAAGATATCTCATTCATCTAACGCTCATCTATAATTACAGGTATATTCCACATGGCTCGGTTTCCTTTGTTCTTTTGGGGGAATATATTCCATGGCCCCTGTCAATTGACTGCTTAAAAGGCTGGTGGCACTTTCTATCAGTAAATAGGGAATGCGAAGCCATGGATAATGAAGGAAGACAATGGTATAGCAATGAATTTATATTCCTCTCTAATATTCCCCTCTAATATTCCCTTCTGACTTTCACCCAAATATTCCACTGTGATATTCCCCGCTCCACTCTCTTTAAAAAATAATTAAGAAAAAAAAATAAGGAACACCAACTACACTTCAACAATACACATTTTAAGTATAGGTTATTTTGAGGCAACGAGGGGATATGTGATTTAATCACCAAGGGCGCAGCCCGAGGTGAATGAATCACGTATCCCCCAGGGGACTCAAAATAACTTACTTATATTCCACACGGACGAGGTTGATTTGAAAGACAATTGCAAAGAGATGCTTTTGTTCTGAGGATCTTTCGGAATGCGTATCTAAAGCGCTGAAATAATACAATAGAATGTAGTGGGATTTTGAAGAAGTATATTTAAATTGCAAAGTGATTTTTTTGGGTAGTCCAATATGCTTGAAGTTGGTAAACATGGATGGTGAGTCTGACGAGAATTTTTGAACACAAAATTAGTGTTGATTCGAATCCGACTGAACAAGTCATAAGTATGTAAGTTCTCTTCATATCTACGAAAGAGTTAGTTGAAAAGATAAAGAGTCCGTTTCAGATGTTTTACAAAGAAGCAAGAACTACTTCATGAATGGCCAACAACAAAGGAATTTAAGGTAGGCGATAGCGTTTCCCGAGCTAAGTCATGTGCTCTCAATATGAGCAACTACCCAGTTGTACTTAAAATGTGAGATGTTTTACATGTTTATAAGACTTATTATATCATCGTTGGCTCAGTTTCTTTTGTTCTCGCGAGGTTTATAATTAACTTACAAACCTAATGAAGATATTCATAAACTTTCTACCGAAATTTCGCCATTTCTATCAGTCTGTCGGGCAAGTTAATTACTTCTTTCGAAACTTCACCAACGATGATATAAGTCGGTTATATACCTTAAACTCGGTGTTTAAGCGATATGTCAACTTTCGGGTTTTGCCTTCAGGTTTATGTATCGTTTAAACACCTCGGTCACGGTATATAACCTTTGCATATGTCTAAGCCCCCAAATTTCCAAAATATATATGTCATTATAACATTATTAACATATAGTGGCTTCCGCTTAGGTCGCACATATATGTCGAACTTGCACCTTAGCTCACCATCTGAGTATTGGTAGCTCAATGGTTAGAACGTCTGACCGGTCATCAGAAGGTTGCTTGTTCGATCCCCGAACTTGACAAACGTTCATCTATCATTCAAGATATCTTCAAGCTCCCACATTTCCAAAATATATATCTCATAAAAGATAATATATTAATATTAAAAAAGATTACTAGAACCAAGTAACCGAGAAATACTTACCTATGTAAGACAAATGGCTTTCTAAAACTATTATTAGATAACGAGGATATACATAATATAATAAAAGAAAAAAGAAAAAGAAAAACCAAAAAGAAAAAGAAAACTTTATGTTTCAATTTTCTGAGTAAAGCCTGCAACAATGTGCCCTTAGTTTCTCCTTGAAATCACCAACCGAGCTGGACTTCCTGATGGCCTAAAGCAAATCATTCCTAGAACGTGCTACTCTAAGAAGAAAGAAAACTTAAATAAATTGCTTCTGGCGTAAATAATCTTAAAAGTTAATTCTTTATTCCTAAGATTATAAGTATTGCAATCAGAGTCAGAAAATTGCAGATAATTGAAAATATCTATTTCTAAAAGGCCATGCAAACATTTAAATAAAAACAGTATATCTTGATAAATTCTTCTTGAAGGAACGGATAGCAATTTGGTATTCTGCAAACGATCCTGATATGGTTTATTCCTAACCATAAGCCTCGTTGCCCGACGCTGCATAATTTCAATCATGTGACTCAAATATGAGTGTTGAGAAGACCAAACTTGAGAACATATTTGAGATTCGGTTTCACGAGATAAATGTGAAATTGTCTAATGACCTCAGCATTGGTGGATTTTACTCAGGTTCCTTTTATAATATCAGCGATAGAGTCACTTTATCAATTCCTTTTATCAGATGCAAATCTTTGTTGGCAATATTAATGTTATAGATGATATGGTTGTGGACAGGGCAGTTTGTCCCTCATAATCACACCGAAGTCCTTTTCTTGTTACTAATCAAAGCATCATTGATCCTATAAGATGTCTCTACATTGTTATTTTCTTTTAGTTTCACAGACGTGTTTACAATTGGAGGTATTAAAGGACATGCCCAGCGAGATTTAATAAGCAAAATGAAATAATAGCAGGCGAGGACTAGCCGTTAACGTAGCCGCGCACATACTGAAAGTGAAACTCGATTTTACAGAGGAGCATATTTTGCCAACTCTAAGCTGCACGATCAACATAATAACAGTAAAACATTCAGATCAATTATGACAAGGAAAGCTTCAGCGGACGAACTGAATTTCATCTTGAAGAGCCTTGCCAAGCGTCGTATCTAGGTGAGCCTTGCCATTATGCGGACATTGGGAGTATGTTGGGTTAGTGGTGTAGCCAGGACTTTCCTTAGGGGGTGGCCATTGCCTGCCACCCCTCCCCCCCCCCCCCAAGGACAGAGGTTGTGATAGACCACGATTAGAGTCATAGAGGTTTTCAGTACAGGAGACTTGGTTTTCATACATGTCGATCCAACTAAAATGGGCTTGAAACATTTTCGTAGCACGAGTCATGTCAGCCCGGATCATGTGAGCAGCCCCAGAAAGTGGTTTGGATGTTATGGGGTAAAGGAGTAGGAAATTTAATACTGACTAACTCTTTCGGGCAGAATAGGGTCTTTTACGACGGTACGACCCGACGTTTGTATGAGTGGGTTTTATCATTGGGTAACCAGGAAAATAAGCGATCAAACACAAATTCAAATTTGTTTGCTGTAACATGAAGAGATCACAAACCAGTCGAGAAAAACCAGCGCCTGCCTGTGCAAGTAGCCCCTGTCCTGCTTCAAAGGAATTTGAAGTTAATCTACCGGAGACGAATCTGTACGGATGCTCACCCCCGTTTGCAGATTACAGTCGCGTAGCCAGGATAAAAAATTAGGGGAATTAGGGGAATTAAGGTCGTGTAAAGGACTGGAACTGACGTACAAGACCGTATAGAGCACTTGAACTAATGTAGAAAATTTCCCTCCACGGGCGGCCATCTTCGCTTTATTTCACACGCAAGTGACAAGGAGTTAGCATTCCAATTACCATAAATGGAGTTCACTGGTCAAAACTACCTTATCTATACACTGAAAGACTGACGAGAAAACGCTCCCAATTGGCTTGTCCCAAGCCTCTTCTATATGCATCAAAATCAGCTAGTAATGCAAATTCTCTCAACGACTTGTTTCTCGTGATTCATTGACACAAATTAAGAACAAAGCTCCAAATATGTTTTTCCCCGAAATGAAGTTTGAGAAGACACCATAACTAGCGTCAACATATGAATGGTAATGGAGCACGAGTGGTTTAAAGCTCAAATCAGGGTAAGTCGGGCTCGGATTGGTCATTAAGGCATGTGGCATACAACAATGGCCAGCCACTGTGCTATGTAAAAATAAAGCAATTGCCAGACTGACTTTGGGACAACCCCCCACCGTCATCTGCCACCTTTTAATATTTAAGAAATAGGAACTGTTTTGCCGTGTTTATATAGACTGATGCAAATACGAGAAGGTTGGGAGAACTTGAAAGCTGCTGTGTACGCCCAAGACCAAAGGTTGAGCAATAATAATTGTAAATAACGAACTTTATTTTCACTATCAAATGGTAAATTCTCCTTGTTGGTTCGTAAACCAGCCAGAGCTTCCCATTAGCGCCAACAACAAATTCTGGCGTCGGTAAACCAGTCAGGGCTAATTGCGCCAAGCCGACAAATTCTGGCATCAAGCAGCGCTGTGATGTCATAACCGTCTTTCCATAGCCTGATATAAACACGGTAACTCACCAATCGCAGTGCACATAATAGGAAACTTATTCTATAGAACTTAACGATCACATCATACCAGGCGGAAGGCTCTTGAAGATCTTGGCCAGAAGAAGGTTTATCTTGTCTTCACCCCAGTCGTGAAGAACTCTACTCAACACGTAGAGGTCTGCAGAAGGCAGCTCGTCAGTGAAGAAGTCTGCTGCAAAGAAACTAACGTTTTCTTGATTAGGGCACTTGTCCACCGATGGTCTAAAGTATATAACTATATATATATAGTCTAATGTATATAACTATATATATATAGTTATATACATATATGTTATATATATATATATATATATATATATATATATATAACATATATATATATAACTATATATATATATATATAACATATATATATATAACTATATATAACTATATATATATATATAACATATATATATATATAACTATATATATATAACTATATATATATATATATATATATATATATATATATATGTATATAACTATATATATATAGTTATATACATATATATATATATAACTATATATATATAGTTATATATATATATGTTATATATATAACTATATATATATAGTTATATACATATATATATATATAACTATATATATATAGTTATATATATATATGTTATATATATAACTATATATATATATATATATATATAGTTATATATATGTTATATATATAACTATATATATATGTTATATATATATATATATATATATAGTTATATATATATATATATATATATATATGTATATAACTATATATATATAGTTATATACATATATGTTATATATATATATATATATATATATATATATAACATATATATATATAACTATATATATATATATATATAACATATATATATATAACTATATATATATATATATAACATATATATATATATATATAACATATATATATATAACTATATATATATATATATATAACATATATATATATAACTATATATATATATATATAACATATATATATATAACTATATATATATATATAACATATATATATAACTATATATATATATATAACATATATATATATAACTATATATATATATATAACATATATATATATATATAACATATATATATATATAACTATATATATATATAACTATATATATATAACTATATATATATATATATATATATATATATATATATATGTATATAACTATATATATATAGTTATATACATATATATATAACTACAGACGGAACCGTTTCGGCCTATTGGGCCTCATCAGTGTAGTGCTGATGAGCAGGATGGAGTAGCCTACATTATGTAGACAACTCAAATGTCCCACGCTTGTGGTACATCTAAGCCATGCCAGAGCGCTCTAACTAGAGACTAGTGAGCGTGCGCAAATATATAAAACTTTTTTTTTATATGTATATAATGGTTCTTTCTAAAATTCTTTGGTTGATCATAACATTGTTCACCAGACCCGATTCTCGTCTGAAGGGTTGCTCGATTTCTTGTAAACAGGTAGCAGTGTGAGTCATACTTGGCTAGAAACACTTTACCACCCTGAGGTTACAGTGGTCAAGCTCATTTTGATTTCATAATATCCGCGTTTTTCTACTAGTTGTTAGTGCGATGTCAACAAATTCGTGTTCCGAAAATAAGAATAGTCACAATTATTCATAAACAAAATCCCCGGCAAACCATTGACTCAACCGAGCATACGAAAACTACATTAACATTTACCTCCTAAGTCGCACATGTGATTGAACTCATGTAAGTCGAAGGCAGTAACAAACGTTGAAGCGTCCCACTTGCTCGATGCTCTCATTGCATCAAGGAATTTTATTTTGTCCTCTTTCGTGGCATAGAAAGGCTTGACAAATTCGGCTTGTGAACGGCCGAATGCACGTTGCCACTGGTTAGTTCCCTCACGTACCGCCCATGCTAGGTTATCAAACAGCTTGCCTACTATTGTTTTGAGGAATACTAAAAAGGCTGTGATGGAGTCAGGACTCGACTTTACCAGGAATCGCTCAGTAGCTTGTGTGTTGGAGTAACTGTGAGGCTCTTCTTTACCGTGTTTTTCCAGCTGCTCCAAAGATACCAGCGCATCGAGCAATTGAGTGGTTGCTGCATGATTAATGGACAATTTTGCAGATAGTTGGTCAGCAGTTGCTTTCCCCGAACTCAGCTCATCAAAAATGCCCAGTTCGCAAGCAGCAAAGATTGTTTGTAACTTGAAGGAACCATACAACGACTGAATCAAATGATCGAGTTGAATAGACATGTCTTGAACGTCTGATTTCGCCATGGTATGAGCTGTTGAGTGTTCTCATGTGACGTCAAAACTCTTATGTTGGACGGCAGCACTCGACAGATCAAATGACTGATGGATAAGGTTTTGTTCATACACTGCGTCTGAAGTTATTATGCAAGAGTGATAATTTGAAATATATTTGTATGCGTTCTGCAAAACCTCATAGCAATCACACATAATAAAGCGATATGTAAGCAATTAATAGCAATATATTTAAATACACGTTACACGAACTGGTCCGATTTATTCCCAAAATAGCCAACTAATTAAATAAGCAGTGTCTGAAGTTATTATGCAAGTGTAATAACACTGCTAATGCTGCTATAACGCTGCCGATCTCTTACTTAAAAAGTCAACATGGGCAAAAAGAAAGATTTATTAGCAACTGAGAAAAAGGAAATTGTGCAGTTATTAGCTAAAGGGAAAACAACATTAGAAATTTTAAAGATATTACGAAGAGACCATCGAATAGTTAAGAATGCAATGGAAGACGTAAACAAATAGAGGGTAAGAAGCAAAGAAAAAGGATTTAAGAACATTAGCGACAGAGACAAACAAGAATTGAAGCAAATTCTAACAAAGCATCCACTACTAAGTAGCGCGGAAGTGTTTGACAAGGCAGGAATAACAGGAGTGAAACGTGATAAAAGGTGTAGAATCCTTCGAACAATAAGCACAGTCAAGAAATCAGTTAGCAGACCTCCTCAATAAAACACACATGCAGAACCGTTTGAATTGGGCCAGGGAAAGCTTGAAAACTGACTTTAGTAAAGTGATTTTTACAAATGAATCAAGGGTGACTCTGGATGGTCCGTATGGTTGGTATAAAGGGTGGGTTCTCTGTGATAAGGAAGCTCCTCCAAGGCTGAGGAAACAACACGGAGGTGGTGGAATCATGATGTGGGCAGGGATTGTCAATGACAAAGTAATTGGGCTGTTCAAAGTGGACGAAGGAGTGAAGCTAAACAGTGATAACTATTGCGCTTTACTGGAAGACACATTCTTCAAATGGTACAAAGCTCAAAGTCGAAAATTTAAGGACTGCGTCTTCATGCAAGACTATTCTCCCTCTCATGCGTCACGAAGTACATCTGACTTTTTGGCTTAAAAGGGGTTTACAGGAAGTAAATTAATGAAATGGCCATCGTCCTCTCGTGATCTAAATCCGATTGAAAACATGTGGGCACTGGTAAAGAGGGAACTGTATAGTGGTGGCAAACAGTACAGAAGCCAGTCAGAGTTGTGGGAGGCAATTAAAAAAGCAACTCCAGCAATCAAGCCTGAAACAGTGAAGTGTCTCACAAATTCAATGGATGATCTACTTATTAAAATAAATGATAAAAAAGGTGGATATATTTACATGTAAAATGATTCCATTGTTTGATGTTTAGAAATAAATAGAATGTTAAATTGGTTTCTGGTAGTAAATATTCCATTAACACCACTAAAGCTCAGTGTTTGGTCAGACAAATTCCCATTTGCATAATACCTTCAGACACCCAACTTTATAAATTTTTGTTAGAAATACCGTAGCAGGGCCCGAAACAACTGAAATAAAAGTGAAGATAGCTTTCTTGTATATCACTTTATTATATGTGTGATTGCTATGAGGTTTTGCAAAACGCATTAAAATATATTTCAAATTATCACTCTTGCATAATAACTTCAGACACAGTGTAAGTGTTTCCCCTCATACAATGAATAGAGATGGCAAAAAAATGGCTTTAAAAAACACCTAGAAGAGATATTTTAAGAATATTTAAATGTCGTGTCTTTATATGTGACAATAACACGCTCACTTTTCTCCTCCAATTTTTTTTTCGGCTAAGAAAACATTAATTTTCAAACTTTCTATGCAAATTTGCGTATTAAGAGGTTTGTTTTTTAAGCCGTACAAAAAACTCGCCGTTCGTGCTTTATCGGATCTAAAACACTCGGCTATTGCCTCGTGTTTTAAAGACCACTGGCATTCATATGCAAAACAGCCATTCTGAAGGACAACTTTAAAGCTCCGACGTTTAACAGATTGAGTGATTCGTGTAAATTCTTTCGTTTATAAGTATTTTTCCTCCACCAAGGGAACATATGCCAGTGGTCCATATCCGATGAAGTACTCCTGATTGTCTTTTAAACATTACCTAATCCTAACGCGACGGAACAGATCGAACTTCTAGTTTCTCTACATTGAAGACTTACAGTTCATAAGGTTACTTGTAATGATTTAAATATTTTGTCGTCCGGTTCCACTTAATTCGACGCTTTTGGCATGAAGGCTTAATCACTTCTAAATTTAAACCTCTTAACAATAGCATGCGATCTTGTGCTTTAACACTTTCTTAAAATTTCCACCTGAATTTGCAATTGGAAACGCGTGTTGTAATTCATTTATTGTTCTAATTCTTTCTGCGATCGATCGGTGACTGTCGTAGAGACTGAGCCAGGTTCAACTATTACAAAAATTACGACAGTCGCCCACGAATCAACATGTAATGGAAACATTCGTCATGAACTGCCTATCGGCGACAGAAAATTGTCACATGATTACAACAAATCAACGTCAAGACTTGCCTTGACAGGCTATCAAATTTCAAGGATTTTCGCTTCACATGGCTACGCTAGTGGTATCCCAAGTAAAATTGAATGAATGAATATGAACTTTTTTGTTTCAAAGTTGATCGTGGAGTGGGATAACAAATTTCCACAAACCTGCCACGTGGCCCGGGGTTTTACCGAGAGTTAGATGACTTCGTAAGTTTGCAGTTGGCAACGCAGTGTACAGTTTTATAAAGAAGTATGTGTAAACGCAGAGAAAAGGAAGAAAAGATGCGTAACATTGGATGAGATTAGTTTAGTCTTGAACTGGATTGTTTGCTTTTGCAGAACGTTTCGAAAGAATCTTCTTCCATCTCCAGGCGTAGTGGTGTGGGCGACTTGCGTCTTTCTGTGTTCTCGTGTGGAGGCGGACCTCTGCGAAGACACCCCTTGAGCGTGGGACGAGGAATGTGCGTGGACAGATTGAAGTTTTGATCCTTCCTTTGGTTTAAAGTTGGTGAGCCAAATGTCTGGTAGTTTTCTAGAATGTTTTTTTGATGTGATGTGGGTGTGCTGATGAGTGGATTGATTCTTTTATTTGTCGGGTTTTGTAGTGAGGTTCTGGGTCTAGAATTTTCTTGATGTTCCAGTCGAAAGTGTGGTTGTGCTGCCAGCAATGGTCTGCAATATCGTATTGTTTTGTTTGTCTATTTCTCACTGCTTGTTTTTCTTTTGTCCTCTGTTGTAGCGTTCGTTTTGTTTCCCTAATGTATGTGGCCCCGCAATCGTTGCATTGCCATTAGTAGGCAACGTTGTTTTTCTTTTCTGGTGGTACTGGATCCTCCGGTTTGGATAAAATACTTCGAAGGGTTGATTGTGTGTCGTAAGTGGAGTGGATGTTATGGGGGGATATTATTCGGCCGATGCTTTCGCTAATTTTGTGTACGTAGGGTAAATTTACTTTTGTGACGGGATCGGATTTGTCTGTCCGGTTCGTTATTTCGGTTTTGGCAAGGGATCTTTTTACAAACGATAGTTGGTAGCCGTTTGCATTTAAAACATTATGCTGGCGATCTTCTTCCTTCTTCACTTCTTCTCTATTGGACATAACAGCGTGTGCTCGTTGGAATTATGTTGTCACAACTCTTTGTTTGAGTCGGTAGTTATGGTGGGAGTTGAAGTTAAGGTATTGATCAGTGAGTGTTGGTTTTCGGTATACGTTTATGGAAATGCTTCTGTCTGGGTGTCTTTGGAGGACGGTGTAAAGGAATGGAAGGGTGTAGTTTTTCTCTTCTTCCAGAGTGAACTTGATGTTTGTATGTTGGCTGTTCAGATGTGATAAGAATCCGTGGATTTGATTTTTCTTTTTGCATTATCGTAAATATGTTGTCGACATGGCGTTCCTACACTTTTGGTTTGTGACAGTATGTAGTGATTACATACCATCACATGTCGCGCAAAAACAAACAATCCAGTTCTAGACAAATCTCATCCAATTAACAACACTGAACTGATATTGAAAAATTCAGTCTTTTATGCGTCACATTGTGTCGTGCATAAACATCTAGGGACACAACCCTGCACATAGGTTTCGGTCTTACGTTATATTTGCATTTATACCGTTGAGGTGCCTGGTAGTGTTGTCACATGTTGTCAAGGCTACTTTGATTTCACAATATCTGTTTTTTCGTTCTTGGTGTTACGCGCAATGACTTTATTCGTATTCCGAAACAAGAAAAAGCATTGAATTCATTGAAAAAAGACCTAAATGTGATCATTGTTAAACAGGACAAAGGCAGTGGCGTTGTTTTACTTAACAGATCCGACTATCGCGATAAGATGCTTGATATTCTTGGTGACTGAAACAAATTCCGCAAGCTAGACGATGATCCAGTAAAATTAACCATAAATCATGAAAACATTGTTAAGAACTTTTTGAAAGAACTAGATAAGAATGAAACGATCATTGATGATCTCTACTGTCACCAAAAACCTACTGGTTCGCGACCAGGCATCTTATACGGTTTGCCTAAGACTCATAAATGTAACGCTTCACTTAGACCTATACTTTCTTTTTTTCATTCTCACTCGTTTACTATTGCTAAATTTCTTGTTTCTCTCCTTCGATCTTTTTCAGTAGTTCCTATTTGGTTCTTAATACATTTTGCTTTGTTGATCAACTTCTCTCTTTCCGTTTTAACCCCACTGATTTGTTGATGGCCAGCTCTGAAATCACTTCACTTTTCACTAACATTCCTCTAGACGAAAACCATAGATGTTATTCTTCAAAGGGTTTTTCTGGTTCCATTCTGTTTCACGGCTTTTCTAAAATTTTTTCTTTAATAAATTTTCTGGAATTATGGGTGAAGAATTGTCACTGGCTAAATACCGTAGAATTCCGAAAGTAACAGCCCCTCGAAATTAACGACCCCCGCGAAAGTAACGTCAAATTTGTGACAATTCTAAAATTTTCCGAAAGTAGCGACCCCCGGAAGTAGCGGCCCTCCGAAAGTAGCGGCCCCTTTGAGTGTGGTGCTTTTATGTTTCAAACACATGTTTATCTAACAAGTAATGTTTGTATTCAATATAACCGATCAGCAAACCTAAAATATAACCGATCAGCAAACCTAAAATATAACCGATCAGCAAGCCTAAAATATAACCGATCAGCAAACCAGGTGGGTGTGTCAAATATAATATGGGTGAGTGAAAGCTAAACACAAAAGAGCTAAGTAGCTATTATTACGCCCATCCGTGCAAAGCAAAAACATTAGCCACAAAGCGATTAAGTAAATGAAAAACGTTTGTTGAGTCCGTGAGGGTGAATGGTTCCAATTTTAAAGACGAGACGCTTTTCCTGTCTTTTGCGACTATCATTACCGCCAAACATTTGGGAGACGGCACAAACTTTCATGTCCGAAAGAGAATGATTGGCACTATTAAAATGTCGGGCGACAGGTTTGTCGACGTCTCCATTCCTTACGGAGCGAAGATGTTCGGTAAATCTGTCGGATAAACGTCTTCTCGTTTCTCCAACGTAGAGCAGACCGCATCTGCTGCACGAAATGTAGTAAATGAGGATGGAGGAGACACATGTGAAACAATGTCGAATGACAAAATTAGATTTAGGTCCCGATATGCGTGTAGAGGCGTTAAGAAAAGAGCACGTGTTGCAGCGGGTCCGAGAACAAAGAAAAGCACCCGCTGGCGCCGAAAGATTTTGTCTAAGAGCGCTATGAACTAAACTATCCCGAATGTTTTTATTGCGTCGAAAAGAGATAAAAGCGTTGTCGGAGAAAATAGAAGACGTTCCAGGATCATTCTTTAGAATATGAAAATTACGGCGAATGATATCCCTGACTTTGTAGTTGAAGGGATGAAATGTGAGCACTAATGGGATTTTATCTTCAGAAACTGATTCCAAACGAGAAGAAGCTCTCCGCCAGCTTAGCGACGCCTCTTTTTACACTAAATTAAATTGCGATTTCACGCCTACCCACCAAACCACTGTCAAAACCACCATTAACGATTTGGTTATGGCCGGTGAACTACCCACATCTACTTCTAACCTTATAGTCAATACTCCTAGAACGCCAGTTCTTTATTTTTTACCTAAAATTCATAAGCCCAATAACCCCGACAGGCCGATAGTTTCGCTTGCAGTTGCCCCACAGAACTTATATCCAGTTTTTTAGGCAAAGTTATGGCTCCTTTGGTGAAGAAGTTGCCTTCTTATATCAAAGATACCAAACATGCTCTACAAATTTTCGACCAAAATCCATTTTAACAGCCCCAATAAATTTATTTTTACCATGGACGTCAAGTCTCTCTACACTGTCATTCCTCATCGCGATGGTCTCGAAGCTTTAAAGTTTTTTCTTAACCAACACACTCTTTTAGAACCATCGACCACCACATTAATTCGCTTGGCAGAGCTTGTGCTCACCCTCAATAATTTTTCATTTGATGGTGAACATTACCAACAGATAAGTGGTGTAGCTATGGGCACCAAAATGGGCCCGAGTTACTCCAAACTATTTGTTGGTTATGTAGAAAAACAAATCTTCGAGCGATATATTGGTCCTTTCCCTGATTTTTTCGGCCGTTACGTTGATGACTGCTTAGGAACAGCATCGTGTTCACGTGTGGATTTAGAGCGTTTCATTAACTACGTTAATGACCACCATCCAGCGCTCAAATTCACATGGGAAATCAGTGAAGCCAGCTGTCGTTCCTTGATATTTTAGTGTCGATTAATGGTAATGCGCTCGCGACGTCTGTTTCTTTCTAAAGAACTTGTCATTTGATGACATCCAAATTTTAATGGCATTTCTTTCTTCAGATGATATGGTTTTCGTTCAAGAAAGCGCGAATGAACGAGATTCCTGGCCAGAGCTTTTCAACCCACACACCAAAAAGATCTAAAAGAAAACTTGTGTTAGGAAAAAAATCCTTTTATGGTTATTCTCTTATACATCGGATTGATTACAATAAGTATAATAGACGTACGAATTAAAGCAAATAGAAAAGAAAATTTAATGTTTGGCCAATCACTACCCAAAATTTTCGATTATCACCTGTGTAATTGTACCCAAAGTAGTATAATTAATATTTATGAGTCTTGATCCCTAGAATGTCTTTCACCCGCGGGTAGAATTTATCACGTACAAGCACAAGCTGATCAGTGAAAGCCCATCAAGGTTTCCTTGCATGTATTGCATCTAACCAAATTCCCTGAGTTTCTTTTGTTTGCACCTCCACGAAGCCATGAGCTTTTAACATCTCTTTGTATTCTGGACCTGATCTTTCATGGGCCCCACTATCACCGCTAATCATCATCAAAAGCGACTGCATATTTTTAGAGTGGTCCTGTCTTGTCGTCTTTTAGAAGTATCTCTCCAATAAGAAGCCCTCCACCTTGCAATGGAAAAATTGTTGGCTTTCAAACATGCTCGGTCACGCAAATAAAGAGTTAGCAGAAAATGGAAGGTATATGTAGACAAATGTCATTTTTTATCCAGTTTTGTTTGTAAGATTTACGGTTTAGAATCGAAAATTATTAGGGTTTGCTTTCGTTTTTCGTTTACTGTTGGTCAAATGGAGAAATTCGTTCGTCGAAACTGTAAAGAAGAACACAATATTGTTTTTCTAACACAGGTATAGAAAGGTCTTAAATATTGGGATGATACTCGTAAATACTTTAGTCTTGCAAGTACTAAAGTTTATCTGAAGACATGACTGCCGTGTAATCGGTTCAACGAGCAAAAAATACAAATAAAAAAACCTGTCAAACAGATAGTTAGATAGATAAACCGTTTAATAGAAACCATCTCGCAGCCAACTGGCTGAATTACACGATTATCAGAATATCAAACTAACTTAATTATGCTAAAAAACCAAATTTAAAAAGGTATTCTAAGTTAAGTTTTTACAATAAACTACTTATACTTGAAATTTACATATTTAAATATTTAAAAATTTAAAAAATATTTAACATATAATACTGTTGAATTGTTAATTATAATTTTTTAAGACTCGATATTATAAAAGTATCTCTAAATCTATTTGTTCGATAGTTGGGGATATAAAATGGTTTTACTATTCTCAAATTGTAAATATTCTCAGCTTCTGGTGGTAACAGGTGGTAAAGTTTATGATGCTCATCTTTTAAAATTGATTTAAAAAGTTTATTGCATAGTTCGTCTCTCCTCGTCTGCCAGGACTTTATGCCTGAGTGGTCTAGAGCATCTTGGTGTGTTAGATTTGCATAAATAATACGTAATGATTGTTTTTGAATTCTTTCTGTCATGAGCGATAAATATTGCGGTAATCCATAAAGGAAGACTCGAAATGCGTATTCTAGTATCGACCTTATTGACGCCATATAAAAACATGTTAAATCCTCGTTGTCAAGTCCAGACCTCTTAAGTTGTTTCAGTAGGTATATCCGTTTCGCCGCCTTAGTCGTTATTTTCTCAACGTGTTCGTTCCATTTCAGATCATCAGGAACCGACAATCCAAGAATTGTTGCTTCTTTACTCGGTTAATGGTTGGTCCGTTAATGGTAATGCGGGTGAAATCGGGCTGATTTCATTAAAATGTAATCATCATCTCCTTACATTTCAATGGATTAAGCTCAAATTTGTTACGTCGGGACCAATTTACAATAGAATCTGTAACACTTTGTAAATGAATACCGCTAGAGTGATTGATAATATATTCACTAACATTGGTATCATCGGCATATTTGAACATATCACGTTCGAGCTGATCACATGAAATATATAAATCATTGATCATAATCAAAAAAAGCCAAGGGCCAAGTTTTGTTCCTTGCGGGACCCCAGCAGGAACAGGTTTCTAGCTCGAAAAGCAGTTGGAGTTGAGCTTAACTCATTGAGATCTTCCTCGTAGAAAGTCTACAATCCAGTTAAAAACCGACGATTTGAGACCAATTTTCTGAAGTTTCATACAAAGTATATTGTGATCTACCAAATCAAATGCCTTACGATAATCCGTTAAGAGTATCCGCACTGATCCATCCTCCTCGTCCACAGCTTCTGTCCATCGATGAATTAGAGAGATTAAAGCTAATGTAGTACTTGATCCAGGTATAAATCCGAATTGATTTGGATCTATGCATGCCAATAATGATGGCTTAAGATTACGGGTGATAACAACTTCCTCTGCGATTTTGCGCAGTGAAGAAGTAAGAGAAATAGGTCTAAGATCTCTGTTAAAATCTAGCACTCGATTACATTTAGGAATTGGACATACATTTGCTAACTTCCATACTGAGGGTACACAACATTCATCAAAGGAAGCATTTAGTATTGCTGTTACTGGTGCTGCTAGAAGATCGGCAAACTTCCGAAGAATCCAGTTAGGTATATTATCAGGACCATTAGATTTACTAGGTTTAATGTGATTTAAGTATCTGAGCACCTCCTCCTCAGTCAGCACAATTGGAGTGTCATTCTCGAGTGCAAAGAGAACAGTATCGGGTAGGGGGGAATAATTTTGTATAGGTTCCAGAAAACTGTTGTTTACCAGGTTACTAAGTGATTGAAAGTCGAGGTTTTGTGCATCCTGTTCTAAGCTCGAAAATATATTCTTTTTTTGAGCCTGCTGGGTCAATATGAAGACCACATAAGCGTTTCACTTCTCTCCGCCAATCTTTCGGCTTGCTCTGTTTAAGTTCCTTTACCTTGGCTTCATAATACGTTTTTCGACACTTTTCTTGTCCGATTAATTTTATTCCGTAACTTTTTATATAATGTCCGATTATTTTGTGCAAAAGCCTTTTGTGCTCTCTGAATAAGAACTTTTAAAATCTTATTCATCCATGGTTTGTCGTTGGCGTGAACTTTCACTGCTCTCAATGGCATTAAAGTATTTAAGCCGTAGTCTATGACATTAGTAAAATTACTTAAGTTTTGTTCGCAGGACAAATTTGGAGTGACAACAATATCCCATGGGACTTCACACAAAAGTCTTCCAAGGCGGCGTACGCTACTAGGTCTTTTATCACGTACATAGATCATTTCCTTACATTGTTTCTCTTTAATCCGGACCATAGGTAGTACGAAAACGGAAAGATGGTCCGACAAACCAAGTGGAGGTGGACTGTAAGATTTATCGTAGACGCCGGCAAGATTAGTCAAAATTAAATCCAGCATATTTGTCCTTCTTGTTGGAAAATTTACAATCTGCTTAAGCTGAAAATGGCGGGTGAGGGTTTGTATAGGTAACTTATTGAAATCGCCAGCAAGAATTAAACCACAATCTGGATATTTTGTTTCTAGTAATTCGAGAGAAGACTGCGGGTAGTCTAGCATAATTGTCTTATTTGCACTACTAGGGTGATATAAAACTGCTACTATAAGTTTGGAGAATCCTCTTGGAAGGCGACGTAAATTAACCATGGCCCATAAAACTTCACATTCATGTTCATTTTGTATATCAGAGAGAATATTAACTGTGTGATTATTTGTCACATAAATACATACCCCTTCATGTCCTTTTCCTTCTCTATCGCGTCGGAAAACCCTGTACTCTTCAATTTGAATGGCGTCGTCTGGAATGTTGCTATTCAGCCATGATTCAGTTATAAAAACAATGTCAAAACTATTGTCTTTCATAACCTGCGCTAGCTCGTCCACCTTTAGAGGCAACGACATAACATTGGATAACATAATAGAGGGTACAAAGTAGTAGCGGTGTCGTTCTTTTGTAATCACCACAGTCTGGTCCAAATGTTCATCGCCACTTAGAACAGTCGTAGATACCCTTGGAAGTTGGATGGGTATACCTGGATGTCCATTAACGGTCGAGGGGACGTTATGTGTGACGATCTTCTTACAGGAGGAAATGGTGGTGGAGGGTACGATGTGTGCGGTGTTCTTCTTGTAAAAGAAGGATTGTTGAACGTCGTCGTAAGTTGTCCAAGATTGAGTCTGCCATTTTCTATTCGCTGCAGCCTTCTGTCGACCATTTCCAAGGTCGTTATCACACCGTGCAGTTTTTGGAAAAAAGGAAGCTTTTCAAAAAAAGGAAACTTTTCACCCTCTCTTTGGGACCACTGGGATATTGGAACATGCAAGAAATCGCATGACATTCCTTTCAGACAGAATCCTCTTCTTTTTAGGAATGGACATGGTACTTTATTTTTAGGTATTTTACTTTCACCATCATAATTTTGGTGGGAGTAATCACATTTGTTAGCTTTGATGCACCATCCTCTTCCAAACAAATATGGGCACGGGGTGGCACTTTTAGGTGGTAGAGATTGTTTCTGATATTGTAAACAAGACTTCGAAAGGTATTCTGGTAGTTGTATTTCAGCAGATGTATAAAGGGAACAAGCCGTTGCCTATGGCACTTATCCCTCCGAACGCCAAGGACGTACGTACGCACGCTAAGTTGGAATTCTGTAATAATCAGGGTAACTTGATTGGCTTGTGAACGGCCGATTGCACGTTGCCACTGGTTAGTTCCCTCACGTACCGACCATGCTAGATCATCAAACATCCTGCCTGATGCTGTTTTGAGGGCTACCACAAGACCTATGATGGAGTCAGGACTCGACTTTACCAGGAACCTTTCAGTAGCTCGTGTGTTGGAGTAACTGTGAGGATCATCTTTACCGTGCTTTTCCAGCTGCTCCAAAGATACCAGCGCATCAAGCAGTTGAGTGGTTGCTGCATGATTAATGGACAAGTTGCTTTCCCCGAACTCACCTCATCGCAGATGCCCAGTTCGCAAGCAGTAAAGATTGTTCGTTACTTGAAGGAACCATACAACGACTGAATCAAATGATCGAGTTGAACAGACATGTCCTGAACGTGAGATTTTCCCATGATCGGCTTTTCAGCTGTTGCGTGTTCTGATGTGACGTCAAAACGCTTATGTTGGAGGGCAATGCTCGACAGACCAAATGACTGATGGAAAAGATTTTCTTCATAAGTGTTTACCCTCATACAGTGGATATAGATGCCCAACGAACGGTTTAAAAAATTCATAAAGAAGACATATTTTAAGAATATTTAATCCTAACTTTTCAGAACACATCGAACTTCTAGCTTCTCTACATTAAAGATTAACAACACTTACGATAGCTATAGCACTTAATGATAGCATGCGATCTTGTCTGTTAACACTTTTCTCTAATTTCCGCCTCAGTCCACAATTGGCACTGATCAAGTCTTACAACAATTACGACTTAACCGAAACTTGTGCTGTAATTGTTCTAACTCTATCTGCGATCGATCGGTGACTGCCGTAGAAACTGAATCAGGTTCAACTCCTTCACTAATTACGACAGTCGGCGGCAGTCGCCAACGAATCGACATTTAATGGCAACCTTCGTCACCAACTGTCGGCGACAGGAAAGCGTCACATGATTATAACAAATCAACGTCAAGAGTTGCGTTGTCAGGCAGTCAAATTTCAAGGATTTTCACTTCACATGTTCACATGACCACAGACACAGGATATTTTAGATAGCATATTGAGTGAAACACATAGTTTAAGTGAGAAGCGGTTTATGGGTGTTGTTCGTGAATACCCAGCCATCTACCCACAATCGCCGCTTTTATTTCGCGACAAAAACAAGCAATCAGTTTTTGTTTCATCCTTGCTAATATGCTGGCCAGTGGCGCACCCAGAGACATGAATTATGTTGTTATAATTGTCAAACCTATTCAGGTCACCAAGTTTGAACACTTGATCACCAGACATATCATCATCTAAAACCCGTTAAGTCACACAAGAATGTTCGATGTTTTACCCATGCAGCCAAAAGAAAGGCGAGAAGTATCAAGACTCGACAGCTGCGATAGAGTAAGATTAGTTACTCGTTATAACTCACATTAATTTTAGAAGTAATATTTCAAACACGAGTTGGTGTTCTTCCTCCGATTTCTAGATACCAAGAAACGAGTTGAAAAACTAGGCAAAGCAGAGTTTTTTTAACTCGTTTCTCGGTATCTAGAAATCGGAGGAAGAACACTAAACGAGTGCTTGAAATTTCTTCTCAAACGAACCATTATTTTGGGCGAAAATCCAGCCAAAAATTGGAAAAATTCAGCTGTAATCTTCCTCCGATTTCTAAATACTGATTAATTATGTGTTTCTTTTGTTTTTGCTTTATGAGTTATTAATGAGTTTGAGAAAAAGGTTTTCCACACACTGATGGAGAAAGAAAAATCTATTATTACAGGCAGCCTATCGGAAAATGACGTAAACTGAATTCTTCTTTCTCCATTATGTAGGTTATAACTTACTCGTATACGTTGGCATGCCATAAAACCGAAAAAAAATTGGTCTGACGTTTTATTGACTAGCAAGTAGAAAAACTAAAAAGTTAAATATTTGACGCATTTGATATTTGATCGTCCGTGGGAACTTACACCGGCTAAAGGTTAGATCTCGGAGCATGACTCACAACCATCGCAAGGGCTGCCCCCTGCTCTCTTATTGGGTACGCTACCGATCCATGCTAAGGCTAGCAACAACACCCTTTGGTATTGTTGATAAAAGTTTTATTCAAAGTACATTCACGACACGAGACAACTGCACAATAGCAAGAGAGATCTGAAGGAGAGAAACAAGAACAGGAAGTTCTATTGTTAACACAACACGAGTCACACCCGTCATCGCATTCCTAACAATTATAACAATAACGTTTGACTTAACTGCGCCATCTACGTGTAGCGTTTCAACATGAGGAATAGTTTGTGACAACGTGTTCGATCGCGGTATAAGAAGCAAGGTAGATGTTAAAGCAAACCTTGAGCAATGGGTGCCAGTGTAGGTAGTAGAGGATAATAAGATGTGATAACTTTGGGTGAGGCAACTACCTGAAATATACGAAAAGAAACTTCGACGTTTCGAGCGAAGGCCCTTCGTCGGGAAGTTAGTAGGGTGTGTCGGGAAAACAACATGAGCTTTTATATTGTTGAATACAAAAGCGATCACGTGATAAAAAATAGACCAACAAGATGGATTTGGTAAAAACAAAGTGTAAACAAAAAATGTAAATCACATAACAGAATATATTAAGGAGGACACTAGGTTATAATTGCATAATATGCTGTTTTAAACAAGAACAAAGTGGAAAGGGTTAGTAATACAGATACAATGAAATTCATTGTTTATTGTATCTGTATTACTAACCCTTTCCATTTTGTTCTTGTTTAAAACCGCATATTATGCAATTATAACCTAGTGTCCCCCTTAATATATTCTGTTATGTGATTTACATTTTTTGTTTACACTTTGTTTTTACCAAATCCATCTATTTCGTCTAATTTTATCAGGTGATCGCTTTTGTATTCAACAATATAAAAGCTCATGTTGTTTTCCCGACACACCCTATTAACTTCCCGACGAAGGGCCTTCGCTCGAAACGTCAAAGTTTCTTTTCGTATATTTCAGGTAGTTGCCTCACCCAAAGTTATCGCATCTTAAAGCAAACCGGCTACTCTCGTCTTGGTCTACTCTACATTTCACCTGACCGCCCGCATGCGAAATTTCAACATTAAACGGCCATCACCACACCGAGAAAGCCTGAGTAGTTGCGGGGAAATCGATGGATAAATTAGAATAATTAAAACTATATGGAAACACGATTATTGTAATTGAATCGGCGACAATCGCTGACTGAACTACAACAATTAAAGCTGTATGTAAACCACCATCAGACCATATGATTTACAAAGCTCGCTACGTTGTGTATATACCATTACAACGATGATGTCATCGGTCATTAACAATGAAATTATCATAGTCAGATATGTCAGATTGACAGTTTGACAGGAGATAGACCAGATGATTAACAATTTGCCAGATACCGTAATAATTCGATTAAGCTCCGGGGAGGGCTTATACAAAACTCAAAGTTCGAGAGGGGGGCTTATTCGAGAGAGGGACTTATTCAAAAATTAACTTTCCTGAGGGGGCTTATTCGACACGAAGAATATGTTCAAAAAAGATTTGTCTCCCAAATTTTTAAGTTAACTGTTCTTTAGTCTATAACTACATCAATATCAATATCGTCAGTTCCTTCTATATCTTCCTGGTCGATCTGAAGCTCTGCAATATCCTCCATTTCTGTGTCTTCATCAGGAATAATTTCAAACGGGTTGACGTTATCCTCATTCCATTCGTAGTTCTGAAGGCGTTGCAGTAGATCTTGACAAGGTCCATGCTTTATGCAAGCAATGTTGCCATCTTCCGATCCATCGAGCTTCGTGCTCAAAGCGCTTACTCGGGGGGCTTATTCGAGAGGGGGGCTTACTAAAAAATTCAACCTCTAAAGGGGGGGGCTTATTCGAGAGGGTGCCTTAATCGAATTATTATGGTAATTGTAATAAAATGGAAAACTAGTAAGGGAAACAAATGATTGATTACAGATTACAGCTCACGTCATACGTGGGTTGTGTGATGTTGATGACCCCTGATTTTGTCTCGAATCAGAATAGCGAAATACTTTTTCATTCACTTATTACGCCTTAATTTAGGTTATGAGTCTTAATCTTTCACTCAACTTTGGTTTACCAAGCAGACCTTATGGTAACAAGCGTCAGCGTGGCACATGCGCTGTTAAAACATATTGACATCGTATATTAACTAGACTAGCATTATAGCTAAAGGTCACTCAACCACGAGGGAAAAATTGATAGCCGCCATATTGGATAAATTGCGGGACAAAACATACATGCCTGTATGTTAAGTTTAAGATCAGGGTCAAAGGCTACTTCACTTTCGTCGCTTTTTTGTTTTCATTATAAAAAAAGAATGTAAAACTATTAAGGCAAAAGTAATCGCCAACTAATACCCAGAAAAGCAGTTTTTCTGCTATACAACTTATGAAAACAAACACGAAACAATTTTCTGAACATCAGTTGTTTGACCTCGAGGCTCTCGAGCAGACGGAAAAGGGCCTGGAGAGGAACAATTCGCCCCCCAATCTACTCAATATGAAGGCGTTCAATGTCACCCCAATTTTCGTCCTTTATGCCCCCTCCAGATTTATACGATCTCTATGGTTTGCATTGGGGGGCATAGCTCATGCAGCCCCCCCTCCCCCTTTCCCATGAAACCGCCTCTGTCTATGTCAACACAACCTTACTAGCAACTGAATTTTATTTGCCGCCCGTTTAGCACCCGAGAGTAGTCTTCAAGGGCCCTTTGATCATGATGGCCCACACTCAACTAAGACTCTCACAGAAAGTCACGAAAAAGTAAACTTGGGCTTGGAACAAAATCTTTTATTGACATTTCATTTTACATTGCATGCTACAGCTAAATGTTTCTACAGACACGTTTGATACCAAAGAAATAAACTCGGCAATTCGGGAACGTACAATTAGTTTGAAAGCTGTCGATACAATCGAAGTCTTGCAAATTAACGATGAGTAATTCTCTAAGCTATTTGACCAAAAAAGTGTTTTACGAAATGGACAGGAATTTTGATTCTCTTGCTTAAACTTATCTTGAAAATAACATCAAGGTTTCCTTGCAAATATGGCATTACATAAAGTTCCTGGAATTACTTTTGTTTGCACGTCCACGAAGCCATGAGAAGTTAACAACTCCTTATACTCTTGACTTGATCTTTCACGGGCTCCACTACCGCAATAAAGAAGCACTACAAGTGACATAATATTTCCAAAGAGTGGACCGGTCTTGTCATCTCGCAGAAGGATCTCTCCAATGAGAAGCCCTCCACCTTAAAGAAAACATAAGTTATAGTTACCAATGAGTAATTTTATAAAATACAAAGCAATAGAAGTTCCAGAAAAGGTTGACATTTTTATTCAACGTTTCGACAAGCTCGCAATCATCATCAGGAAAATGATGACGACAGCAAGCTAGTCGAAACGTTGAATAAAAGTGTTAACCTTTTGCGGAGTGTCCATTGCTTTGTATTTTACAAGAAACACTCCTTTACTAATTAAGAAACACCAAATGAATTTCCGTTTTTGGATACTAAGCACTCGGGATGTTGCGAGATCTGAGAAAGGATCGTGAACTCAGCAATCACGATCGCGGAGATTGAAAATTTTCTATCTCGGCGATCGCAATCACTAGGATTGCTGAGTTCATGGTTTCCATATGATTGTTGCGATTTCTCAGTTAAGCCTGGTTTCCATTAGAGTTTTAAACGACATTTTATCTTATGTAGAGATATTAAAATAGATTGTAATAGTTTTATGTATTATGCTTTAGGGAACTAATAGGTTAAGAGTTTTAAATTTGTAATTAGATAAATTTGCTTGCAGGGCCCTATGGATACCAGCAGCTGTGCTGAATGGGTTACCCTGCTAAAATAAAGTTACCATATCATATCATATAATAGCATAAACAGGTATTTCTTAATCGAAACTCTCACCTTCCGATACCTGTGTCGCTCCTTTGAACTACCGTGAAAGTTGAAATATGTTCAATTTTTGTCTGTTTGGGATACATCGCCGATGAGTTGCAGGTACATCGCCGACGAATTTCAGGCAGCTTGCGGTTATATGGAAACCAGGCTTTATTTTGAGCGATCGCGCCACTGTTGTAGTGATTACATGGAAACCAGGCTTAATACAACACGACTTTACTCTCACTAACGCCTGACGCTCTTACTGGTCAAAGAAAGACGTCTTATCAGGACGCTGACAACATCAGATCTCGCTTGATTAAGGCTGATCAACAATGGAGTTGCATTAATAACAGTCCCTGACCCTAGCACCACTATATATATATATATATGTATATATATATATATATTATAGTTCAATATATTGCTGAGCTTGATCAAGTCGTTGGAAAAGTACACCCTTTGCTGTTCATTACCAGAAAATATACTATCATTGACGCCAACTTCGAAGCCATTAAATCAAAAATACATTCATTTTATTCAATCGACATTCACTGACGTAGATACGCAACCCTTTGTATGAAAGGGCATTCCATAGCGACAACAGACGACCATTAACGCCATTCTACAACACATTAGGGAGAATAAAATTTCAATTAGGCAAGATATCTCTTGCGGTATGCCTTATACATAGGATCTGGAAGAATCTCATGTAACTACATCCAACCTTCTTTTCATGCATTGCATAGCGAAGGCCTGGGAAAAAGCAGTAAAAAGCTAGCGTCAACTGCATTGTATTTACTGAAAAACTTCGAAGAGAAACTACCGCTGATTAGTTTTACCGAAACAATTCTTAAATACAGATCTGCTACTAATCCAAAAAGTTCTCTCTGCGACGTACTTCCTTAACGTCCGCTTACACGTCCGATTTTGCACCTTGTGATTGTCATCCTGACGTATGTAATAAATGCATGACAGTCCATGCTGTAAGATATCCACTTATGATTCGCTGTAATTTGTCCTCGACGCTCTCGTCCGTTAAACACATACTTCAAGATGTCAATCGCAAGGTACAAAATCGCACATGTAAACAGCCTTCTACTGTGGCGAGCTGGCTCCCAAGACAGGCCCGGGAAATTCTAACCTGAAAGAAGCCTTATTGCTTCGTACACGCGAAACTTCGATAACCGAACTACACGTTGTGGAAGAAAATAAAAGCAAATTCTTAGGACTGAAACAGGTGAAACAAGTACACGTAACACCCCTAGATTCAAGTCAGAAATTAGTTTTAGTTTATATATATGAAACGAAACCTCCAAAACTTGTCGGTTCACCTGTCAACAATTGTGGTGAATGTAGTTTTCTCAGAAAACTAATTAAAGCGTTGATGAATTTCATATAATTTTCGCAGCATTACAGAACCCTACATGACGCCCCTTTTCAGCTGTAAACTAGTTTACCAGGATTTTCCAGCCAACTCTAACAATGCTAGATAAGCAACACCAAAAGGGCCTGTCGGGAAATCTCCCGGTGTCCCAGTGGGCCAGTACTCCACGGCTACCTTGTGATCGGTTGAAATATAATTACGGACAAAGATCCAAATATGCATTTCCGAAAACGAATTTTTGTAAACAGTCACAATGTACTTAAATTTAGGTAACTTCCCGCCACCATCTATGGCCGTGTAGTTTAAATTCTGATCACATCTTACCAGGCGGAAGGCTCTTGAAGATCTTGGCTAAGAGAATGTTTATCTTGTCTTCACCCCAGTTATGGAGAGTTCTTGTCAACACGTAAAGGTCTGCAACAGGCAGTTCATCCGTAAAGAAGTCTGCTGACAAGAAAATGACGTTTTCTTGGTTAGGACAATCGTCAGTCGATGGTCTAAAGTGTGACGATTCCTCAACAACGGACGGCAAATCCAAAACAGTGATCTTCATTTTCGGGTACGTCATACAAGCTGCATAACCAATCGTTCCTGTGCATCCTATAATCGACAACATGCATATATATTTAGGTTGTAAGTTTCAAATGTTCAGGTTACCGTTATCAGGGTTCAATCGCGAGCGATGACGTTGTTGCGGACAGTCGTTGCGCGATGAGAACAATCTAGAACATTTGAGTATGTCAAACTTTTCTTGGTCATTTCTTAGTCACAGTACTTATTCATGATGACATAGTATATTCCGCTGACTCACGTTGATGTAAGAACTTTCTTGACTACTTGAGTCATGAACACTGTCATGATTGTTACTAAATATAGCATATTAAGTTATTTTAGAAATTATGTAAATTACGTCATTGTTTATGGACAGACTATAGGTGATGTGCATGTGACGTCATGGCACCCATCTTGGATGAATTTTCACAAAAGAATCTCATTAACTTCTATTGTATGTGGAACCAACATGGCCGCCGTATCATTGTCTTTTGAATCCTAAGGGATTGGTTGCAACCCACCAATATAGGCGCGACTCGCTTCGACACTCGGTGTGTGTTTTAGGACTGTTACGTGTATTCAAGTCTAGTTGGTGTAAAATATGGAGTTAACAGTTGTTGTTAGTACGCTTTACTGTTGGAACTTTCATCTTTTCTCACCGCTGGGTTTTCAGAGTCGCAAGCTTTAATGTGTCAAGAAGACAGACAAGCTTTGAACGTTTTCAATTGTTATCTTAGCTCTTTAGTTTCTTTTCTTGTTTGCAAATAAATTTTTGATTTCTTGTTACACGTCAGTAACAACGTATTAATGACTGCTGTCGGCGCCGCAACTTTCCCTTTCGTAAACGGTCGATGCTATTTTAAAGCTCTCACCATCTCCAAGTGTACCCTTCGCACCCTAACTCTGTTAAGTCGCATCAACCAGAAACAAGCTCAAAATCTTTTACCCGTTTTCTTTCCTACGCTTTAAATTCAAAGACAAATTATCCGGCTCACCAAACCCAAATCAAAATCATAACCTAACCGTCCCCAAAGAGGGTTTACCGCCTTGCTTATACCCTGACTTGACCCACTAGTTGCTTTATAACTTTAGTTCAATGAACTCGATTTCCACATTTGGAATGCTAACTGGCCAATCAAAAGTGAAACCAAGATGGCCGCCCATGGAGGGCAATTTTTTACGTGAGTTTCAGTTCCCTACGCGGACTTGTACGTCAGTTTTAGTCTTCCACGCGACTTTTTACATTTTCTGAAAATTTTCCTTATTGAAAATATACACGAAACATATCTTCAAAAGATAGAAATGAGTTTTAGAATTTCAAATATATTTTGACAAAGTCAAACCGAGTTACAGGTTATATCTTTTCAGGAAAATAAATTACCAAACTGAAGAGAAACCTGATAAAACGGCCCCGAAAAATTACTTGACGAAAGTACTAAATGCACGTCCTTTTGTTACCTTCAGTTTACCATCTTTAGACGATTTAGGACAGTTTTTAGGCCACACAGCAATAATGAATCCTTTTAAACACTCGAATGTGTAAAACTGGTCCAGCAATATTTCGTCTGTGCACTTTTTCCATTGATGTGAATGTTTTTGAAGCCAAACCAAACAAAAACTGAAGATTAAAGTCTTGTAAAGAACTGGAACCGATGTACAAGACCGCGAAGAGGACTGAAACTGACGTACAAAATTTCCCTCCATGTGCCGCCATCTTGGCTTCACTTTTTGCTCTGCCAAATGACTGGGAGTTAGCATTCCAAATATGGAAATTGAGTTCACTGGGTTCAGCTTCGGAAACATTCACAACCACGGAAAAAGTTTTCAGACGGTTATTACTGGATCAGTTTTACATATTCGAGCATTTAAAAGGGTTCATTATTGCCGTGTGGCCAAAGAAGTATGCTAAATTATCTAAAGATAGTAAATCGATGGTAAAAAGTGGATGTGCACTTGGTAGTTTGCTAAAGTAATTTTTCAACACGGTTTTATCAGGTTTTTCGTTACTTTGGTGATTTATTTTCAGGGAAATAAATAACCTGTAACTCGGTTTGACTTTGTCGACATATATTTGGAATTCTTAAACTTGTTTCCATCTTTTGAAGACATGTTTTGCCTGTATTTTCAAAGAAAACTTTTCAGAAAATGTAAAATGTCGCGTGGGAGACTAAAACCGATGTACAAACCCGCGTAGGGGACTAAAACTGACGTACAGAAATTGCCCCCATCGGCGGCCATCTTGGCTTCACATTTCATTGGCCAATTAGCATTCCAGATATGGAAATCGAGTTCACTACTTTAGTTTTAACATTTTTACCATTCGAAAGCCTCGAAGAAAATCAAACACAACAGGTCGAAAACAGTTTGGTGCAAAGAAAGGAAAATAAGTAAAAAAGAAGCGTCATTTCGCTACGGATTCAAACCATCGCAATTTCGCAACCGATTCGTATTCGTCGCACTAATCCCTACACTTACTGACCCGTCTTAAAAATGGATTTAATTGCAGCATCTCATCAATCATTGAGGGTCCTCTGGGTACACTTGGGGAACGTGACATAATTAGTATGGTATCGACCGTTATGAATACCAAAGACCATTTACTAAAGGGAAAATAGTATCGGTGCCCAGGTGTAAACTTAACTGGAGGTTTCCCTTTCACCAATTATCATCTTGATAAATAAAGTTATGCCAGCAACTGTAGGACAATATTTACTCAGTGGGGGATAAAAACTGTAGTGTACTTTGCGATATGATATTTTTCAATGTTTATTTTAAATTGTTTTTTAGCCATATTACAGTTGAGCATCCCCTCATTTTCGCACCCGGGGGCAATTACCCCCTACCTCCTACCTATGCCATGATTGTTCGAAACTGGGTATTGTGAGTGTAACAAAAATTGTTTCTCTCACTGTTTGTAAAAAATAGTATTATCAGCACGGATTCAAAACACCTTTTAACTGTTGCTTTAAATAGAGCTACTTAGATGGACTATAAGATGGCGATTGCTGAACGACCATCTCTTTTATCATAGCTTCTTGTACTTCTTTGCCACCGCACGAGACTAAAATTTAGTTTGGAAATACTTTGAAAAAAAGAACACTAATTCTTGTCTGAAAAGAATGGTCAAGAATTGCCCCAAACTAAAGAGATCTTTTAATCCGCCCTTGTTTCTGGGAAATTCTTGTAACAAAACTCGTTTCGAGTCGTTTCGATTTCCCCATTTTTGTTTCCACTGTAATATTCCACTGTAATATTCCCGCGCCATTAAAAAAAAATAAGGAACATCAAGTACACTTTAACACTACACATTTTAAGTAAAGGTTATATACCGTGATCGAGGTGTTTAAGCGATATGTAAACCTGAGGGCTTCGCCCTCAGGTTTACATATCGCTTAAACACCGAGGTTAAGGTATATTACCGATTTATATCATCGTTGGTGAAGTTTCAAAAGAAGTAATTAACTTGCCCGACGAACGGACAGAAATAGAGAAATTTCGGTAGAAAGTTCATGAATATCGTTATGAAGTTTATAAGTTAGTTATAAACCTCTCGAGAACAAAAGAAAATGAGCCAACGATGATATAACAAGTCTTATAAACTCGTAAAACATCTCAAATTTTAAGTACAACTGAGCAGTTGCCTATATTGAGAGCATATGACTTAGCTAGGGAAACGCTATCGTCTACCTTAAATTCCTTTGTTGTTAGCCATTCATGAAGCAGTCCTGGCTTCTTTGTAAAACGTCTGAAACGGACTCTTTATCTTTTCTACGAACCCTTTGGTATGTGTGAAGAGAACTTATATACTTATGATCTGTTCAGTCGGATTCGATTCCACACAAATTTTGTGTTCAAAAAATCTCGTCGGACTCTCCACTCATGTTTATCAAGTTCAAGCATATTAAACCACCGAAAACATCACTTTGCAATTTAAATATACCTCTTCAAAATCTACAGATGTTTGTAGTTCGATTGTATTATTTCAGCGCTTTAGATAGGCATTCCGAAAGATCCTCAGATCAAAAGCATCTCTTTGCAATTGTCTCTCAAATCAACCTCGTCTATGTGGAATGTAAGTAACTTATTTTGAGTCCCCTCGGGGGTATATAATTCATTCAACTCACACTACACCCTCGGTGAATAAATCACATATCCCCTCATTGCCTCAAAATAACGTATACTTCATTAGCACGAAATTTCGATAACTTTGGACCTGGTTTTCTCCTAAAATAAGGATTCTTTTAAGATGTAACATACACTCGAAAGTCGTGTTTCATCAGATACCCAAATACTTCGAATTTGCTTAACAAACTTGACTAAATATCTCGTAGTTTTTCAACTGACTTCTCCGTGTTTGGATATCTGCTGAAACACTCCATCTCGTGTATGATATATTATGAGTATTCTGAAACAAGAATGGCCAAAATAGGTCAAGTAGAACACAACGAACGCTCGACTCCAACAAGTTAGTAATTGTAGAAGCTGACGTTAACATTTACCTCCTAAGTCGCACATCCGATTGAACTCATGTAAGTCAAAGGCACAAACCAATCTTGAAGCATCCGGCTTGCACGATGCTTTCATAGTATCAAGGAAGTTTATTTTCTCCTCTTTTGTGGCATAGATAGACTTGAAAAATTCCGATTGTGAACGGCCGAATGCACGTTGCCACTGACTAGTTCCCTCACCTACCGCCCATGCTAGGTTATCAAACAGCTTGCTTGTTATCGTATTGAAGTGTTTTATAAGGCCTCTGATGGAATCAGGACTCGACTTTACCAAGGACATCTCAGCAATTTGTGTGTTGGAGTAACAGGGAGGCTCTTCTTTACAGTGCTTTTCCAGCAGCTCCAAAGATACCAGCGTATCGAGTAGCTGGGTGGTTGCTGTTTCATTCGTGGACAATTTCCCCGACAAGTCGTTGGCAGTTGCTTTCCCCAAGCTCAGCTCATCAAAAATGCCCAGTTCGCAAGCAGCAAAGATTATTTGTAACTTGAATGAACCATACATCGACTGAATCAAATGATTAAGTTGAATAGACATGTCTTTAACGTGAGACTTCGCCATGGTATCAGCTGATGCGTGTTCTGATGTTATATCAAAACTCTTACGTTGGAGGGCTACACCCGACAGATCACGTGATTGATGGAAAAGGTTTTGTTCATACGTGTTTACCCTCATAAAATGAATATAGATGCCAAAACAAATCGTTTTTGTTATAATATTTCAGTATAAAAGAAACGACTAAAAATCTCTACGTTTCGACGCCATTATGACATCATTCTCGAGATAATGTAAAAGATAAATAGAATGAATTGGTTCAAGTATTTATATTAATACTATAAGTTCGCATAAATCATCATAAATAAGTAAAAGCTAAAACACTAGGGAATAAAAACTTTAGCACAGAGGGAGTCAGATTGTTCGTTTAATGTTGGTCTTAACTCTTGTATAAAGAACATCTCATAAGTGAGATGAGAAGGCCTCTTTCAGGTCTGTTTTGACTTTCAAAGATGAAAAGTCAGCCAACCTTGTACGAAATCAGTTTCGATATTTGGGCAGGAAGATTGGAAAAAACCTTATCCTAGTCTTCACAAGCAGGAAAATAAAGGATGTCATCAAGATTAAAGAAGATAAGCCTCCTATTGTGAACCAAAAAAATTTTGTATATGAATTTAAATGTGACCAGTGTAATGCGGGTTTTGTCGGTTTTACATGCCGACACTTATACCAGCGTATTGAGGAGCACAAAGAGGAGTCATCGACAAGCACATCTTGGATAACCACCACGGAACAATGGACAATATTCACAAACAGTTTAGGATTCTGCGACGCTGTAAGGACAAACTGGAATGTCTCATTTATGAGATCAGGTTCTTTATACAAAAGTTAATACCAACATTAAACAAACAATC
Source organism: Heliopora coerulea (assembly GCA_030142905.1). Classification (NCBI taxonomy): domain Eukaryota; kingdom Metazoa; phylum Cnidaria; class Anthozoa; order Scleralcyonacea; family Helioporidae; genus Heliopora; species Heliopora coerulea. The sequence continues at coordinate 569,110 of JASJOG010000047.1, forward strand.
TGACTCTCTCTGGTTTTTATTCCCTAGTGTTTTAACTTTTACTTATTTATGATGATTTATGTGAACTTATAGTATTAATATAAGTACTCGAACTGGTTTTATTATTTTTATCTTTTACTTTATCTTGAGAATGATGTCGTAATGGCGTCGAAACGTAGAGATTTTTTAGTCGTTTCTTTTATACTGAAATGTCAAAACAAATGGCTTTAAGAAATCATAAAGAAGAGACATTTTAGATATATTTGAAAATCTCGTCAAGAATTCATGAGGGAAGTACAAATGAAAATCATAACCGTGTCGTGTCTGTATATGTGATGCCTAGCTTCGCAAGCAGCAAAGATGGTTTGTAACTTGAAGGAACCATACAGTGACTGAATCAAATTATCAAGTTGAACAGACATGTTTTGAATGTGAGATTTAGCTAGGCTATCAGCTATGAAGAGTTTTGATGCGACGTCAAACCACTTATGTTTATTGCACTTTTCTACCTGGCGCACCAAGGTAGTTGTGCTTCGGCTGGTTCCAAACACAATTGGAAACTGTATCTTTCAATAAATGTAAAACGTTTAATCACAACTCGTCTCTAAAGTTACAAGACCTTCTTTCCTTCGTTCCGATTACATCACTACACCACGATTATCAACTCGCCTCTAAAGTTACAAGATTTTTCCTTTTTTAGCGTCATCCGGAAGCTCCACCTCACATTGTGCTTTGGTCCAAAGTTCAAAGTCTAACAACAAGGTAATCCAACAATAGTCCGACCACTCCACAACCAACTAAACAGAGCATTTCCAAAATATTCGACACACTCCCCCCCCCCCCCCCCCTTGAACCTTTAAGGATCAAGCATAACTCTTGTTCTCCACTGTGCATCCAATGCAGCTGTCCTTCTGAGCTTTCTTCTACCTACATCATCCTCCCCCAAACTTTTAATCATCCTTTCTCTCTCATCTCTCATGTTTGTCCCTTCATCCTTCTCATTCAACCCTCTATTGTCTATACTATCACCCTTCTCTTCTTCCAAATTCTCCGCCTTCACTTCACGTTCCTTCTCAAATCCTTTAGCTTTATTCTGTCCCACATCCTCGTTACTGCTCACTTCCAATGGGAATAATTTCTGCACTGGCCTGTTTATACTCAATGCATTATCGTTCGTTATCACCTTCACATTGGCTCCCCTTATTTCCTGGTCTCTACCTAAGATTAACCTTTCAATCTTGTCTAGTTTCCATTTGCCTCTCTTAAGAGTTTCCTCCTGCACCAGAACGATATCACCCACGTTGATCTTTCTGTCTTTAGTTTTATTATATTGCTTATCATGCTCTCTCAAATCTGTCAAATATTCCTTCCGCCACCGATTCCAAAAATGAACCCTTCTCCTCGCTAAATTTTTAAACCTTCTAGTCAAACCTGCTGCATCGACTGCGTCCTCAGACTTACTCTCATCTGGGATAGACGTCAGTCTTCTTCCGAATATAAGGTGAGATGGTGTTAACACTTCAGCTTCCACTTCATCATACACATAAGTTAAGGGTCTGGAATTTAGAGTTCCTTCAATCTCAACCAATGTTGTTAACAATTCATCAAATGTTAATTTAGCATTACCAAGCTCCTTTCTCAAACATCGCTTAACCGTCCCAACCATTCTTTCAAAGAAACTCCCCCACCATGGGGCTCTCTCTAAATTAAATTTCGACTCTAATTTATTGTTTTATACATATGCTCTTTCTTCCTTGCTTTCATACAAGTTCTTCAGGGCTTTCTCAGTCGCCTTGAATGTCTTTGCGTTGTTTGAAATAATTAAGGTGGGTACGCCTCTCCTTGAAGTGAACTTACGTAAACAATTCATAAATGTACGAGCACTTAAGTCTTTCACTTAAGTCTAAATGTAATGCCCTTGTGACACAGCAGGTAAACAGCGCAATGTAACCCTTGACCATGATGTAACCTTCCTTAGCATACAATGGGCCTGCAAAATCGATCCCTACCTTAACAAATGGTGGTGTCTGGTTTACTCTAAAATCTGGTAAATCTGCAACAACTGGCACATCATAGGCTTTCCCTAAGTGCCTTTTACATACAACACATTTAGAGATCATTTTCTTAACCACTTGCCTACCTGTAGGCTCCCAGAACCGACTTTGGGGTTCGGCAAGAGCAGCTCTAAGGCCACAATGATGTACTTGTTCGTGACATCCTCCGACAATTAGTTCAGTTAACCAGTGGTCCTTAGGTAAAAGACTTGGCTTCCTAGCTTCTATCCCTAAATCTGCGTTCCCTAGTCTGCCCTTACACTTTAACACCCCATCTCTTTCCACTAATCGCAGCTGCATTTCCAAGTTCTGGTAATCCTTTCTTGTTATCAACCCAACCTGAGCAGCCTTCATCAGATCTCTCTCTGCTTCAACTATCTCCTTCGCCTTTAACCTACCCGATTCTTTATTGCAGTTTTCTAATCTGGCCTTCAAATTGCTACAGATCTTTTCAAAAGAGCAGTGACTCTCATAAGCTTCTTTAAAATGGTATACCTACAAAAGTTTATTACGTTCTCTATGTTTGGGGCTTGCTCTGTCTGTATTTCCACAACTGACATCTTCCTAATTTCCTCCTGGTTTTCACTAGTGTTGATTATTTCTTCTATTACTGGCCACCCATCCCTATGACCAGACAACCATCTCGGCCCTTTCCACCACAACTCACTACATTTTAGCCTAGACGCCAACACTCCTCTTGACCCCAGAACAGCAGGGTTTTCGTCTCCAGTACAATGTCCCCAATCCTCCTTCCTGGCCAATTTAAGAATTTCATTTACCCTGCGGCGAACAAATTGTTTCCACTCACCCTTGTTGTTAATCCAGCACAATGCTGTCTTACTGTCCAGCCAGTACAAGTTTCAACAATTTGCATCTGAACTTCCAATGCTGTCTTCACAGTAGCCACCAACTTGGCCAGAATTCGTGATGACATAAGTTGAATCAATTGATCCAACTGAACAGACATGTCTTCTACGTTTGATTTTGCCATGACATCAACTGAAAGGTGCAATTATGTGACTCGTTAAACTCGTTTTAAAACTTTGGGCTTGGTGAAACAGGAAAATAAATATACGGGATCAATGACACCTAATCCTATTGAGTATGTTTATTTTCGAGCAGGATGACAATCTCGGCGATGAGATCTTATTACCGTGACTGACATGTTGATGCAGATTTGGCCTTGGCAACCGACTAGCCACTTCTTCACTAAATAGTTAAATAACTTGGAGTTGTTGCGAATTCGAATATGGTAAGAATAAGCTAAACAGAAATTATGGGGAGTAATGAGTTAAGAAAATGGCATAGAAAATAGACGTTCAGGGCAAGAATTACAGTAAGTCTTGTACCAAAAGTGGCCGTGATGAGGTAATGCGATATCTGTTTACGATTTGTCTAATTCAAATATTCATCACCTGGGAATTGAGTTTAGTTCATTTGCTCTTCATACCTAATTTCTGGACTTTTCTCCGTGACAAGGTAAGCTAATATATAGTTAAGAACTTATCAGGAAGATTACAGTTTGTTTCAAATGGGTGGGAAAATTTGAACGAAGATTCCAGGGGCGCAACTAGATGGGGTTTGGGGGGATCGCGAGCCCTGCCCTTTTTGTGACAGGTCTTACGTGTGTCCTGTTAACGTCAGCTTTTTTCCCCCTCATTTACGAAAAGCCATGTAGATATACTGCACTCGACATGATCAAAGTTGCACTGACAGTGCCTTGATACCACCCAGCGACCCTTGCCTTTTCTACGATTTTGTTTGCGCCCCTGGGTCAGTCTAAGTGAGAATCTTCCAAGAAGTAAATCTTATCGTGACCGTCCTCTCGGCTCACGGTCGGCAGTTGTTATTCCTGTTTCAGAACACGTATCTCTTTATGACCAAGGGCCTTTGCTCGAAACGTTGGAATTCCCTTGGCCTCAAGACCTTTAAAACTTCGGTATTTAAAAGAACTACAGTTTAGTGAACACCGTATTTGATTCTTGTGGCTTATTTCATGACTCCTAAAACGCTGTAGTTCTCCTAAAACGACTGTAGTCTCGGGTTGCATTCAATATTAAGTTACACTTTTCTCATGATGTTGAGAATGCTCTGGAGAATAAAAGTTATTCATTCTATTTGTTTTGCATGTTTGCTTAAAAGACGTCGTCGTTGAAGTTGCCGTCCTAGATATCAAGGTTCCAATGGTCATCAAAACGAACTCAATAGCTCCGCTCAGGCAGCTTTTCTCTGGAAATTTCAAATGGTAATCCCTAGCCTCAATGTCCACAAAGAAGACTCCGAGAGCTACACCTCGGACTTATATTGCCAAAACAAATGTTCGTCTACCTTCTAAACTGTGGTTAACATAAAATTCTATTCTGACGTTTTGTTGTACAGATCACAACATCTTCAAAGACACTATTATTATAAATATACTATAGCGGATATATTTACAAAGTGTATATCCACACTATAGCATATTTATAATAATAGTATCTCTGAAGGTGTTGTCATGTACGTAACGAAATGTCAGAATAAAATTTCATGATCCCTTTACTTCGCATTTATCCTAAGTTTTGATATTTCCCACAAGACTACGCTTCCCGCCAGGCCAGTCTCTTGCCAAATCGAACACAATTCATGAAATAATGTCGATCCCGTATACCCGGCCTGCAGAGTATAGTAGTTTTCAACGAGATCTGGATTGAGCAAGTCTAAAATTCTGGTGTGCTAGTTTCCATTATCGAGTCAGACGCAAGGCAAGTGTGCACTGTGACAATCTTCTGTGAAGTGATCGGACTATGCAGTATTAGACTATCAATGCCCGAATATACACATCTCAGAAAGCCTCCAGTTAATAATTCCAGAATTCAAACTACTGACAGAGATTGACTGCTAGTCTAAAGTTTTATTGCAATTTCTGCTGACTCGGAAATTTGTCAGCCCGATTCAGGACTAAGCAAACAAATTCGAACGTTTGCTATTGTTCAGCGACTTTTACAAATTAGAAAACATCTCTTAATGTGTTTCCGAAGTTCATCTCTATTCCTCTTCCTAACACTCAAGCTGCAGCTGTCACTGCAATCAGGAAGAGACTTCCTCGGAGCTCCCTCACTAAAAGTTCAAAGGATGTGATGAAACTGGAAAACGGTCGGGACAAAAAAATTGAAGAGATAAAGTCAGTACTCAATAGATTTGAAGTTCATCTATTGATGATTCCTCTGTTCTTTCTATTCATGTATATTCACCTATTGCCTTATAAGTAGTCATGCTTTGTACACACCCAGCTTTAACCAATGATGGACTATGTTGTCCGAAACATGTCTTTTAAAACGGTCTGAGATTACATTGAAATTTTGTTGTAATCTAAAATCGTTCCAAGTGTGCAACTTTGTTTGATGAAAAATATCTCGAGTATGCGCTTGACGTGCCCTGCTGACTGGCCGACGACGACAAAATTACCAAAACGTAATCCCACACTCCGCTGAAATCAACTATAGCCTCCCTAAAGCTGCCTGTATGCTGGCAACAAGCTTCGCTGGACTATTTCTTGTTGGGAAAAACCTTATATCCTTAATGGACAACTACAGCAGATATATTGATGAAGAAGTTATGAAGAATGTCACGACCTCGGCCATGCCTTCCATCGTATCTTCGCACGATACCGAGTGGTCCGGATTCCACAGGAAAATGTGTCAGGAAATCGTCAAGTTTTTCGTTCATCCAGCTTTGCTCACCTCATGGCGAAGTTCTTTATCCACGCTAATGGTGAGGCGGAAAGCCTCAACCGCATCATCGACAAAGTGGTCTGAACAGCAATCACAGAAGCCGCAACAACTGATCAATCTTCCCCTCCAGTAACACCATTCCACTAAAAGACTTGTCACTCGATGACATCCGAATTTGAATGGCATTTCTTTGTCCAGATGATACCGTTTTCATTCAAAAAACCGAGAATCGTAGTGACTAACGAGACTGCTGGCCGGACTTTTCAACCCACACACCAAAAAGATATAAAAGAAACTTGTGTTCGCAAAAAATTCTTTTATAGTTATTTTGTTATACATCTGAGTGATTACATAAAGTATATTAGACACACGACCTAAAGCAAATAGAAAAGACCATCTAATTTCAGCTAATCACTACCCAGAATGTTTGATTATCACCTGTGTAATTGTACGAAAACTACTATAATTAATATTTATGAGTCTTGATTCCCAGAATATCTTTCTCCCACGGGTAGAATTTATCACGTACAAGCACGAGCTGATAATTGAAAGACCATCACGGTTTCCTTGCAAGTATGGCATCTAACCAAATTCCCTGAGTTTCTTTTGTTTGCACCTCCACGAAGCCATGAGCTGTTAGCATCTCTCTGTATTCTGGACCTGACCTTTCACGAGCTCCAGTATCGCAGTGTGCAAGCATCATAAGCGACTGTATATTTCCAATGAGTGGTCCTGTCTTGTCATCTTTTAGAAGTATCTCTCCAATAAGAAGCCCCCCACCTTGCATTGGAAAAAATAACTTGGCTTTTAAACTTGCTTCGACACGCAAATAAAGAGTTAACAAAAAATGGAAGATATGTGTAGACAAATGTCATTTTTTATGCAATTTGGTTTGTAAGATTTTCGGTTAAGGATCGAAAATAATTAGGGTTCGTTTTCGCTTTTCGTTTACTGTTGGTCAACTGTAGAAATTCGTTTGTCGAAACTGCAAAGTAGAACACCATATTGTTTTTCTAGCACAGGTATAGAAAAGTCTCAAATAATGTGATGATTTACTACACATATTTCAGATATTGCTTTAAAAATTTTTGTCCTGTGCGTTAATGAACTAGATTTTGAAGATTCACTCTTTTGAAATCAATGAAAAATTTTTGTAAGAAAAGAAAAACGCGTTTTAGAACCATCACCCTTGAAAGATTTTCGCAGCACAAGTCATGTTAGCCAGGCTTATGTAAACAGCCCCAAAAAGTGGTTTAAATGTTATGGCGTAAAGGAGTAGGAAATTTAATACTGATTAACCCTTACGGGTTTTAATAGGGTCTTGTACAATAGTGCCACCCGACGTTTGTTTGAGTGAAATTTATCATTGGGTAGCCAACGAAATAAGCGATCAAACACAAATTCATATTTACTTGCTGTAACATGAAGAGGTCACAAACCAGTCGGGAATAACCATTTTGCCACTTGTGCTACCATAACTAGCACAAGTTATGGTATTTTTGCGGGCTTCATTTTCTCCCGCACTCCAACCCTAGGTTACTCGATCTAGCTCTATTTTTCACATATGTAGTTATAACAATTACAGCGCGCGTTTCGATTATGTCGTAATTTTTGTAAGACTTGATCGGTGTCAATTGCAGACTGACGTGGAAATTACACGAAAGTGTTTTGACGTCACATCAAAACACGCAACAGCTGATACGGAGTGATACCATGGCGAAATCTCACGTTCAAGACATGTCTGCTGAACTCGATCATTTCATTCAGTCCTTGTATGGTTCCTTCAAGTTACAAACAATCTTTGCTGCTTGCGAATTGGGCATTTTTGACGAGCTGAGTTCGGGGAAGGCAACTGCCGATGAGCTGTCTGGGAAATTTTCAATTAATCATGCAGCAACCACTCAACTACTTGATGCACTGGTATCTTTAGAGCAGTTGGAAAAGCACGGTAAAGAAGAGCCTCACAGTTACTCCAACACACGAGCTACTGAAAGGTTCCTGGTAAAGTCGAGTCCGGACTCCATCATAGGCCTTGTAGTAGCCCTCAAAACAGCATCAGGCAGGATGTTTGATGATCTAGCATGGTCGGTACGTAAGGGAACCAACCAGCAGCAACCTTCATTCGACCGTTCACCAGCCGAATTTTTCAAGTCCTGCTATGCCACGAAAGAGGAGAAAATAAAGTTTCTTGATACAATGAGAGCATCGTCGAAGTTTGACGCTTCAACGTTTGTTACTGCCTTCGACTTACGTGAGTTCAATCACATGTGCGACTTAGGAGGTAAATGTTAATTCGGTTTCCGTACGCTCGGTTGAGTCAATGGTTTGCCCAATGTTATTCCAATTTTTTTCACGATAAACAGAAAAAACGAGGAAATAACATTCAGATCTGATTTCTTTTATATCCATTGTGTGGAGTTTCGTAGAACTGGGGCGTAGAGCAGGATTAGGGGGGAGAATTGCCCCTTGGTGCCAAAAGCTACCAAGGGGTTCCAAATGTTATGTCTTTTGGGTGCCGATGTTGTTCGCAATACACCTGCTTACCATTAAAAGTTGATAATGATATCCTAAACATTCGAAACATGACGCCAAATCGTTTTTGCTGACTGTTACAGGGTGCACAGGGGACGTTGGGTATGCAGCTTGTATGGCCTATCCTAAAATGAAGATCACTGTCGTGGATTTGCCGATCGTTGTCGAGGAATCGTCACACTTTAGACCATCGGCGGACAAGTGCCCTAATCAAGAAAACGTTAGCTTCTTTGCAGCAGACTTCTTCACTGACAAGCTGCCTTCTGCAGACCTCTACGTGCTGAGTAGAGTTCTTCACGACTGGGGTGAAGACAAGATAAACCTTCTTCTGGCCAAGATCTTCAAGAGCCTCCAGCCTGGTATGGTATGATTCTTATGTTCTATAAAATAAGTTTCCTATTATGTACACTGCGATTGGCCAGTTACCGTGTTTATATCAGGCTATGCAAACATGGTTGTGACATCACAGCACCGCTTGACGCCAGAATTTGTTCTTGGCGCGATTAGCCCTGACTGGTTTACTGACGCCAGAATTTGTTCTTGCCTGACTGGTTTACGAACTAATAAGGAGGACTTACTATTTGGTAGCGAAAACAAAGCTCGTTATTCACAACAATTATTGCTCGACCTTCGGTCTCGGACGTACACAGCAGCTTTCAAGTTCTCCCAACATTCTCGTGTTTGCATCACGCTATATAAACACGGCAAAACAGTTTCTATTTCGTAAATATTATGAGGTGGCAGATGACGGCGGGGAGTTACCCCAAGGTCAGTCTGGTCATTGTTTTATTTTTACATAGCACAATGGCTGACCATTGTTGCATGCCACATACCTTAATGACCAGTCCAAGCCCGACTTACCCAGATTTGCGCTTGAAACCACTCGTGCTCCATACCATACATATTTTGACGCTAGTTATGGTGTCTTCTCAAACTTCATTTCGGAGAAAGACATATTTAGACGTTTCTTCTTAATTTGTGTCAGTGGAATACAAGGAAATAAGTCGTTGAGGGAATTTGCATTACTAGCGGATTTTGATGCATATAAAAGAGGTTTGCGACAAGCCAATTGGCAGGGTTTTCTTGTTAGTGTTTCAGTGTACAGATAAGGCAGTTATGACCAGTGAACTCCATTTATGGTAACTGGAATCGTAACTCCCTGTCATTTGCGTGTGAAGTGGAGCCAAGATGGCCGCCCATGGATGGAAATTTTGTACATCAGTTTAAGTGCTTTACGCGATCATGTACGTCAGTTACAGTCCTTTACACGACTTTAATTCCCCTAAATTTTTATCCAGGCTACGCGAGTGCAATATGCAACCGGGAGTGAGCCTTAGCACAGACTCTTCTCCAGTCAATTCACTTCAAATTCCATTGAAGTGGGGCAGGGCTACTAGCACAAGTGGCAAAATGGTTATTCCCGACTGGTTTGTGACCTCTTCATGTTACAGCAAGTAAATATGAATTTGTGTTTGATCGCTTATTTCGCTGGTTACCCAATGATAAATTTTACTCAAACAAACGCCGGGTGGCACTGTCGTACAAGACCCTATTAAACCCGTAAGGGTTAATCAGTATTAAATTTCCTACTCCTTTACGCCATAACATTTAAACTACTTTTTGGGGCTGTTTACATGAGCCTGGCTAACATGACTTGTGCTGCGAAAATCTTTCAAGGGTGATGTTTCTAAAACGCGTTTTTCTTTTCTTACAAAAATTTTTCATTGACTTCAAAAGAGTGAATCTTCAAAATCTAGTTCATTAACGCACAGGACAAAAATTTTTAAAGCAATATCTGAAATATGTGTAGTAAATCATCACATTATTTGAGACTTTTCTATACCTGTGCTAGAAAAACAATATGGTGTTCTACTTTGCAGTTTCGACAAACGAATTTCTACAGTTGACCAACAGTAAACGAAAAGCGAAAGCGAACCATAATTATTTTCGATCCTTAACCGAAAATCTTACAAACCAAATTGCATAAAAAATGACATTTGTCCTCACATATCTTCCATTTTTTGTTAACTCTTTATTTGCGTGTCGAAGCAAGTTTAAAAGCCAAGTTATTTTTCCAATGCAAGGTGGAGGGCTTCTTATTGGAGAGATACTTCTAAAAGATGACAAGACAGGACCACTCATTGGAAATATACAGTCTCTTATGATGCTTGCACACTGCGATACTGGAGCTCGTGAAAGGTCAGGTCCAGAGTACAGAGAGATGTTAACAGCTCATGGCTTCGTGGAGGTGCAAACAAAAGAAACTCAGGGAATTTGGTTAGATGCCATACTTGCAAGGAAACCTTAATTATGTTTCAACGATCAGCTCGTGCTTGTATGTGATAAATTCTACCCGTGGGGGAAAGATATTCTGGGAATCAAGACTCATAAATATTAATTATAGTAGTTTTGGTGGAATTACACAGGTGATAATCAAAAATTCTGGGTAGTGATTGGCCAAAATTAAATGGTCTTTTCTATTTGCTTTAGGTCGTGTGTCTAATATACTTTATGTAATCACTCAGATGTATAACAAAATAACTATAAAAGAATTTTTTGCGAACACAAGTTTCTTTTATATCTTTTTGGTGTGTGGGTTGGAAACACTGACCTCTAAATAAGACTGGATAGAGCAACTGGGCTCAAGAAGTGAAGCAGGAAGTCAAGGAGTGGCGGCCATTTTGAAAGAACCCGACCAGGTCCCAAACAATATGGCGTAAATAGGAGTTGTAGCGGTTAACCGGCATTTTTCGCCAATTTCAGGGAGGTTGAGATGACTTGACAACCAAATTAAGGTTCTTAATCTTATTTTAAGCAATAAATAAGTGTTTTGAATTTGTTTTTGTTTTGCAAATGCTTTATTTTGCGAAATGCTTCCGTCTGTATACTTGCTTCAAAATTCGATAAATGTCTATCGAGTCTGTAAGAGATTCTTGAGTATTTGTTCCTTTCTTTGTTTTTTAAGTAACCCTTATTATTAGCCGATTTTCAGTGATGTGTTTTGTCTAAGTCCTGATTGATTTGTAGCAGATAAAAGCCCAGGATGTATTGAACTGCAAATTTCCGGCTAATGCTGTACATGTTTGAACACTTGAATCGAAATATGTGGAAATCGAACTTGGCCGTTCATTCGAAGAGTTCTAAAATGAAACCTCATAGTAAGGTTTTCGTGGTCGTATTTCATTGAGATATTCTTGTATATGGCTTGCCTTCATTGTCCTAAAGTTAATATGTTGATTTGGATCCTAGATTTTACTGCTAGCGCCAAGTTAGTGACACATTGATAAGTCAAGAAGTCATAAGCTTTCCTGTTCTTTAAGCTTTTCACTTTTTACACAGGGCATTTTTTCGTGTCTGTTTTTCTGGGTATATATTTAGTTTTTCACCACAATTCACTCTACTGGTCTTCCAGGGTTCAGTGAACACTTACACAAATGCATGCAGTAACTGATTAGGTTATCCAGTATTACTGTAAATTAGATTTTGGTTCTTCCTGTTGTTGGAAGAGCACAAATTAATTTAACTTTTTCTGATTTTGTATGATAAAGCTTGGCTTTTGTTTCCTTCTCGAGACAACAATAACAAATTTTGCTGTAGTACTTTGCTATGCACTTTATAAGGGCAAAAATATGACTTTAATCAACAGGAGAATCTACCATACAGCAGATTGAGCTCTGTGAACACTTTAAAGAAAAAATCTAACTAATTTTCGTTTGACTTGGACCAAAAAGTTCTCCCTCAACTCCAACTCACAAAGCAGCTCCAAGCAACATATTTCACATGAATAATTATTTGATTACTGTACAAGTAGAACAATACTAATCAAGCTGTAAGTGGAAGCCATATCAAAAACGTGAAAAACATATTAAAAACGTCATATTAAATCACAACAAACCGCTGTGAACTCAAGTTTACTACATGCACTAGTGCAAATTAAATGCATGTATTGAACATTTCTAAGAGTACAGAACCCAACTTTTACTGATCAGCAACATGTAGAAATAAATTGGATTTGCACGGTTCATTCAGTAATTGATCCCGGCAAAAGAGTTAGTCAAAGTTTATTTTCGTCAAAAGCTCATCGTCATTGATAGTCAGGAAATTGTTGAATTTGCTCGACAAATACAGTAATTTAAATAAAACCTCAAATACATACACTTGGTAAACCCCAGATCCAAAAAACAAAAACAAGACGAACACTGAAACGGTAATATCTCCTCTTTATTGTTAAGTCACTGCCAAACTGCTAAAGTTACACAATGTTATCTGCATTTTTTTCTTACTTTAGTCACATTTCTTCAAAGAGGTCACTGGCATTGGTCTTTGCACAGGTAAAAATTTTCGAATTTCTGCTGATTTTCAGTCACTCTGGCCACTTTTAAAGTTCTCCACTATCGAAAGATACATTTTAATGCTAAAAATGTAAAGGTTAACTGGTTTTCGTTGAAATCATGACCACTAACAGCGAAAATCATATTTCAGTAATAGCCATGTAACTACAAGTGGGTACTTCCAATATGGCCGCCACGAGATTTTCATCTTCACTTCCGGCTTCAATTTTGGCCGAGCTCGAGACTAGAGTTGCTCTATCCAGTCTTATTTAAGCCTATTTTCCACTAGGCGGAATTTTTCGCTCGAAATGTATTTTCCGCCGGAAAATTTTCCGAGCGAAAACGCATCTTCAATTTCCACATACGCTCGGCGGCGATCGGAAAATAGAGTCCGCCAAATTTGAAAGATCAAAAAACAAAGATGGCGCGCATAAGACCACAACACTTGCAAAGGCTATTAATTTTAATTTTACTTCGAAGGAGACTTCGCCGTCAAAATGAGAGGTACAAGAAAAGGTTTTGGGTGCGAAAAATATACGAGGAACGCAACTTAAAAGGAGAATTCCACCTTTTAATACAGGAAATGATGCTTTTTGACCACGAGTACTTCTTTCGATGTTTTAGAATGGTACCCATGACTTTTGAAAAGCTTCTGTCTTGGGTGGCTCCTTATATAAAGAAAAAATCTACAAAAATGCGTGAACCCATTCCACCCAGTGAGAGATTATCTGTCACTTTAAGGTATCTGGTTAGTGGAGATGAACAAGTTAGTATAGCAGCTAGTTATCGCATGAGCCCTTCTGTTGTGGGAAGGATTATTGGCGAAACATGTCAAGTTCTGTGGCAGGTTCTAATTGAGAAAGGTTACCTTACTGTACCAAGAACCGAAGACCAATGGAAGAAAATTGCCAGACGTTTTGAGACTAAATGGAACTTTCCACATGCACTTGGTGCTATCGATGGGAAACACGTAGTCATACAGGCCCCTGCACGTGCTGGGTCCGATTACTTTAATTATAAAAAGACTCATAGCATTGTCCTGTTAGCAACATGTAATGCAGACTATGAATTTACTCTTGTTGACGTTGGAGATGCAGGACGCCAAAGTGATGGCAGTGTATATGCCAACAGCTATCTTGGTCATGCCATAGACAATAACTTGTTACAAATTCCGAGAGCTGAAAAGATCAGCCAAGATGACGAGTCAAACAAAATATACCCTTACGTGTTTGTAGCTGATGATGCTTTTGGCCTCAAGACATTCATGTTGAAGCCATACCCAGGTCAAAATTTAACGCTTCCTCAAAGAATTTTCAATTATAGATTATCAAGGGCAAGACGAATTATTGAAAATTGTTTTGGAGTAGCAACATCGCGTTTTAGAGTTTTTAGAAAACCTGTAATTGCAAAAGTGGACAAAGTGATTCAAATTACTAAGGCAGTGGTTGCTCTGCACAACTTTTTAATGGCTACAAGATCTCCATAAGACACTCATAATTACTGCCCAGTCAATTACACTGACCAAGAATCTGCAGCTGGTCAGCAAAGTGGAGAGTGGAGAAGAGAGGGAAATGTGAATGAAGGATTGGTCCCAATACTTAGAAATGGCTCAAATAACTATTCAAAATCTGCCAAAAGTGTTCGTGATGATTTCAAAGACTATTTTAGTTCACAAGAAGGATCAGTCAGCTGGCAATTGGACATGGTCACCCGAACATCAAATGCATTTGATGAAGAGTTCTAATGCATTATTGACATAAATTGTTGGTCAGCTCCAGTTTTATTTGACACAGTGTAATTGCATGGCCTAAGCAAGATGATAAGCTCTACTTTAGTTTACATAATGTGATAATTTAATATATATGTATTTATAACATAATGTGAAATGTAACATTTAAATACCACTTTAACATTTTGGCTAAACGTGTTTTTGTAACCTAGCTAAGCTGTAAAAATAAAGAAACAAAGTTACAAACCAGACAACAGATATTATCTATTTACAGTAGTTACTATTCATCACCAAATTCTATGTCAAACAACAACTGATTTATTTTCAGCTTTGCAAGTCTATTTTTCCTTGCAGGTAACTTTCTTAACACTGGTACAAGGCTTTTGCAGAACAATGTATCTTCATCCTCATCAACAACACCAACAGGTGTTTGAGGACCTTGCATATCTTTTAGAGTTTTTACCAACAATGTATCGACAGCATACGACATTTCAGCCTTTGACTTAGAATACTTAGCTGGTATATGAGGAATCACTGTAGCTGGTGACTTTCTTTTTCCTGTTGCAGAGTTTGAACAATCCTTGGTTGATGTTGTCACATCTGTAGGCTCCAGGGAAGATATTGATGAGGCTGGGGAATGAGGAGGTTCTGTGGGCTCTACAGAAGGTGAATCTTCCAATCCAATTGATGCTGTTAGGTTGCTTTCTGTAGGTTTGTTTACAACTTTTGTGTGCAGAAAACCCAGTTGGTCGAAATATTTACATTTGGGCAATTTTGAAGCTTGTGCTCCAGATTTTGTAGCTTTCGATCTTCTATCAAGACATTTCTTGAGGTTGTCTTTTAAATACTTTAATTGGGTTTTCAAAAATTCCACTGCAAACACAGAAATAAAAGTTTAAAATAAAAACATTTATTAAAGTCTATAGAAACTATAAACAGTTGATAATTAAAAATTCAAAACAAAAACAGTTTATTGAGAAGTTTGCAAATTGAACTGATATGATGTAACCTAAAATATTACCCATATTTGGCCTTTGCAAGATATTCTAAGTATTTAGCCGGGTTTTGTTAAATTACGTCCATGGAAAATTCTTCCCAAAAATAGACCATCTATAATTTATCTGAATATATAAATTCATGCAATACTTACCATCTTTATTGAACAAACTGGAGAGCTTTTGCCATGCATTATTTTTGGCGTTTCTGTCTTTATATGACGATAGAGATGTATTCCACAGGCAACCAAACTTTCGAAGTTCTTCGATAAATACTTCTGCGTCAAACTCTGTAGATACATTTTCCTCTTCGACTTCGGTGTTGAATGGATCTACTTCTACTTCACACAAGCCTGTATTTTGAGTCGTTATTTGTTGTTGACATTGTGGTTGTTGTTGTTGGGCTGAACAAAACAATTCATTTAAAGAATTTACATCCAGTGTACTCAGTCCATCCACACTTTGAGAATTTCCTGACACGCGAAGCAATTCTTTTAACGAGTTAATACCAAAGCTACTCATGCGAGCATCACCTTCCATGTTGTTTTCCTTTTCTTGCAATCTGATTGGTTGTTTCACTTTGGCGGAATTGCGGAGACGGAAAAAGTCGGATCGTTTTCAACTTTATCGCGACAACGCCAATGCCGCCAAGCGGAAAAATGAATAGCTACTGCGCATGCCCAATATTGATTTTTGGGCGGAAAGTGCATTTCGAGCGAAAAATTCCGCCTAGTGGAAAATAGGCTTTAGAGATCAGTGGTTGGAAAGTCCGGCCAGCAGTCTCGTTAGTCACTACGATTCTCGCTTTTTTGAATGAAAACCGTATCATCTGGACAAAGAAATGCCATTCAAATTCGGATGTCATCGAGTGACAAGTCTTTTAGTGGAATGGTGTTACTGGAGGGGAAGATTGATCAGTTGTTGCGGCTTCTGTGATTGCTGCTCAGACCACTTTGTCGATGATGCGGTTGAGGCTTTCCGCCTCACCATTTGCGTGGATAAAGAACTTCGCCATGAGCTGAGCAAAGCTGGATGAACGAAAAACTTGACGATTTCCTGACACATTTTCCTGTGGAATCCGGACCACTCGGTTTCGTGCGAAGATACATTGCAAAGCATGGCCGAGGTCGTGACGTTCTTCATAACTTCTTCATCAATATATCTGTTGTAGTTGTCCATTAAGGATATAAAGTTTTTCCCAACAAGAAATAGTCCGGCGAAGCCTGTTGTGAGCATACAGGCAGCTTTAGGGAGGCCATAGTTGATTTCAGCGGAGTGTGGGATTACGTTGTGGTAATTTTGTCGTCGTCGGCCAGTCAGCAGGGCACGTCAAGCGCATACTCGAGATATTTTTCATCAAACAAAGTTACACACTTGGAACGATCTTAGATTACAATAAAATTTTAATGTAATCTAAGACCGTTTTAAAAGACATGTTTCGGACAACATAGTCCATCATTAGTTAAAGCTGGATGTGTACAAAGCATGAATATTTATAAGGCAATAGGTGAATATACATGAATAGAAAGAACAGAAGAATCATCAATAGATGAACTTCAAATCTATTGAGTACTGACCTTATCTCTTCAACTTTTTTGTCCCGACCGTTTTCCAGTTTTATCACATCCTTTGAACTTTTAGTGAGGGAGCTCCAATGAAGTCTCTTCCTGATTGCACTGACAGCTGCAGCTTGAGTGTTAGGAAGAGGAATAGAGATGAACTTCGGAAACACATTAACAATAGGACAATTGTTAAAAAAATTGATCTATAAGAGAGCTTTTCTAATTTGTAAATGACTTTAATGGATAATAATAACCATCGGCGCTAATTGAAAAATCAAATATCTTTCTGTCAAAAGACGTTATTTTTGTATCCACATAATTCTTATTAGTAATATCACCATTTGAAGTTGGAAATGTTGTTTGTTTTATTTTATAATAACCCATATTTATATTTTCATCAGCAATGCCTTTTAACCTTTTTCGGTTATCATCTAGATACTTTTTATTTGTTAAATTATAACCATTTGTAGGAGCTGCAGATTGTGAAATTGTAGCGTTATCTGCCATAATTATGTCTTCCTGATCGATTACCGTTTCCTTTTGTGTTTCAGTGTATCCATAAAATAGACTCATTTCTTGTATTATATTATATGATATATTTTGTTATTAAATATGTTAATATTCCTGTTACAGTTAATATTGTCATTAATTCATTATTATGGTTATCCGTCTTTTGATTTGACACTTTAGTGGGTGTATTATCTTTTTTCTTTCCCTTCACTTCTTGTTGTGGTTTTTTATCATCCAGTGTTTCCAAATGATGTGTTGGTGTTTCCTGATGCACCTTTTTTGGTTGATTCTTAGGCACTCCATAATAATTAATATTTGTGTTTAATCCAAATTTCATGCTTTTGTTAGATACTTTGGCTTATTGTTGTATCCCACAATTGGTTTGTCTAATATAATTAAATTGTTTGGAATCAACCATAGAGTTGGACTAATGGCCATATTAAGAACTACATTAGTTGCTGACACTGTTTGATTCACATTTTTTATCCATGTTGATGTGTTATAGTTAATGATAGAGTCTTCTACAATTTGTGTAAAGACTTTTTGTGTCTCTAATGCTGATGCTCTACACCCATAAATACTCTGTTTCGTTCTGGCTTGTGCTCCAAGTACACTATAAATATACGCTTCTATCGATTGATTGAGTAATTCAGCACCATTCTTTGTCAACCCATCTCAATCCTTTGGAAAAAATTTCTTGTAGTCATTTTTTAAATCACCAATGGAACCAACGTCGTGATTATAAGTTTTATATTTATCGAACCCAACAACGTCTTGTCCTAAGTGTTCATTCTTATAATTTGTAATTTCTTGCCATGTCCACTTACGTATTTGCTTTTGTAGAAAATTGGCTTTATATTTATCCATTATATACTGAATTTTATTTTCTGGCAACTCTTAAAATTCTCTCGTTATTCTTCTAACTGTAAAGTATAAATGAAATCTCATAAGTGATGTTATTTATTTTGGGAAATCTGGTGAGAAAGTTAAATGTTTTATAGATATCCCAGATGCATAAGTTGCTAACCATATACCCACTATAGTTTGATAATTTGACTCTTTTAGATTCCACTTAGCGGTGTTTTTAGTGGTTATATTTAGAGGTAAAAGGTCACTCATAAAATAGTCTGTGTTATTGACATACACGCTGAATTTATTTATAGGATAAGTCAATATATATCCAACAGGAAATTCGTCTCAATAGTATGACTTTCCATAAAAACCCACATGTCTTTTACCCCTTGGTAACTTCTGAACTGTCCCGCCTATTTTCCACATTTTGGAATAAAGATATTTAGTCATTGATTTATCCATTAAGAAATGTACTGCTTGTGATATTCTTGCTTACAATATCTGAATTCTTAAAGTATACAGAAGTAGACTTAACTGTCCAATCCTTATTAAGGTCTACATCGAATTCAAATTTACTCAAATCCGCATTTGGATACTTTTTAAGGAATTCACTACGTACTTTTAGGTTTTGACAAAGACAAGATAATAAGAGCCAATACAAAGACAAAAAGTGGTAAGACTGTTAATATAAACAATGGTTTGAAATACATAGATGTCAAGTGTAGTTTAGTAGACAGACAAAATAATATCGACACAGATGGTAAGAGATGTGATGTCATATTATTATTACCGATAACATCTACTAATACATCGAAAGGTAGCGTACGGCATTATTTTGATATTGAAAGTAAAATACCAATAAACAAGGGTGTTTATAATTTATTGAACTTCAGTGTTCTTGGAAATAATAACAAAGATCAATTTTGATCGATATTATTGGAACTTTATATAATGTAAAATATATGGACATTGAATTAGAACAAGGATTACGAGATATTTATTATAACCCTAAAACTGGTTACCAGGCAGCTGAAAGACTGTATCAAAAGGCGTTAGAAGATGGCCTCGAAGTTACTAGAAACCAAGTTAAATCATGGTTGAAATCACAAGACACTTACACCAGATACAAGCCAACTGTTAGAAAACATAAATTTAGGCAAACTAAAGTTAACTATATTGGTGAGTAGATACAAATGGATTTCGTTGACATGGGTTCATATTAAAACGAAAATAAAGGCTATTGCTGGATACTAACAGCTATTGAGATACTTAGTAGGTATGCATTTGCTGTACCAGTTTATAGAAAAGATACTAAGAATATGACAAAAGCAGTCACAGAATTATTGAGACAGTTCAAAGAGAGATTTGGTAACTGTCCTAAGTTAGCGCAATTTGATGATGGTTAAGAGTTCTACAATGCTGGTGTAAAGTCTTTACTAGAGAAGGGGAATATCAAATACTTCTCCACTAAGAGTGATAAAAAGGCTGCCGTTGTGGAAAGATTTAATAGGACATTAAAAACTGCCATGTGAAAATACTTTTATAGTAAAGGAACATGACATGTTTGAGAAAGTTGATCGTCCAGGTTAGTGTAGTCTTGAGAAAGACTGTTGGTTGAAGTGACTGACGTTTCGACAGCCTTAGCGGCGGTCATCTTCGGAGTCAAAAGGAGAGTAAATGTCAGGTTCGCACGAGCCAGATACAAATACAGGCGAACCTGACATTTACTCTCCTTTTGACTCTGAAGATGACCGCCGCTAAGGCTGTCGAAACGTCAGTCACTTCAACCAACAGTCTTTCTCAAGACTACACTAACCTGGACGAGCAACTTCATCAAACATGTCACGATTCTCCCAGGTTCAAACCATTTACTTTAGTAAAGGAACATATAAATGGATAGATATCTTAGACGAGTTAGTATATAATTACAATAACACTAAGCATAGCACTATCTTAATGAAACCAAAACATGTAAACAAAAATAATGAAGATGAAGTTTAGACAACACTATATGGTCATTTGTATGGTGACTTACCTCTACCTAAGTTTAAACTAGGTGACACTGTTAGAATATCTAAATATAAGTCCACTTTTACCAAAGGTTATGAATCTAATTTCACAGAACAGATCTTTAAAATAACTAAGGTCATTAGAGGCGACCCAACTGTTTATGAAATCGAGGATCTAGAAGGTGAACCAATTATCGGTAAATTTTATGAAGAAGAATTATCTGAGGTGGACAAAAAAGATGATGTCTATAGAGTGGAGAAAATACTAAAGAGGAAAAAAGTAAAAGGTAAAAAGATGGCTCTTGTCAAATGGTTAGGTCATGATAGTAAACATAATAGTTGGATCCCTGAGAGCGATGTACAAAATATAGAGTAAGATATACAAATGACCAAAAGATGATTTGATGATTTTGAGATGGAAGATTTGGGTAGTAAATACCCTGAATATAACGATATGAGTCTTCCAGAACTTAATAATCAAGAAGATTTACTCAACAAACGTTCGTTAATCATAAACAGTGAGATTTTAAATGGCAAAATTCATAACGAGGTAGATGAACGATCTTCAAGCTCGATACTCTGAAAATGATATCTGACTCCCAGACGGGGATCGAACCCGCAACCTTCTGATGACCGGTTAGACGCTCTAACCATTGAGCTACCGAGACTCAGATGGCGAGCTAAGTTGCGAATTCGATACATATACGTGCGACCTAAGCGGAAGCCACTATATATTGATAATGATTGAAGCAGTATGTTTGAGAAACATGAGAGCTTGGATATGTTGAGGTAGATGAACGATCTTCAAGCTCGATACTCAGAAAATGATATCTGAACCCCAGACGGGGATCGAACCCGCAACCTTCTGACGACCGGATATCAAACATCGTACTGCTTCAATCATTATCAATATATAGTGGCTTCCGCTTAGGTCGCACATATATATATCGAATTCGCAACTTAGCTCGCCATCTGAGTCTCGGTAGCTCAATGGATAGAGCGTCTAACCGGTCATCAGAAGGTTGCGGGTTCGATCCCCGTCTGGGGGTCAGATATCATTTTCTGAGTATCGAGCTTGAAGATCGTTCATCTACCTCAACATATCCAAGTTCTCATGTTTCTCAAACATCACACTCCACAACCACGATTAACTCATCGACATAAACAAAAGGAAGGTATACATTGATAATCTTAGATTGAGAATATTCAATTAATATGAAACCACATTTACAAAAAGTGATAATGGCAAAACAGTAATCATTACTAGAAAAGGGAGTGATGTCAAAACAGAAGTTCCTGGCGTAGAATTTGTAAGCGAAGAAAACTTTGGCGATGTAAGTGATAATAACTTTGAACTAGCATTCCAAGAACAGGATGAGATAGAGAATAGACTGAAAAAACTAAATGCCTTCAATAAAGAAATAGAAGAAAATCAAATCAAAAGGATCAAAATATTAAATAAAAAAATCAAATCATTGAAAAAATACAAAAATAAATCCTCAGGTAATGACCCAATATCGAAAGAGACCGTTAATAGAACATTTGTAAATGATTATGGAAGTTCTATTTTTCAAAGAGTTGGGTAAAAAAGGAGACCTGTTGAAACCGAAACTAATCATAAAAGGAAAGGATAGTAATTTCACCAAAGACAAGAGAAATCAAGAAGCCATCAAACAGTTGAAAGATTTACTAGAGCAACCTCCAGACACCAAGTAGGAAAAACAAACAACCATAAAAACATCTGACGAACATAAAGAAGATGTCATTAATAAAGACCTACTAGTAGATATAAATACAAAGTATACCTATTTAAAAAACTTATCACCCCAAGAAAAATAGAGAGTTTAATGGTGTAATAAACCCAGAAAATAGTATAGACCCACAGGCAAGGATTGGACATAAAGGTGCTCTACAAATTCAAGCAGACCGCTTCCAAGAAGCACTGAACGAGACTATCGAAAAACGAGACCAAACAGAGAACCCAGAGGAGTTCTTAGAACTAGAAGAAAGGGCCATCGGTTTAAGAAATGCAAGAGACAGAACTTTAGAACAAAGACAACAAGAAGAAACAAGAGCGGAGCAGGAAAACGACATCAGTAGGTTAGAACGATTCAAAGAGTGGGCTAGGGAGAACTTAGTTGGTGTGAGTGCTTTGGCAATATCAATCGCAGGCATTATAACAACAATCATCGTGGGCGCTAAGATAGCTATATCTCAAGGAGCTCGAGCCACTGGAAAGTTTGCAAAAGTTGTGTATAATCTTGGTACGAAGCTTGGGTCTTTACTGGCTCCATTGTTGAACATCATAAATCAGGCCATAGCATTGGGAGCTAAAGGTTTGGCATGGTAAGCGAATAATATATGGCTTCTAGCACTGGCTTTTGTTTGGTTTATCTATGATCAGTATAAAGAACGAAAGAGAAAATAAAATGTACATTATTATATACAACATGAATAGAACAGAGAGTCAATTGACACCAGGTTTTGGAAGAAGCCGTATGAGTGGTATCAAGGGGGATAGAACCAGGCATGTGGTAACCATGAACCCTAACAAAGCATCACCGAGAGAGGAACTTTATATTGATATTCCCAAGCTAAAGCAAGACAGTTGTTTGGTTCCCGGGACACTTCATCTACTTTTCGACTTAAAGGTTAGTAACACTAAAACCCACTTCTTAAATAATCTTTCAAAGTTGCTACAAAAAAGGTTACAAATCGGTGAAACTGTGTACGATAATAATGGAGAAAGTCTCTATAGTGTCCATAAAGACCTTTACAAATCGAGTTCACAGAGAGACAACATGATTAAATATGGCATTGGTTCTGAGAAATTAAGAAAGCTTATCAGAAAAGACGACACTGGAGCAACAAGTGGGGACGCTACAAAGGTTTCTGAGAAATTGATGTTCGATATTTATGGAACAAAGCAGAGGATTTCTTTAGATAGAATCATTGCAGACCACGGTTTATATGCACCTTTTCAAATGAATAATTTTAGATACATTATAACTTTACCACAAGCAAGCGAAATCATGCTCGCACAATCAGGACAAACTCTTGGTAATTACAGTCTAGAAAACCTTGAGTTGAAATATGAAACTATTGAAAATCAAGATATTGTTGACAACGTAGCATTCTTATATAGTTCTGGCAGATCTCTATCTTATGAACATGTAACTCTTATGAAAACCATTGTTTGGGCCTCTTCTTCAACTCTTATTAATGAAAATATTAATATTCCTCGTAAGTTAATGAAAGCAATCGTTATTCTTTTCACTAAAACGGCTAGTAAAGACAGTGAAGAATTCCTCTACCCAAATATCACAGAAGTAAAAGAAACAATCGAAGGAGTGCCAAATCAAATATACATACGCACGAGGAATCTCAAAATCCCGGTTCTACGACGAAGCAAAAAGACGATTTGGGTTAAAAGATGAAAAGGACCAATTCATGACACCCCAAAAGTTCTACAAAGACAAGTTCGCTCTCGTGGTCGATCTAAGGTCAGATGAAGAGGTGGAAAAGACCGGTCATGGTGAGAAGATTGTAAACACACAAAATGGTATCCTTCTGAAGATCAAAAAGACTTTCCACAGAGGAAATATCTACTGTAACATCTTTGTCGTGTCTGATGGTCTCGTCAATTTAGTAAACAACGATTTGCAAAGCATTCAGTATTAATTATACTGTACTATATAGATGGAAACACCTTTCAATATGATTATTTGTGGTATGACCAACTGCGGTAAAACCTTTTATTTTTTAAAAATGCTTGAAAAACAATTCATGAAACATTTTGATTACATCATTTTAATCTGCCCTACATTCTCATGGAATAAAACATGTCAAGAGTGGAAATATATCAAAGATTCTAATTTATTTGCTATAGATTGTGATCAGGACAAAGTAGACAAAATGCTACATATTGTATAGGAAATCTTTAAAGGAACCAATAGTTTAATTATAATGGATGATTGTGCAAGTAGTCAGGACGTCAAAAATAGAACAAGTGAGTTAGTTAAATTGGCTTTTTCAGCTAGACACTTTGGGCTGTCCACAATAGTCATTACCCAACAATTAAACAGTATATCAAAGCCTTATAGAGATAATGTAGCGAGAGTTGTCACTTTTTATAATCCAGATGAAGATGATATAAATGTCATTTTCCGTAGATACTTAGGTCATAGTTCAAAAAGTAATAGAAAACCCATAATAGAAACACTAAGCACGTCTACGGTCGTAAAACCAACCAACAGGATGAAACTATTAAAGAGGTTGAGACTGAAAACTAAAATATTATTGAAAATTACCATATGGTTTAACTTTATGGTATTTCCACTTTTAAGCAAAAATAGGCAAAGCCTATTTTCAGCTACCACTCATAATTTCCACTTTTCACCCTTCAATTTTTGGATCCCAGGGTCTCTCAAAAACCCTTCCATTTTTCACCATTCGGCTTTCCGCTTCATGGTTCTTCAAAACACATTTCCCAACTGTTGGATTTCCTGAGCATTTTAAAAAATTTCCAAGTCTCTCAAAACCCTGCTAACTTGCCTTAAGGTCGTTCAAAGTCACTTGGGGACAAATCGATCGGTTCCCATCGGTAGTCTTCACCAGGAACCTTTCAGCAATTTGCATGTTGGAGTAACAAGGAGGCTCTTCTTTACAGTGCTTTTCCAACAGATCTAACCATACCAACGCATCCAATAACTGAGTGGTCGCTATCTGGTTTGTACACAATTTCGCACATAGCTCTTTGACAGTTGATCTTCCCTTACTCAACTCTTCAAAAATGCCCAGTTCGCAAGCAGCAACCATCGCTCTAGTCTTGAAGCTACCGTACACCAACTGAACCAAAATGATCAAGCTGAACTGACATACCTTGAATGTTTCGCTCCCCCATGATGCTAACAACTATTCCTATGATACCATGCAGTGGTTCCTCTTATTCATCTATGCAAAACGGGGGACCGTAAACAGAATTGTTTAGAAATTTTTGACATTTGTAAACATAGTTACTCGTTTTTGCCTTTAAGTTAAGCGTATCAATTTAAGTCCTTTTTATTGTTATAATCAGTTATCATAATAATTATAGTGTTCAGTCTTTGACTTTGATCAGTGAACTGAGGCCCATTCATGGGAACAATAGACAACGCCGGGAGCAGCTTCCCGACGAAGCTGAAAACCACATGATTGAAGGATTGAATGAGCAGTTGTCAGTTGTCGATTGTGGTAAGTTAGAACTTGCTTGGGTTAATAAAAGAGAGAAGGAAATACAGTAGAATCGTGCGCGTGATCCGAGGAATACCGCAAAAATACAGCCCCCAATGAATAGAGAAAACAGGCTGAAGCACAACTATCTCACGCAAGGTAGAAAAGTATGACAGAAATTGCAGACTACCGACGTCGAACTGAATACGAGATGTTTAATCGTTTCGCCTGTTCTTCAATATTTTGACGTCAAGCAGGCCCAACTAACTCCTTGAAGAACAATGTCCTTTAAAATTACGGCCTTTAAATAAACCACGGTGTACTGAGCACCGTGCTTGATACTTGTGGTTTGTTTTATGACACCTGAAACACTTCAGTTCTCCTAAAACGACTGTAGTCTCGGGTTGAATCCAATTTTAAAAAACAGATTTAAGACGTGAAAATGATCTGGGTGACATTGCATGCAGAAAGATGACGGCGTTGAGAATGTACTGGAAAAGTTCTTGCATGAACATCAAGAATTCTTTTCTTTAAAGGACGTCGTCATTGAAGGTGACGTTGTATTAAGAATGAGGACGACCTTGGGATTAACATACGTTGGTGCTAAAAGTAGTCCATCCTCTTTCTTTAATACATGAAAAATTCTACTGTATCATCGATATCCTCATTGAGGTTCCAACTGTTTTCCCCTCAAGGCGAATTTAATCGCCCGACGCTCTTTTTCTTTTGTCTGATGTGCTCTAAACGAGTCTAATGACAAGCCCATTCAACTTAAACAAAGAAAAGTCGATTCGCACTTTCATCAGAATTTGCAAAGGAGAAACAGCGTTACAGGTCCGTCCATCCTGGCGATTTTGTGCATCTTGATTGACATCTTGGCATATGTATTAAACTCACGAGAGCATCGAGGATGAACTACAGCGGTCAAAAGCGGACATCGTACTGCATAGAATGTGATGGGTTTATTGCATACACCAGAAGGACAATCGCAACGCAAAAAATCGCACATGTAAACAGGCCTATGAAGCTGTTTTCCACCAGACGAATTTTATCTACACATGTTAAGAAGCGCTGCAATCCTCATCTCGCAAGCATTCTTTCTCATCATCAAGATTCTAATACAATCCCGTTTCTTTTGAAGATTTTAAAATACTTTCTTCCTCTTCATTTGAATACGAGCTCCTCCTACACCAAAGCCTGCTTATAAGTAAACTCGAACCGTACTTAAAGGCAAATAATGGTTCAGCCCCATTTTTTTTACTATAACCTCAGTTAACCTTTTGCTCTGAAATTATTTTATTTATTCGGTTTTCTTGTTTCATGGTTTACTTTCGATTCACTTTTACTCTCGTCACCTGCATGCTTTCTCTTTTCTCATTTGTAACTGTTATTTTTAACACTGCTTTCCTATTGGTTTATTCTTGACGCTTTGCAAATATATATCCACGCTTAAGCATATTTATTAGTAGTATTTCTGAAGATGTTGTGTTGTATACAACGAAACGCAAGAATAAATCTTATCATGCCTTTACTTCGCATTTTATCCTGCGCTCTAATATTTCTTACTAGACTCCAAAAAAACTGCATTAACAAGTAAGGACCTTTCACTGGTAAATCCTCACTTCCTAATGCTACAATCGACCGCTTTTGCTCAGCTGTTAACTAAGCCTTCCCATCCATTTCTTTCTGAAACACAGACGGAAATTGAATCGGTTCATATGAATTGATAAAATAAAACATATTCCGAAGAATAATGTCATCTTGAAAACTCAAGATATGAGTCAATACAAGATAAAACTATTGTTGAAACTGTGATATTTCGACTTTATTTCAAAGTCATCCTCAGACAGAATGATATCACAATAACATGCCAGAGTCTATATACAGGAGGTGTGAGACATCATCGAGACGGAATTAGGAAACACTACCGGAAATCCCTATTTACATGCTGAAATGTTGAGACGGTATGATGCTAATTAGAAAATTCTCACCACCTAGTATCATAGCATGTAAAATTTGGCCATTCGTCATCTGATCTTAACCCATTCAAGTCTTTCTATGCCACAAAAGAGGAAAGAATAAGTTTTCTTGATGGTATGAGGGCATCATGCAAGCTGGATGTTTCAAGGCTTCTTGCTGCGTTCGACCTGCACGAGTTCAATCATTTGTGCGACCTTGGAGGTTAGTATTAATTTCTGTTTCGATAAGGTCTTTTTGGAACCAATAGTTCTTCCGGTGGTAAGAACACAACATTTGGATTGCTGAATAGTAGAAACGTGTCCTTTGTATGGACTGATGAATCTAAATTCGTTATTTCTGTATCTCATCGCAAAGTATATGTATAGGTTATTTTGAGGCAACGAGGGGATATGTGATTTATTCACCGAGGGCGTAGCCTGAGGTCAATGAATCACATATCCCCTCGTTGCCTCAAAGTAACTTACTTATATTCCGCATGGACGAGGTTGATTTGAGTAACAATTGCAAAGAGATGCTTTTGTTCTGAGAATCTTTCGGAATGCCTATCTAAGGCGCTGAAATAATACAATCGAAGTACGAACATCTGTAGTGGCCTTTTGAAGAGGTATATTTAAATTGCAAAGTGATGTGTTCGATATTTTAATATGCTTGAAGTTGGTAAACATGAGTGGTGAGTCCGACGAGATTTTTTGAACACAAAATTTGTGTCGAATCGAATCTGACTGAACAGATCACAAGTATATAAGTTTTCTTCATACCTACCAAAGGGTTCATTGAAAAGATAGAGTCTGTTTCAGATGTTTTACAAAGAAGCAAGGACTGCTTCATGAATGGCCAACAACAAAGGAATTTAAGGTAGACGATAGCGTTTCCCGAGTTTTTTAAATGTCATATAAAATTACCTCTTCATATGCTAATTTGTGAAGAAATTTTGGAAATTTATGTTTCCTAAGCCGAAAAAATTAATTTCTCCACTTATAAAGTCACATGTGTCTTTATCACATATAAAGACACGGCACGGTTATGATTTCCCTTTGTAATTTTCTCTTGAATTCTTAGTGAATTTTATAAATATATTTATATTAATATACATGTTAATAAAAATAGCGTTTTGTCTAATCTTGCTCACCCTGCATCACGCAGTTTGACTGGTACGATTGACAGCTATTACAACAGTGCTTGGCTACCATCAAAAACTGTGGAAAGCTGTTTCGCCTTATTAATAAATCCTATCAGTAGGTATCCTAAGTGCTCAAAAAGTATGGCAAAAATATGTCTTCCTTTGTGTTATAGGATATACTGGGGACGTCGGGTATGCAGCTTGTTCGATATACCCCAAGATGAAGATCACAGTTCTGGATCTGCCGTCTGTTATCGAGCTGTCACCTCAATTCAGACCTTCTGCTGACGAATGTCCTAATCAAGAAAATGTTAGTTTCTTGTCAGCAGATTTCTTCACCGATGAACTGCCATCTGCCAACTTGTACGTACTCACCAGAGTTCTTCACGACTGGGATGAAGACAAGATGAACTTGCTGCTGGGCAAGATCTTTAAAAGCCTTCCATCAGGTATGAATTAATCAGAAATGACATTGCATTGGTTAATAGTGGACGAGAGATACTTAAATTAGAGTTCCAACTTACTCAAAGACTTGTCAACACATTCACGACTAACAACGATTATTCTTGCTGGTTTTTTTTTACTTTGGGTAACTCCAGGCGACTTTACTCGTCAAGGGCACTGAGTAAATAATCAACCAGAGGTCCAACTCGCGTGAAAATTTGTCTCTAATTTTTTTTCCGCATGAGCTGGCCGCCATGTTCCTGGCAAGTTCCGCCGGCAGTTTTGACCCTTCCCACGACTTTTGCCGGTTAAATGTAGACACGGCAAAGTTTAATTCATAACATAGTAAAAATACAAAAAATGACTTAATCTTATCAACCCTATGACGAAGGGGGTGTGGGGTGGTCTAGGGATTTGTGTCTAGTTGTTTAAACAACAAAAAAGGCTTTTTTTCGTTTAGGACGAAAGACGCTAGCCTCTGTTAACTGATGTCGTCAGCAAAAACAAGATAAGAGTTAAGGTGATGTTACACACTGGATGATTTTTAACGACGATTTTTAACGCAACAATGTTGCACAAAAATCGTGGCATGGCAGACGAGACAATTTTTTGTGCAACATGTTGCACAACGGCGGTGTTACACCGAACGATTCTTCTCAATTGAAATCTACCTCCCAGGCTTCGGCGTAGTTTCACTTTGCACGACCAAAAAAATAAACCTAATAGCGATAACGCTTCGCAGGAAAGGTTCATCAAAATGTTGCTGATATTAGAGTTTAGATGTGGAGGAACCGAAAGAACGTCAAAGAGAAATCTGGACAATAGCTTGGATAAACAGAAAGCATGAATCACTCCATTCGTCTGATTTTGACCATGCACGTAACAAGATTGGCGTCAAAAATGAAAAAAGGACTATAAAACTCCATTATGACGGTGTTTTATTTTCCTTTTCACGCTTTACTTACCTCACCATCAAAGCTCTTACCATTTTGTTCACATTCCTGCATTCACTGGCTGCTTTTCCGGGTAAATGCAACCTATAATGCAAGGGACTCTGGGAGATTGTTGCGATAAAAATCGGCGGCTATGTTGTTACACGAATCCAGTTCAATATTTTGCAACATGTTGCAGCAGTCATCGTTGCATTAAAAATCGATCGCAAAGAGCATGTTACACGTATCCATTTTTTGTGCAACATTGTTGCGTTAAGAATCGTCGTTAAAAATCGTCGTTAAAATTCGTCGTTAAAAATCGTCCCGTGTAACATCGCCTTAATATCAAATATAGTGTGAATTATCTATTTAGACAAATAACAACGCCAGTTTCTTGAGTAAATTATCAATTTCATGTAAATCATCGTCAGACTACAATTCTTACATATTATTTTATCATTATTTATATTATTATTTGATTCATGAGTTCTTTTAACGCAGAGATGTGGGGGGGAGTTGCTGGAAACGATCGATAAAGTTAGCTCCATCAGATTAGACGTTGTTGCAGTTGTTACACTCCTTGGATTTTATCTCCAGAAAGTGCTCGAGTTTTGTTTTTTTTTTTATTTTATTTTATTTTTTTACACTCTTTCTTCATCGGACATAATCATGCGATTACATTCAGATAATATATATTGAAATTGACTGTTTCGATATTCCAACGCATACTTGCTTGGTTAGTTAAAAATACAATAATTTACTACACAATTTACTGAAAACCCCCAGGAGGAACTTTAAGTCCGCTGAATGGATTTGACTACGGTAAAATCCTTCTAATCTTGGCACGATTGAAAAACAAACAAATCTGAAAACTTGAGTGGATATCAATTCCGATAGAAAATACTTACCAAATATTTTTTGTAGCCACCTTCTTTGCCTCTGCAACCTTAATTTGATAATACCAAGACTACAAGACACCCTGATGGTCAAAATATTTAGGTTTCTGTTCAGCTAAAAACATGCCTGTGGATGTTCGCCAGAAGACGCTCGCCAGGAACATGGCGGCGTTTGAATTAATGAGATGCTCGAGAGGACATGGGCGAGGAAACAAACATCAAAGATGCCGACAGCGAGTTTGACCTCTGGTTGATTATTTACTTACTCTGTGGTCAAGGGAGACCTCCAGTCGCCATGTGTTGAAAAAGGGCCAGCAGTGGGGCACCCAAGGGAGGGGGGCTTAGGGGCTTTACGTCCGCCTCCCTTAGCAGCCACAAAAATCATTTCTATTGTGTCAACCAAAAAATAATACATATGTAACGTAAAATAAAAAAGAAATTAAATTGTATAGAGGGTATGATACTGTGAAAGACAACCGTAAAGTTCTATAATTTCTATGTCACCTTACTAGTGTTTTGAGTACAAGGACTGTCAATTCATAATGTGGCCGGAATTAGTCTTCTCGAGACTGAAATACTCGTTGGGGATTATGCCTCAAAACCTCCTAACGGAGGCTCATTTAACATTCTAGCCCCCCCCCCCTTACTAAAGAGCTGGGTGCGGCGTTGAAATTCCTAAATGTACAGCTCCTACTTATGTTTTGCAGATGCTCCACTACGACTTGAGGGTCATTAGGAGCGATTTTAATACATTGGGACGAACAATCGTTTGCTATAATCGTACTGAGCGGATCAACCAGAATCAGGGTTAGAGTCAGGATTCAGCTCCCAAATGCTGCAATACGACTGGAGAATTATTATGTGTGACTTCAATTCATTCGGACGAATAATCGCTTGCCACAGATGTGCCAAGTGGATCAATCCTTACTTAGAAAAAATTTTTATTAGTCATGTGTTTTGAAAAAAATTCTTGCCGTTGAACGAAGTGATGTTACCTGCAATGATTAGTTTGTCAAAATTCGCTGCAGGTGGTGACGGCGCTAGATGTCCAAAACTGGAAGGCGAACAAAGGGCAACAGAATTTCCAAGAGCGACAAATCTTCCGGCAAAATATGCCAAATTTTCTGCAAAATGATAAAAGTCGTTAAAATAATGGAATATTCAGCTTCCACGACACCTATAAAGTATCATAACACTTAATAAAAAATTAGTTTGCATTCAAAATGCATTTTCAATGCACAAATAGCGACTATAAGTCTTACACTTTCATCACGTCTTGGGGGGGAAGCAAAAATTCTCTGGAGGACACGAAATTCCCCCCATGCCCCTCTTCGGGCTGCCACTGTCGTTGCTGTTGTACTTGAAATTATAACTTAGTTCTACCTTTCGTAAAACTTCCAGTTAAAGAAAAATGAGAAATGTTGCTCTCCTTATTTTAAGACAACGACGTATAATTAGGTCTGAATATTTCATACATTTTTGAGATTGTCTTCTGCAATACTCATTTGAATAAAATAAATTTTATTCCTATCTAGTCGACACTGTTTACTAAATGCAATCACCGACTGTTACTCTGTATCACATAGTTAGATATTAGTTTATGGATCCCTAAAGCTTTGTATGTAAATTTTCTTTCTCAATCCAAGTGATAATTTGGTTCTTTATCGTTCTGATCCTAATTCTTCGGTACGCGTCTAAATTTAAGAAAAAAAGAAAGAATTCTCAGCAATATCAAATCATTTGATATTGATATTAACTCTCTCCTATCCGTACCCGACGTTTTGATTTTACTAGAGGTAACGCCAGGCGATTTTACTGGTCAAGGGGAGACCCTCCCGATTGGAAAGCCCTGGAAAACGACGAAACATTCGTGTGGAATCATTATTTCCTTGAAATGTTTCTCGAACATGGCTAAACATGGAAATATTTTGAGATAAACATTCACGAGCGGTGTAAATTAGTGTATGTAGAACAGTTAAAGCAGCAAAGTCCTGGTCAACTTGGCAAACATGGTTTCTCGCGTGGGCAATGAACGAAGAAACGATGTTTCCCAAACAGAAACTGAGCCCAGCCAAGGAAAGCAGATTTTACTTCCGCAACAATGTTTCCAACATTTGAGAAAACATCAAAAATCTCAAATGTTTCCGCATTGCGCAACACTGTTTCCTCGTTTGCCCTGAGCATCACGGACCGCAAAACAATCTCAGCTTACAGATTCGGTTTACGATACAAGTGCGAAATTGCAGTTTAGCGGACACACCTGGCCGCTGATCTTTGTAGTCGACTCAACAACAAATATTATGAATTTTTAGCGGGAAATTTAAATGCAGCTATGGCCACAGTCAAACGTGGAATAGCCTTAGTCTACGAAGATATCACTCAATTCACAAAAAATAAAGAAACTTTACAAACATACTTACTCTACTACCAATACTAACCCTAAATCTTAACACTAACCCTAATCCTAATTCTAACCCTTACTACATGTTATATGTGTAATAAACCTATTTTTCCTTACGTCGTGGCTCTTAAAATTTTCCCGCCAAATCTCACTTTACTTGACTATTGAGCCAACAATATGGTCATTATCCAGTTGCGTTCGCAAAACTGCACTCTAGCCCGGTTTATTTGCTAAGAAAACCCTTTCTACATGACAAAGTGTGATCGATTGCAGAAAACATATTCCAGTCAATGAATGCAATTAATGTACGCGTGACTGTAATGACGTGTTTGTTTTTCTTTCTGTTATAAGGTGGAGGGCTTCTGATTGGAGAGATCCTTCTGCGAGATGACAAGACCGGACCAGTTATCGCGAACCTCCGCTCGATTCTCATGCTTGCTGTTTGCAGTCGTGGAGCACGTGAGAGGTCAGGTCTAGAGTACAGAAAGATTTTAGAGGGTCATGGCTTTATGGATGTGCAAACTAAAGTCACTCAGGGAATGTTCCTTGATGCCATATTTGCGAGGAAGCCTTGGTAGCATTTACTGATAAGTTTGGATGAGTGCTTGATAATTTCTACCAAATGGCAAGTGGCACTCCGGAGGACAGGTATTATAGATAATTACAGAATACTGCTCGTATAGTGATCGAACAGACTAGCCAATAAACAAAAATAAAAGAAGAATTTTTAAAAAGTAATAAAAGAAGGACTTCCTACACCTCTGGCCCTACATGTGTAAGACTCTCAATTCCAGGTTAAATACCCACCGGATAGAAACAACTGAAACTTGAAAACCAGACAAACAGAACACGAAGTACAAAACAACGGTAACTCCGAACAAGGATAAAATTTCTTTTTTATTTTATTCGACGTTTCGACTAACTTTTAGTCATCTTCAGGAATGATAGAATTACACGTGACTGCGCTATATATACTAGCTTAATATAAAAGAAAGCAAATTCCGAAAAACAAGGTCATCTTTCAACTTAAGATTTAAGTTAACAATCTTCAGACCAAGTGAACTACATAGGAGAACTACATGTATATATAAACCTTAGGTTCTCTTAAGTAGTTCACTTGGTCTGAACATGATTTTGTAATAAAATCGAAATATCACCACTTCGCAGTTTTCATCTTTTGTTAACTTAAATCTTAAGTTGAAAGATGACCTTGTTTTTCGGAATTTGCCTTCTTTTATATGTTTTGAAGTTGTCGGCTGGTCAAGGTTTTTGGACGAATACTAGCTTAACACCATGACGTTATGGTTATTAATAGAAAACTGTGAGTTCTCAGGAAGCCTTCGCACCGTCGTTGAGCACCGGTTTTTGTCGGTAGATCGCGAGTGCTTTTTTAAATACTAATCCCGACCGGTGATTGGCTTTCTCTATGATTACACTATTGCTTAAAATAAAGTTACATAAATCAAAACGTTTGTCTGGTTCTGATTCATCAGTGCGGAATTCCATCAAGTTTATCAGGTAGTCAAAATGTTCGTATTGGTCAATGGGTTTGTAGATCTCAGATTTCGTATACGTTGTGTGTTCGTTAATTTTAGCGTAGAGGCATCTGTCTGTCTTTCTTATATAATCACAAATATACTATATATACTATGTATAATTTTCAGCTTTGAATCTGATTAATCATCTTTTAACACAACATGAGTGGAGAGATTAAAAAAACTCAAAATTTCTGTAAAATCTTTTTTTTTGTGATTATGCATTAATGTAAAAATTAGCTAAATTTTGTCAATATATTTACACATGACTGCACCAAATTGCAAATCTTGGATATAAAAAGTTTTCTTAATCATGACTGTAACAGGCAAAGTTACCACACTTTTGTCAAGGTTTTGCCCACGTTTCTATTTTACTGGTAAAATTTTGGAATTGTTTTGGATTGATTCTTCTTGCCACGAAAGAGCTGACACTACAAACACTGGAAAACTATTAGTGTAACTCCTGACACTAACAATGAACTTCTGGCAGGATTCCACTTATCAAAATATCAAGGTGGTGCTCTAACCCCCTGTTTTTGTTTCTTCAATGTATATTCACCTCGATTTCATTAGTCTGACACTTTTTAGATTGATAATCGCTACCATGACTGCAAAGGAAGTGATTTGACCACAGTTGACCCTTTTTGACCTACGGATTGCACGTTGTAACAGTATATTCTGATAGTGAAGAAATGAGATCTGATCACCAATTGTTCTTCCAATGAAATGGAACTAATGAAAATAGGTATGGCTGGATCTAACTACACGCAGTCATTTTCATGAAATACCACAATCACTCAAAGTCAACGTAAAGATACTAGTCCAAAGCTGTATGGCATAATTTACGCACAAACAGGCATCATTACTTGATAAGTATTTTGAAGTTGGAGTAAATTCTTTATTTCTCCCACACTGATGATTATAAAATGGTATGCTAGAAATCAGGTGGTACAACGTTTTCGACGTTGAAAATTCCACAATTTTCCACACAGTAGACAGACAGAATCACCATCCATCTCCTTGAATCTTGGATCCAACATAGTAAAGCTGATCGACCATTCAAGTTGATTGACTCGATTCAGGTGATCAGAGGTGGATTGAAAGGTATTTTTAACGGGAAATGTTTGACCACGGTTGTTTGACCCTGTTTGACTTACAGATTGGACGTTAAAAATTTAAAAATTTTCCCTAGAGCAGAACATAACATCCATTTCCTGAAATCTTGGATCCACCACAGCAAAGCATATCGAACGTTCAAATTTGATTACGAATCGATCAGATTGAACCATGGATTTAAGCACGATCGAAACATGTAAAAAGAATAGAAAACTGGAATTAATCCTTTCAATGTCGGTTATCGCAGATCGCTGATC
The DNA here is from genome assembly GCA_030142905.1 of Heliopora coerulea. Classification (NCBI taxonomy): domain Eukaryota; kingdom Metazoa; phylum Cnidaria; class Anthozoa; order Scleralcyonacea; family Helioporidae; genus Heliopora; species Heliopora coerulea. The sequence goes on from JASJOG010000047.1 coordinate 605,265, forward strand.
TATTCACCGAAGATGGCCTTTCACGGCTCAATTTGCGTTCCGTCAGTTTCTTGTTTTGGATAATAAACCTATGTGTTGACGTTATGCATAAACGCTGTTTTCCATATGGCGAATCTTATCGCACGGGTCGATATTTCTATGCATAAATTGGGACAAAAGAGAAAGCCGCTTCGCACGATAAAATTCACTAAGTGGAAATCAGCCTTAATGATTTATGTGCGAAATGGGAAGCCGGAGGTAACCAAAAGGAAACCTTTAATTTAATTGGGGGAAACGTCTAGCTCCAAGGAAAAAAACAACGTTTCGACTGTTCTTCCGTCACTTTCAAGTTTGAAGTTTGAATTAAAAATTACCGTATACATATACGGTTGAAACTTGGTAGGTTTCCAAGTTTCCAAACCCAACACTTCACCACGCCCAATAGTCTCCTTACCTGGATCTCCATCCCACCAAGTTCCAAAATTTCTATCCAAATTACTCTCACCCCTGATCCAATCCTCACCATATACCACAGGCAACGTAAAAACATTCCTGGACCAAATACAAAACCTCAAAATCAGCAAGGATGGAACCATGGTTTCCTTCGACGTCGTCTCTTTATTCACATCCATCCCACGCGCAACTGCTATCACCATCACAGACCGCATACTCAGCGAAAACGAATCTTCGAAATCGAAAACCAACCTCGACAAACATGACATTCTGGACTTACTGAACCTCTGCGTATGTACTGAACTCCGATTCCAAGACACATGTTACAGACAGGTATCTGGGACACCCATGGGTTCACTCCTTTCAAGCGGTCATGCAAGACCTAGAAAAGAGGACGACAGCAGACAAAGAAGACATCACCTTTTGGAAAAGATACGTCAATAACGTATTCGCCATTGTCAAGACGGAGAAGTTAAACAACACAACTAATGACAACATTCGCTTCACCAAAGAAGAAAAAGACAACCAACTTACCTTCCCAGACTTTCCCCTACCCAAAAACAATGACGGCATCCTGACCGCGCAAGTATACAGAGAGAACACCCACATTGACCAAGTATTAAACTACCACAGCAACCACCCTACGCAACACAAAGTCAGCTGCATCCGTACCCTACACAATCGCATTGAAACTCACTGCAACACAGTCCAAAGCAAAGAAAAAGAGCTCAAATACCTCCACGACACGTTCATCAAAAACAACTACCCTACAATTTCACTCGCAAACACAGCAACACAAAGAAAAAGCAACCGAAGTCACACAAGGAAAACATCGACCAATCCCCACAAGAAAAGAGAGCCACCTTTCCATACATCCACGGCAGTTTGAAAATGACAGCCCGAATCCTTCGCAAACACAACATACTCATCGCCTACAAACCGTCAAACAAGATTGCAACGTACTTTACCGAACACAAAGACTACGTTACAACAGCGGACAAACGCAACGCCATCTACATGTTCAACTGCAACGACTGTACACAAAGCTACATCGGTGAAACTTCCAAAAAGGTCAAAACAAGTCTGACAGAACACGAAAACGCCATCAAAAGACATGATCCAAGATCGATCTCAGCAAACCACGCTGACGAGCAAGGGCACTCGTTTGATATTTCAAACACCAAAATCTTAGGACATGCAAAATCAAGACATGCACGAAAATTTCTTGAAGCCAGGCACAGCATCCACTCCTCCACGAGCAACCGGCATATAGGCATCCCAGAAACCTACCTCCAACTGAAGTGCTTCTACCCCCACCAATGTCTCCATATATTATATGTATATATCAAAATATATTATCAAGGTGTCATCAGAAGTGAATGGGAGGGTCGATGAATCGAGTTGAAAGCTTAAGACCAAAACCGCAAATCCGGGGAACCGCGTTCAAGAATCTCATATGCCTGAGTATCGAGCTTGAAGATCGTTCATCTACCTTAATATATCCAAGCTCTCACGTTTCTCAAACATCAAACTGCTTCAATCATTATTAATATATAGTGGCTTCCGCTTAGGTCACACATATATATCGAATTTGCACCTTAGCTCACCATCTGAGTCTTGGTAGCTCAATGGTTAGAGCGTCTAACCGGTCATCATCAGGTTGTGGGTTCGATTCCCGTCTGGGGCTCAGAAATCATTTTCTGAGTATCGAGCTTGAAGATCGTTCATCTACCTTAATATATATTTGAGTTGCCTATATAATATAGGCTTCTCCATCCTGCTCGTCAGCATTACACTGATGAGGCCCAGTAGGCCGAAACGGTTCCGTCTGTAGTTATATATATATATATATATATATATATATATGGGAGAGAGAGACAGTATGTGTGTGTGTGTACAAAAACTAAACTGGAGATACCCATCTTGGAACTTGATATTCAAGTAAACACAGTAAGTATGGTAATATTTTGACTCTATTGCAGGGTCATTATCAAACCAAATGATTACTAACTTGCTGAAAACAGTATATACAGTATACACGAGAATGACATCATTAATTAATTCACATGACTGGATTTATGATATCGGCTTTACAGTTAGGTGGTAAAGTACTGTAAGTATGTTGCATGTAAAATTATTTTAAGAAAAGAGAACGAAAGTTCTATACTAGTTTTGATGCCATGGTTTATTTCGGGCTTGTTAAGTTTTATGAGAAGCACTTTGAGTATCAGTCACTTATAGGAGTTAGACTGTTTAAAAGAGTGTAATATTTTAATATTATTAAAGACCAGGTTCCTTATGCTGGGTGTGATGTGGCAAGAAGAGTTTTGTAAGGTTCTCATAAAGAGTGTTACTGTATGTTGAGCAAAAGTGAGTTAGTCCCTAGAGCCAACAGAATAGGAACATTAATTTTCTGTATCTTTGGGAGTCCATAAGCAGTAATATACTTGGTCTGGAGCCAGTTGGTGCTAGTTTTTTGAACTGCTAATCAGAAATTACTTTTGTTTTCTTGAGATTTTAAATGAAAGTTCACACTTTGGTTTCTTGTTTCATCATTGTGTTAACCAGGTCATCATTCAAAGGAGCAAATTCAGAAGTGTCACAAAGTAATTCTTCCATCTAAAAAAATTGTCAGCTGGCTATGGTTTTGGTCAAACCTTCAAAAGACCAACACCAAACTACATATACCGTATATGGTAGGAGAGTTTCTCCAGGGCATTGCTACTTTTTAGGCTGTTGCGGTATTGAAAAAATATCGATAACCGATACCGGAAAAAAAATACCGATAATATCGATATATCGATATTTTTCCGCGATTGCGTATTGCATAACTTTCAGCCAAATTTGTGTTTAAAAATGACACTAAACAGCCGCGATATGGTAAGAGAGATGTTTTACAAAGTTTATAAATCGTATTTATTGAACTTCAAGAAAGAATGCTATTTATTTACAAATTTTCTGCTAGTAACACAAGCATGTTTGCTTGGTCCTGTTTTAACTGAGCTCTTTGCGCGGTGACAATTTGACCGGCTTTGCTAAAGAGTCTCTCAGATGGTGAACTAGTAGCAGAAATTGATAAATATTTCCTTGCGAACTGACTGAGCATTGGTAAATTTCTGCCATGGCATTTCCACCACAACAAAGGATCATCATCTCCGTCGATTGCGTCTTTTTGTAAGTATATCTTTATTTCATTTTCCAATCGATCCCGTGGCGATTGCGCTGGCGATGGCATTTGGCATGACTTCCGCATTCTTGTGAGAGAGCCAAGCGTCTTCTTAACTTTCTTTGGGGGTGGTTGGCTTTGTCTATCGTCTTCCGCATCGTTGCTCGTCACAAACACAGCTTCTTCAAAAAGAGCATTTTTGACAGCACCAAGCTCGCTTGATTCGTCCAATGATTCAACGTCGCCATCTTCCGCATCAGTTAGAAAGTCAGTCTAGCAAATAGAAAGTAAATTTCATTGATAGAAAGTAAATTTTATAATTTTTAATTTTTTATTAACTAAACAGATAAAACTGTACCTTAAATCTTGGGTCTAGAAAACATGTGATATCCATCAAAAGTTTTCTTTCTTCACCGGAATATTTGGCTTTAAGGGCGCTCATTATCTTCTCCTTAATGGACAAGGTCATTGGCAAGTCTCCGTTTTTTGCAGCGAGCTCTTGATCTTCGAGTCGACGAAGGACCTGTTTAAGCGCTGATATTCTAAGACATGAAGCAAATGCTTAAAGCCGGGGTGTTCAACGGCATTAAATGGAACGCTGTCTTTTGCCAAGAAATGCGTAATGGCATCTGTGATTTCCTTCGCGCGTTTATTACTTGATGGTAACGGGCTTTGTTTTTCAATAGCTTCAAAAAAACTTGGCTGGGTTGACTTTCTTGGCAGACATTTGCCGTCTTCATTATCGTGGGTATTTGTAGTGGAAGATGATAAGTCACGATGAGAGGAAGACGAAGCTTGTTTATTCTTTTGCAACGTGCTGTATACCATGTAGTGGCTTGTTTTCAAATGAGACATGAGGTTCGAAGTATTGCACCCCTTGTTCTTGACGATTTTGCCACAAATTTGACACTGGGAATCATCTTTTTCCTTCTTGAAATGTTTCCAAACAGCGCTTCGGTTTGGCATCTTGATACTCTGAATGTTAATCTTCAAGTGAAACAGTGTCTGATTTATTCTGCGTTTGTCACAATAATAGTCTAGTTATTCTAATTTTAGCTTTCTGACTCATCAGATGCGAGATATTTTTAACGAGCTGTGAGGCCAGTGCTTAGTAGCGCGTGAAATGTCCCGTTAGGGAATTGAAAATGCAAATTTGCATACACTAGCCGCATTCAAGATTTTGAAGTGTGATATTTTTCATTGTGTTATTTTTCATTGTTTCATTGCGTCCTTGGAAAAGCTTGATGTGACATTTAAATATACAAACGCAAACGTGAAACCGATAATACCGAAAAATATCGATATTTCGATATATCGAAAATTTCAATATCGAAAAATCGATATTTATAAAAAACCGATAATTTTCGGTATATCGATATACCGCAAGAGCCTACTACTTTTGCTTCTTTTATTTATTGCATTTTCTGGATAATATGCAGTATAACATAACAGACAATTAACAGCAGAATTCCAGCTAACTTTATCAATTTTCTGTCCTAGTGTGGAACCAATGGTCGGGATTGTTTCAGATATGCTAATGGTAAAGTAGGTGGTAAAGGCCAACTCTTGTACTTTGCTGTCTTTTCACAAAACCCTCCCATTTTTATTAATGTGCTGTGAAACTTCCTTAATTCATCTCGTAACTCATTCGCAGGTTCAATGTACTTAACAGTGCAGCGACCAACAGGGCACTTTAATGTCCCACTTCTGGCATGATATAGCTGCCGCAAACATGGCTCACAAAAGATGTGACTGCAAGGGCATTTGTAAGGCTTATAGAAACAGTCCAAGCAAACTGGGCAAACAAAATGGTCACCCACCTCCTTATAAATTGGTTTTGAGATCAACTTTGGTTCTTCAACTTTGAGATTGTTAAACCTGTTTCTAGAATGAAGAAGTTCTCCTCTCCGAGACACTGTAGTAGATCTGTAACACTTAGAATGTCTTCCAATTTCAACAGATTTGCACTCACTCACAAGACCTTCTTTGTTTTCCTCAGTTCTGGTCTTGCCTTTAGAAGGTGATCCTGTAGTACGTATTTTTGCAATTCCAAGACTTTTCTCATACTCTGCTTCAAAATTCATCCTACCTGGAACATTTGCTTCAACCATTAAAATGTTTTTCTCTATCTCTGACTCTTCTGTAGAGGGAACCGTGGAAAGACTGTGCCTTTCTTTTAACCTAGGTTTTATTGAACCATTTTTGTTGGGCTTTTCGGTCAAAATAGATTGTGAACGCTGACACGTTTTCTGATTTGTTGGTTGAATAAGTTCCCTGGACGAGGAAATTATGTTCATGTCAACTTTGCCCACTTGAATCCAAATCGCTGGAATGGTGAAGACCCCACAAGCGCACATAAGACCTAGCACAAAGTCAAACCCTCCGATACGGGCAGCACAGTCCTTTTTCGGACAGTAGATCCTTCCTTTTGTCCACCAAGACAATTTAATTTCATCTTGGATCCACGAAGGGAGGTCGTCTTCGTTCAGATACAAGCAATTACCACAACTTTTCGGGCTTGTTTCGTGAAAGACCCTGACCTTATCCGAGAAAAGAAGATATTTTCGACAAAGTCGACAACGGAGAGAGTAAATGCGTCTGTCTCGTGACATTCCTGATATGTCTGAAACATCAGAATCGTCATCAACTTCCGCCATGTTGTTGGCGCTCTGGGGTGAAAACTGAATGAACCTGGAAACTACTTACATGAGAAAAACATAGAAGAGGAAAATAAATGAGGAACATGCTTGAAGCGCTCTATTTTTCAGCTATTTGGCTGCCTTGCACTGCCTTCCTTCAAGAAATAAATTCATATGATGCAGAATTTTCTTCATCAACCAATCTTGGAAAAGAGATAAAGACCGAGTGCGGAGCTTTTCTACGTGTGTTCGCCCAGACAACTCAACATTTCAATTGGTGTGCTGTGGAACATGCGAAACCCTTACGCTTTTGCGAAAAGTGCACCAAGCAGCACACGAACCTGTTGAAACAAAATCCAATAGCTTTCAATGACAGCAACTGTGTGAAGGATCTTGTAAAGTCAGAGAGGTTCCAAATTGTAATGAAGGTATATGACTTTCAAACTGGACTTTGGCGCGAAGGCACATTGTGACAGTAAGTTCGTTAGTTTTAATTTAAGAAAACAGTTTAAACCTAGAAACTGAGGAATTGTTAATAACAGTGTCAAAGAATCAAGATATTGTAATTCAGATGCTGAGAACATCTGCATTTACGACTTACAGTGTACATTTCGGTTAAGACCTAAGTGAATTCTACACGTGTACGTAACAAATAGAAAATTGCTTAACTTTGGCAGTGCTGTGATAGAAACATCACCACCTCAACAATATCAACTGGAAAAATGCCTGTTGGAAACATGCAGCATAGCCAAGTGTTGCCAGGTATTTTTCTGGTGGAAATGCTGTCACAAATGTTTCTGTCATGGCACACAGACACAAGAGCTACTTTTAAACTGTCTCAATTAACTCTTCTGGGCAGGTAAGACTTCTATTATTTTACTTGCTCTGGCTAACACCAGGCAATTTCAGTCATAAAGGGGAGAGCACCTGCTGGAAAAACCTTGAGGGTATTTGAGAAAATGAGGTTTGTCCAGTCAGAACATACATAGGATGGATGTTATGTTATAAAGTTTGTTGTCTTACATTGTTGCCAGTTGGTGACCAAACAAAGGTTGTCAGTCACCAGATGGCAAATCACACTCACCAGATTAGGTCCAACTGGGGCAGCAAAATACAAAACAACAGAACAATAGTTGCTCAATCCTGTCCTATTTTTCAGATCAGTGACAACAACGAACCACTGTAAGACAACCTGGACTTTGACCCAAAAGCCTATACATAAGGTGTGAAGAGAAATCAGAGAGAAGTGCACAGAGAGAGTGACGCCTTAATTCGCAAAATAAAAGAAAGATACAGTCCCTTGCATGGAATCTACCGAATTAACGAACGAGCACCGCACAACTAGACGAAGATTGTGCGACAACATCTTTGTTATCTATTTCTATGCGTTAGTTAATTGATAAGAGATTTACATCGTTAATATTTACCTCCTAAGTCGCACATATCATTGAACTCTTCCAAGTCGAAGGCACAAACCAATCTTGAAGCTTCCGGCATGCACGATGCTCTCATGGTATCAAGAAAGTACATTTTGTCCTCTTTTCTAGCATAGACAGACTTGAAACTCTCAAATTGCGAACGGCCGAAAGCACGTTGCCACTGATTATTTCCCTCACGTACCGCCCATGCTAGGTTATCAAACAGTTTGCCGCTCTTGTTTTATAGCCTACTATTAAGCTTCTGATGGAGTTAGGACTCGACTTTACCAAGAACCTTTCAGTAGTTTGTGTGTTGGTGTAACAGGGAAGCTCTTCTTTACAATGTTTTTTCCAACAGCTCCGATGAAACCGACGCATCGAGCAACTGCGTGGTTGCCGTCAGATTTGTGGACAGTTTCCCTGACAGTTCGTCGACCGTTGCTTTCCCCCGACCTCAGCGCATCAAAAATGCCCAATTCGCTACCGGCAAAGATCGCTTGTAACTTAAAAGAGCTATACACTGATTGAATCAATTGATCCAACTGAACAGACATGTCTTCTACGTTTGATTTTGCCATGACATCAACTCAAAGGTGCAATGATGCCACTCATCAAACTCGTTTTAAAACGTCGGGCTTCGTGAAACAGGAAAATAAGTATACGGGACCACAGACACCTAATCCTATTGAGTATGTGTTTATTTTCGAGCAGGATGACAATCTTCGGCGATGAGATCTTATTACCGTGACTGACATGTTGATGCAGATTTGGCCTTCGCAACCGACTAACCACTTCTTCACTAAATAGTTACATAACTTGGAGCTCTTGCGAATTCGAATATGGTAAGAATAAGCTAAACAGAGATTATGGAGAGTAATGAGTTAAGAAAATGGCATAGAAAATAGACGTTCAGGGCAGTGGCGAAGCTGACCATAAATGATTGGTCATGCTATTGTGACTTCAGAGTGAACGCAAGCGCCAAAGGCGCAAGCCTCCTCTAGGGGGGTCCAGGAGCATGCTCCCCCAGAAAATTTTGAAATCTGGAGTCTCGGAAATGCCATTTCCTGCATTTTGAGGATAGTTTTTAAGAATTCCGAGCAAGACAAAATGTTGTTTAAAGTAAGCAAAGTACAACATATTTTGGGCTGTTTTATCTTATGTCAGAGCCTATTGCCACGCTTATGGAGCACTGAAAAAGCTGTGAGTGAATCCAACATTGATAGTCATGACTGATGATCAAGTCTAGCCCAACATTACTGTTTAATTAAAAATAGAAGTGGAGACTTACTGTAAGTGTAAAATATTTAACATGATTATGCTTGAAAAATACTTAAGTGAATTGGTCCTCAATACTTTTAACACTGAGTTCACCTCGAGTCTTCTTTCATGAATTTGTTCATTGCATTCAGTTTCACTGTGAATGGCTTTTCTTTCCTTTGTAAAGATTTTTCGCTGAATTCATCACATCATGCATGCAGATGTACAAATGGCAGGCAGCACATTCTTAACCAGCAATAAGTCATCACAGTAATGAATAGCTTGAAAATGTCATGGAGAAACAGAATCACTGAATGAATATTTCTGACACTTCATACACCAACTTGTCTATTTAATCAGCAAAAAGTCATCATATAATGAACCACATCAATAATAATCTGTCTGAATGTATAAATATCATAATATTCCAGATGGTACAGAAAGTCTTTCACCAACTTGATGTCATGATGAAACTGATGCTTCATACACCAACTTGTGTATATAATCAGCAAAAAGGTTATCATATAATAATGAACCACATCAATAATAATCTGAATGTATAAATGTCATAATATTCCAGATGATACAGAAAGTTCTTTACAAACTTGATAATGTCATGGTGAAACTGACACTTCATACAGCAACTTGTCTATTTAATCAGCAAAATATTTATCATAGTAATGTACTACATTAAAAATGATCTGATTGAATGCATAAATGTCATAATATTCCAGATGATACATGAAGTTCTTCACATACTTGAAAATGCCACAGTGAAACTGACACTTCATACAGCTACTTGTCTATTAATTCAGCAAACATCATCATACAATAATAAACCACATCAAAAATTAATGATCCGCCTGAATGCATAAATGTCATAACATTCCAGATGATACAGAAAGTCCTTCACAAACTTGAAATGCCATAGGAAAACTGACACTTTATACAGCAAGATGTTGTGAAACTCGAGGTCGAAAGAGCAACTAAGGCCAGCAAAAGAGACGCTTCTTGTCTTCACTAGGACATAGCCAATCCTTCGTATACCAAACCTCTTGGAACATCATGTCCCTGGTCTTGATCATGAGCTTCGGCATAGGTCTTCGACCAAAGATAACTTTCTGCTCGCTCACATTTCTTGCAGGAAAAGACTTCCTCAGAAGCTGAGATATGACGCCCCAGTCGTTCTGAAGATCCACACGGTTGACTTTGATCTATATTCGCCTTTAAACGCTATTTGATCGCTATTAGTCTTGCTACTCAATTTTAAATAACAGGAGTCGTGCTATTGGAAATCAGCATGACCTGAAGCCCAAAACTGGCAAGGTGCGCATGCGCAAGGGATACTTTGACCAATCCAATGACGCACAAATTTCGTCTTGGTCCTGCTATCTGAGATGAGCATGACTTGCCACAGTCACCCATGCACGTAACTCACCGCATAATTCACTAACGCCGTATTCGATTTTTAAAAAAAATTTCGAAGCAAACATCCATTTTCAAGCATGTAAAAAAATTCTTAACTCTGGAATATTCTTGGTCATGCTTAGCATGACCAGCATGACTGCTAGCTTCGCCACTGGTTCAGGGCAAGAATTACAGTAAGTCTTGTTACAAACGTGGCCGCGATGAGGTAATGCGATATCTGTTTACGATTTGTCTAATTCAAATATTCATCGCCTGGGAATTGAGTTTAGTTCACTTGCTCTTCATACTTAACTTCTGGCCTTTTCTCCGTGACAAGGTAAGTTAATATATTGTTAAGAACGTATCAGGAAGATTACACTTTGTTTGAAATGGGTGGGAAAATTTGAACAAAGGTTCCAGGGGCGCAACTAGATGGGGTTTGGGGGGGATCGCGAGCCCTGCCCTTTTTGTGACAGGTCTTACATGTGTCCTGTTAGCGTCAGCTTTTTTCCCCTCATTTACGAAAAGCCATGTAGATATACTGCACTCGACATGATCAAATTTGCACTGACAGAGCCTTGATACCAACCAGCGACCCTTGCCTTTCTAGGATTTTGTTTCCGCCCCCGGGTCACGCTAGGTGAGAATCTTCCAAGAAGTAAATCTCATCGTGACCGTCCTCTCGGCTCACGGCCGGTAGTTGCTATTCCTGTTTCACAACACGTATCTCTTTATGACCAAGGGCCTTTGCTCAAAACTTTGGAATTCCCTTGGCCTCAAGACCTTTAAAATTTCGGCATTTAAAAGAACTACAGTTTAGTGAACACCGTATTTGATTCTTGTGGTTTATTTCATGACTCCTAAAATACTCCAGTTCTACTAAAACGACTGTAGTCTCGGGTTGCATTCAATATTAAGTTACACTTTTCTCATGATGTTGAGAATGCTCTGGAGAATAAAAGTTATTCATTCTATTTGCTTTGCATGTTTGCTTAAAAGACGTCGTCGTTGAAGTTGCCGTCCTAGATCTGAAGGTTCCAATGGTCATCAAAACGAACTCAATAGCTCCGCTCAGGCAGCCTTTCTCTGGAAATTTCAAATGGTAATCCCTAGCCTCAATGTCCACAAAGAAGACTCCAAGAGCTACACCTCGGACTTATATTGCCAAAACAAATGTTCGTCTACGTTCTAAACTGTGGTTAACATAAAATTCTATTCTGACGTTTTGTTGTACAGATCACAACATCTTCAAAGATACTATTATTATAAATATACTATAGCGGATATATTTACAAAGTGTATATCCACACTATAGCATATTTATAATAATAGTATCTCTGAAGGTGTTGTCATGTACGTAACGAAATGTCAGAATAAAATTTCATGATCCCTTTACTTCGCATTTATCCTGAGTTTTGATATTTCCCACAAGACTACGCTTCCCGCCAGGCCAGTCTCTTGCCAAACCGAACACAATTCATGAAATAATGTCGACCCCGTATACCCGGCCTACAGAGTATAGTAGTTTTCAACGAGATCTGGATTGAGCAAGACTAAAATTCTGGTGTGCTAGTTTCCAATATCGAGTCAGACCGGAGGCAAGTGTGCACTGTGACAATCTTCTGTGAAGTGATCGGACTGTGCAGTATTAGACTAACAATGCCCGATTATACACATCTCAGAAAGCCTCCAGTTACTAATTCCAGAGTTCAAACTACTAACAGTGATTGACTGCCAATCTAAAGTTTTATTGCAATTTCTGCTGACTCGCAAATTTGTCAGCCAGATTCACGACTTAGCAAATAAATACGAAGGTTTGCTATTGTTCAGAGACTTTTACAAATTAGAAAAGCCCTCTTATAGATCAATTTTTTTAACAATTCTTCTATGCTATATTGGAGTGACCACTTTTCAAGGTGGACCGTATATTTTGTGTAGGTTACATCGAAGAAATTGGAGGAGAACTTTCAACGTGTGTAGGTTCTTGGCGTATAAATGCCAAATTTTAAGTGAAAACATGCCGAGGAGAGAAAACAGCCTTTAAAATTGTCCAATTTTCTTTAAAATTACTGACTTTCCCATGATAAATAATCGACTATTGAGCAACAAGTGATCGTGTTGGTGGCGTGTACTGCACTTCGAGATCTACTGCATAGTCTACGTACTGTAGAGGCCAGAGATTTTTTCTTTTACAGTGGCCGGTTTTATTGATGGAAAAGGCCGTGGTTGTTTGGCTTTCCCAGGCCACAAAATTTTGATAGATTCAAGAAGGTTTCATGGGCCACATCTAGACGGGAAGCTGCCAATTGAAGATTCCTGGGCTGTACTATGACATGTAATTTGTTAAACTGCTCTCCAGTATGCTAAAGTAATTTATTAACAGTTTTACCACAATTCACAGGTGGCTGTTTCAATTATGCTTCTTTCATTGATATTTGGATTTTTAAACTTTGATGAACCTTTAAATGAACTGCTCTACACAGTCATTTGAAACAGGAAAATGGTTCTCACGATAAGAATTACATTTGGTAAAAAGTCTTTGTACTTTGCACATATTTACAATATAATGTTTTAATGCTATTGTTTTAGCAATTTTTAAAGAAATATACCATTAAAATAGATATTGATGGTATTTGAGGCAAATTTTGCTTTGATAACACTTGCCATTCAAAGGTGTCTAAAGGTTTAGTTATATGAAGTAATCTTAATTTTTCAATTCAGTTGTGTTTACAGTTGTGCTGAAACTGTTTTGCTGTTGATCTATAAAACGAATTGTACAAGTTCAATTCAAATATACACAATAAAAGCAACCAACCACCTTGTTCTAACTGATGTTGCATTTTGGTTTGGGAGAAAAGTAGCTCGTTCGGAGGGGTGCCATGAATTTGACATTTAACTAAGGGTGAAGATAGTTTTTAGCAAGTTTGTAAAGTTTAAGTTTGTCTTCTGTTAATGTTGATTCTTCAAGTGCCATAGTTCTTTCCTCAAACTGTGTAGGTTGTTCACTTGTTAACGCAGGACCAGTTGGTGGAATGTCTACTGAACTGTCATCAAGTAGGATAGGTCCATCCCAGTCAATACTATACTTGCCAGTTACTTCAATAGGATCAGTACCTTCTTCAGATGTCATCAATGAACCTTGGACTCAAAGCTGAAAGGGTGTATAGTTGTTTGCTGTGGACATGGGATGTCTCAACCAGGCAGCAGACCATTCATCCAAACAATGATTTATGTGATGAAGGAATGCATAATGTAAGCACTATAAGTCATTCTCTGCTTAATAGTCCAAGATATTCAGATCTTCCATTAATGAAAACAGATTGTGGCAATTGTTTAAAACATCCTTAAATACATCCCAGCAGAGGTGCTCAATTTGTTGATTGTGCATGCTCTTACCCACAAGAGCTGACCCCTTACCTGGACCACAAGTGTTTAGCTTATTCTTGACAACATCCACATTTTCAGTTCTCTAACAACATCACACCGGGTTCTGGAGGGCAATTCCCAGTTTTCTACTGCTTTTATGAAATTTTAGAATACTGTGGCAGCTTCATTGTTAACACTGCAGGGTAAATACACAGGTGTGAAGCCATCCTCACACCCGTGAACAACAAAACACTATTTGACAAGTTTATGATTGCAATCAAAATGCCAGAGTCCAAGTGGCCTTGTTCCATTGTATATACATCATTTAACTGCCATGCACCATCAAGTAGCCACTCCCTGGGGATCAACTCATGAAAGAGCTTCTCTCATATGATGTCTGATGATGAATATACCCCTTATACCAAGGTGTCCCATCAACATTTTTAATCCACATTTTGGATTTGTTCTATTAGTTGCTCTCACTATGTCATCTGATTATCTTGTATTTCTGTGCAAAGGGAATGCACTGAAAGACCGTATTCTTGCATTTGTCATATTACAGTCCATGAACTCACGTGAAGTAGCTCAGAAATTGAATGGATACTAAACCTGGCTTTTAGAAGCATTGCGAGCAATTCCTTGCTAACTGCATATTTTGGTCTACCTGGTTATCCAGTGAAAACAGCATTTTCTCTAATGTTCATCCCTGAGCCCTCTTAAATTGACCATGCACTGCTGAACAAATTGAATATTTCTTCTGGTATTCTTGTCAAGGAGTCTATGACAATGACAAGCTTCTGAATTTCTTGAAGCTCTTCTGCTATGTGGCAATTATCAGCACCATGTACACTAGAAACAATCTCCCTTAATTTGGATGTTATTACGTTTTTGAACTCGGCAGTGAAATCTGTCAGCATGTTCGTTTGTCTTTCTGCCCTGCTCAACGTACCAGCTACTCACAAACACATGAAATTTTGCTAGGTGATGATAATAGTACAACACTGCATAATAATGCCTCAGTGCATGATAATATCGAAACATTGCAAAATAATACTGAAACAGTGCCTAATAATAATAAATCGGTACAAATAATGAAACATTGCACAATAATAACGAAACAGTGTGTACCAATACAAACCAATGCTTTATAATAAAGAAACAGCGCATAATAATAACAAAGCAGTGTATAATAATAACAAAGAAATGCAAATTAATAACTAGACATTGCATGATCATGATGAACTTGGGAATAATAGTAACGAAAAACTGTATAATAATGAACCGGTAGATAATAACGAAATATAATAGTTTTCACGGTAATGACACCCCATACTTACCAGTGAAATGTCCGTGAAAATTTTCTTTTTAACCTGGATTCTTAATCGTCAGATACCTCACTGCCACTTTGCGATGTGTTGTCGTTTCCTTTCATATTTTTTATTCGTTTACTACAGCCGTACGTACGAGTTTCCTCATTTTCATAATAGCCTTTCAACAACGTTACCGAGAAAGTGGTCACTCCAATATGGCGCAGATTGAATTTTGCGGGCTTCATCTTCTCCCGCACTCCAACCCTTGGTTACTCGATCTACTTCTATTTTTCAGATCAGTGGTTATAACAATTACAGCACGCGTTTCCATTACGTCGTAATTTTTTTAAAACTTGATCGGTGTCAATTGCAGACTGACGTGGAAATTACACGAAAGTGTTTTGACGTCACGTCAAAACACGCAACAGCTGATACGGAGTGATACCATGGCGAAATCTCACGTTCAAGACATGTCTGTTGAACTCGATCAGTTGATTCAGTCCTTGTATGGTTCCTTCAAGTTACAAACTATCTTTGCTGCTTGCGAACTGGGCATTTTTGATGAGCTGAGTTCGGGGAAGGCAACTGCCAATGAGCTGTCTGGGAAATTGTCAATTAATCATGCAGCAACCACTCAACTACTTGATGCACTGGTATCTTTAGAGCAGTTGGAAAAGCACGGTAAAGAAGAGCCTCACAGTTACTCCAACACACGAGCTACTGAAACGTTCCTGGTAAAGTCGAGTCCTGACTCCATCATAGGCCTTGTGGTAGCCCTCAAAACAGCATCAGGCAGGATGTTTGATGATCTAGCATGGTCGGTACGTAAGGGAACTAACCAGCAGCAACCTTCATTCGACCGTTCACCAGCCGAATTTTTCAAGTCTTGCTATGCCACGAAAGAGGAGAAAATAAAGTTTCTTGATACAATGAGAGCATCGTCGAAGTTTGACGCTTCAACGTTTGTTACTGCCTTCGACTTACGTGAGTTCAATCACATGTGCGACTTAGGAGGTAAATGTTAATTCGGTTTCCGTACGCTCGGTTGAGTCAATGGTTTTCCCAATGTTATTCCAATTTTTTTCACGATAAACAGAAAAAACGAAGAAATAACATTCAAATCTGATTATTTTATATCCATTGTGTGGAGTTTCGTAGAACTGGGGCGTAGAGCAGGATTAGGGGCGAGAATTGCCCCTTGGTGCCAAAAGCTACCAAGGGGTTCCAAATGTTATGACTTTTGGGTGCCGATGTTGTTCGCAATACACCTGCTTACCATTAAAAGTTGATAATGATATCCTAAACATTCGAAACATGACGCCAAATAGTTTTTGCTGACTGTTACAGGGTGCACAGGGGACATTGGGTATGCAGCTTGTATGGCGTATCCTAAAATGAAGATCACTGTCGTGGATTTGCCGATCGTTGTCGAGGAATCGTCACACTTTAGACCATCGGCGGACAAGTGCCCTAATCAAGAAAACGTTAGCTTCTTTGCAGCAGACTTCTTCACTGACAAGCTGCCTTCTGCAGACCTCTACGTGCTGAGTAGAGTTCTTCACGACTGGGGTGAAGACAAGATAAACCTTCTTCTGGCCAAGATCTTCAAGAGCCTCCAGCCTGGTATGGTATGATTCTTATGTTCTATAAAATAAGTTTCCTATTATGTACACTGCGATTGGCCAGTTACCGTGTTTATATCAGGCTATGCAAACATGGTTGTGACATCACAGCACCGCTTGACGCCAGAATTTGTTCTTGGCGCGATTAGCCCTGACTGGTTTACTGACGCCAGAATTTGTTCTTGCCTGACTGGTTTACGAACTAATAAGGAGGACTTACTATTTGGTAGCGAAAACAAAGCTCGTTATTCACAACAATTATTGCTCGACCTTCGGTCTCGGGCGTACACAGCAGCTTTCAAGTTCTCCCAACCTTCTCGTGTTTGCATCACGCTATATAAACACGGCAAAACAGTTTCTATTTCGTAAATATTATGAGGTGGCAGATGACGGCGGGGAGTTACCCCAAGGTCAGTCTGGTCATTCTTTAATTTTTACATAGCACAATGGCTGACCATTGTTGCATACCACATACCTTAATGACCAGTCCAAGCCCGACTTACCCAGATTTGCGCTTGAAACCACTCGTGCTCCATACCATACATATTTTGACGCTAGTTATGGTGTCTTCTCAAACTTTCATTTCGGAGAAAGACATATTTAGACGTTTCTTCTTAATTTGTGTCAGTGGAATACAAGGAAATAAGTCGTTGAGGGAATTTGCATTACTAGCGAATTTTGATGCATATAAAAGAGGTTTGCGACAAGCCAATTGGCAGGGTTTTCTTGTTAGTGTTTCAGTGTACAGATAAGGTAGTTATGACGAGTGAACTCCATTTATGGTAACTGGAATCGTAACTCCCTGTCATTTGCGTGTGAAGTGGAGCCAAGAAGGCCGCCCATGAAGGGAAATTTTGTACATCAGTTTAAGTGCTTTCCACGATCATGTACGTCAGTTACAGTCCTTTACACGACTTTAATTCCCCTAAATTTTTATCCAGGCTACGCGACTGCAATATGCAACCGGGAGTGAGCCTTAGCACAGACTCTTCTCCAGTCAATTCACTTCAAATTCCCTTGAAGTAGGGCAGGGGCTACTAGCACAAGCGGCAAAATGGTTATTCCCGACTTGTTTGTGACCTCTTCATGTTACAGCAAGTAAATATGAATTTGTGTTTGATTGCTTATTTCGCTGGTTACCCAATGATAAATTTCACTCAAACAAACGCCGGGTGGCATTGTCGTACAAGACCCTATTAAACCCGTAAGGGTTAATCAGTATTAAATTTCCTACTCCTTTACGCCATAACATTTAAACCACTTTTTGGGGCTGTTTACATGAGCCTGGCTAAAATGACTTGTGCTGCGAAAATCTTTCAAGAGTGATGGTTCTAAAACGCGTTTTTCTTTTCTTACAAAAATTTTTCATTGACTTCAAAAGAGTGAATCTTCAAAATCTAGTTCATTAACGCACATGACAAAAATTTTTAAAGCAATATCTGAAATATGTGTAGTAAATCATCACATTATTTGAGACTTTTCTATACCTGTGCTAGAAAAACAATATGGTGTTCTACTTTGCAGTTTCGACAAACGAATTTCTACAGTTGACCAACAGTAAACGAAAAGCGAAAGCGAACCATAATTATTTTCGATCCTTAACCGAAAATCTTACAAACCAAATTGCATAAAAAATGACATTTGTCTACATATATCTTCCATTTTTTGTTAACTCTTTATTTTCATGTCCAAGCAAGTTTGAAAGCCAAGTTATTTTTCAATTGCAAGGTGGAGGGCTTCTTATTGGAGAGATACTTCTAAAAGATGACAAGACAGGACCGCTCATTGGAAATATACAGTCGCTTATGATGCTTGCACACTGCGATATTGGAGCTCGTGAAAGGTCAGGTCCAGAGTACAGAGAGATGCTAACAGCTCATGGCTTCGTGGAGGTGCAAACAAAAGAAACTCAGGGAATTTGGTTAGATGCCATACTTGCAAGGAAACCTTAATGGTGTTTCAATGGTCAGCTCGTGCTTGTAAGTGATAAATTCTACCCTTGGGGGAAAGATATTCTGGGAATCAAGACTCATAAATATAAATTATAGTAGTTTTCGTACAATTACACAGGTGATAATCAAAAATTCTGGGTAGTGATTGGCCAAAATTAAATGGTCTTTTCTATTTGCTTTAGGTCGTGTGTCTAATATACTTTATGTAATCACTCAGATGTATAACAAAATAACTATAAAAGAATTTTTTGCGAACACAAGTTTCTTTTATATCTTTTTGGTGTGTGGGTTGAAAAGTCCGGCCAGCAGTCTCGTTAGTCACTACGATTCTCGGTTTTTTGAATGAAAACCGTATCATCTGGACAAAGAAATGCCATTCAAATTCGGATGTCATCGAGTGACAAGTCTTTCAGTGGAATGGTGTTACTGGATGGGAAGATTGATCAGTTGTTGCGGCTTCTGTGATTGCTGCTCAGACCACTTTGTCGATGATGCGGTTTAGGCTTTCCGCCTCACTATTTGCGTGGATAAAGAACTTCGCCATGAGGTGAGCAAAGCTGGATGAACGAAAAACTTGACGATTTCCTGACACATTTTTCTGTGGAATCCGGACCACTCGGTATCGTGCGAAGATACGATGGAAGGCATGGCCGAGGTCGTGACGTTCTTCATAACTTCGTCATCAATATATCTGCTGTAGTTGTCCATTAAGGATATAAGATTTTCCCGAACAAGTAATAGTCCGGCGAAGCCTGTTGTCAGCATACAAGCAGCTTTAGGGAAGCTATAGTTGATTTCAGCGGAGTGTGGGATTACGTTGTGATAATTTTGTCGTCGTCGGCCAGTCAGCAGGGCATGTCAAGCGCATACTCGAGATATTTTTCATCAAACAAAGTTACACACTTGGAACGATTTTAGATTACAATAAAATTTTAATGTAATCTAAGACCATTTTAAAAGACATGTTTCGGACAACATAGTCCATCATTAGTTAAAGCTGGGTGTGTACAAAGCATGAATATTTATAAGGCAATAGGTGAATATACATGAATAGAAAGAACAGAAGAATCATCAATAGATGAACTTCAAATCTATTGAGTACTGACCTTATCTCTTCAATTTTTTTGTCCCGACCGTTTTCCAGTTTTATCACATCCTTCGAACTTTTAGTGAGGGAGCTCCAATGAAGTCTCTTCCTGATTACAATGACAGCTGCAGCTTGGGTGTTAGGAAGAGGAATAGACATGAACTTCGGAAACACATTAACAATAGGACAATTGTTAAAAAAATTGATCTATAAGAGAGCTTTTCTAATTTGTAAATGTCAGGCTCGGACTGGCCTCCATTAAGGGGCCTTGCCATTTCAACTGTGAGGGGGTCCCTGAAAATTTTGAAATTTAGACTTTACCGTCTCTAAAATGGATTTCTCACGTTTTAGGTGAAGATTTTATTGTATTCTGCAGATTATAAAACATTAAAGGATTTAAAGCGTCATAAACAACAATTTATACAAAATACAACAGATTGCAGAACAAGTTTACATTTCAGAACCGTTAATAACTAAACAAAATAGTTTAATGTTTCATAAAAAGACAAGTCGTTCCATTTCCGATGACTTTGAGGCAATTTTTCGATATACTGCTTCTTAGTCGATAGCCTTTAGGAGATCGATTTCTATGGAACAAATCATTACTGCTTCCAGGTGGTGTTCAGTAAGCAGAGATCTCAGTCAATTCTTGATAAAGCGTAACTTTGAGAATGTTCTCTCGCAGGACACTACTGTACAAGGGAGGGTGAGCGCAGTTCTTAGGCATTGGTAAATATTGTTGCAGCTACTGCAGTGATACCGGTAGGTAATCAACTTTTGGAGAATGCAACCGAGACATCTTGAACAGTCACCTTTGCAGAACACTCCGAATTCAGGCTGCTGTTCTTTAGCCTCCTCTTTCTCATGCTATACTATCATCTGGTTGATTATCGTCTGATTGCGACGAAGAGTCTCGATGCAGATGCGCAAAATGGGCGAGCTCATCTTTTAACTCACTCTCATCAACACCAGAAATTTCTGCGAGAGTGGAAATCGAAAAAGTGGAGGAGTCAACAACATGATCATAGTTGCTTGGGTTGAGATGCCCGATTTCTTTGTACAGTGCCGAGTTTTTTTCATTAAGGTGGTCTTATACAAAAAAAAAAGAAATTTCTGACTTTTTTACAAAGTGGAAATTTATGTGCATCTAGTGAGAGGGAGGATAAGCCAGACCAAAAATACACAATTCACAGTAGAGTAGTTGTCATGGTTACCAAGCTACGTTACCCCCTATGGTGAAAAATCGGGTTAAATTTCAAACACGATAACTAACTAATGGTGGTATGAGTCTGGAATAACTTTTAATTAATCACTTATTATATTATCTAGGAGATGAACCAAAATCATTAATCTGCTATTTAAAAGGTAACTATAATCAACGATTAACCTTTTCAATGTGGCCAGTATGATGAGCTGTTTGACTTAAGAGTAAATTATTACATGACATGTGCAGCAGAATTAGATTCTTTTGGTTCATCTCCTAGGTACATGCATATTTTATAATTCCTGAAAGTTTCATAGTAATTGCATACATATTCTTTGAGAGACCTTGCATGAAATATTGGTAATCGGCGGACTTTGTTAAGTTGAGAAAAACAGCTTTAAAGTAAAACATTCTGTTTGTTACTAGGATAATAGCAATGAAATGTCTCTGACAGTAATGTATGGACTTATAGTAGTCTATAAGGCTCCAGCCTCATATGTTTTCCCTTCCTGGTCTACTGACTTGTCATTTTTCTTTTTCCTTTTGCCACGGATAACTTTTCTTCTCTGTTTTGCTGAGTCCCGGTTCTTATAATATGCTTTCAGAACTCGTCTCTTGTCAGCTTTTTCCATTCCATCTAAAAAGTACTTTCCTGGCTCAATCCCTAATTTCTTTATGACATTTACTGCAGCCGTATCATGTTATCAATCATGTAAACAATCGCACTAATTCGTTTATTGTGGAGGTGTGCACGATAGCATGCAGTGATCACGCATAACACGCCCTTGTGTACATGGATGATATAGCCTTATCACGCTATAGCCATGTTATGCCTCTATTGCATTTTGGGTAATTCTGTATATCTTCGACAGCACTCACCTTCCCTCCTTTCATATAATATATCTTATACTAAGTCTAATTCAGGCTCGAAACCACAAAGCCAAATATATCCTTGGCGAGAGACCTACCTACATATCTAAAAGATATGCCACTCTAAATTTTTCAAAAACTTTTTTCACAGACCTACAGCCCTAAACCTATTACGACTCTCAGTCGCGCCTCTGCCTCGAACGCCCACGTCGGGAGCAAATTCTCGACGAATAAAGGCACCCCTCGATTCTTTGAAAGGCTTCCTGCAGATCGGCCATCCTCGGACTTTACATGATGTCCCTTAGGCCAGCTGCGACTGTTATGCAGGAGCCGAATTTCATGCTTGACGAACCAGCCGCAAATCCTGCGACTGACCGCCATTACCAACGTCTCTCGCAAAGAAAACAATCAAATGCGCGCCAAAATAACAATAACAAATCGTTGCTATGGCGGTTGCTAAGGGAAAATTAAAAGGATGAGCAATTTCTTTTCAATATTTAATCCTTTTGCGTTGTCGAAATCAAGAAAATAGCAACGAAGAATGAAAAAGTAATGTTTGATAATGCTAAATTTCATAAATTTGAAATTTTTTTGTATAGGACTTCCTTAAATCGGGAAGATATTTCCTGATTCAAACGATCAAGCACAGATAGGTAAACATTTGCTCTAAAATTTTCAACTGGATCTGTAATTGGCTCATCAACTCCTTGTTCGTCGAAAAAGCGACGTTTCTTTCGGGATATTGCAGAGGTTGGCAGATTTTCTTCAAGTACAATATCAAAATCAGGATTCTCATCATCATCATCTATCAACTGTTCGACTTGTTGACGAAACTCCTTTGCACACTGAAAGAATTGCTCAAACTTAGATCTGTCGGCTGCGAGGGTGTTCATTTCATGATCGACAAGGCGAAGAGCTTGAATAATATCCAAACCAATGGTCTGCAAGTACTTAGTAACAGGATCGCATGTCTTGATCACATTCTTTAAAATGATTGCAGTAAGAAGCGATTTGAAACTTGACCAGTTGCTCAACAATGCATCACTCTCGTTCCGTGTCTTGGTACAACTGTTCGCCGCGATGCTCAACTCCCACAGAGTTCCGAGTAGAATGTAGTAGCTCGTTGGTTCATCGCAGATTCGTTTGACAGCCTTGAATGACGACCACCATCGTGTTTTCCCGACCTTCACGAGCTTTTTTAGCTTCTTGGCTCCCTTGCTATATTTCTCAACCCATCTTTTCCAGACATCCATTCGACGCGAGCTTTCATTGAAAAAGGTGCACGTTTTCTGCAAAAGTCCAAGAAGGTTTCGACACTCTTGAGTTTCCGAGAAAATCGGGGACACAACAAGATTTGGGTGGTGCGCAAAACCCCATACAAAATAACCTAAAGGCACTCTTTCCTCATAATATATCACAACACCAACATTTTCAGATGTGTTCGCAGACGCATCATCCAATGACAAACCAATAAGCCGTTTGATGTTCAGATTGTGCTTCTGCAGCTTTGTAGATAGAAGGTTCCAGAGTGGTTCTTCCTTACCAGAGGTTATTACATCAAAGCCCAGCAGTCGTTCATGCACCTTTCCATCTCTGGTAACATATCTTACCACAACACTCAGCTGGCCAGTCCTGGAAACGTCAACCATCCCGTCGATGATAGCTCCGTATTTTCCTCTGCAATCTGTGTTGATGCATTTGACAATTTCTTTTTGGATAAGTTCACCAAGAGCGACCAGAATTTTGATGACTGTAGATTTGCTGATGAACGTTACTAAACTTCCCCGCTTTTTTCTTGCTTTTTGCTTTGTTCGACGCAATTGTCAACATGCGCATTTAGTGTTGGGTCGTACTTACATAAAAACAGTACCAACTCTAGAAAGTTTCCATGTTGTTTGTTTGTATCACGCAGGTAACGAGCAGTTTCATAGCATCCACGATATGCCAGACCTTGACTTGAAATATACTTGACTATATCAATGACACGATTAAGAACTTGACGGTTTTGTTCGGCTTTATCACGAGAGGATCTCTTTGCCGCTTGTAACCATTGCGGGACTAGCGAGGCAATGTCTTTTCCCTGCAGGTGCCGGAAATACACATCTGACGCATCACCATGGTACTGAGAATTTTCATGACGCTTTACAGTCTGGCTAGCTAGGCGAAAGTTGTCACCACCAAGTCCACAGACCAGGTCACCTGAACGGTTTCTTGAGAAGCATGCGCAAATCTTACAATACAATTTCTGCTCCACCGAATCATATGTAAGCTATTTGCGCTGTATGCGCTGATCGTCCTTTACATTTTGAAAGTAGACATCTCTCTGAAAGGGAATGCCATCTATCGGTTGATCAGGAGGTATGGTATGGAGTTTTAGTTTTTCTTCTAAAGAAGAGGGCCATGGAGTTTTCGTTTTCTCACGAGATATGACGACAGTGTTATTTTCTTCAGTTTCTTGGGGTGACCCTGACTGAGACTTATCTGGTGATTCCGATCGAGCAGACTCAATAGAAAGAGGCGCAAAGCAAAGTTTCCTTTGTTTTGGCTCAGATGCTGCACTCTGAAGGTCCCTTGCTCGTTTCTCTCTTCGCTTTTTCGCCCCACTTTTAGATTAATTCATATCACATAGTTTAAGACTAAAAATCCAAGACAAATATATTTATTCAATACAATTTAAAGATCAAAGATGAACAATAAAAATTCAGACTTTTCAGATTTAGTTATTATTATTATTATTATTATTATGTCTTTATTAAATCAGAAACAACAAACGTGTGACTTTACAATACATGAATAAGAAAATTATAAGTATAATTAAGAATATATAGAAATGTAACATAATGACATTATGTAAATTTATGTAATTCCTTATATACAATAAATTTAATTAAAAAGGCATCTGTTAAAAAAACAATGCTTAAAGCGTTCGGTTTTAACTCTAGGTAATATAAAATCATGCTTGCGCTCACGGAGCACACGTCTCCCCTTAGGAGGTAACAGATCATGAAGTATATGATCATCACTGATTACGTACTTAAAAAGCTTAGAGTCCCTATCTTTAATTAAGTCAAGTATAGTTGTTTTCTTTGTGGTGAAGCCAAACCTGTAAGCCCTCATGAGAAACCTGTCAATTCTGTCTAGATATTTTCGCTGCTAAGCTGCACCCCAGACTTCAATTCCTATACAAGAATACGGACATGACAAGCGAGTTAAACAAATTATTGAGTTGATCTTTGGAATATCCATAGGATTTACATACCCTAAGAATGTACATTCGACTGCTGGCTTTGAATAGCATATTATCGATGTGGATGTCCCAGTTCGTAGCATCTTCCTGAAATGTGACTCCTAATAGTGTTAACCATGATTTCCTTTTTATTCCTGGTAATTCTGGAAGGGATAACTTAGTAGTTTTACCGTGAATGCACATTTCCCATGTTTTGGTAAAATTGAGGGACATCTCGTTTGTATCCGTCCACTTCTTCATCTTCTCAACCTCAGCGGCGGCAGTATCTGTGCTTTGCCTAACAGGAATACTTATCGTGATGTCATCAGCATACTTCACTAGGAGATTATTCATTGGAGAAACAGCTGCAATATCATTTACCGTAATTGAAAATAAAATGGATCCTAATACGGTGCCTTGAGGAACCCCCCTATTAATGTCAACGAACGCAGTAACCACATCGTCGACAACTACTCTTTGTTTTCGATCATCCAAAAAGCTTATAATCCAATTGATGATATATGGGTTTATATTAGTAGACTTGAGCTTGTCACAGATAATCTTGTGGGATACTGTGTCGAATGCCTTACTAAAGTCAAAAGACAACACGCGCACATAGTCAGTCACGATCTAGAGCAGACATCCAGAAATGTTGACATTTTAAGAGGGCTAGAGTAGTGTTGCACCCCCTCCTTAAATCCAAATTGTTCATTATTAATGATCGACTTAAATTCTGTTGACATTTCTTGTTTGAATACCAGCCTTTCAAAAAGTCTCATAATGATGTTGGTCAAAGAAATTGGTCTAAGTTGTGTGCATTCAGTAATTGGCGACTCTTTTGGAATTGGTCTGACATTTGCAGTCTTCCAAAGTGTAGGAACAGACTGGTACATGATAGAGTGGTTAAATATCTTAGTGATAATCGGTGCCAGCTGATGAGCATAGTCTTTCCACAACCAATAGGGGAGTTGATCAGGGCCTGAAGCGGTTCGTTTCTGGTTAAGCAGGAACCATTTAACTGTATTAACATAAAAAGTGGGAATTCTTGTTCCATCAGGTATTGGAAGTTGTTCAGGCGCAGTATACTGCGGACTGGTGTTAATTTCTTTGAAATAGGAATTGATAATTTCTGGTTCGATGATGGTTGAGATAATCTGAGTATTCGATTTTCTGCCAGTTATCTTGTTGATAACTGGCAGAAAATGATAGTTTATGTACTGGCTAAACAATGTACTATGATTAGATTGCAAACTGTAAAGTTGTTCTTTGGAATATTTTTCGTTATTACTTTTTATTCTTATCTCTTCTTTATTCTTATCTCTTCTGAAGTAGAGATAAGAATAAAAAATAGTAACGAAAAATATTCCAAAGAACAATATTACAGTTTGCAATCTAATCATAGTACATTGTTTAGGCAGTACATAAACTATCATTGTCAAATGTCCCATCCGAAAATCTGGTGGTCAAGGTTCAACATTCACTTTCCAAAAACAAACTAACAAAGCAATTTTGAATTATTATGAAATTGTTCTCAGACTCTCAACGTTGGCAATCATAATTCAAGGAATCTTTTAAGAATGGTCTGAAAATCTGAAAGTTAACCGCAAACGCCAAACGCCATTCAAAGTGACAAAGCGTTTGACAAAGAAGATTAAGTTTATACTGGAATTAAGGCCCTTTAACGACCTTACTTAAGAAAGTTTTTTATTTTTCCCTTTTCGATTATAAAATTATATTCAATATTCTTTCATAAAGTTCTTACTTAACGTTCAAATCAAATGATATGGTAATATTTATGATTCATGGTTGACACGTTGAGCCATTGAACCGAAACTAAACTTTTCAATAATTCAATAGTCTTCCTTCATTTCACTAAAAATTTAAGACTTCAAGTTCTTAGTATTCGATTATTTTCAAATCTCGTTATATGCCAAATGAAAAAATTTGATTAAATGAATGTTTACATAAGCTCACCTGAAAGTTGAAACCACTGAACTGTAACCAAGGCAGCCATTTTGAATAAATTATTTAACCGCTGGTCCCGAAGTACTTGAATTCCAACTCATTCCCGGGCCCTTTATTGCTTTTATACTAGTTTATTATTGCCTGTTGGCCTGTTTTAAACTTCTTTGAATGTTTTCCTTAATTTTCACTCATTTCACAAACACGGGAATTAAATAATTCTATCAATTTCTTCAAATTTGATATTATATAGGCGTGTATTGTCAGTGGCCAATTTTGATGTCCCAGCAGGGGCCCATGTGCCATGGCACAATGGCACAATGGCACATACGCCAGTCCGAGCCTGGTTTAATGGATAATAATAACCATCGACGCTAATTGAAAAATCAAATATCTTTCTGTCAAAAGATGTTATTTTTGTATCTACATAATTCTTATTAGTAATATCACCATTTGAAGTTGGTAATGTTGTTTGTTTTATCTTATAATAACCCATATTTATATTTTCATCAGCAATGCCTTTTAACTTCTTTCGGTTATCATCTAGATAATTTTCATTTGTTAAATCATAACCATTTGTAGGAGTTGCAGATTGTGAAATTGTAGCGTTATCTGCCATAATTATATCTTCCTGACCGATTACCGTTTCCTTTTGTGTTTCACTGTATCCATAAAATAGACTCATTTCTTGTATTATATTATATGATATATTTTGTTATTAAATATGCTGATATTCCTGTTACAGTTAATATTGTCATTAATTCATTATTATGGTTATCCGTCTTTTGATTTGACACTTTAGTGGGTGTATTATCTTTTTCCTTTCCCTTCACTTCTTGTTGTGGTTTTTTATCATCCAGTGTTTCCAAATGATGTGTTGGTGTTTCCTGATGCACCTTTTTTGGTTGATTCTTAGGCACTCCATAATAATGAATATTTGTGTTTAATCCAAATTTCATGCTTTCGTTAGATACTTTGGCTTATTGTTGTATCCCACAATTGGTTTGTCTAATATAATTAAATTGTTTGGAATCAACCATAGAGTTGGACTAATGGCCATATTAAGAACCACATTAGTTGCTGACTCTGCTTGATTCACATTTTTTATCCATGTTGATGTGTTATAGTTAATGATAGAGTCTTCTACAATTTGTCTAAAGACTTTTTGTGTCTCTAATGCTGATGCTCTATACCCATAAATACTCTGTTTCGTTCTGGCTTGTGCTCCAAGTACACTATAAATATACGCTTCTATCGATTGATTGAGTAGTTCAGCACCATTCTTTGTCAACCCATCTCAATCCTTTGGAATAAATTTCTTGTAGTCATTTTTTAAATCACCAATGGAACCAACGTCGTGATTATAAGTTTTATATTTATCGAGCCCAACAACGTCTTGTCCTAAGTGTTCATTCTTATAATTTGTAATTTCTTGCCATGTCCACTTAGGTATATGCTTTTGTAGAAAATTGGCTTTATATTTATCCATTATATACTGAATTTTATTTTCTAGCAACTCTTGAAATTCTCTCGTTATTCTTCTAACTGTAAAGTATAAATGAAATCTCATAAAAGATGTTATTTATTTTGGGAAATCTGGTGAGAAAGTTAAATGTTTTATAGATATCCCAGATGCATAAGTTGCTAACCATATACCCACTATAGTTTGATAATTTGACTCTTTTAGATTCCACTTAGCGGTGTTTTTAGTGGTTATATTTAGAGGTAAAAGGTCACTCATGAAATAGTCTGTGTTATTGACATACACGCTGAATTTATTTATAGGATAAGTCAATATATATCCAACAGGAAATTCGTCTCAATAGTATGACTTTCCATAAAAACCCACATGTCTTTTACCCCTTGGTAACTTCTGAACTGTCCCGCCTATTTTCCACATTTTGGAATAAAGATATTTAGTCATTGATTTATCCACTAAGAAATGTACTGCTTGTGATATTCGTGCTTACAATATCTGAATTCTTAAAGTATACAGAAGTAGACTTAACTGTCCAATCCTTATTAAGGTCTACATCGAATTCAAATTTACTCAAATCCGCATTTGGATACTTTTTAAGGAATTCACTACGTACTTTTAGGTTTTGACAAAGACAAGATAATAAGAGCAAATACAAAGACAAAAAGTGGTAAAACTGTTAATATAAACAATCGTTTGAAATACATAGATGTCAAGTGTAGTTTAGTAGACAGACAAAAGAATATCGACACAGATGGTAAGAGATGTGATGTCATTTTATCATTACCGATGACATCTCCTACTACATCGAAAGGTAGCGTACAGCATTATTTTGATATTGAAAGTAAAATACCAATAAACAAGGGTGTTTATAATTTATTGAACTTCAGTGTTCTTGGAAATAATAACAAAGATCAATTTTGATCGATATTATTGGAACTTTTTATAATGTAAAATATATGGACATTGAATTAAAACAAGGATTACGAGATATTTATTATAAACCTAAAACTGGTTACCAATCAACTGAAAGATTATATCAAAAGGCGTTAGAAGATGGCCTCGAAGTTACTAGAAACCAAGTTAAATCATGGTTGAAATCACAAGACACTTACACCAGATACAAGCCAATTGTTAGAAAACATAAATTTAGGCAAACTAAAGTTAACTATCTTGGTGAGCAGATACAAATGGATTTCGTTGACATGGGTTCATATTAAAACCAAAATAAAGGCTATTGTTAGATACTAACAGCTATTGAGATACTTAGTAGGTATGCATTTGCTGTACCAGTTTATAGAAAAGATACTAAGAATATGACAAAAGCAGTCACAGAATTATTGAGACAGTTCAAAGAGAGATTTGGTAACTGTCCTAAGTTAGCGCAATTTGATGATGGTTAAGAGTTCTACAATGCTGTTGTAAAGTCTTTACTAGAGAAGGCGGATATCAAATACTTCTCCACTAAGAGTGATCAAAAGGCTGCCGTTGTGGAAAGATTTAATAGGACATTAAAAACTGACATGTGAAAATACTTTTATAGTAAAGGAACATATAAATGGATAGATATCTTAGACGAGTTAGGATATAATTACAATAACACTAAGCATAGCACTATCTTAATGAAACCAAAACATGTAAACAAAAATAATGAAGATGAAGTTTGGACAACACTATATGGTCATTTGTATGGTGACTTACCTCTACCTAAGTTTAAACTAGGTGACACTGTTAGAATATCTAAATATAAGTCCACTTTTACCAAAGGTTATGAATCTAATTTCACAGAACAGATCTTTAAAACAACTAAGGTCATTAGAGGCAACCCAACTGTTTATGAAATCGAGGATCTAGAAGGTGAACCAATTATCGGTAAATTTTATGAAGAAGAATTATCTGAGGTGGGCAAAAAAGATGATGTCTATAGAGTGGAGAAAATACTAAAGAGGAAAAAAGTAAAAGGTAAAAAGATGGCTCTTGTCAAATGGTTAGGTCATGATAATAAACATAATAGTTAGATCCCTGAGAGCGATGTACAAAATATAGAGTAAGATATACAAATGGCCGAAAGATGATTTGATGATTTTGAGATGGAAGATTTGGGTAGTAAATACCCTGAATATAACGATATGAGTCTTCCAGAACTTAATAATCAAGAAGATTTACTCGACAAACGTTCGTTAATCATAAACAGTGAGATTTTAAATGACAAAATTCATAACGAGGTAGATGAACGATCTTCAGGCTCGATACTCAGAAAATGTTATCTGAGCCCCAGACGGGGATCGAACCCGGAACCTTCTGATGACCGGTTAGACGCTCTAACCATTGAGCTACCGAGACTCAGATGGCGAGCTAAGTTGCGAATTCGATACATATACGTGCGACCTAAGCGGAAGCCACTATATATTGATAATGATTGAAGCAGTATGATGTTTGAGAAACATGAGAGCTTGGATATGTTGAGGTAGATGAACGATCTTCAAGCTGGATACTCAGAAAATGATATCTGAACCCCAGACGGGGATCGAACCCGCAACCTTCTGACGACCGGTTATCAAACATCGTACTGCTTCAATCATTATCAATATATCGTGGCTTCCGCTTAGGTCGCACATATATATATCGAATTCGCAACTTAGCTCGCCATCTGAGTCTCGGTAGCTCAATGGTTAGAGCGTCTAACCGGTCATCAGAAGATTCCGGGTTCGATCCCCGTCTGGGGCTCAGATAACATTTTATGAGTATCGGGCTTGAAGATCGTTCATCTACCTCAACATATCCAAGCTCTCATGTTTCTCAAACATCATACTGCTTCAATCATTATCAATATGTAGTGGCTTCCGCTTAGGTCGCACATATATATATCAAATTCTCAACTTAGCTCGCCATCTGAGTCTGGGTAGCTCAATGGTTAGAACGTCTAACCGGTCATCAGAAGGTTGCGGGTTCGATCCCCGTCTGGGGCTCAGATATCATTTTCTGAGTATAGAGCTTGAAGATCGTTCATCTACCTCAATATATCCAAATTCTCATGTTTCTCAAACATCACACTCCATAACCACGATTAACTCATCGACATAAACAAAAGGAAGGTATACATTGATAATCTTAGATTGAGAATATTCAATTAATATGAAACCACATTTACAAAAAGTGATAATGGCAAAACAGTAATCATTACTAGAAAAGGGAGTGATGTCAAAACAGAAGTTCCTGGCGTAGAATTTGTAAGCGAAGAAAACTTTGGCGATGTAAGTGATAATAACTTTGAACTAGCATTCCAAGAACAGGATGAGATAGAGAATAGACTGAAAAAACTAAATGCCTTCAATAAAGAAATAGAAGAGAATCAAATCAAAAGGATCAAAATATTAAATAAAAAAATCAAATCATTGAAAAAATACAAAAATAAATCCTCAGGTAATGACCCAATATCGAAAGAGACCGTTAATAGAACATTTGTAAATGATTATGGAAGTTCTAATTTTCAAAGAGTTGGGTAAAAAAGGAGACCTGTTGAAACCGAAACTAATCATAAAAGGAAAGGATAGTAATTTCACCAAAGACAAGAGAAATCAAGAAGCCATCAAACAGTTGAAAGATTTACTAGAGCAACCTCCAGACACCAAGTAGGAAAAACAAACAACCATAAAAACATCTGACGAACATAAAGAAGATGTCATCAATAAAGACCTACTAGTAGATATAAATACAAAGTATACCTATTTAAAAAACTTATCACCCCAAGAAAAAAGAGAGTTTAATGGTGTAATAAACCCAGAAAATAGTATAGACCCACAGGCAAGGATTGGAGATAAAGGTGCTCTACAAATTCAAGCAGACCGCTTCCAAGAAGCACTGAACGAGACTATCGAAAAACGAGACCAAACAGAGAACCCAGAGGAGTTCTTAGAACTAGAAGAAAGGGCCATCGGTTTAAGAAATGCAAGAGACAGAACTTTAGAACAAAGACAACAAGAAGAAACAAGAGCGGAGCAGGAAAACGACATCAGTAGGCTAGAACGATTCAAAGAGTGGGCTAGGGAGAACTTAGTTGGTGTGAGTGCTTTGGCAATATCAATCGCAGGCATTATAACAACAATCATCGTGGGCGCTAGGATAGCTATATCTCAAGGAGCTCGAGCCACTGGAAAGTTTGCAAAAGTTGTGTATAATCTTGGTACGAAGCTTGGGTCTTTACTGGCTCCATTGTTGAACATCATAAATCAGGCCATAGCATTGGGAGCTAAAGGTTTGGTATGGTAAGCGAATAATATATGGCTTCTAGCACTGGCTTTTGCTTGGTTTATCTATGATCAGTATAAAGAACGAAAGAGAAAATAAAATGTACATTACTATATACAACATGAATAGAACAGAGAGTCAATTGACACCAGGTTTTGGAAGAAGCCGTATGAGTGGTATCAAGGGGGATAGAACCAGGCATGTGGTAACCATGAACCCTAACAAAGCATCACCGAGAGAGGAACTTTATATTGATATTCCCAAACTAAAGCAAGACAGTTGTTTGGTTCCCGGGACACTTCATCTACTTTTCGACTTTAAAGGTTAGTAACACTAAAACCCACTTCTTAAATAATCTTTCAAAGTTGCTACAAAAAAGGTTACAAATCGGTGAAACTGTGTACGATAATAATGGAGAAAGTCTCTATAGTGTCCATAAAGACCTTTACAAATCGAGTTCACAGAGAGACAACATGATTAAATATGGCATTGGTTCTGAGAATTTAAGAAAGCTTATCAGAAAAGACGACACTGGAGCAACAAGTGGGGACGCTACAAAGGTTTCTGAGAAATTGATGTTCGATATTTATGGAGCAAAGCAGAGGATTTCTTTAGATAGAATCATTGCAGACCACGGTTTATATGCACCTTTTCAAATGAATAATTTTAGTTACATTATAACTTTACCACAAGCAAGCGAAATCATGCTCGCACAATCAGGACAAACTCTTGGTAATTACAGTCTAGAAAACCTTGAGTTGAAATATGAAACTATTGAAAATCAAGATATTGTTGACAACGTAGCATTCTTATATAGTTCTGGCAGATCTCTATCTTATGAACATGTAACTCTTATGAAAACCATTGTTTGGGCCTCTTCTTCAACTCTTATTAATGAAAATATTAATATTCCTCGTAAGTTAATGAAAACAATCGTTATTCTGTTCACTAAAACGGCTAGTAAAGACAGTGAAGAATTCCTCTACCCAAATATCACAGAAGTAAAAGTAACAATCGAAGGAGTGCCAAATCAAATATACTCACGAGGAATCTCAAAATCCCGGTTCTACGACAAAGCAAAAAGACGATTTGGGTTAAAAGACGAAAAGGACCAATTCATGATACCCCAAAAGTTCTACAAAGACAAGTTCGCTCTCGTGGTCGATCTAAGGTCAGATGAAGAGGTGGAAAAGACGGTAATGGTAAGAAGATTGTAAACACACAAAATGGTATCCTTCTGAAGATCAAAAAGACTTTCCACAGAGGAAATATCTACTGTAACATCTTGGTCGTGTCTGATGGTCTCGTCAATTTAGTAAACAACGATTTGCAAAGCATTCAATATTAATTATACTGTACTATATAGATGGAAACACCTTTCAATATGATTATTTGTGGTATGACCAACTGTTGTAAAATCTTTTATTTGTTAAAAATGCTTGAAAAACAATTCATGAAACATTTTGATTGTATCATTTTAATCTGCCCTACATTCTCATGGAATAAAACATGTAAAGAGTGGAAATATATCAAAGATTCTGATTTATTTGCCATAGATTGTGATCAGGACAAAGTAGACAAAATGCTACATATTGTATAGGAAATCTTTAAAGGAACCAATAGTTTAATTATAATGGATGATTGTGCAAGTAGTCAGGACGTCAAAAATAGAACAAGTGAGTTAGTTAAATTGGCTTTTTCAGCTAGACACTTTGGGCTGTCCACAATAGTCATTACCCAACAATTAAACAGTATATCAAAGCCTTATAGAGATAATGTTGCGAGAGTTGTCACTTTTTATAATCTAGATGAGGATGATATAAATGTCATTTTCCGTAGATACTTAGGTCATAGTTCAAAAAGTAATAGAAAATCCATAATAGAAACACTAAGCACGTCTACGGTCGTAAAACCAACCAACAGGATGAAACTATTAAAGAGGTTGAGACTGAAAACTAAAATATTATTGAAAATTACCATATGGTTTAACTTTATGGTATTTTCACTTTTAAGCAAAAAAAGGCAAAGCGAATTTTCAGCTACCACTCATAATTTCCACTTTTCACCCTTCAATTTTTGGATCCCAGGGTCTCTCAAAAACCCTTCCATTTTTCACCATTCGGCTTTCCGCTTCATGGTTCTTCAAAAAACGTTTCCCATCTGTTGGATTTCCTGAGCATTTTAAAAAAATTCCAAGTCTCTCAAAACCCTGCTAACTTGCCTTAAGGTCGTTCAAAGTCACTGGGGGACAAATCGATCGGTTCCCATCGGTAGTCTTCACCAGGAACCTTTCAGCAATTTGCATGTTGGAGTAACAAGGAGGCTCTTCTTTACAGTGCTTTTCCAACAGATCTAACCATACCAACGCATCCAATAACTGAGTGGTCGCTATCTGGTTTGTACACAATTTTGCACATAGCTCTTTGACAGTTGATCTTCCCCTACTCAACACTTCAAAAATGCCCAGTTCACAAGCAGCAACCATCGCTCTAGTCTTGAAGCTACCGTACACCAACTGAACCAAAATGATCAAGCTGAACTGACATACCTTGAATGTTTCGCTCCCCCATGATGCTAACAACTATTCCTATGATACCATGCAGTGGTTCCTTTTATTCATCTATGCAAAACGGGGGACCGTAAACAGAATTGTTTAGAAATTTTTGACATTTGTAAACATAGTTACTCGTTTTTGCCTTTAAGTTAAGCGTATCAATTTAAGTCCTTTTTATTGTTATAATCAGTTATCATAATAATTATAGTGTTCAGTCTTGGACTTTGATCAGTGAACTGAGGCCCATTCATGGAAACAATAGACAACGCCGGGTGCAGCTTCCCGACGAAGCTGAAAACCACATGATTGAAGGATTGAATGAGCAGTTGTCAGTTGTCGATTGTGGTAAGTTAGAACTTGCTTGGGTTAATAAAAGAGAGAAAGAAATACAGTACAATCGTGCGCGTGATCCGAGGAATACCGCAAAAATACAGCCTCCAATGAATAGGGAAAACAGGCTGAAGCACAACTATCTCACGCAAGGTAGAAAAGTATGACAGAAATTGCAGACCACCGACGTCGAACTGGATACGAGATGTTTAATCGTTTCGCCTGTTCTTCAATATTTTGACGTCAAGCACGCCCAACTAACTCCTTGAAGAACAATGTCCTTTAAAATTACGGCCTTTAAATAAACCACGGTGTACTGAGCACCGTGCTTGATACTTGTGGTTTGTTTTATGACACCTGAAACACTTCAGTTCTCCTAAAACGACTGTAGTCTCGGGTTGAATCCAATTTTAAAAAACAGATTTAAGACGTGAAAATGATCTGGGTGACATTGCATGCAGAACGATGACGGCGTTGAGAATGTACTGGAAAAGTTCTTGCATGAACATCAAGAATTCTTTTCTTTAAAGGACGTCGTCATTGAAGGTGACGTTCTATTAAGAATAAGGACGACCTTGCGATTAACATACTTTGGTGCTAAAAGTAGTCCATCCTCTTTCTTTAATACATGAAAAATTCTACTGTATCATCGATATCCTCATTGAGGTTCCAACTGTTTTCCCCTCAAGGCGAATTTAATCGCCCGACGCGTCTTTTTCTTTTGTCTGATGTGCTCTCGACGAGTCTAATGACAAGCCCATTCAACTTAAACAAAGAAAAGTCGATTTGCACTTTCATCAGAATTTGCAAAGGGGAAACAGCGTTACAGGTCCGTCCATGCTGGCGATTTTGTGCATCTTCATTGACATCTTGGCATATGTATTAAACTCACGAGAGCATCGAGGATGAACTACAGCGATCAAAAGCCGATATCGTACTGCATAGAGTGTGATGGGTTTATTGCATACACCAGGAGGACAATCGCAACGCAAAAAATCGCACATGTAAAGAGGCCTATGAAGCTGTTTTCCACCAGACGAATTTTATCTACACATGGTAAGAAGCACTCAAATCCTCCTCTCGCAAGCATTCTTTCTCATCATCAAGACTCTAATCATCCTGTTTCTTTTGAAGATTTTAAAATACTTTCTTCCTCTTCATTTGAATACGAGCTCCTCCTACACGAAAGCTTGCTGATAAGTAAACTCGAACCGTCCTTAAACGCAAATATTGGTTCAGCCCCATTTTTTTTACTTTAACCTCAGTTAACCTTTTGCTCTGAAATTATTTTATTTATTCGGTTTTCTTGTTTCATGGTTTACTTTCGATTCACTCTTACTCTCGTCACCTGCATGCTTTCTCTTTTCTCATTTGTTACTGTTATTTTTAACACTGCTTTCCTATTGGTTTATTC
Source organism: Heliopora coerulea (assembly GCA_030142905.1). Taxonomy (NCBI): domain Eukaryota; kingdom Metazoa; phylum Cnidaria; class Anthozoa; order Scleralcyonacea; family Helioporidae; genus Heliopora; species Heliopora coerulea. The sequence goes on from JASJOG010000047.1 coordinate 642,206, forward strand.
TTGACACTTTGCAAATATATATCCACGCTTAAGCATATTTATTAATAATATCTCTGAAGATGTTGTGTTGTATACAACGAAACGCAAGAATAAATCTTATCATGCCTTTACTTCGCATTTTATCCTGCGCTCTAATATTTCTTACTAGACTCCAAAAAAAAATGCATTAACAAGTAAGGACCTTTCACAGGTAAATCCTCACTTCCTAATGCTACAATCGACCGCTTTTGCTCAGCTATTAACTAAGCCTTCCCATCCATTTCTTTCTGAAACACAGACGAAAACTGAATCGGTTCATATGAATTGATAAAATTAAACATATTCCGAAGAATAATGTCATCTTGAAAACTCAAGATGAGTCAATACAAGATAAAACTATTGTTGAAACTGTGATATTTCGACTTTATTTCAAAGTCATCCTCAGACAGAATGATATCACAATAACATGCCAGAGTCTATATACAGGAGGTGTGAGACATCATCGAGACGGAATTTGGAAACACTACCGGAAATCCCTGTTTACATGCTGAAATGTTGAGACGGTATGATGCTAATTAGAAAATTCTCACCACCTAGCATCATAGCGTCTCAACATCTCAGCGTGTAAATAGGGATTTCCGGTAGTGTTTCCTAATTCCGTCTCGATGATGTCATCACACCTCCTGTATATAGACTCTGGCATGTTATTGTAATATCATTCTGTCTGAAGATGACTTTGAAATAAAGTCGAAATATCACAGTTTCAACAATAGTTTTATCTTGTATTGACTCATATCTTGAGTTTTCAAGATGACATTATTCTTCGGAATATGTTTTATTTTATACTTTTTGGAGTTGTCGGCTGGTCATGGTTTTCATACGAATTTTGTCGAATATTTTGGAAATGCTCTGTTTAGTTGGTTGTGGAGTGGTCGGGACTATTGTTGGATTACCTTTTTGTTAGACTTTGAACTTTGGACCAAAGCACAATGTGAGGCGGAACTTCCGGACGACGCCAAAAAAGGAAAACTCTTGTAACTTTAGAGGCGAGTCGTAATCGGAAATTCGGGACGAAAGAAAGAAGGTCTTGTAACTTTAGAGACGAGTTGTGATTAAACGTTTTACATTTATTGGAGGATACAGTCTCCAATTGTGTTTGGAAGCAGCCGAAGCACAGCTACCTTGGTGCGCCAGGTAGAAAAGTGCAATAGAATTGAAGCATACAAAATTGAAGACTGGAATGCAAATTCACCTTTGATATCTCTCAGGTGTACATTTTGAAGTTCATGTTGCGAGTTTAGCAGCAATACTATAGGAAAATAAATCTTTCTCTTGTTCACTCTTATGCCCGAGGAAAAAATGGATCCTACTCCAGATCCGAATAGGCAAAATGAAGTAAACATATGAAAATTCCTGTTCAGGACTCCGCTTGGATCCATTGTTCATGGGTATTGGAGCGAATGCTGGAAATTAAACTTTTGTCTGGTAGTGTCGCCTGCATAGTCGATATCATGGCAAAATCACATCTTCAAGATATGTCGTCAGTCGAATTCGAAAATTTGATTCAGTCGGTGTATGGTGCGTTCAAGTCAAAAACAATCTATACTGCTTGTGAGCTGGGCATTTTTGAAGTACTTGATGATGGAAAAATGTCTGCCAAAGAGGTCTCTGGGAAGTGTTCGACAAATCAAGCAGCAACGTGCCAACGACTCAAATGCTCGATGCGTTAGTACCTTTACAGCTGTTGCAAAAACATTGTAAAGAAGAGCCTCCTTGCTACTCCAACACACAAACTACAGAGAAATTTTTGGTGAAGTCAAGTCCGGACTCCATCAGGGGCTTTATAGTACACTGCAACAGAGCATTCAAGGTGTTTGATAACGTAGCATGGGCGATACGTGAGGGAACTAACCAGTGGCAACGTACATTTGGCAACGTACATTTGGCCAAGTCTCTCTATGCTACAAAAGAGGAAAGAATAAGTTTTCTTGATGGTATGAGGGCATCATGCAAGCTGGATGTTTCAAGGCTTCTTGCTGCGTTCGACCTGCACGAGTTCAATCATTTGTGCGACCTTGGAGGTAAGTATTAATTTCTGTTTCGATAAGGTCTTTTTGGAACCAATAGTTCTTCCGGTGGTAAGAACACAACATATGGATTGCTGAATAGTAGAAACGTTTCCTTTGTATGGACTGATGAATCTAAATTCGTTATTTCTGTATCTCATCGCAAAGTATATGTATAGGTTATTTTGAGGCAACGAGGGGATATGTGATTTATTCACCGAGGGCGTAGCCGGAGGTCAATGAATCACATATCCCCTCGTTGCCTTAAAGTAACTTATTTATATTCCACATGGACGAGGTTGATTTGAGTAACAATTGCAAAGAGATGCTTTTGTTCTGAGGATCTTTCGGAATGCCTATCTAATGCGCTGAAATAATACAATCGAAGTACGAACATCTGTAGTGGGATTTTGAAGAGGTATATTTAAATTGCAAAGTGATGTGTTCGATATTTTAATATGCTTGAAGTTGGTAAACATGAGTGGTGAGTCCGACGAGATTTTTTGAACACAAAATTTGTGTCGAATCGAATCCGACTGAACAGATCATAAGCATATAAGTTCTCTTCATACCTACCAAAGGATTCATTGAAAAGATAGAGTCTGTTTCAGATGTTTTACAAAGAAGCAAGGACTGCTTCATGAATGGCCAACAACAAAGGAATTTAAGGTAGACGATAGCGTTTCCAGAGTTTTTTAAATATCTTATAAAATTACCTCTTCATATGCTAATTTGTGAAGAAAGTTTGGAAATTTATGTTTTCTAAGCCGAAAAAATTAATTTCTCCACTTATAAAGTCACATGTGTCTTTATCACATATAAAGACACGACACGGTTATGATTTCCCTTTGTAATTTTCTCTTCAATTCTTAGTGAATTTTATAAATATATTTATATTAATATACATGTTAATAAAAGTAGCGTTTTGTCTAATCTTGCTCACCCTGCATCACGCAGTTTGACTGGCACGTTTGACAGCTATTACAACAGTGCTTGGCTACCATAAACAAATGTGGAAAGCTGTTTCGCCTTATTAATAAATCCTATCAATAGGTATCCTAAGTGCTCAAAAAGTATGGCTAAAATATGTCTTGCTTTGTGTTATAAGATGTACTGGGGACGTCGGGTATGCAGCTTGTTCGATATACCCCAAGATGAAGATCACAGTTCTGGATTTGCCTTTCTGTTATCGAGCTGTCACCTCAATTCAGACCTTCTGCTGACGAATGTCCTAATCAAGAAAATGTTAGTTTCTTGTCAGCAGATTTCTTCACCGATGAGCTGCCATCTGCCGACTTGTACGTACTCACCAGAGTTCTTCACGACTGGGATGAAGACAAGATGAACTTGCTGCTGGGCAAGATCTTTAAAAGCCTTCCATCAGGTATGAATTAATCAGAAATGACATTGCATTGGTTAATAGTGGACGAGAGATACTTAAATTAGAGTTCCAACTTACTCAAAGACTTGTCAACACATTCACGACTAACAACGATTATTCTTGCTGGTTTTGTTTTTACTTTGGGTAACTCCAGGCGACTTTACTCGTCAAGGGCACAGAGTAAATAATCAACCAGAGGTCCAACTCGCGTGAAAATTTGTCCCTAATTTTTTTTCCGCATGAGCTGGCCGCCATGTTCCTGGCAAGTTCCCCTGGCAGTTTTGACCCTTCCCACGACTTTTGCCGGTTAAATGTAGACACGGCAAAGTTTAATTCATAACATAGTAAAAATACAAAACATGACTTAATCTTATCAACCCTATGATGAAGGAAGTGTGGGGTGATCTAGGGATTTGTGTCTAGTTGCTTAAACAACAAAAAAAGGCTTTTTTTCGTTTACCGAAGGACGAAACTCGCTAGCCTCTGTTAACTGATGTCGTCAGCAAAAACAAATAAGTGTTAAAGTGATGTTACACGGGATGATTTTTAACGACGATTTTTAACGCAACAATGTTGCACAAAAATCGAGCCATGGCAAACGAGACAAAAAAATAAAATTTGCACGACCAAAAAAATAAACCTAATAGCGAAAACGCTTCGCAGGAAAGGTTCATCAAAATGTTGCTGATATTAGAGTTTAGATGTGGTGGAACCGAAAGAACGTCAAAGAGAAATCTGGGCAATAGCTTGGATAAACAGAAAGCATGAATCACTCCATTCGTCAGATTTTGACCATGCACGTAACAAGATTGGCGTCAAAAATGAAAAAAGGACTATAAAACTCCATTATGACGGTGTTTTATTTTCCTTTTCACGCTTTATTTACCTCACCATCAAAGCTCTTACCATTTTGTTCACATTCCTGCATTCACTGGCTGCTTTTCCGCGTAAATGCAACCAATAATGCAAGGGACTCTGGGAGATTGTTGCGATAAAAGTCGGCGGCTATGCTGTTTCACGAATCCAGTTCAATATTATGCAACATATTGAAGCAGTCATCGTTGCATTAAAAATCGATCGCAAAGAGCATGTTACACGTATCCATTTTTTGTGCAACATTGTTGCGTTAAAAATCGTCGTTAAAAATCGTCGTTAAAAGTCGTCGTTAAAAATCGTCCTGTGTAACATCACCTTAATATCAAATATAGTGTGAATTATCTATTTAGACAAATAACAACGCCAGTTTCTTGAGTAAATTATCAATTTCATGTAAATCATCGTCAGACTACAATTCTTACATATTATTTTATCATTATTTATATTATTATTTGATTCATGAGTTCTTTTAACGCAGAGATGTGGGGGGAGTTGCTCGAAGCGATCGATAAAGTTAGCTCCATCAGATTAGACGTTGTTGCAGTTGTTACACTCCTTGGATTTTATCTCCAGAAAGTGCTCGAGTTTTGTTTTTTTTTTTTATTTTATTTTTTTACACTCTTTCTTCATCGGACATAAACATGCGATTACATTCAGATAATATATTGAAATTGACTGTTTCGATCTTCCAACGCATACTTGCTTGGTAAGTTAAAAATACAATAATTTACTACACAATTTACTGAAAACCCCCAGGAGGAACTTTAAGTCCGCTGAATGGATTTGACTGCAGTAAAATCCTTCTAATCTTGGCACGATTGAAAAACAAACAATCCTGAAAACTTGAATAGATTCAATTCCGATAGAAAATACTTACCAATTATTATTATTTTTTTATTTTTTTTTTCACCTTCTTTGCCTCTGCAACCTTAATTTGATAATACCAAGACTACAAGACACTCTGATGGTCAAAATATTTAGGTTTCTGTTCAGCTAAAAACATGCCTGTGGATGTTCGCCAGAAGACGCTCGCCAGGAACATGGCGGCGTTTGAATTAATGAGATGCTCGAGAGGACATGCGCGAGGACACAAACATCAAAGATGCCGACAGCGAGTTTGACCTCTGGTTGATTATTTACTTACTCTGTGGTCAAGGGAGACCTCCAGTCGCCATGTGTTGAAAAAGGGCCAGCAGTGGGGCACCCAAAGAAGGGGGGCTTAGGGGCTTTACGTCCGCCTCCCTTAGCAGCCACAAAAATCATTTCTATTGTGTCCACCAAAAAATAATACATATGTAATGTAAAATAAAAAAGAAATTAAATTGTGTAGAGGGTATGATACTGTGAAAGGCAACCGTAAAGTTCTATAATTTCTATGTCACCTTACTAGTGTTTTGAGTACAAGGACTGTCAATTCATAATGTGGCCGCAATTAGTCTTGTCGAGACTAAAATACTCCTTGGGGATTATACCTCAAAACCTCCTAACGGAGGCTCATTTTACATTCTAGCCCCCCCCCCCCCCTTTTACTAAAGAGCTGGGTGCAGCGTTGAAATTCCTAAATGTACAGCTCCTACTTATGTTTTGCAGATGCTCCACTACGACTTGAGGGTCATTAGGAGCGATTTTAATACATTGGGACGAACAATCGTTTGCTACAATCGTACTGAGTGGATCAACCAGAATCAGCTCCAAAATGCTGCAATACGACTGGAGAATTATTATGTGTGACTTCAATTCATTCGGACGAATAATCGCTTGCCACAGATGTGCCAAGTGGATTAATCCTTACTTAGAAAAAATTTTTATTGGTCATGTGTTTTGAAAATAATTCTTGCCGTTGAACGAAGTGATGATACCTGCAATGATTAGTTTGTCAAAATTCGCTGCAGGTGGTGACGGCGCTAGACGTCCAAAACTGGAAGGCGAACAAAGGGCAACAGAATTTCCAAGAGCGACATATCTTCCGGTAAAATATGCCAAATTTTCTGCAAAATGATAAAACTCGTTAAAATAATGAAATATTCAGCTTCCACGACACCTATAAAGTGTCATAACACTTAATAAAAAATGAGTTTGCATTCAAAATGCATTTTCAATGCACAAATAGCGACTATAAGATATACAAGTCTTACACTTTCATCACGTCTTGGGGGGGGGGGAGCAAAAATTCTCTGGAGGACACGAAATTCCCCCCATCCCCCTCTTCGGGCTGCCACTGTCGTTGCTGTTGTACTTGAAAGTATAACTTAGTTCTACCTTTCGTAAAACTTCCAGTTAAAGAAAAATGAGAAATGTTGCTCACCTTATTTTAAGACAACGACGTATAATTAGGTCTGAATATTTCATACATTTTTGAGATTGTCTTCTGCAATACTCATTTGAATAAAATAAATTTTATTCCTATCTAGTCGACACTGTTTACTAAATGCAATCACCGACTGTTACTCTGTATCACATAGTTAGATATTAGTTTATGGATCCCTAAAGCTTTGTATGTAAGTTTTCTTTCTCAATCCAAGTGATAATTTGGTTCTTTATCGTTCTGATCCTAATTCTTCGGTACGCGTCTAAATTTAAGAAAAAAAGAAAGAATTCTCAGCAATATCAAATCATTTGATATTGATATTAACTCTCTCCTATCCGTACCCGACGTTTTGATTTTACTAGAGGTAACGCCAGGCGATTTTACTGGTCAAGGGGAGACCCTCCCGATTGGAAAGCCCTGGAAAACGACGAAATATTCGTGTGGAATCATTATTTCCTTGAAATGTTTCTCGAACATGGCTAAACATGGAAATATTTTGAGATAAACATTCACGAGCGGTGTAAATTAGTGTATGTAGAACAGTTAAAGCAGCAAAGTCCTGGTCAACTTGGCAAACATGGTTTCTCGCGTGGGCAATGAACGAAGAAACGATGTTTCCCAAACAGAAGCTGAGCCCAGCCAAGGAAAGCAGATTTTACTTCCGCAACAATGTTTCCAACATTTGAGAAAACATCAAAAATCTCAAATGTTTCCGCATTGCGCAACACTGTTTCCTCGTTTGCCCTGGGCATCACGGACCGCAAAACAATCTCAGCTTACAGATTCGGTTTACGATACAAGTGCGAAGTTGCAGTTTAGCGGACACACCTGGCCGCTGATCTTTGTAGTCGACTCAACAACAAATATTATGAATTTTTAGCGGGAAATTTAAATGCAGCTATGGCCACAGTCAAACGTGGAAGGGCCTTAGTCTACGAAGATATCACTCAATTCACAAAAAATAAAGAAACTTTACAAACATACTTACTCTACTACCAATACTAACCCTAAATCTTAACACTAACCCTAATCCTAATTCTAACCCTTACTACATGTTATATGTGTAATAAACCTATTTTTCCTTACGTCGTGGCTCTTAAAATTTTCCCGCAAAATCTCACTTTACTTGACTATTGAGCCAACAATATGGTCATTATCCAGTTGCGTTCGCAAAACTGCACTCTAGCCCGGTTTATTTGCTAAGAAAACCCTTTCTACATGACAAAGCGTGATCGATTGCAGAAAACATATTCCAGTCAATGAATGCAATTAATGTACGCGTGACTGTAATGACGTGTTTGTTTTTCTTTCTGTTATAAGGTGGAGGGCTTCTGATTGGAGAGATCTTTCTGCGAGATGACAAGACCGGACCACTTATCGCGAACCTCCGCTCGCTTCTCATGCTTGCTGTTTGCAGTCGTGGAGCACGTGAGAGGTCAGGTCTAGAGTACAGAGAGATTTTAGAGGGCCATGGCTTTATGGATGTGCAAACTAAAGTCACTCAGGGAATGTTCCTTGATGCCATATTTGCGAGGAAGCCTTGCTAGCATTTACTGATAAGTTTGGATGTGTGCTTGATAATTTCTACCAAATGGCAAGTGGCACTCCGGAGGACAGGTATTATAGATAATTACAGAATACTGCTCGTATAGTGATCGAACAGACTAGCCAATAAACAAAAATAAAAGAAGAATTTTTAAAAAGTAATAAAAGAAGGACTTCCTACACCTCTGGCCCTACATGTGTAAGACTCTCAATTCCAGGTTAAATACCCACCGGATAGAAACAACTGAAACTTGAAAACCAGACAAACAGAACACGAAGTACAAAACAACGGTAACTCCGAACAAGGATAAAATTTCTTTTTTATTTTATTCGACGTTTCGACTAACTTTTAGTCATCTTCAGGAATGATAGAATTACACGTGACTGCGCTATATATACTAGCTTAATATAAAAGAAAGCAAATTCCAAAAAACAAGGTCATCTTTCAACTTAAGATTTAAGTTAACAATCTTCAGACCAAGTGAACTACATAGGAGAACTACATGTATATATAAACCTTAGGTTCTCTTAAGTAGTTCACTTGGTCTGAACATGATTTTGTAATAAAATCGAAATATCACCACTTCGCAGTTTTCATGTTTTGTTAACTTAAATCTTAAGTTGAAAGATGACCTTGTTTTTCGGAATTTGCCTTCTTTTATATGTTTTGAAGTTGTCGGCTGGTCAAGGTTTTTGGACGAATACTAGCTTAACACCATGACGTTATGGTTATTAATAGAAAACTGTGAGTTCTCAGGAAGCCTTCGCACCGTGGTTGAGCACCGGTTTTTGTCGGTAGATCGCGAGTGCTTTTTTAAATACTAATCCCGACCGGTGATTGGCTTTCTCTATGATTACACTATTGCTTAAAATAAAGTTACATAAATCAAAACGTTTGTCTGGTTCTGATTCATCAGTGCGGAATTCCATCAAGTTTATCAGGTAGTCAAAATGTTCGTATTGGTCAATGGGTTTGTAGATGTCAGATTTCGTATACGTTGTGTGTTCGTTAATTTTAGCGTAGAGGCATCTGTCTGTCTTTCTTATATAATTACATATATACTATATATACTATATATACCATGTATAATTTTCAGCTTCGAATCTGATTAATTATCTTTTAACACAACATAATGAATGGAGAAATTAAAAAAACTCTGTAAAATCTTTTTTTTTTTTTTTTTGTGATTATGCATTAATGTAAAAATTAGCTAAATTTTGTAAATATATTCACACATGGCTGTACCAAATTGGAAATCTTGGATATAAAAAGTTTTCTTAATCATGACTGTAACAGGCAAAGTTACCATACTTTTGTCAAGGTTTTGCCCACGTTTCAATTTTACTGGTAAAATTTTGAAATTGTTTTGGATTGATTCTTCTTGCCACCAAAGAGCTGACACTACAAACACTGGAAAACTATTAGTGTAACTCTTGGCACTAACAATGAACTTCTGGCAGGATTCCACTTATCAAAATATCTAGGTGGTGCTCTAACCCCCTGTTTTTGTTTCTTCAATGTATATTCACCTCAATTTCATTAGTCTTACATTTTTTAGATTGATAATCTCTCCCATGACTGCAAAGGAAGTGATTTGACCACAGTTGACCCTGTTTGACCTACGGATTGCACGTTGTAACAGAATATATCCTGATAGTGAAGAAATGAGATATGATCACCAATTGTTCTTCCAATGAAATAGAACTAAAGAAAATAGGTATGGCTAGATCAAACTACACACAGCCATTCATGAAATACAACAATCACTCAAAGTCAACGTAAAGATACTAGTCAAAAGCTGTATGGCATAATTTACGCACAAACAGGCATCATTACTTGATAGGTAGTTTGAAGTTGGAGTAAATTCTTTATTTCTCCCACACTGATGATTATAAAATGGTATGCTAGAAATCAGCTGGTACAACGTTTTCGACGTTGAAAATTCCTCAATTTTCCACACAGTAGACAGAATCACCATCCATTTCCTTGAATCTTGGACCCACCATAGTAAAGCTGATCGACCATTCAAGTTGATTGACTTGATTCAGGTGATCAGAGGTGGATTGAAAGGTATTTTTAAAAATATTTTTGAAACGGGAAATGTTTGACTACAGTTGTTTGACCCGGTTTAACTTATAGATTGGACTTTGAAAATTCAAAAATTTTCCCTAGAGCAGAAAAACATAACCCCCATTTCCTGAAATCTTGGATCCACCACAGCAAAGCATATCGACCATTCAGTTTGATTTACGAATCGATTAGATGGAACCATGGATTTAAGCACGATCGAAACATGTAAAAAGAATAGAAAACTGGAATTAATCCTTTCAATGTCCGTTAACGCGGATCACTGATCTAATCACCCAAGATGACCTTTCACGGCTCAATTTGCGTTCCGTCAGTTTCTTGTTTTGGATAATAAACCTATGTGTTGACGTTTTGCATAAAGGCTGTTTTCCATATGGCGAGTCTTATCGCACGGGTCGATATTTCTATGCATAAATTGGGACAAAAGAGAAAGCCGCTTCGCACGATAAAATTCACTGAGTGAAAATCAGCCTTAATGATGTATGTGCGACATGGGAAGCCGGAGGTAACCAAAAGGAAACCTTTAATTTAATTGGGGGAAACGTCTACCTCCACGGTAAAAAACCTCTCGACAGTTCTTCCATCACTTTCAAGTTTGAAGTTTGAATTAAAAATTACCGTATACATATACGGTTGAAACTTGGTAGGTTTCCAAGTTTCCAAACCCATCACTTCACCACGCCCAATAGTTTCCTTACCCGGATCTCCAACCCACCAAATTTCAAAATTTCTATCCAAATTACTCTCATCCCTGGTCCAATCCTCACCATATACTACAGGCAACGTAAACACATTCCTGGACCAAATACAAAACCTCAAAATCAGCACGGATGAAACCATGGTTTCCTTCGACATCGTCTCTTTATTCACATCCATCCCACGCGCAACTGCTATCACCATCACAGACCGCATACTCAGCGAAAACGAATCTTCGAAATCGAAAACCAACCTCGACAAACGTGACAATCTGGACTTACTGAACCTCTGCGTATGTACTGAACTCCGATTCCAAGACACATGTTACAGAAAGGTATCTGGGACACCCTTGGGTTCACTCCTTTCAAGCGGTCATGCAAGACCTAGAAAAGAGGACAATAGCAGACAAAAAAGACATCACCTTTTGGAAAAGATACGTCGATTATGTATTCGCCATTGTCAAGACGGAGAAGTTAAACAACACAACTACTGACAACATTCGCTTCACCAAAGAAGAAGAAAAAGACAACCAACTTACCTTCCTAGACGTTCTCCTATCCAAAAACAATGACGGCATCCTGACCGCGCAAGTATACAGAGAGAACACCCACATTGACCAAGTATTAAACTACCACAGCAACCACCCTACGCAACACGAAATCAGCTGCATCCGTTCCCTATACAATCGCATTGAAACTCACTGCAACAGAGTCCAAAGCAAAGAAAAAGAGCTCAAATGCCTCCACGACTTGTTCATCAAAAACAACTACCCTACAATTTCACTCGCAAACACAGCAACACAAAGAAAAAGCAACCGAAGATACACAAGGAAAACATCGACCAATCCCCGCAAGAAAAGAGAGCCACCTTTCCATACATCCACGGCAGTTCGGAAATGACAGCCCGAATCCTTCGCAAACACAACATACTCATCGCCTACAAACCGTCAAACAAGATTGCAACGTACTTTACCGAACACAAAGACTAAGTTACAACAGCGGACAAACGCAACGCCATCTGCATGTTCAACTGCAACGACTGTACACAAAGCTACATCGGTGAAACTTCCAAAAAGGTCAAAACAAGTCTGACAGAACACGAAAACGCCATCAAAAGACATGATCCAGGATCGATCCCAGCAAACCACGCTGACGAGCAAGGGCACTCGTTTGATATTTCAAACACCAAAATCTTAGGACATGCAAAATCAAGACATGTACGAAAATTTCTTGAAGCCAGGCACAGCATCCACTCCTCCACGAGCAACCGGCATATAGGCATCCCAGAAACCTACCTGAAACTGAAGCGCTTCTACCCCCACCAATGTCTCTATATATTATATGTATATATCAATATATATTGTCAAGCTGTCATCAGAAGTGAATGGGAGGGTCGATGAATCGAGTTGAAAGCTCAAGACCAAAACCGCAAATTCGGAGAACCGCGTTCAAGAATCTCATATGACTGTACATACTGTTTTTAGCAAGTTAGTAATCATTTGGTTTGATAATGACCCTGCAATAGAGTCAAAATATTACCATAATTACTGTGTCTTTTCTTGTGTTTACTTGAATATCAAGTTCCAAGATGGGTATCTCCAGTTTAGTTTTTGTACACACACACACATACATACTGTCTCTCCCATATATATACATATATATATATATATATATATATATATATATATATATATATATATATATTAAAAATGAGTAATAGTATACACGGGAATGACATCATTAATTCACATGACTGGATTTATGATATCGGCTTTACAGTTAGGTGGTAAAGTACTGTAAGTATGTTGCATGTAAAATTATTTTAAGAAAAGAGAATTAAAGTTCTATACTAGTTTTGATGCCATAGTTCATTTCAGGCTTGTTAAGTTTTATGAGAAGCACTTTGAGTATCAGTCACTTATAAGAGTTAGACTCTTTACAAGAGTGTAATATTTTAAAATTATTAAAGACCAGGTTCCTTGTGCTGGGTGTGATGTGGCAAGAAGAGTTTTGTAAGGTTGTCATAAAGAGTGTTACCAGTGGCGGACACTTCAGGAAATATTGAGGGGGCAAGTGCCGAAGGCACAAGCCTTTTAAGGGGGTCTGGGGCATGCTCCCCCAGAAAATTAGAAATTTAGAATACTGCTCTTGTTTGTTTTTAAACAATGCCATTTTGTTTTGTTATGTTGATTGTTCATTGTAGTCATTGTGCTCCTTTTTCTTAAAATGAAGACGTCCTTGTGCTTTCATTTTTCAAAATGAAAGCTTCAGCTGAAATTATTGGGGGGGGGGGTGCAATCGCCACCCTCACCACCCCTAGTGTCTGCCACTGAGTGTTACTGTATGTTGAGCAAAAGTGAGTTAGTCCCTAGAGCCAACAGAATAGGAACATTAATTTTCTGTATCTTTGGGAGTCCATAAGCAGTAATATACTTGGTCTGGAGCCAGTTGGTGCTAGTTTTTTGAACTGCTAATCAGAAATTACTTTTGTTTTCTTGAGATTTTAAATGAAAGTTCACACTTTGGTTTCTTGTTTCATCATTGTGTTAACCAGGTGATCATTTAAAGGAGCAAATTTAGAAGTGTCACAAAGTAGTTCTTCCATCTAAAAAAATTGTCAGCTGGCTATGGTTTTGGTCAAATCCTCAAAATACCAACACCAAACTACATACACTGTGTATTGCTGGACAGTTTATCGAGGGCATTGCTATACTCTTGTTTCTTTTATTTATTGCATGTTCTGGATAATATACAGTATAACATAACAGACAATTAACAGCAGAATTCCAGCTAACTTTATCAATTTTCTGTCCTGGTGTGGAACCAATGGCCGGGATTGTTTCAGATATGCTAATGGATCAGTAGGTGGTAAAGGCCAACTCTTGTACTTTGCTGTCTTTTCAAAACCCTCTCTCATTTTTATTAATGTGCTGTGAAACTTCCTTAATTCATCTCGTAACTCATTGGCAGGTTCAATGTATTTAACAGTGCCTCGACAGACAGGGCACTTTAATGTCCCACTTCTGGCATGATATAGCTGCCGCAAACATGGCTCACAAAAGATGTGACTGCAAGGGCATTTGTAAGGCTTATAGAAACAGTCCAAGCAAACTGGACAAACAAGATGGTCACCCACCTCCTTACAAATTGGTTTTGAGACCAACTTTGGTTCTTCAACTTTGAGATTGTTAAACCTGTTTCTAGAAGGAAGAAGTTCTCCTCTCCGAGACATTGTAGTAGATCTGTAACACTTAGAATGTCTTCCAATTTCAACAGATTTGCACTCACTCACAAGACCTTCTTTGTTTTCCTCAGTTCTGGTCCTGCCTGTGGAAGGTGATCCTGTAGTACGTGTTTTTGCAATTCCAAGACTTTTCTCATACTTTGCTTCAGAATTCATCATACCTGGAGAATTTGCTTCAACCATTAAAATGTTTTTCTCTATCTCTGACTGTTCTTTAGAGGGAACCAAGGAAAGACTGTGCCTTTCTTTTAACCTAGGTTTTATTGAACCGTTTTTGTTGGGCTTTTCGGTCAAAATAGATTGTGAACGTTGACACGTTTTCTGATTTGTTGGTTGAATAAGTTTCCTGGACGAGGAAATTATGTTCATGTCAACTTTGCCCACTTGAATCCAAATCGCTGGAATGGTGAAGACCCCACAAACGCACATTAAACCTTGCACAAAGTCAAACCCTCCGATACGGGCAGCACAGTCCTTTTTCGGACAGTAGATTCTTCCTTTTGTCCACCCAGACAATTTAACTTCATCTTGGATCCACGAAGGGAGGTCGTCTTCGTTCAGATACAAGCAATTACCACACCTTTTCGGGCTTGTTTCGTGAAAGACCCTGACCTTATCCGAGAAAAGAAGATATTTTCGACAAAGTCGACAACGGAGAGAGTAAATGCGTCTGTCTCGTGTCATTCCTGATATGTCTGAAACATCAGAATCGTCATCAACTTCCGCCATGTTTGTTGGCGCTCTGGGGTGAAAACTGAATGAGCCTGGAAACTACTTACATGAGAAAAACATGGAAGAGGAAAATAAGTGAGGAACATGCTGAAAGCGCTCTATTTTTTAGCTATTTGGCTGCCTTGCACTGCCTTCCTACAAGAAATAAACTCATATGATGCAGAATTTTCTTCATCAACCAATCTTGGAAAAGATATAAAGACCGAGTGCGGGGCTTTTCTGCGTATGTTCGCCCAGACAACTCAACATTTCAATTGGTGTGCTGTGGAACATGCGAAACCTTTACGCTTTTGCGAAAAGTGCACCAAGCAGTACACGGACCTGTTGAAACAAAATCCAATAGCTTTCAATGACAGCAACTGTGTGAAGGATCTTGTAAAGTCAGAGAGGTTCCAAATTGTAATGAAGGTATATGACTTTCAAACTGGACTTTGGCGCGAGGCAAATTGTGACAGTAAGTTAATTAGCTTTGATTTAAGAAAACAGTTTAAACCTAGAAACTGAGAAATTGTTAGCAACAGTGTCAAAGAATCAAGATATTGTAATTCAGGTGCTGAGAACATCTGCATTTACGACTTGCAGTGTATATTTCAGTTAAGACCTAAGTGAATTCTACACGTGTACGTAACAAATAGAAAATTGCTTAACTTTGGCAGTGCTGTGATAGAAACATCACAACCTCAACAATATCAACTGGAAAAATGCCTGTTGGAAACATGCAGCATAGCCCAGTGTTGCCAGGTATTTTTCTGGTGGAAATGCTGTCACAAATGTTTCTGTCATGGCACACAGACACAAGAGCTACTTTTAAACTGTCTCAATTAACTCTTCTGGGCAGGTAAGACTTCTGTTATTTTACCTGCTCTGGCTAACACCAGGCAATTTCAGTCATCAAGAGGAGAGCACCTGCTGGGAAAACCTTGAGGGTATTTGAGAAAATGAGGTTTGTCCAGTCAGAACATACATAGGATGGATGTTATGTTATAAAGTTTGTTGTCTTACATTGTTGCCAGTTGGTGACCAAACAAAGGTTGTCAGTCACCAGATGGCAAATCACACTCACCAGATTAGGTCCAACTGGGGCAGTAAAATATAAAACAACAGAATCAAATAAACATGAAAAGATACAACTTTATTACCAGTAGATACAAAAACAGCTCTCTTCAAGATCAAAACAAGAATATGAACCTGCCTTCATTGGCCTTTTATTTGTTTGGGTTTTTTTTGGCAGGCTACTATTTGCTCATAAGGCCATGTGATCAAACTCATACATATTCCTGTTTATCAGTGGCTGAAAAATGTTTCTACATTTCTGAAATCTTCAAAATGGTTGCATTACTGGTATCCAGCAATGCAAAGGTGTCAAATCTTAGTTTCCGTAAAATCCCTATGGTCCTTGCAAATGCTATCATTGTCTTTTAGTGATCACAATAGCCAAGACGGATACTCTTCTTTCAGCAATTCACAGCAGGGTCCTAATTAGCACTTTGCAAATTGCAAATTGCAAACAATTTTAAAATCACAAAAATCTGCAAAGTGATATTTCTGAAAACTGAGAAGCTTATTAAACAGTGTTAGTTTCTAATGGTGCTAACAATGACAAGATGACCACACTGCTTTGTTGATGCTGCAATTGTTTTCACTAAGATTTTTAAAGCAAATTGCACATTACATGCAATGATTTTTTGAAGAACATGTGTTGCTTAAAACTTGTTGGTAGGAATCAACTTTGCACCTACAAAATAGACTAGGGAGATGATTATTGTTATTATCACTGCACTTTTGAACTTGAGAATTTTGAAAGAATATGGGAGTATGTAATCTGCTATTCTAATGGATTCATTCAAATATTATATTTGCTGTGCCTTGTTTACTGTTGGTTAAGTGCATCAGTAATTACACATCAGCCAGCTACAAGCTAAGTCTGAGTGATTGTCTTTTCCATGCCATCACAGTTGTCCCATTTGTAAATAATCTTTGCCTTCCTAATTTTTTCACCTTCCCCAAGTGTACAGTACCCTTTGCACCCAAACTATATGAAGCTGCATCAACAAAATACATGGTCAAAATTTTTTACCTGCTTTCTTTCATTGACTTTAAACTTAATGATGGATTACAGGTATCTGGGTCACCTAATGCAAACCAAAACCCTAACCTAACCATCCTAGTAGTGAGTTTACTGCCATGCTTATATCCTGACTTGACCCACTACACTGTAGCTGCTTTATAACTCTAATTTTAACATTTTTGATCATATGGAAGCTCAAAGAAAATCAAACACAGCAGAGCAAAAATACAGTTTGAGTGCAAATGAAATAAAAACTCTATTTCACTACTGATTTGAACCCTCTTGCTACCAATCTTTATTGGTTGCATCAACCATTACAGTAGACTTGCAGGCTTTATGTACTGTCAGGTAGCTTACAGGTATATATTTTGTCATCATTTAGTGAGGGCCCTCAGGGTGCACTAAGGGAATGAAAAAACATTAGAATGGCAAAGACTGTTTTCAACAGGAAAAATAGCTATATCATCACATATGATGCTTTGGATTGCTGGGGTTGATTAGGGATGTGATTACTGTATGGCAAGATTCATGCATGGGAAAGATGTGTCTTCACAGACAACAAGAAAAAACACTCTTGCAGGGCTTTCATTTACTGTGTTAGTTAGCATTGACTAATTAAATATTGCATGTGTTTGCCTTTTAACAAGGTGGTGGATAGATGTAGTAGATCAACTCAAAGTTCATTAAAACTTGAAAACTGTGCACTTTATTTGGCTTTTTTTTATCCTATCCTAATGACTTCACACTAATGCTAGGTGTCCTATAAGTCGGACCCTTAAATTCTTACTGCAAGCCCTACCATACCGTAAACTGGGGTTACTTTGGAAGTTTTTGTACTCAAATTATAAAAATAAGTTTGTGTGCTTGTGATGGAAAAGGTTTGTTACTATTAGAAGGTTGGCTGCACTTAGTACTTTGTAAAAAGCGACTCGTGCTGAAGCTCGAAAGCGACTCGTGCTGAAGTAATATCTCAATGTTTCTGTTCCTTCTTTTGTTGTAAAAAACATTAATATGACATTGTATTCATATTGGAATTAAATTGATGTAATTACAAGAAAATTGAAAAATTTTCTATTTTTTTGAGAACTCACACCCCCCCCCCCCCAATTTGTTGTTATTTAATCGCGCACGCAACGTAATCTGCCCGCGCGATAGACCGCGCGCGCTAAATTTTGAACGTGAGAGGCCTGCTTTCATGCACCATCAGCTGGAACCTTTATATTACAACAAAGAGAATAAAACCTGTCTATACAGTTACTCATCTCAATACAGAAATTTTACTGAGTGAATAATCTGCTTGGCTGGCTGGAAATCCATTTTTCCTCCATGACATGTTGTTGTAGGTGGTGGTAACACTTTTGCAATCATAGATATCCTGACATCTTCATGGATCACATTTTCTCTGTATTTGAACAGTGTTACATATGTTCCAGAAAAAATGAAGGTGACTCCGTTGTTTTCTTCATCTTTTCTGACACACTCTCCAAAGTAGTACTTGACCCATTGAGAGTAGTCATATCAAACAAGTGCAAAATCACCAATCCTGATGTCTCCCATGTCAACAGGGACAATCTCCCCATTTGCAGCACTCTCTGAATCTGATTCAATCTCACTTTCTTCATTTTGGATAACAGTGATTCTTCTGTCTCTGAATCCAAGCTAAAACTATGATGGCAGAACAGCAGCAAGCAAACTAGTAGGTGGCCAAAGTAACCCCATGCTCCAAAAATGAATGGGGTTACTTTGGCCACCTGCCTTTAAGAATCCAAAAAGTGAAGTATGCCATCCTTATCACTCCTAATATTGACATCCAACACTAAACCAAATTTTAATCATAAGTCAAGGTACGGTAGGTGCTGCCATTTTGAATATAGGGTAGTGTTTTGCTGGGTACCATTCTGGGGTACATTTTCAGAAAAACTGTTTTCCATCATTTGAAACCACAGCTGAAGTCAAATTCATAGCATTTCTCCATCATTGTAAAACAACAAAACCCAGACTACTTGTGATTTGGTATAAAAATTATTCAGCAGCTGACATTTTATAAAAAAGTCTAATTGAATCCTAATTGAAAGGGATGGCCAAAGATACCCCTGAAGCCAAAGTAACCCCAGATTATGGTAATTATTTTTTAACTCAAGTACTAATTGTTTTTCAGAAACATCCTTCCAACTTTTTTCATGGGTTTATGCCCCTGTGTTTTTGGTAAAATTCTAGTGGTCTGTTATACCCAGCCAGTTGCATGACAATTATCTCAGATTGTCCACTGCACTGCCCTTGAGTTGGAGAATGTGCCCTTATGTTGCTCTCAAAGTGCTACTATAGTTGCCTAGTCTCATTTATAGGCTAGTTTCTCTTCAATGGATAAAACTTAGGTAATTATAAAAGTTTTAAGCATAAAGTAGAGCTTAAATAGTCATTTAGTAAAGATTTATTAACTACTGGTTTCTTGTTCACATCCCTTGCTCTCACTGAGCCTTTTTTGTTTTGGAAACTTCTTTAGAGTGCTATAAACCCAGACTGAATGATCAATCTGATCCCTGGAATATGACAGATGAGGCAAAGATGTTTTTCAATGAGTTGGAAAATGTTCAGAATTGTCTTCGTAATCATTCATTGGTAAGACAGGCATTATTTTCAGTTGGAATTTATTTGGCATAAGCTTGACATAAAATGTATTTATATATTGTACTTATTCAGTTTGTTCAATTGAACATAAATTTATTGCCCCCTAAATTCTTTGCACATGCTGGTATCAAGAGAAACTAGAGATTTAAAATGTTTGGGTTGATTTGAAGATGCAGAAGGCTGAAGCAGTGTAATATTACTTTAAATATAAGTTGCCTTGACCCTTACCCAGGGCTCCTCCCACTGATGAGTAAACCCATCCAGTGTTAGCCAAAGAAATACTAAAGCGTGCTCCTGCTACTTCATGAGTTAATTTACATCTTCTTTCTATACATAAGCACTATCATTTTATTGCTTTTTTATTGAACTGGCAAACTTTTACTGCTGTGATATAAAACAGCAAACTTGATTTCATCAAGCAAATTACTGCCTGTGATATTGACCTTTGCTTGCCTTAAAGACCAAGCCAATGCAGTTTAAAACTTCTGATCTTTAAGAATAGTAGCAATTGAGGAACCAGGCGGAAACCATAATCTGAATATAAAAGTCAATGCCCAGCAAAACAAGCAGAACAAACCCAAGAGCACAAACTTTGTTAGAGCTAGTGTGACAAGTTATTAAGTTTCAAATATATAGTACAGCCTTGATATGCCTTGTGCTTGCTGTTTCTTGTTTTTTGTTTACTTTTTCAACCCTTTTTCAATGTTTTTTCGTCAATGAGGTTTGACACGTGTAACATTAACCAGCGCATTGGAGGACTGGTAACGCGAACATTGGGGTCCATGAATCAATTGCATTATACCAAATCACGCGTTATATCGAAGCGTTGTTATAGCGGGGTTCCACTGTATTTGCAACTGTTATTTTGCCTTATCTTAACCATTAAGGAGGGGCAAGTGTGCACTTCAGTACTTTACTCTGGCTTATGCCAGAGGACCTTACTCATTAAAGGGATGAGCCCCGCCCCTCAATGAGTTAAAACTCTGTATGCAATATTCCTGATATTGCCTGATAACTAAGTTGTGTAAATATTTGTGCTTATAGTAAACATTTCTCAGCATGTAGTATATGACACCATCCAATACCTGTGTCTGGTATTTGCAAGTTCTGTTGTGAAACACCAAAGGGTAACAAAGCACTTCAGAACTGTCAAATTGAAGTACAGTAATTGATAGACATTACAGTAATACTGTAATAAAAACCATGTGGTTCTCAAATGAAAACAATACTTCAAGATATATATTATCATGCTACTTCATTTTTTTTTTTTTTGTTTTTTAATCAAAAGTTGTTGGTATGAAATACCAAAACTTTTTTTCTACAGGGGCAGGGCTTGACACTAACTTTTTGCAACACTTTCCACTTTGGAAAGTAGGTTTCAAATTTTACTTTCCATTTCAAAATCTTATTTCCCAAAACGAAGGGCAGACCTGCTAAGTGCTAACCATGATAAATTAATAATAACAAAAAAATTCTTCCCCACGTCTCATTACCTTCAGACTTCAGTAATCTTCGAAGACTGAATATCGTTTTCGGGTGGTGCCTTATTTTTTGCCCACTATTTTCATTTAAACCTTTTTAACCGTAAGATTTACTTTCCAGTTTAGCCAAAATTTACTTGCCAGGTCGGGTAAGTATTTTGGTTCCTTTTTGATTTTTTACTTTCCAAGAAGTAAATTTACTTTCCAATGGAAAGCGAGTTAGTGTTAGTGTCGAGCCCTGTACCGGGGACAGCCAGTACTCTCTGTTTGTGTTCCACTGAGGCCATGAGTGCCCCAATATGTACTGTTAACTCTACTCATTTTTTTTTCAATGAGCTCAATGGATAAGGTAATGGTAGCCGTGGGAAAGACTGCTGGTGACTCTTCCATCGACTCTGAAGGTGACCGCCGCTGAGGCCATCGAAACGTCTGTCACCAACCGTCTTTCTCAAGACTACCCTAACGGGACGACCTACCGTCAACATGTATTTTCTGTATTTGGTACGAAATAAAACTTCTGCTGTTGTTGTCTTCAGAATAAAACTGACTCTGCGTACCGCACGCTTTGCAATGCGTGTCGCCATGATTACGAAGAACTGCGAACAACTTACAAGAAAATTTTAGCAAACGAAGACGCTGACCGAGATGAAGATAAACTATGTGTAGATATCATGTCGGCGGTAAGTTGTGCCTAAATACAGTAAGGCTTATCTAAAGCTGATTTCTGGTTACAACTCAATCTTTGAGTCTACTCTACGTTGGGAGAAAACGTATTCAAAGCCCACACAGAGGGACGTCTCTCTTAGGTTCTATGAACGCAATACGATTGTTGCATGTGACTTCTCACCTTGGTGTATGCCATTAACTCTTTAGCGATAGCGAGGGGAGGGGCAGGGAAGCAGTTGCTTCCCAACTTTTCGTTCAGACCAGACCTGTCGTTACATTCACTACATTTTTCGGTACATTTAGAGCTGTTTACATGGGTGATTCTTCTTGCGATTTTTCTCATTCTGAAGCATGCGATTGAGGAAACAGCTCACCAAAGTACTGTACCGTATAACTAAGACATAACTGCACAAATGGTGGCCATAGACGAACCAGGCGGGAAACGAAATCTTGTTAAGAATATTAATGCCCAGCATAAAGTTTTAAAAAGGTCCATAATCACGGAGACGTTAATTATTAATAATTCATAATAATGAATTAATTTCTGTTTTTATTACTGTCTCCGTTATTATGGGTCTTTTTAAATTTTATGCTGGGCATTAATATTCTTAACAAGTTTGCACAAACGATCCATAAGTCAATCCACTAGATCGCATGTGTCAGGAGGCTAAAAATCGCAGCAAAAATTGTCCGTGTAAACAGCCCTTTAAGCTCGCCCAATGCGGATTCAGTGTTTGAAATGTCAAAATGAATAATTGCAAAACAAATTTCGGCATTTAAATTTAAGTATATGAAGGATGATCAATGCGAAATGATTCGGAGGAATCCTTTCTCTAAGGACGAAAATGAGGTGGTATGTGGGTACCAAAATATTTGGTCAGACCTCGAGACAAAGTGGTTGTGATAGTGGGGATGACTGAACTAATGTCGAAGGAGATGTTTTGGTATATATCAAACCTAAAGTATGTCATACATATTTTACATAAAATCTATATATCAGACATAAAATATTTTGCTGGGCATTAATTTTTATAACAAGATTACGTTCACGCGTGGTCACTTGATTGCTACAATGTTTGATCCTTGCACAGTAATCTACCATTACTTGTTCCAAACAACTAAGTAATTGTCAAAAAAGTCGTCATAAACTTGAAGTTTAACCTGTGTAAGCTGTTGTCCTTGTAACACGAGTTGCAAAATCTTGTTATTTCTCATGGCTGGTTGCACCTAAAAAAGACCCAATAATTCTGTTGTCCTCATAATGGAGGTTGAAGTAACAAGTCGAGGGACATCAAAAGCGTCTGCTCGCCCCTTAGAAGAGGTCTTTTTTGAGCGGAGCTCATACACAGATTATATGGACGTTTCGCCGCGACACCGAATATACTCAAGCAAGCAGAAGTCCAGCTTCGTGCTTTTGCTGCAGGAAGAATCCCCATGCACCTAGAGTGCTTCTCCGCCCGGCGGAATTTTGCTAAAGCTGACTTGACCTCTCACAAAATAGTCTGAATTCCATAACCCATTTCGAAACCGTCAGGGACTGGTAACCAACGAGATATCCATCAGCCAAAATTTTCAAACATGTGCTATTTCAAGAATTTACGAAGAGGAAGGAAGTTGCCATTCGAAATTGAAAGCGGAGCTTTTACCTTCTATCAACCAGTTCAGATGAAGACTGAAGTCTTGGCTTTGGCTGTGAGAAACCACTCCAGATAGTGTAACGAAGGCACTTTCTTTAAGAAGCATCGCCGATGGCTTTGAGCAATTTAGATAGTTTAGAACCGGTGGCTTTAACTGACCTAAAAAGTGGAGACCAAGTGGCTGTCAAACGTAAAGTCCAGCTGGAATTGTTCCATCCCTCTTTGAAGGTTCTCAACTCCATTGCCGGAGAACATTACTACCACCATGGAATATTTGTGGAGCCACGTTCGATCATCCATCAGGCTTGGCCATCTGCAAACGTTTCATTAACGAAAGCATGTAAAGAGGATATCATGGCATTCATGAACGCCATTTCTGTTGACGGCGTTGTTTACAAGGTTGTATGCAACGAGAGGAGCTCGCTTCCTGCAGATGAGGTGGTTCAGAGAGCCGAAGAAGTGGTTGCTTCGGGTATTGTTGAGCCATTCAATATTGTCACTAACAATTGTGAGACGTTTGCTACGTTCTTGAAAACGGGAGAACGGCGTTCGTCTCAAGTACAAGCAGTTTGCCGCAAAGTCAAAGCCGCTGCACCGGAAGTGTTTGCTTTCTTAAGCCCTTTATTGAACGTTCAACTTGATAGTTCTACACCTGAGCAAGAACTGGAGCTTGACTGAGAGCACGAATAACTAATAATGAGCAGAAATAAGATACATACCCTTTTATCACGTAAAGTTTACTTATAAGAAAGAAACTACGTCGTTGCAACTTGCTCTAAATTCCCGGAATTAAGCTTGAGAAGTAGACTGCTTTCTTGGAACTAGTTCCGAATTCACGGAATTAGGAAAGGGAGGTGCTGTGGTTACTTGAGGAATTGGAACGAAAATTGCTGTTTTAATTATCTAAATTTGCATTCCTCGAAATTTTTTTATCTCAGTTTGATCTTGAAACTACACATCATCGTTAGCCCGAGCAACTGTAGTTTTACAATTGTTTTGTTTGGTTTATGTGAGCTTTTAGGCATGCAATATATGTATTACTATCCACGTAATGGTACTTATCCACGACACGTAAGAGAACTCTGAGGAACTCGTCCATTTGATATGGAACTGGGACTAAGAACTACATGTAGTTCCTTTGAAGTTTGATGGAACTTCATACCTTCATGGAATTTCATTTCAGATTCTTCGATACCTCTTCAGTGTATTCTTATCACGGGAGACTCATGGAATGACTTTTTGTCGCCAAACGACTTCTCGCTAGCATCTGTACACCCCTAAAGACCAAAATGTGACCTAATTTTCACTCAGAAACTACGTGCTTTGTGAATTACAACAATATTTTCCACTTCAATAAGTAATTTGAAGTTCCCAAAGTTGAGGCGGCTGTAAATGTAGCAGTTTAACAAGCTCTGTACAAGTAATGATAATGATGAATCCTTGAATTATTCGGTTACATGGTTTGTTAATTGATTATTTTGGAGGTTTTTTCGTGATGTTTCTCGACAGTACGTCAAATTCGAAATGTGCCTCTGTAAACTGATGTACGACGGTCTTCTCCCTTCAAGGCCTGTAGGCGGGAAAATCTCACAATTTTTATTCCATTGTTTCACGGACAACGCTATGTTCGAACAAAATTATCATAGTTACTGGAGTACGAAGAAAGTTTACGGATCAAAACTATGATGTTGAGTAAGATTTAATCAATCGTCACCAATGTGATAAAGAATTTAACATCGCAAGTGAAGCTTCACTTGCGATTTTAAATTCATTATCACCCGAGCGAACATTGATTAACCATCTTATCTCATGACTCACACATAATGAAATCGTTGGCTTTATTTTTTCAGTTTTACGTTGAAGAAACGTGGGCCGTTGGAAATTAAGGCCCTGTTTACATGAACAGAAGTGATCCCTGGTGGGAGGGTTACCCTAGCCCCCGAGTGACCTTGAGCGAGACGACTTCAAACACATTTCTTTGTAAATTGCAGAGACCCGTTTACATGAGAAGTGGCAAAGTTGTCTTGGGGGAAAGGGTGACCCTGGGGGTAGGGCACTCGCTTTGCAAGGTAGGGTGACACTAGGAGGCGAGACAACTTTTTGCCATGTAAACACTTCGTCCCTCTTTGACCCTCTTGGGAGGGGCAACTTGAGATACAATGAGTATGCGCAAACTTTGTTATTTCCAAAATGGCGGCAAACGCCAAATCACAGTCAAAGTTGTCTGCGAAATCTCAAGATAAGAGGTGGGCTTTCACTTCTACGATGATTGAATCCTTAATCAACTACTTAAAGCAATACAA
The DNA here is from genome assembly GCA_030142905.1 of Heliopora coerulea. Classification (NCBI taxonomy): domain Eukaryota; kingdom Metazoa; phylum Cnidaria; class Anthozoa; order Scleralcyonacea; family Helioporidae; genus Heliopora; species Heliopora coerulea. Next base: position 667,904 of record JASJOG010000047.1, read on the forward strand.
GTGTCGATGTGAATTCAATTCAATCAATTTTAATCCCGATAAGGTGCAGCTCTACGGAAAAGTTTAGCAAGGAAAAAGTAACTTTTCCCAGTTCCCTCAAAATCAAATCAGAGGGGCAACCTTTTTTTTTCCCATGTAAACACCAGCTAATAGTTGACTCCGGGGGCCAGGGTAATCCTCCCACCAGGGGCAACTTCTCTTCATGTAAACAGGGCCTAAGATATTCATTCATTAGTATGTGATAAGTGGTTATCACACTCCCGAATACTAATCAGCATAATAAAGAATTTAAACCTGTTCAAAAAATGAATTGTGGGTGTGTCATGAGATAGCTATTGTTAGCATTGTTGTTTAACCCTTCCAGCTGGTGGTTATAACATTGATGGCTGAACCGTGACATTTTCCATGTCACGGTTGAACAACGTGGTTGACGACTACATCCACAGGGTTCAGTACAATGTAGTCCACGCATGTGCATAAAAACTCGTACATTTTTGAGCGTATATGAACAGAAAATTTCCATGATAATCTGACACTGCCGAAGTCAACTGAAAAATGTTCACTCGAGCGGAATTTGAGCTCGCACCTTCGGGATACCTGTCCACTGTTCTATCTGTTGAGCTATTGAGTCCACAGGGATTGGAAGCGACTTTTTATCCAACTTAAGTGCACGAGATATTCTTGCGACAACATAACGCTTATCCATGAGAGGGTGTGCAGTGTTTTAATTCTATTTCAGAATCATCCTCAGAGATATACATGAACAGAAGTGAAAAATTTCTGTTCGTATAGATCTCTGAGGATGATTCTGAAATAGAATTTAAGCGTATACGTCCAAGTCAAAGTGTCAAGATCGATTAGAGTGTGAACGCTTCAATGCGAACTGAGATCGATCCAAACAAGTGTGAACGCCTTTACGAAGCGAACTGAGATCGATCTCAGATCGGTCTTAGATCGATTCAAGTTAGATCAATCTCAGTGTGGACGGCCCCTAAGTAGGACCCCCCGAGCATTTTGTAAGGTCATTGTAATTTTCATGTCTCGTGCACAGTTTCAAACAATTTCTAATTTGCAGTAAGATCCAACTGTCACATTAAGGCAAAAGTTTGATCCGCTGTCTCTTTAATAATCGATCTACATATGCGTGACAGATTTGCCAAACAATAAAAGTGAACAAGCCTGAGAATTTTTAATGAAGTCCCCTGAACGTTACAGACAAAATCTTGTACTGTGATTCCATTACTTGTCATGGAATGTATGTGAATTTTGGGCGTTGCTACGATTCGCTGGGATTCGATATCTACACTCGTTAGTTAGTAGTTTATTCGCCTAGGACTGTATAGTACAGAATTTCATCTCAACAGTTGGAACACGAATGTCAACAACAATCTGTCAGCGCACCTCAACCGGGTGTGTCAACTTCTAAAAATATCTACAAGTTAGTTCCTTACATAAATATCAATTGCTTTTGTGTACCTAATATCTTCAAATTGCCACCCACACGTTTTCCGTATCGACTGTATCGACCTGAATAAGGCCTACGAAGTAATCTATTCCAAGGGCCCCAGATTCCTTGTTCCGCCACTGCGCCAGACGGTGTTACTTTGGAAAAGGGTTGAATTACATCAGGTCGATGAAAACTAAAAAGTAAAGATGAAATTGTTGAAAATTTTTACGCTATGATATCACAGACTTTTTAACTTTGTGGGGACCCCGATGAACGTTTTTCAGGTCACTGGGTAACTTCCCCGTTTGCCTTACTGTAATTAACCCTAACCAGCGGTATTAATAGATATAGTGTGCGTGCACTTACCGTAATCTTGAGTTCTCCATTTGTTTCCCTTGCAGATGAACGATACACGAAAAGACTGGAAGTGCTTTGGATGTTGGGATAAAAGGGATTCCAATTTCACTGTTTTATCTCTAACCGGAGTTCTCGGTTTCAGTACAATAATTTTCTACGTTGGGGCAAAAAAGCATGAGAAATTCAGGCACAAGATTCAATCACGTACGTAGAATTTCATCCATTATTTCATGGATGTATTGGAAGCTAAAGTCCCCGAATAGTCTTAAGTAAAACTAAAAGCTTTAAAATACAAAAACTAAGTATTGTAATTTTAACCCTGATTGATATCATCGGTTCATAGACTCTGGTGTCAAAATTATGTTTTAATTTTTATAAAGATTTTAGTTTACTATGTAAAAACATCAGTTCACTAAAATATTAGTTTGAAATATTAATTAGTTTGATAAGTAAATGAACTAATGAAAAAGTGAATAACTGAAAAAATGAAAGGGTGAAGGAAGGAAGAAAGGAACGAACGAACGAACGAATGAATGAATAATTGAATGAACTCATAAATAAAAATCTCAACATTTTAATAAATAAATAAGTAAATAAATGAATGAATAAATAAATAAGAGCATAAATGACTCACTAAATCTAAATTTTCGAGCAAGATAAATTCAAAGCTGTCAATTTCTGCGATTACCGGTATTACCCGCTTAAATCATAAAGATACCATTCTATATGTTCAAAATTTAAAACTATACTAGGGACGTTTCACTTTAGCCCTGCACATGTTTTGTGTGTATTTTCAAATTAAGAAATCTTCAGAAAATGTAAAAAGTGTGGGAGACCAAAACTGACGTACAAGCCCGCGAAGGGGACTGAAATTGACGTACAAAATTGCCCTCCATAGGCGGCCATCTTGGCTTCACATTTCATTGGCCAGTTAGCATTCCATATATGGAAATCGAGTTCACTGACTGTACCACACTCATTTCGAATCTGTACCCTACGGATCGGCATGCTTAAGGTCTGGTTTATAAGCTGTGCCGAGTCGAGCCGTAGCAGGGAACTCAATTTCCATATCTGGAATGCTAACTCCCAGTCATTTGCGCGGTCAAAAAGTGAAGCCAAAATGGCGGTACATGGAGGGAAATTTTGTACGTCAGTTTCAGTCCTCTTTGCGGTCTTGTACGTCAGTTCCAGTCCTTTACACGACTTTAATCTTCAGTTTTTTGTTTCGTTTGGCTTCAAAAACATTCACAATCGTATGCATGGAAAAATCGTATGCGCCTTTTGAGGCCGTGCTGCACGGCTCAGCACGACTGAAGTTCAGCTCATAAACCGAGATGAGGTGAGCTGTGCCGTGCCGATACATGCGCTACTCTGCCTGATGAGGAACACTGGTTTGGCGTTCTTGTACTTTTGGGAAATTACAGAGGGATATCAGCAGGCACGTAACGGCTTTATAACCCCAAGCTGTACCGAGCGGAGCTAATAAAGTGCCAGCACGGCTCGGCACGACACAGCTTATAAACTAAGCTTAAAGTTTAGCCTGTAAACGAGCTGAGTTGAGCTGTGCTGTGCTGATACATTCCCTAGTCAACTTCAGAGCGCAGGTTTGGCGTCGTTTTTGTTCGTGCGGGAGGATTACAGGCAGAGACCAGCACGACTTCATGAACCCAAGGTTGTGCCAATCCGATCTGATAAAGCATACAGGCACTGCTCGGCACGACACACCTTATAAACTTGGCCCTATAGTACTAGGCTACGTTTACACTACACTGGGTAGGTTTTTGTGCCGGTACAAAGAGCTCTCCGGTATAGTGTAAACAGGACAGTTCTGTACTGTTGTAAAAAATTTCTCCAGTATGATGTAAACAGTGGACCTGGAAAGGCAGAGGATAATCCGCCTCAAAGAGATTTGCGCTTGTAACATCGCACTCCTTCTTCTCCAGCTCGCCGATGTGTTAGAAAGTACGATCAATTGGTGTGATTGTACTATGTAACCCAAAATTTTTCGCGATAATCCAACAATGATAACGCACTAACACTCGCGTGACTCCATATTGAATGCAATCGAAGGCTCGAAGTGCCCCGAAAACCCATCCGATATGGAACATACCACTTTCTAGAATGGAGCGGAACAAAGTCGCTCCGTGTGATTCTGATTGCAATGGTGCTGCATCGGCCTTAAAGCATAGCGATGTTTTCTTTTTTTTCTTCTTCTTCTTTTTATTTTTTTTTTAATTATTTAAACACAGTGGCGTTTCAGTCGAAACTGATTTTCAAAAGGCCGTGCAAGAATTGATATGGAAGTAATTTTGTATGAAAATACTTAAATATAATTAACTAATACGCTAAAACTAGTTATAAATATAAGTGCATAATAACTGACTTGACATAACGGCTGTTATTACACGTTATCTTCGTGACGTCTATGATCTTTAATAATCTTCCTAAGCTTACGTAAGGAGCAATTTCGACCCATGTTTAAAGTTTTTTAATCGAGGTTGTTCCAAGACACTACCCCTCTATACGAGAAACTTTTAAGAAAACAGGTTTTCGGTTTTATCTAACAATAATTTGTTGTCATTACTACGCGACTCAAAATAACTGTTCTTGCTTTTTTTAAAAAAGATTTGTAATATAGCTAGGTGCAGTGCCCTCATATTTTTGGCATCATTACGAGTTCACGATCATGTAAAGATATATGAATGGGTTCCCACTGTAGATTGTTGAAAATTTCTTGGGATCGAATGGTCATGCTCTATGTCGTGTTATTTTGGTTGATGTGGCTTTGGGATTTAATTCATATAACCGAGAAAATCGTCATAGGCTGCTTTTAATTACGCAAGTTGTGAAATGATAGGATCGCCTAGTGATGTCTGACCCGCCTCAAAAGACTACACTCAGTACCTTCCTAGATTGCCTCAGTACAAACATCCTAGATTGCCTTGAACCAGTCTCTTGGGGCCTAAAATTGAAAATTTTGAAGTCTGTCACCGTGCTTTAAGTTTCTCGAGGACCCCTCCCCACGAAAAAAAATGTAGATGTTGCCATGCTACTGGTCCTTGGATGGTTCTTTTGTCTTCTTCATACCAAATGAAAGAAGAATGTTTATCCGATAATTTCTTGTGTTACTTGAGTTTACTAGATTTCTGGCGACGCGAACTTGTAGAGCTGTTCAGGAGAACTTATACTGATTGGCTTACACCCAAACTTCTCTCGCCTGCGTGAATAACTTAATAATCAAGTAAAAAGTTCAAAGGTTGATAGCTGCCGTGACTGGTCTCAAAGAATTCCAACGTTTCGAGCAAAGGCCCTTCGTCACACAAAGAAACTTGTTTTGAACACGTGTCTTTCTCTGACGAAGGGCCTTTGCTCGAAACGTTGGAATCCTTTGAGATCAGTCACGGCAGCTATCAACCTTTTAATTTTTTATCTTGTTTATCGCTTTCTATTCAGTATTCTATTATCATAACCTAATAATCAGCTTGTTCACGAAACATGTAGCTCCTGACTTGATCCAAGTTTTATGAAATCTTTTAACAGTGGCAATCCTTTTCTTTCGCTTCAGGATCTCGACGTGCTAGAAGAGTTGTTAATTATGATTCTGAGTAAATGCAACAGCAACTGTTTCCACAAACACCAAAGTCTTCGCGCTTCTTTGCATTTGGTCCGCCGCTGATTATACTAAGTAATTAAGGAGTATCATAAACGGGGATAGCCGTAAGTAGTCGTGAATGAAATTGAAGAAACTCTAAAGCTCGCGGTTTTGACACAATGAGTTAAGGAATAATACCATCGCGCACATCCAAAAGTTTTGAATGAGTACAAACATTTAATATGTTCGATATGTCATCATAATATTTTAAATGAGAGTGCGAATGAAGTGAATAAATAGGTTTGATTTAAGGGATGAATAGAATGTAGGAATAAAAGATCCGACTAGCAGTCTTGCGTAATTATTTAACTTTGAGTAGTCGACGTGTCGACGAGCTTCTTTCGAAAATGTTTTGTCTTCTATCTATGCGCAATACCTCAACGATTCTACTATTCATGTTTCAGTTGAAATGAATTTCGGATTTCTCCCGGACGGTTTGGTTTTTGCTGTTATAAAGAAATAGAAATAGAAAAGACAACTTGTTTTTCCAGTACATTTTACAGCCAGAAAGGTATTCATTCAGACTGGCTGCAATGGTGCCGTGATCTTGATCAGTCGGTTCATCGCTTCGGAACACTATTTTGGGGCTGAGGATGAGCATGTCTAAGATGCCAGCTTGCACAGTGGGAAGGTCGACTTTTTATGTTGATGTTAGGAAAACTTTTACCAGAGACTTAAACTGAAGCGTATCCGGGATTATTGGTAATGACAAACTAACAAACATACGTTGCCATTAACATATTTTATTGGGTTATTTGTTGGGTTTTTTCCACTTATTTATTTATTTGTTTGTTTGTTATATATTTATTTATTTACTTACTTAGTTATCTACTTATTTATTTATTTGTGTATTTATTGAATAATTATTTGGGTATATGTTTATCTAATTATATAGTAACTTGTCCATCGATCGACTACAATGTCTAAATGAAACTGAAAGAGTCGAGTCGCCTTGCTACCTTGACAACGCGGTTCATTATCCACATGCTGTAGTAAACGCTCTTTAATAATATGACCAGTTTTGAAAGCAATGAACTATTGTTCAACGACTTGTACATTTCGTCGTTAGGAGGATAACTGAAAGAAAATGCCCTACTTAGCTAACCTTTAGACTTCTAAAGATTTCATGTGAATTTTGTGGAGGAGTTTCAGGTGTCTCTTCGGGAGCCTAGTGAGTAGTAAATATTTCAGTTAACTGGGATAGAACTTAGACATGATGAAAAGCAATCAAATTTCTTTATTGTTGAACCGAAGCCTGACCCGTACAACATGATTTGACATTTGAATGCCATTAGAGTAATTAGACACACTGAAATTTCATAATACTAAAAACAGTAAACTATTAACTAATTTTCAAAGGTTGGTAACTGCTGTGACTGATCTCAAAGAATTTCAACGTTTCGAGCAAAGGCCCTTCGCCCAGAACACGTTTCTTTCTCTGACGATGGGACTTTGCTAGAAACGGTAGATACCAACGTTTGAACCCTTTACATTAGTTGATGCAGTATCACTTTAAAATAAATCTCAGTTGTCAATAGTTTGTTGCTTTCAAAATTTGTCATATTATTAAAGAGCGTTTACTACAGTATGTGGATATTAAACCGCGTTGTCTAGGTAGAAGGATGACTCGACTCTTTCAATTTCATAACTTTTTATCTTAGTTACGCATTATTTATTTTACAGTTTACTGCAGGTTAATCGCCACTTTCATAATGGCAACTGTTTAAAATATTCCTTTATGCGCACGTAAATAAGCCTTGCTGCCCTCGTTCTGGCGTTTGTAATCCAAAAGAATCTTTGCTCCCAAACGAGGCCAGTAAGGTTATTTGAGATGCATATAAAAGAATATTTAAACAGGCTGCCTTTATGGAAAAGGTCTTTACTGTTTCGATCGAAAGTTTTCGGAACCGCTCAAATCTTCCGACAGACGGTACGATTTTCCGACAAACATCACCTCGAAGTCGCTTGGGGGTGCGACCACACACCCAGCTCCCACCTCCCGCTACGCCAGCGATGTTGTTTTTCCGACACATTGTCGGAGATCCTTTTCTTAGTTGATCACCCACGTGATGAGGTCAAGGTTAGACAGTAAATATGTCAAAATAAGGCTAAGTAAACAATACTACTCAAAGTGTTGATTACAGACTTAGCTATTCAAGTGGTTTAGCTATTCAAGTGGCATTACATTTTACCACCCACAAAGGCCGTGCAGCGGCTGAGTTTAGGAAAGACGCGGTTTTTAGGAAACATTTTGGATAATCTCAAAACAACATTTTAACCATTTACCAACACAGTCCCGAAGTTTAAAATACTCTAAGATGTCATGTACCTTTAGTGCATTCGTAAGGTTGACCATGTGACCAGCCCAGATATTCTGGAAGCATCATGATATATTAAAAAAGATTAACGAGAAGCTTAGATTTATGAATAAGACATTGGAATATTTTAACATTTAGCAGGTTTGATACAAAGAGTTCTTTTATTTACCCTATAAAACGATGATTCGTTCACTCCCCACTGAAAATGGTGAATTTTGCCATGGTACTGTGGAACAATAATCAACCATTGTTCTGTGGCGAGATAGCACAATGGCCAGTCCAAGCCTGGTTTTTAGCCAGCAATGTGTACAAAATTGAAGCTTTTTAGTGGGCTTGAATTGATCATACATTTTATTTGTGAAGTTCTTGTGAGGCATAACTTGTGACGTGCGTTCTTCCACACACATTCAGCGGTTTTGTATTTTTTTTCTCTTCTCGTTTCTGTCATTGACGTTTCGAAGTCGACACAGGCTAGAACATCTTATCCCCAGACGCCATTTCGTTCTTGTAGCAACATGTTGTCCAACATGTCAATCAAAGCGGAGACTTTAGGGATTTCAGAAAGTACTCTAGTCATATCAAGTCATGCGGCTAGGCGAAAATGCTGACTTATATCCCCCTTATAAAACGGAGTTAATTTTAGCTGGTTTTGAGGATGGGGGGATTTCACCGTCGATATCTACAATGTCAACCATTTTTCTGGCGGTTGTGTGGCTGAGAATGATGTATGCCGAGGACTGAAGTACCGCGAAGGGCTATCAAAACGTTCAAAAGCCAGAAGGTTTCGTAGTGAACCAGAAACGTTTTATTTAAACATATCATGACGTAGTCTCCCCCATAATTGATGTATTTTCCAGTCGTTTCAAGAACTCTAATACCACGCCTATAGAATCATTGTGGTTTTCAATCCTCGAACCGACCATCCGCCCTTGGTGTTTACTTGTTTTACTCCTGAAATCGTCACATACGGGGACGTTTCTTCGGGCATCCAAACAGTTGTCAGTCACTACTCACAGGGAAGGTGGTTAAACGAATTGAGTACTTGTGCATACCAACTGTCGATAATAAAGATTTTAGAGGATAGGTATTTTGCAGTCGAAAAGATTTAAAGCTAATGGGAAGTAATGCTGCAAGATGTGACTCCTAACTGGTATGAACAGCGAATTTTTTATGGGCTGAAGTTCCACATGAACACTCAGGTGTCAAAGTGGTGATATTGAAAGATGAGATTAAAATCAATTGTCACTTCTAAAATACACCATTATCATGGTTAGGCTTGAGATGAGGATTAGAATGAGTTATGCTCTGGGATTGTGTTATATTTACCTTTGGGATATTTGTATGGGAATTGAACCTGTTTATACGTTTTTGGGAGCGAGAAATTTGTCACCCTTATTACGTTCCTGGCGGGATAAGAGTTGCATTAATTTACCCTCACTAAAGCCAGACGATTTTAGTCGTCAAGGAGGGAGTTCCCTCAGTGAGATGTAAGGCCTCTGTCAAATAAATAAATAAATAAATCGATAATAAAAAACTGTTCAAATCTGGAAGAAACGAATTTTGAGGTGAGATCTCCCAAAGAAATAAGTTAAAGTTATGGTGAAGGATAAGAGTATATAAGGAAGAGATACAGTCATTGACAAATTTGTTTGAACAAAACAGCTGTGTACATGTCAATATCGCCCCACCCTCCTATTCAATGTTGTCTTGCTAGAAAAGGATGTCTGCTCCCTCTCTTGGCTTACATGTTCATTCATGTGGAAACAACATTGAGAGAGGGGAGCGGGACATCATTTGACCATTCTCGTTTTTTCATACATTTACACGGAAATTTTTTAACTTGTTTCATCAAAATGGGTCAACAGTTGTTGCTAAAAATGTCTCTCATTTTTAGTTGAGTCTCGTATTCCTATCTCGTGAAAAAATTCTGGTTTAAAATACATATCTTGAACTTTCATTATGATTACGGGTGTGCAATAGTCTAGTGCATGAGTATTTATTTGCAAGATAAAATGAGAATGAGTGAGTTCCCCACTTCAGTAATGTATATTAAACAGCTTGTTTGGTTTATTTTGGCACTTGTAGTTTGATCTATCATCGACGGTTGATATTCCAGAGTGACAAAGTAGGCAACATAATACCAGCTTGCACAATCTGTTGTCAACAGATAATCGTGCAATGTAACACAAAAGTTTAAAAGTATTTTGTTCTTCTATTATTGGCATTGGTTATTGAATGATAACTGACAGGTACTTTGACTGCTTTAAGACCTGGCTTAAAATGTGGAACATTCATGCTGGAAAAATTGTCGCGAGAATCTCAGAGCTATTTGTAAGTGATAGGACGAATGCCGCAACTGAACTAAGTTCCAAACAGTACATTTAAAAGAGTGCGATTTAAATTAGGCGTGTCTTATTTTAGCCTAGTGATATAACGATACATCGAACTATCGATATATCGCGATAGTAAGATCCCAGTAGTCAATGTAATTCACAGTAATTCTGTGAACTATAGGTAGTTTCAATAGTTTCTGCACCTTTTTCTTCGATTAAAAAATCAAATTGTTGAAATTTATTACATTGAAATTTATAGAAACTTTGGGACTTGAAAAGCTGTTTCAATAGACCTTATTCATAAATGGCGCTTTCACAGACGAGGCTATAAGGGCTAATTAAAATGCATATAAAAGAATATCAAATAAGGCGCAATCTATGAATTAGGTCCATACTATTGCAATAGTTAAATTTTCTACAATAGTCATCCCTATGTTAGTGACAACACAATTTTACCGTGGGACCGTTAAAACAAGAGTTCGCGGCTTATGTTAGACACTTCAGATTTTTTTGTCGAAACAACAATGATGTTCTCACAATGTTTCCTAATTTGCTACCCATGAAATAATTGTTTTTTTCTTTTGGGTCTGTTTAAGGATGAGAAAGAAGAGGCGTGAATGTTTATGGTGTTTTTGGCACCTATTCCAGTTAAGGAATAAACTGTACTATGGCTTTTTTTCAAGGGGTAGAATATGGAGTGGCCAATAACAGCTTTTGGATGGTTTAGTGTGCTCATGGACCGGGGACATTTCTAAAGCCCGGAATCAACATAAATTCAAGTGCAATTGACCGTTCTCCAACCAAAGCTACCTCGTCTTCACTGCAAAAAATTAAAATCTTGGATAACTATTTTCCTAGTGTTAAGGCTACTTTCCTGACTTTAGGGAAAATTCTTGATTTATTTTAAGAAAATATATCTTGATTCAAAAATTTTTTCCTGTCTAGTCTAGATATATTTTCTTAATTCAAGAAAATGTCTTCTTTTAAGAAATTTTTTCTTGTCAAGATAGCTTATTAAGAAAAATTATCCTACTTACGGAACAAGATAACATTTCCTAATTTAAGAAATATGGTCTTAAAGTAAGATTTTTTAAAATAAGAATGTTATTTTTTGAAGTGTTGAGGGGAAAAAATCAAATTGTAAAGGAAAAGGGTATACTAACCGAGTCTGTGAAGACGGTACAGTTTTATTGGAGCTTTAGAAAACACCAGAATAACTTATTTTGAATAGAAACAGCAAGATGATGATTGCTTGTTGAAGCACGTTACAGCCCGAATCACCAACTGTCACGATCACTACAGTTTCGGAGTATCTGTTATTCATGATTTTCCATGTACTATTCTGTTAGTGTTCTGGATTAAGAGTAGTCATAGTTCTTTAAATACTTCTCAGGAAATAAAGTTAGTTAAGTAATTTTTGGGGGCAAAGTTCATGCGTGTTTTGTAGGGAGGGTGCGTAATTTGCAAGATATCTGTCTAGGAAACACTCCTTTCCACGGCGTTTTCGCAGCAGTCTGAATAGTGACCTTACGATTAAAGTTTGTTTACGCTTAAGTTACGATTTGTTTAAAGTGTCCTTTAAACAAAAGAATTCTTCATGCAAAACAAAGAGAATGAATAATTTTTATTCTCCAGAACATTCTCAATACCTTAGTCGTTGTTCATACAACGGCACCAAGACCGTTTTCACGCATTAAGGAAGACGTCAGCTCGCGGAGTAAAAAAAAGATGTTGGTTAAGACTGAATTCAACCCGAGCCTGCATTCGCTATAGGAGGAATGAAGTGTTTTAGGAGCCATAAAACAAGCCACAAGTATCCAGCATGGCGGTCAATAAACCGTGGTTTCTTTAAATGCCGACGTAACGGACGTCGTCGTAGAACGTAAGGTACCTAATATTACTTCCGTGGTGACGATTTTTTTTTTTCTGGAATTCCTCTCTTCGATTTCACTTGAAAGTCAAGCGACAAAACAAGCGTCTTAATATTATATCTGATTAACAATTAAACAGGGTGGATTTTAGCGAGCAACATTTTTGTCAGCCACAAAGTAATACAGCAAATAACAGTCACGATTTTAAGACTATCTTAACGTGATTAACCGCGTCAGGCGTTAAGGATTATTAGTCGGACAGATTTTTTGTCATACTTTTTACAAATATGACATGAATACGCTTATATGTTTTAAATTAAGTTTTTCATTGTACTTCCGAAGTAAAAGGAAAGAATAATGGCTCTGTTATACCTAAAGAACGCGCTCCTTCGTACATTTTTCCAACATCTTAAAAAGGACATGCTTTGAAAAGTGCCAACTTTAAGACCTTCAGAGTTTATCCGACTGTCTATGCTTTGATATTTTGCAGAAAACACGAAATAGCTCCCTTTATTTCTATCGTTGATAAGTGAAATCTCCCTTACCGTTCAGGAAGGCATATTAGATCGCTTGAACGTTTCCATGCTTCTGTTGAGTTTTGCTATGAACTTACTGGTGGCCTCAACGCAAATGCCGCAATCTGATTGGCTACACTGCTCGATATATGATGGTCGATAGATATCAGAGTTGCGTTTGGTCCAAAATCGATCCTTATATCTAGCTTTCGTGATAAGTCTGAAAAATTCTTGGCCTGCAGATAATCTTTAGTAAAACCATCGTTCAGAAAATTAACACATTTCGTTACGAGACGGTACAGGTCCTTTATTGATATCAGAATCTTAGGTCCAGTTCAAACGTAGAACTTTTCACGTGCCAAATCTAATGATAATGAGCAAAATCCTTTATTCAAACTGATTTGCGTTTAATTTGGCACATGAAAAGTTCGACGTTTGAACTGGGCTTAGTTTTTCTGACGAAGTCAACCTGTATTATTATAAAGAATTATTATTATATTATTTAGACTGGTAACATCAACCGAGTTCTAAATGTGATTTATACAAGTTTGAATAAATATCATAGCCTAATTTCTTATCAGGCTAGAATATTTATTCAAGCTTGTATATATCACATTTGATACTTCAATATTGTCGCAAACGAGGATCCAGGCGGGAATCTCAATCTTAAAACAAATATTAATGCCCAGCAAAGTACATCTTGTAATATAACATTTGATACTTTTGATGCATGCCTGGACTGCCCATTGTGCCATCGCGCCACAGAACGATGGCTGACTATTGTTCTACGGTACGATGGCACAATGGCCAGCCCAAGCCTGCTATGATGAAGTCACGAGTCTCGTAACGAAACAGTCAATCAAAGATGTTTTTATGAAAAAAATTGTATTCGTTTACTTTCTGAACGATGGTCTTACAAATGATAAGTTGCTGTGCAATAATATTTATAACTCAACTTAATATAATGAGTTTACAGTTGACTGGAGATTGGTTCCCGTCGGCTATCGATGCATAGAAATTGAAAGTGAATAATAGAAAAAGCTTTCGACGAGCTAGCAAATATTATTTTATGATGGATTTTGTTGTCCCCAGTTACCATCAAATTCGGCCTACGCAGACGTTCATCAATCTCAGAATCCCAGAAAATAGTCTTGGATCGGTGAGACGATAAGAACATTTTTGGCCATTCTACTTCTTCTTATTCCAGAACGCGAATCAAATATTACATGAAATACCGGCTAACGAAAGAACGTATTTCGCAATCGGAATGGTCTGCTGTGACTCATTCTGATCGACATGCTGTTTATCTTGAACAATTGGTTCTCCTGCATGGCGTTTGCAAAGCTTCAGCGGGGTTAGACAATCGCGATTAACAAGAACGTTAGACCCTTTTTTCTCAATTATTAAGTTTTTGATTTCTAAAGACGAGATAGTTTTAGCCGAAGGCAAATCAACATCGGTAGCACTCGAATGTGTTAATGCCGATTCCACCATTTTTAAATGTCGCCGTTCGTTAACGATGCTAAATCAACAAAAAACTGCCACTCCATTTTCCGCATATTCTGCTACTACGAGGAGAATTGCCAGCATAATATTTAGTCTGTTCCTAAACCGGACTACATATCAATGGAACGCAATCAGCATTCATCCCGTTTATTCTCGTGTCTGAATAGTCCGCAAAGAATGTGCGTAAGTTTCAGCACCGTCCCAGGCGGTAAAGAATCTAATCTGAAGAATCGCAAAAATTGCAAGAATCGGAATGATTATCAAAGACGAATCTCAGGTGGATGCCAATAATCTGGGATTTTTACGGCTGGCGTGAACACGGCTATTAGGAATGTCCGCACCGGGGACTGACTGTCTGGGATTTTCGACTATTTGTGCAACTAGTGCAGACGACGCTTAACCACTGGATCTACAAGCGTCTGGGAATGCGCGGTGGAGCAGTGTTCACGGTCGTCGTGTGGATCCCCGACAGTCGAAGATCTGAGCGTTTTCGCTAGGCAACTTGGAACTGTTTTCGTCACTGCATTTATCGCTAATGATGATCATAAAATTTTGCCCTGTGTTGCTTTACTTGGTATGAAGACATGCAGAGAGAATTTGATAGCCTTTTGTCTGTATTCACCTTCACCAGCGTTTCGAAGTCACACTTGGCATTCCTGTTACTTGTCTTAGTAATTTAGTAAATACTGTACGTGCTGAGATTCGTGTACAATTTATAGTAGGAATAAAACTCTCGCATTGAAAATTTCTGGTGGTCTTTTATAGTTTTGCATGCTGGAAAATGATATTGAAACAAATCCTGCATTGAAGATTAATGAAGTAATAATATTCAAATAGCTTGAATCGGTTATAACATTTTTGAGCCATTTAAGTCTTTATATCGGGAACAAAATATACTTGGTATTGCCATATGAGAACAGCCAAATTGTACTCTATGATGTTCAACCCAAAATGTACCCTGAAGGTGTGCTGTAACCTCATTATTTTCCTGGCGGGAGTTTCAAATTTCAAGATATCCAGATGGCCATTTTAAGCAATCTAGTGACAAAAAAACTGATATTGCAAACGGACTTTCAGGTATATGCTATTCGAGGAATTACATCTAAATGCCTCATTAAAACATGCTAGGTCGAACAGTAAATGAGTCGATTAGTTGCGACACCTCTATACATAGAATTAAAAATCTCAATTCATGAGGAACGTACGAAAGGAAAACCATAACCGTGTCGCGCTTTTAAATGTGATAGAAAACACTTTTCTCCTCAAGTTTTTGCGGCTTAGAAAGCATCTATTTTCGAACTATGTACGCAAATCAACGTGTTAAGAAGTTACTTTTTTAAGTCCTTTAAAAAACTTGTAGTACGTGCTTTATCGGGTCTAAAACACTCGGCTGTCGCCTCGTGTTTTAAATCTCATAAGGCACTCCTGCTCATTTTTTAAATTTTACTTGTCTAATGCGTCAACATGTCTAATGCGTCAACAGACATACCCCACGTAAAATAGTCTCGGCAACCTACTACTTGGCAGCCATGAATTAAAGACCTGCAGCTTTGCATTAAACAATCTTTCACGCTGCTGAAAGAAGCGGATAATTTTTATCAATTTGTCCTACGCAGAACATAAATTACGGACAATTCCCCAAGACACCCAATGTTTCTGGTTGCAGTTTTTATATTTCTTCTCCCCAATACTCATGGTTAAACGTCTAAAATTCTTGTAAACTTATCGAATAAAAGTTCGCGTTATAAGCACGCCAAGTTATCTTAATTTATGAATATAGCATGGAAACCGTATTCGTATAAAATATTCAAGGAATATTAGGCATCACAGATGGTTTGACGCTCCGGTTTGAAAAGTTTTGAGCACAGTTTACAAAACTACTGTTCATGACCTAAGGTTTTGCTACTCTGGCCTGATGTCTTCATGAGGAGCCAATGGACCATCGTTGAGGATGGGGTCACTTTGAGGTCCATTGGAACGGTCGCCATGATTTCGACACTCGACCAGAGTGTCGAAACGTTGGGTCATGAACGTTAGCTTCTTAAACTACATTCAACACTTCTGACGCCAGAGTAGTGTCAAACTATGAATGAATCTGTACCAGACTATGTTGGAAATTCGTCCAAATATTAGGCTTGTACGCTCAGTCACTTTAAACGGAGCTTAAAGTAAATGAAGGTAAATTTTCATGTTTCAATAATGCATAATTTCAATAACCCAACCAGTAGTCCAGTACCATAGTTTTCTTGGTGGCACCGAAGAGAAAAATTTAGAAAACTCAAAACAACTTTGACAATCTGATGATCCGCTTTTGAAAGTTTACAACTGAAGGGATGCTTAAAAAGTTTGAATTATAGAATTCCACCAGAAACGTGAACGCAGTAAAAGGAAAAGAAGAAATATTTTTTTATTTTTATCGATTTCAGTCTTCCACGTTTCGCTTTTCCAAGATAATCAATGGAATGAAATGCGCATAAAGCATTTATTATTCGTATTTAGAACTCACAAGATGTCGCCATAATACAGGAAATGGGAAGACTGGAACTAGATTCGACTAGCCATCTTTAGCCATCTTTAGCCATCTCGTGTTTAACAAATTGACTCGTTCAATTTGTTGCTCAGCCATCTTTTTCACTTAACGATTTTACGTGTATCTAACGATGGGAAGACATATTGTGGACTGTTCAGATAACGAAATTTCAAGTGGTATGGAATGATTTGACGGCATCATCCGAACTGTTCCGGTACGATCCGTAGGATAGTGACCACCAAGAAATAGCGTCCTAATTGGTTGATGGTTTTCCCGCCACAACGTCTTCGGTAAACCCGCTATTCAATTCAAGCTTAGGCTGTTACGCTAACTGTATAAGCAACCAAAGAACCAGATAAGGTAAATATTATGAAAAAGAATTTCGTTTTAAATAATTCTAGCTAGAACAAAATGGGTAGGAGACACGTTAAATGTATTCAAACATCCACTTACGACAAAGAAACGTGTTAATGTTGTGAAGTGTGACGATGCAAATGGTGTCGGTGGTGATATTCTTTCGCCACATCCGCAGAAAACGGTGTTTTTTGCGAAAAGTTCTTTGAAATCTTAGTTGCTGTTGTACGGATATATAAGGTCATGGCAAATTGTTTGATGTCATTAACTCGTAGTGATACATCGTAACACTGATTCGGTCATACCTCGCTCGCTCGTTTTGTCATGCCACTCGTTTTGTCATGCCACTCGTAGATAAAAATTGTAAAGTAGTCTGTATATCTAGCCACACAAAATAAAAACATATGTTGAAACGTGTTACCGAGATATAAAAACAAAACTCGTAATAGGATAACTGACCGAGGACAGAATGCATGACTCCTGTAATTAAGTTTGCTTGCAGTTACCTGTATCGTAGTTTCAACTTCTTAGGTTCATTTTCATATGCTAGATTCCTTAATTCTCAGATCAGTCACAATGCACGGTGTTTTCTACTGAGACAGTTGGTAATGAAAATATATTAGAAAATAATAAAACCCTAATAATTGTTTTGCTCTGACAATCCTCAAAAAAGAAGCCGACGCCGAAGCCCAACCGAGAATCTGTTTGTAGCGGGACGTGGGTGAAAACGCTAAGAACACTCTTGGTAAGAGGTAGTGATCTTGATTCTATTTTCGGGAGCCCCTGAGTTGAACTTCAAATATTGTTATGCCCGTAGCCATCCTGACATGTTAGGTTGTACGAGAAATTATCTGAGGCGATGTCACACGTTACAGATAACATAAGCAATCTGTTTATAATGTTTTTTTTCCTTCTAATGGGGAGGGATCAGTCTCAGCTTGCCCTAAGCACGCCATTGAAGATAGCACTCTGTCACCAGAGATCTCAACATACTTGTATCCATCACAGTGCACTTCATACAAATTCGTAGACCATTTCGAAAGGTCACTTCATAAAGTAGTCTGTCTTAATCCACCACTATCTATCAAGAGCCTTTTGTTGAATATTTCTGTATCAAATTTTGTGATAACCAAGATGAACCACCGGAATCCCGCTTTGCACCCACGTCACGGACCTAGAACTTGGGATGTGACTGTTTACATTAGAACATGTCGATATGGCAAGAACCTTGCTGACCACATAATATAGTACATGCTCGCACACCTGTCTATAGATCTCATATGAGTGCTCAATTGTGTATTCACTGATCCACATAATTAAACACTCGTGTAACAGAAACTGAACAGGAAAATCCCCCACTGACAAAACCCCTTAAAAACCGAACTCCTAGTCAAACCGTTGTATTATTTCATGACAGACATAGCCCTGAACGAAGGGCAGAGCCGTTTTCTCCTATTTTCATAATTCAAATCTATTTGTTTGCTTTCCGATAACGGAGTCATAGCTGGAAATTTCGCATAAGAGCCATTGCGAGAGTCCAAAGTTTAGTGTCACCCATTACAAGTAAAGGCTCAAGTAACCACCTTTGGAACTGCGTTCACGTTTACGTTCCTGAAAACTGAGTCAATGTCTCAAACTAAATATCACAATTGAGCCACTATAAATCGGGAGAATCAATTGTCGAGCAAAGTAAGGTAGTATACAAAGTAACCGCAATCTGAAGAGCTTTGGCGTTCCTGACGAATCGTTAGATTTAGAGAGCTTAAGAATTAAGCCTTTTTGATTAACGGATGGCATTTTTTCATATTGAACATTTTGATCAAGATTAAAGACAGTAACATGAATTCCATGCAAGTACACCGTCGAACATCAAAAACGTCAGTCATCATCATTCTACACAGACGCCAATAACAGCTTTATTTTACACCCTTGAAGCCCTGACCTAACGAGAAAGCAAGTCGCTGCACGTTTCAACTTGCGTCTCGTTTGGCCACTAGCTTATACCAGCTTGACTTTACTTGCAGCAGGTTTAAGCGTGATAAAATGTGGATAAAATTTCAAGAAAATTTCGATAGCTTTCATAGACTTGCCGTCTCATTTTGGCACGGTACAAAATCAAGGCAAGTTGGCGCCAGTCGACTTGCAGCAACTTGCACCGGTTGGCCGTCTGACCGAAGTCATCTGGGCCGTTTATACGGGCAAAAGTAAGCTATAGCTAAATATGCACTAGGCACTCGTACAACTAGTCCACGGTGAAGTAGTTCGCGACCAAAATAAGGTGAATTTAAGTGAGGAAAGCTTATTTTAGTTGCGGCTTATTTTGTCCCATGAATGGCCCCCTATTGACTACCAGAGTGCCAACATCTGTCACTTAATTAACCCTTGAATTTCTAATTAGAGGTGCTATAACCCTTGGGATTATAAATTATCATTTTATAAGCATGAAATATTGTTGAAAAAAATACGTGGTCCAAAGTACAAAATCACCTGTTTCTTGAGTTTTCTATTGTTGACAGATTATTCCAGTTGTCATCCGTGACTCAAGAATAGGCTTTGACGCTATGAATGCCTGAATTTTTTTTTTTCTTTGTACTCTGCGTTGTTTTTTTTCCCCTTATTATATTGTTCCAGGTGTCCGATATATCCGGACACCGTGGGTTACAGGGTTAAAGAACACGCCAACAAATTCCATAAAACGTTGCTTTACATTTTCCAAAATCAGTTGCGAGGAATTTAAAACAATCATGGAGTTATTCGATCCCAACATCACACTTAATTTAGTCGCCTGAACAACCATATGTACTTAATTTTATCCGAACTTTAATATAAAGTCCGCTTGAATTATAATTATCAAACTACAGGGTGTCCCAAAAAATCCGAAAACTATTGAAATCACTTATTTTAAAAATTTGAATGCCCAACGAAAAAGCTGAACGTAATGATGCGTAAAATATTGACAAGGTGATTGTATTAAAACTTAGGTAAGAAAATCGCCTTGTACAGTGCGCGATTTTTTGCCCGTGGGAATTTAAAGCAAATTACTTATACCAATCATTTATGCACTCGTGGGGACCAACAGAGTGCTAAGGCATTCAATTCTAACAATTAAATTGTTATTGGTGATTTCAATAGTTTTCGGTTTTTTTGGGACACCTTGTATATTGGCAGCTTGTAAATGTGCTTCATCACCAATAGTAATTACAGAGAAAATGAAAGCGCCACTGACGTAGGATGATATTGTTTAGTTTAATTCCTTTTAGTGCAGGAACTGTGTCGTTGAAATCCATTCTCCCGTAAACACGAACCATCAGAAAACTGCAAGCGCCAAAAAGCTTCTTCAATGTATACAAAGGCTGCTTCTAATAGTTTATGGTCATATGACGATATTTTTGCCACCGTCACCACAATCATCAACACAATCACTTTAACCCACTGCAATTCATTTGAGTCGAGCTGTTTACTCGGAAAAGCGATTTGTGCGCCCCAGACAGGGGTCGACCATTCAGCTACTGAGACGACGATGGCAAGCCAAGTTGCTGACGAGCTAAAGCAACATCTTGGCTCACCAGTTAACCCCTCAGTAGCTTAATGGTTGAATGTCTCACTGATCATAACAATGTCGCAGAGGTTAGATCCCCGTATCGGGTTCCGAAATTGATTTTCTCAATAAACGAGCTTAAAGAACGTGCGCTCATCTATCATAACACCAAGCTCCCACATGGACAACATTAGTGTACAGGATCCAGGTCGTTCAAAAACTGATTTTATTTAGGCTGAAACTTATTTATAAAAATTGTACAGGTACATAATTACAGATTTGTACAAATTCTACATCCCAAGCTGATTTGATGATCTTAAATAGCACTATGTCATGTGTTACAGAAACCCCAGTAAATTATTGTGGACAACGTTTCCCTCTATAGTTGTGGAGCAATAAATAATCTCCTGATTCTATCACAGGAATGCCAAGGTTCTTGGACCATGCTCTGCTGGTAGTGTTATGTACTGTGATCCTGACGAATATTTGTTTTATTAATTGCAAAATAGTGATACCATTACTATACGTCTGAATAATTTTTCAAAGCAAGAGATGTTTTTTAAGCTTGCTTTAGAGAATAACAGAGAACACCAATTAAAATTCTGTGTATGTAGGCGAATGACTGGCATCACCACAGAAATAGAGAAACCTGTTTTAAAGTTTGGGTGTGACACCTCACGAAATATTTATGTTAAACTGAGATAAAACACAACTGC
Source organism: Heliopora coerulea (assembly GCA_030142905.1). Classification (NCBI taxonomy): domain Eukaryota; kingdom Metazoa; phylum Cnidaria; class Anthozoa; order Scleralcyonacea; family Helioporidae; genus Heliopora; species Heliopora coerulea. Next base: position 689,041 of record JASJOG010000047.1, read on the forward strand.
ATTTTACAGCAATAATCGATATTACAATAGGCTTTTGACGATAATACCAGCAGTTAATGTAGCAGCTGAGTTATACTGGATATGCAGAAATATATTCAGTTAATTCGAGTAAATACATTTCTGCACCACAACACACAGTGAATTCCAATTCTCAAATGTTATTTTATGTATCTTGCAAATGAACAGAGTTTGATTCACTCAAATTCTAATAAAAACAGATGTACCAACTAATCCTATGACTTGAACCAGCTACTGTATATGCTAACTAGCAACTGCTGTTTTAGGTATGGGGTTTTTCTTTAAAAAAAAATCTCAAATACAAAGCTTACTGGTGCATTAGATCTATCTTTAACATCAAAAAATACTGTATAAAATGAAGAAATCCCAGCAGCAATTACTGTAAGTAATCCATGTGAGAAAAACTTCACTAAAATCTCCTACTAGAAGCTGGCTACAACAATAAACCCAAACAAACAGATATCCTTCCACACAAACATTTTATTTAGCGAATGTTGTGTTTTTAAGATATAGCTTTGCAAGTCATAATTTTTTTTCTTCCCATAAGCCAGTTGAGATTATTCCCAGTGATTGCTAGCATTCATGATTTTCTCCATTTAGTGGTACAAGTAACTTAATGGTATTCATAGACCTTCAATCTTTAAATGTTTGGCCAACAATCAGAACAATTTGATTGTCTCTGGATGTTAATTAAAAACTGGGATTCATTAAATAACACTCAACACATTAATAAGCAAGTCTGCAATGAACAAGGCCATCATCATTCTCCTACAGTGCACTTTGCTGGCAACTGAAAGTGTGGTTCAACCTGTGGCTAATCTAACTTATTTGCAGAGTCTACAGACCCACACTTGATAAAAACTGTTCATCATATCAGCTCTTTCATTGAGTCTGAGTTAAGCTCAGGAAGGTCACTATTCTTATCCAGCCCCAGCTGTGATGCAAGGTTCATCAACCAGTTCTCATCAAGACCATCTAAATCCTGAAATATACCATTCTCAGAATTCCGACGTACTTTGGGTCTTCCAAAACCCACAGAACCCTCAGCAGATCTCCTCTTTGCAGACTGATCATGTGTATTAATACTTCCATTTTGGTGGCTTTTTATTTCCAAATATAACTGCTTTAAGGCCTCACGGTGTTTATCATTTAAGTTCATAGCCTGATATTTACATTCCTGGGGATTTTGTTGCATCACACTCCCATTACTTTCTCCATTTTCCAGAAGGTCTTCCAGTGTAACATCTGATTGAAGATCAAGAACAAACTTTGCAAGGTTATTGTATAAAGCAGTGTCTTTGTTGGTCACTGGTATATGATCTGTTCCCATTTCCATAGCACTAAGACAATAATCTTGGTTAATGTCTCCTCTGTAGGAAGAAATCGGCATCCTGAAGTTAACATATGACAATTTAGGCAATGATCACTTCCAACAAACCAAAAGCTAAAGTGTATACTGCAATCAGTCCTTAAGGAACCAAGTATAAGTCTGAGGGTAGGAGCTTTTAAGAGCACTTTTGCATACAAAAAGGGCACTTTCAGACCAATAACATTTGACTATATAAGGACAGAAGGGTCTGACACTCACAAATGTGTATATTTATGACCTAAAGTGCTCCTTACGCTGACATTTTGTATGCTAAATATACAATCAAAAGTCCCTCAAATTACTTTCACTGATGATGAGGGTAAATCTCATATATTACTATTTTGACCACACATCATCACTGTCAATGCTCGTTTGTTAAACATAAAGGTGGTAACTTTTCATTTAATAGAAGACAGTTGGGGGACACATCCCCACTGCTTCCTCAGCTTCTAAACCCCTGATTGCAACATACTTTTACTGTACACATACTGCAATAACATGTCTTGCCATGCCCTGTATAATGCATGCCAAACTACAATCAACACAGTCTTGGACAGTCAAATGGAATAAGAAATACTGAATGGCTGTATCATGCTACTCAAAGCAACCAACCCATACAGTGTATGGACAAGAAACTTTGACCAGATTGACTAGATTTGAACCAACATCCTTTAGTTTCCAAGCTGGTCTGCATTGCATCTGAATCACATCTATCTATTTACTATGTTTAACCACAAAAACCCAGTTCAGCAAAAGCTGGTTAATCAAATTGCACTTTAACAGGATTCTGGGAATGTGTGCCAGTAACTTTTCAAAGCTCTGATTAAGTTTAAGTGATTCAATTTACTGTTGAATCCTTGCCATTGTATTGTAGTTTTTCTCTAGCAGAAAACATAGATTTTTCACTCAGTGAAGCACCTATAACCATATAGTATGTGTTCCTATCCACAGGCATACAGGCCCTAATCATTTTGGGGAAGCAGAGACGATCTGCCCGAATTGGCAAGTAATACAGGCAAATAATATTATCTGGTAAACAATAGCAACATGAACATTTGTTACCAACCATGTAATCCCATTGGCTGAACATTTCCAGTAACACGAATGAAAACTTGACAAAACAAATACATCAAGGATGCAAATATGGCTTTAATGGGATTAAATCACTCATTCTATTCTGATATTTAGCTTTAGGATTAACAGTTTAGTAATAAAAAGGAAAATTGAATCTTCTTCATGAAAAGAAAAAAGTCAACGAGGCTCCTTTCTGCGCCCAAAAATATTTAACGAAGTGATGACAGATTTCTAAATGTGTTTAACAGACTTCGGGTAAGCCAGACCTGCCAAGTCTCACGGTTTTACTGTGAGATTCACGATTTTGACTGTAATCTCACAGTCTCACGATTCAGTATTCAACTCTCACGATAAATAGAAATTCCAAAACCAAAACTAAATAATTTAAGGTTACAATCTCTCGTTGTCACAAGTTTCTTCATTTGCTGTGTGTCGGACTGATCACTGATACTCAATATGATTTTATCCAATAATGAATATTGACAGTAAAAAGGTCATGTTCCTTTCCCGATTCTTTCCTGCATTGGCCATTTTGAAGTTTGCGTGTACGTATAATTACTTACGCACAACGTTACAGAGTAATAATTATTAATGTTAATTACCAGACATAACTTATTGGATAGATTATGGCATAAATTTTGTTTCACTGCGTATATTTTATATATTTCACATATTGTAGGTTTATTAGGGATCTATACAAACTATCTCTTGTTATATTATTTGTTAAAATATGGAAACGTGCAAAATAAATTGTTTACTTGGTCAGTTGGTGTCTCACTACTTTTGCATTTTTCTCACTATTTTTTTGGGGGGAAAAAATTGGATCTCACTATTTTTACTTGGGATTGGTTGGCAGGTCTGAGTAAGCAGACGCGGACAGACCCTTGCACAATCTCTACCTACACCACCTGTGGAAACAGCCCAAAAATAATACAGTTCCTTGTTGGCGAGAAATCGAGATAGTGAGCTTCTAAACGAACAGCTTTTTTCAGTAACGTAATACAATCTTCACTTCAGGAAACTAATTGATACCTTCCGTCCATGCAAGCCAACGCAAGTGCTTTTCTACTTGGGACGATTTACAGTTCAACATCACCGGAAAATTCACGAAGGACGCTCCTACAGCAGCCTACAAGCAGTGTTATCAATAAGTATTTAAAGCAGCAAAGTTTTCAACCTGAACTCACGTGGTGTAAACAACAAACCAGCATGCTTATCGTGTGATTCGCCGTCCCTGTTGCAAAACACGTTAATTTTTTTTTCTACGCATAAATACTCGAATCCCGTCGTACTCTTCAGTCCTAATTTTGAACTTCTTTTTGTACAAGCCAAAATATTTCTTTGGAAAATTTGTATAGAACAGCGGAACAGTTTAAAATAGTAAAGCTCTTGATATGGAGCACGTGATGCAAGCAACATGCCTGCATGCTTGTTGTGTGATTCCCTTGGATTACAATATATTTAAATATGTTCACAAGGCACTGATGCTCGTATCCGGCATTCCTTTATAGAACTAATTTACCCCTTCTTGTTCAAGGCAAAATACATCTTTGGAAGGGAAAGCAATTTTCCAAAAATTTTAACATAAAACATCAATAACGTACATAAACAAGAATGAGCAATCCTTTCACTCTGTGCAATCAAACCAGTGATTCTGGCACTCTTCCGAGCAACGTTAAATCCATCAATAACAGGCTGCCACACGTAAATGCCAACTGCTGCTGCTAAATTCTTATTTCAACACCTCAAAAGCCGTGATGGCGATTAGTGCAACCCCTGTCTGCCATCTGTCATGTTTGTGCGAAGGATTTGCCGTAGCTTTACTGGTTGTTGATTTTCTAGAACTATTTTAAGGTGTACTTCATGTTTATAATAATAATACCACCAAGAAATAAGATGCCAATAATCATTAGGAATTGCAGTCTCTAGCTCTTATTTGCCGACATTAGTGACTACAGTACTTTTACCCCACCGTTCTGTGAATAAGATTTGCCTGGAATTTTATCGACAATCGGCAGTCATGTTTCACTTTTAAAACTTGGGATTCGAATACTGTAAAAAGCCAGGGTTCTCATTAAATTTGCACGCTTTTGAAATAGTTTAACACAGCAGCGAAGAGGAAGGCGGTTATTTTGTAAGCATTTCATGCCGACATACCTTGTAGGGTATCATGACTAAGTAAATATTCGCCAATATCAGCAGACCCCGCAATTAAAAAACTAAGGTTCGACAAATAGCAAATGGTCAACTTCATAAACGAATTGGACCCAGTGACCAATCAGTAAGAAGTGAACAGCTGAATTCCACCATACTTTATGAGTTCGCAAATGCTTACTCAAGGCTTTTTCAACGACGCTGTAAGCAACAGCACGATTGTTAGCAGTGAGAAGCTACTGAATAATGCTGAATGATTGTCGTGTCAATGACTAAAAACTAAAATTCCTCTGAGCTAACATCAATCAAGAATCCTCACAACTAGCCAGGAATCTCTGAGTTATCATCAAAGCAGCTGTGAAGATAAACTACTTTCACTTCGCAAGCTTTGATCGAGTTGGTTATACTTGCTCTTGAACGATGTTTATCTAAATCAGAGAATCCATTCTTACCCGGTGAGTCTCGCAAACTCGTTCTTTGACAGCCTTATCTTACCTTGTTTTCCTCCCAAGGAATAAAAGGTTTTGAGACGTTTTATCTGACACTTAGTAACTTCTTTCTAAGCTCCGGCTCCCGTCTTAAACACTACACCCACCACAATCGACGGTGTTGGGATGTAAACACGTACGGGCTGACTCTCGATTGAATTCCCCAACACGAACAGTTGTTTGCGTTACCTGATTTGACAAACTCTTGAGACGTCACACCTAGATCGGATATTAACGATATATCTATTGAATAAATAGATCAAGAATGACGTCAATCACATAAGTTGTAGGGTGCGGGGAACGTCTCACAGAACTGCGCATTCTTTGCCCAGACTTGCTCGACATTACCGTTAAGATGTTTTCCTTTCCTTTGTCATACTAACTTTGACCGTTTCTAATGTATTTGCAGATCTAGGAGGTGCCAGAGATCGCGTTCACTGTTTGCGTGCGCAAGGCAACCGATATCACGGGAAGTTTTAGCCGACGTCGGAAGTTCCCACTTAGATTTGATAATCAGGTGAAATCCGGTTGCTATTTGAGCACCTATAAAAAATTAAACGGTGACTACAATGTACCTTTATCGAATGACATTACAATCTCAAATCAATTTAAATGTCCTTTCAATCTGAACTCTGCTTATAGTAATTCATCATTTAAATATCTTAATTAAACATTTTATCGTCAACATTATTGACTTGCAAAGTTTGCATCTTAATGCCACAATCCTTAATTAATCGATTGTAAAGAGAGAGGGAGAGAAAGAGTTCGCAACGACTGCTCCTAACTCAGAGACTTCAAGTGGTCGTGAAGCATCTTTTATTGCTTTGTCTGGAAAATAAATTTTTACCTGGTACACTTCTAAGTCTGACGTAAACAGCAAAAGTGCTTGAGGAAGTCCTTTTGCCACCTCCCTTCCCAACAAACCTGAAGAAACCCGAATTGTGCCCGAATTGTCTGGTGTAAAATTAAACGAAAAATGTCTTAACAGTTTGGTAACCCTATACTGTGTTAGAATTGTTCTACATCCTTACAAAAACGACTTAATTTGAAATAAAGTCACTTTAACTGGTGTATGTTTTCGAAGTACGCCGGACAAGACGAGAAGAAGAAAAACTTTTTAGACAAAAATCTCTGGAAATTTACGCTCTGATTTGCTCAAAGCTGTGTTTACACAAGTGAACAGGAGGATAGAATTGTTTGTCCTCGCCCATCACGAATTAAGTAAGTAAGAATTTACATTTTGATGACTTCAAAGAAGGGCTATTTATAATTTGTATCTGTTGTCTCCGGGTTACTTCAAAAAGAGTATAGTAAATAGTTCTTTCCGCTGGATTCCCATAAATATCAATGTTAATCTTTGTGAAACACCGGAAGAGGTCAAAATAGTCGAGAAAATTCACCCCTCCTCGGAATCATGTTTCCACTGCCATAAAAGACTGCTCACATTATGAAAATTATTGTCCAGCAGATAATTTTTAAGACAGGCATAATAAGAATTCTTTAAGATGGCTAACGTTTCGTCACTTTACACGTAACATCATCAGAGTGAAATGAATACAGGATTGTAGCCTTAGATCTCTTAAGCGATTACTGATTTCTAAGATCACAATCCTGTATTCATTTCGCTCTGATGATATTACGTGTAAAGTGACGAAACGTTAGCTACATTAAAGGATTCTTATTATGCCTGTCTTAAAAATTATCTGCTGGACAATAATTTTCATTACGAGACTACACTTCCGGCCTGGTACCTCCATAGCAACTGCTCACATTCCTTTTGCACAACCTGATGAGGAAAGAAACGAACAATTTAACTGGCTGAAGAAAAGCTCTTCACCAAAAATTTGGCATCTTGAGTTATGATGATCTGTTTTGTACACTTAACAATTAGACCGCTGCTAGCAGAGAGACTTGATATATACGATCAAATAAAACAAACGTTTTTAACTCTGAAATTGCCTGAGTTTCGTTTCTAAACTTCGTTTCAATACGCGAAATCTTTTTTATCCAGGAAACAAAGGAGACTCAAATATTCCAAATATGATCAGATAACTTAACGTAGGTATTGTCGGCCGAAAGTCAGAGTTACTTTTTCATTGTTTTTGATTGGGTGAACGGCCGTTGCACGTGGCAATGCGGGAATCCCAATGTTTGCCTCGTTACCATAGCAGCAGTTATATTTCGTCAGTGCAAAAAAATTCCAAAACCGGAAATAGATATGGTAACACGAAGAGTATTGGCAAAAAGGTTACTTTCTTTTTTACTCCTACAGGAATACTTTGATTTACGAAATAATTTTAATGCTTGCGAAAGTTAAAATATTTCTCAAGATTTCTTGGATTACCATACCATTCTTTAAAGTTCAAAGGTCAAACCCCGTTACGCATCACCATCTACGCTGTGCTGCCACAATGCTTACACGTGATTCCTTTTCCGACTTTCCTTATTCAAAACGGTAAGAATTCTCATGAACACCTGTTCATTTTGTAGTTATATGATCATGACTACTTGGCATTACTTCATCGAAGCTCTTTGGGCCCGAAAATACACTCTTTCTTCCTATGGTGCCAGCGGCCAACGAGTAAATAACTAAACAATACTACGGAAGGTGTTTGAGGCGTGGGAGAATGGAGCTTTGCAGCGGTAGAAAAATGACGTTCATTTTGGCTAATTTTTAACTTGATTATTGCAAAATTTGAGTGGGCCATTGCATGGTAGTAGTCTCAGCTTAACAGATATAAAACTTAGCAGCGAAAGTAGAATAGTCAGAATTGAGTAATGCATGAGTGTCGTTATGGTTATGCTGTTACGTAGGACTGATCAACAGTCACGTGTTGATATTCACGTGAACACCATGTGGTCGACCATCCACTTTGTGTTACTGAACGCTAACCAGTTAAAAAGAATTTGAACTCTTGGTAGAGTAATAGAACATATTGACACGCCCAACATTTTCATAAAGGCAGGCAAGAATGTTAAGTGAAGCAGTCTTCTGAGAGGGTCTGAGATTTCTTAATATCAGTTTCTGGGAGGTCATTTTCCGCAGTCTGGCTATAGCAAATGAGAACACTCACTGGGCTGAAAAAAAAATCGTATGATTTCATATGTTATTTAAGTATTCTAAATTTCTATTGTCACAAGGTCTCATGCAAGCTTTGAATGTATGCAACGCTTAGGTCAGAAATGGTCACATTGTTTGTGAAAATATATAATGTAACAGTCTTCAAAACTAGACTATGAAGAACATACCAAATGCCTATATACATATATATATATATATATATGGGGGGGGGGAGTGCGTAGGATAGAGAATATATTGCAGCCGAGAACTACTGTAGGCCCCATGGGAAAGAGGTAGAAAAGTTGGTGGACCTGCTCCGGTTAAAAAATTAATTTGACTAACCCCACTAACTATCGGGCAGAACGAAACTTTGTATTCTTCACTTTTCGGAATTTTTTATTGAGACGTTTGATTTGCTAAACAAATTTCCAGTACTCCACAAATGTCTCACTGTATGAACTTCAGAAATAGACAAAACAGTAAAGCAATTCCAAATCTAAATTAACAAATACAAGTGATACTAAGCTCAAAATTTTATAGCAGGTTTACAAACGTTCCTTCATATGAAGTTAATTAGTATTCCAGGAATGATAAGTTTATACCTTCTGTACTCTAAAGTGTTATTTCAAGTCAAACGACGCTGACATTGGTGACACATAAGTGCAAATGTCATGTAACATTGAATAATTTATCTTTCGTATCTGGAACAAAGAAGTGGCCTAATTGGAATGCTAAAATGGTCATATCGTCATATTATCTCAATTTACTTACAACTACTGATGGCACATGAGCAATAGTTTGTTTTTTTTTTTATTTCAGTGATACAAAATCTGAATTCAATATAGAGCTTTCCGCCTAACCAGGACTCCTAATTTCTCCCGGGCCCGAGGTCAATTTGTCCCCAGTAACCCCCTCCCAGCGGTACTGTACATATATATATATGTATATATATATATATATATATATATATATATATATACGTACATATAAACCAAAGGTGAGGACCAGAAAGGTTGCAGTGTTGGTTTGAAAATGAAGAGCGCTCAATACCATACCAGTAGAGCGAATATAGAAGTAAAATAGACAAAATTTTTGCTGTCGCTACTCTGAGTTTCACGGTCAGTTGCCTGATGATCGCCTGAGCGCGTGAAACTCAGAGTAGCGACAGCAAAAATTTTGTCTATTTTACTTCTATACATACATACATATATATATATATATATATATATATATACATATATATAGAGAGAGAGATAGATAGATAGATAGATAGATAGATAGATAGATAGATAGATAGATATCGCGTAAGCGTGAAACACCGTGTAACGGCAGTTGCTCAAAGCTTAGACATTAACCAAATAGACTATATCTATATGTATAGGTATATATATAGATATATAGATATATAGATATAAATATATAGATATAAATATATAGATATAGATATAGATATAAATATAGATATAGATATAGATATAGATATATAAACATATAGATATCTTATGGATGTAAATATTCTTTTCAAAATCTTCGGTGCTTTGGTATGTAACTTCGCGAAGATATGAGCTAATTCCAGCCCCCTTTAGTACGTCACAGAATGGCATAAAATATTTGTCGCGAAGGCTATTAATATCAATAATCGTTAGATCTGTTTTCATCGTTTTGAGGAAAACGCTGTAAACTTTCGACGTACAAAATCCCTATTACCTGTGAGGCTATTACTTTAATAACAACCGTATTCATAGATTGATATGTATCTTTGTATTTGAGCTCCGACGGAGTGACACGCGGCCAGCAAATATGTCACAGGTGTTCTCAATCGAGCAATAAGAATAGATCTTTGAAAAAGAAGCGGATACACACACTCCTAAAAGTGGTAGTGCCAATCGAAACAGTATGTGATGTGGGTGAAATGTGACGCGACATATGAAATGTCACAATTGGAGACAAAGGGGGCATCACATGCTCGATATAAGAGCCCACGAAGGAGCTATTATTATTCACAAGTAAAATGAATTGTTTAAAATCCAAAATAAATTATTCATTCATTCTACTCTGAGATATTTCTGATTTAGTAACGAAATCTTCATTAGGGTATTGTTAAATTTTTGTTCGATGGACTATCATATTCACGAATATTTTCCCTTTCCTCAGCTCCTTGTTTCTCGAAAGCAATAATATTGACAAAAATTCATGTAAACAGCACTTTCATATCCTACCTCCTTCTTGAGATGTTTTGAATTATCCCATGGGTAAACGAACAATATTGTCCATAGCAGGATCATCCACAAGATACGACTGACTCGTACAGTTCTTCGACTAGACATGTATTCCAAATCTTGTGATACGTCTTTCGTCTTGAAGACACTGGTAGGTGAATCGAAGACATCAGGGCGAATGACTGTACTCGAAAGACAGAAAATGTAGTCAGCCTTCTAACGTCTCACTGTAAACAGAGCATACTAGCATATCGGTCATGGCTTCTATTCGTTGACCACAATTTCCTGGAACAATTTATAATCAAAAAGAAATTAAAATCTTAGAATATTCCTACAAAAAGAGTTCCATTTCCTTAACTTTGTCAGTGCCAAGATTTCCTACTGGAAGGAAATTTCCTTCCTAGTAGAAGCGATGATACTGGCCTATTAGAAAGGCGTGGATATCCATTATATAATAAATCGGAGTTCTGCATGTAATAGCATCTCATTACTTCCCAACACCAAAAACATTCTTAACTTAGTAACATCGTCAGCTGGCTTTTCTTTTCTCCGATTAAAGCGAAATGATTCGTGTCCATTGGCAATAAAGTCAGGTATTCTGCTAATATGTAAGATTTTTTTAACGATGTTCGATCTATAATACAAAAGAGAATTGACCATGTACTGTTCGAAAAAATATATGTATTTAGGTATTTGGTTAAATACAAAAGAGATCAACGACGTTGTGCATCACTATAGCAACAGTATTTTGATATATTATGATGCTAGGTCGGTGGCCCTTATTGATCTACAAAATTTCAAGCGATTTCGTGTTATAATGTCAAAAGTGTACACGATTTCCAATAAAACGATGAAAAAGCTGTCAGCATAATTATTATAATTTTATCACTTGAAAAGTTCTTTCAAAGAAATTTAAAATTGGATTCATGTGCGCTTTAAATTAGTGAGATTAAGCCAAGAATTTGTCGACATCATCTATAGAATCAATGTAACTAAATTGGAAACATTTTCAACTACTAAATTTTAAGCACATCAGAAGCAGTTTTATCTGCTTCTTGTCCTTTCGTAAACGTTCGTAGTATATCAATCTACGACAGTGTGGCATCAGATAATGGCAACAAATACTCGGAAGAGAACTTTTTTGTGCTTTTATTCTGAGGCGCAACAACAGGGGGCGGCTGGAAACGGGGGATCGCGACCCCTGTCATTTTGGTGGGTGGTCTTATGTTAGCCCTGCTAGTGGCATCTTTTTCTACCCTCACTTCTTAAAGCCACGTTGATCTACTGCATTCGAAATTATCAACGGTGCTTTCTTCCTTCCCTGCGACCCCTGGCCTTTGAAATTTCTGGCTGCGCCCCTGCTTAAATGATATTTTAAATCGAAACTTAAATCGCCGCTTATATTAGCCCCAATTTATTGTAGTCGAAAACAACTTCACGGTGGACCATTAGAACAAAAGTTTGCGGCTTATTATAGCCCAGGCTTAGATTAACTGCGGCTTATTTCCTCTCGCTTGAACACCCTAAAAGTAATGTCGTTTCAGACAGAACAGATCAAACCAAACGTGGAAATACTGAGCTCGTTATAAACGATTTCCTATACTCCGGTTTTAATTAGACGACCATTATTATACTTGTAGTACAGTGGCGTAGGAAGCAGGGTTCCACGGGGGTCACGGCTCCTTAACATTTTATTTAGGACGGCCGCAATATCGTTGCCCCCCCTTAAAAACAGATACGGTAACACTATGCAAAGTATTTTCTAATTTTTTCCATCACACGTACTAGCATTTCAAAATTATAAAAAAAATATCTATATAATAAAAAATTACAATGATATCTATATGACTAAAAATCTAATGTACTGTACACATTTAAACGATTGATTTAGTCTTGCACGAAGATGTTGTTTAAAACTCGGGACAAAGCTTACTTTTAGTATCCTTCAAAAGGATTAAAAAAGCTGCGGCATTTTATAGTTGTATTTAGTCTTTTAATTTATAAATTAGTAATCCACTGGAACACTCCTTTTTCCACAACACGAAATGTGCTTTACCATAGATGTAAAACTGTAAATATTGTCCCAGTATTTTCAACATTATAGGGCGATGAAAACAGTTACGTATAAACGCCCATCCTGAGCTAACATTTTGTTCGAGGCCCCCCTAAGTTCAACTAGCTTCCTACGCCACTAGTGTAGTATGACAGTTATCAAATGCGCTAAAACATAAGGATAAGGATAAGGAAGCTAATAAAGATGATGCCGAGTCACCATGTTTTACAATTCAATGATATTTAGAACTTGTAGAAGCACTTTCTAAAGATCCACAGCTATTGGAAGTGTTTGTGAATGCAATTTTGAGTATTGTTAATGTAGTAATACATCGATGTATCCAATCAAAAAATAAATAAATAAATTCAAATAAAAATACACTAGTTAAAGTAAATTAAGGAATAATATTAGAACACATCTAGTTATATCATTTCTGTTTCTGTTATCAAGCTAAGAGGGTAACGTTCTCCATTCATTCCTTAATATACGAAACCAGAATTTGTACGTAGCAACCGTTTAAACATCTGTCATTGATGTAAGAATGAAAACTATCTGCACACACTTTAGTGCCGATTTTTCATGTCCCTTTCGTTTTCGGTATTGTTTTGGAACCAAGAAGATTATCTGCTCAAGACACTCTGTTTGGTCAGAATGTCAAAAGGTGGGCCTTAACTATCTTTGAGGAACTTGATGCAACCGCAAACCGAAAAGTCGGTGTAAAAAGTGAAACATCTGGAGAAAGTCAATTTCAGTTGCTGGCAAACTGAACAGCGAAGCTTGGATTGTGTTCCGAAATATTCGTGAGAAAATCTTACATCGTGTTTGAGTTGAAGAACCTTAATGAAATATATTATCAGTTTGCAAGCCATGTAAGTCCTGAAGAAGTCAATATTTAAGAGGTTCGCATAAAACAAAAAGTAATAAATAATTAGTTAACAAAAGTAAGATTTTGATGGATTTATTTGCAGACGCGGATCCCCTGCAGTAATAGACTGTTAACAAGTGCAATTAGAACCGCGCATGATTTTCCTGAATTAAATCTTTAATTTATGCTTTGATGGTTCAGTTAATTCGGTATCGTTTAGGATGATAAATCAGTCCATGCACCCCTTTTTAAATACATGTCACAAAGGAAAATATAACTTATATTCCCACGGCATATCAGTTAGTGGAACTTAATTCTTTTATTTTAGTTGATTATTGTTTTGACCGTTTGCTTAGGGGAACTTTTCAGTGGTCTTCTTTTAAGATTGGTTTTATAACCGAGATCTTTCACTTCCGGCCTGAAATTGCCCAATTTAAATTCCTATGAGAAGTCTCTATCTGAAATATCCTGTTCCTGACCATCTGCTTATAGCAGACACTACCCACGGTTATGTTTCTTCAAATTTCCAATTGCATTCTTTTCGTTTCCTGCTAGAAACTTCCTCGGCCTGAAATCCGCACCATTTTTGAGTGTTTCTCATGAAGCTTCTGGTTGAAAAGAAAATTAACGATTTCAGCTTTACATAATTCAGTTATCAATAACTAAGCCCTAGCCCTATATAGTACCAGGATTTACAACGCAACCGAAGTGTGAAATCATAATAACTATTGCTTGGAAGAGTTCGTCTACTTGATCACGGAGTTTAGTTTTAGTTTAATGACGTATGGACATTTTTAATTACTGTGCCTAGATAGGTCCAAGCTTTTTTTTGGTCCTAGGATATTAAAACTTACTGAAATCGTAGAAAAGACATCAAATATCTTTCATTGCGATTTAGCAATCTGGCAACTCTAACCAGGCCAAACCGATTCAATTATAGGCCTAATCAACCAGTCAAATTGGCCTGTAGACCGTCCGGGACAAATTCCAAATACAGTTCCTGCCAAAAAATCTAACACTTTAAAACTTTTTCATAAAAATATTTCATTCACCACTTCAAGCTCATAATTTATGATCTCGATTGAAACATATTCGGAAGGCATCGCGTTGATATCCCCACTTCCCCAAGTCTGTCTGGACTACTAGACCAAATCACGTACACATTTTCGCGATAATCTGACGTTACTATGGCGATGATCATTCTTCTTGGACCAAGACGAATCCAAATGTCATGCTTTCTATACATCATACTTCCATTCTGGATTTGCATTAGTGTGCTGTAAGATTGTAGCCGTCGTTGAATACACAGCCTTTAAAAAATAGAGATCAGGAGCATGAAACTGCGATACAAGCACAACATTAATTAGGTGTCAAAGAAGTATAAATGGTCTTAACAACTTTGAATGATCAACTCCAAAACGTTTCAATTTTTGAGGCTTTTGGCAACTGATTACAAATTAACAACTTCAATCAAACAAATATAAACTTTATAGTACTTCGCTTCTTTGTTTTTGCATGCGGGATTAGCAAGGATCGAGAATAACAAGACAAGTTCTTGCAGAATTGCTTAATCTTTGTGTAATGTTTACGTACATAATAAAGTTTAGCCACAGCTCGAGTGTGTTCTTCAGAATTTAGAAATTATCATAACTTCCTTTTGCACAATAATCAGAAACCCTGAACTCGTTTTACTTCATATTTAGTAAAGTTTGGGATTTATTTTCGCCCAGGGGTGAGACTAGAGGGGGACAGTCAGGGAACTTTTGCCTCCCAGTCGGTGAAAAATCAGCAATTCGTCTGGGAATTTTCGCTGATGATAACACATTTATATATTGTACAAACTATAACTACTTGTCATTGATTTAGCCAAGGAAGATAATAAACCCTTCTCTTCATGCCAAATCTAAAAGTAAACTGTTCCTAGTCAGTTGTTCTGACCATTTTTGCGACAAATAACTTGAAGTTTTCGGCCTTCAACTAAGGAAATTATAAAAGAGGCATGGTCCTGGCTCCCTGCGTCAAGGAATTCCTGGCGCCACCTCTGCTTTCCCCCGGCTTCTTTTAACTTTTCCCTACGAATGTATATCCGGGTAAGAATTCGTCCGGTGTCGAGTAAAATGGAACTACCGTAACCGTTCTTTGTTCATACCGGGAAGAAAATGTTCCCGTTTGTAGTATTGCAGGTTAATTCACACTAATTGCGTTGCTAGTCACATTGTAGTCGACGCGTTCAGTGAAAACAGTGCCATAAAGATAACGCAGATATGTTTTTCAAGCACTACGGAATAGGGTTGCCATACGGCGAAGGTCGTCCAATATGAAATGGCACTTAGTTTTGTTGATTTACGTAAGACCAGATAAACCAACGAGAACTTCCTTAACCTTCCTAAGCCATTGACAAATTTGCTTAGCAGATTCTTGCTTACAATGAATCATTTTTTGGAAATCGTTTTCTTCTTGTATCATGAGAAGTTTATAAACAATTGCATTAGTATTTTAATCAAGGACGTTTTTGAAAAACGTTTTATTTCTTACTAGAACTTGATAATGATGTTAAGATGGCATCGAAACGTCATGTAATAGACCTTATTCTTAAATCGCTTACATCTGTCACAAAATGCCAGTTTTTTATCAGCTTCAAAACCTCCATTGGGCGTGTATTTCGGTCTGAGTAAATATATGCAAACCGGTCAATAATCAACTTCAAAATTGAACCTCTTGGGATTGATTGGCTCCAGTGTTTTCGAATAGTCAATTCAAACTCCATCAATTAACAATTGTCTTCGACGAAAATTTAACACGTTGTTGTTGCTGTGGTAGACTCAAGGAGAACACTTCGCATTCAAGAGCGTACTCATAGAGAACCAAAAAAGTCTTTGCAAGTAACTTTATCGCATTATTTTATGGAACAGAACAAGTACAAACGGAGAAGCTCCGGCTTTTTGACTATAACAAATTCACAATGAAATGCAAGTGATGGTTAACTCAAGTTTAGAACCAGACTCACTGATATCAATCCCTGCCAGGCCTCAGAAATGGTAAGTAACTTTCAGTGGATCAGATTGTATTTTATTGTTCGTTCTAACTTAGTCCTGTGTGGTCACACAAGTCTATAGGACGTGTTGCCACGTTCTCAAGCGACGAGCAAGCAGGAGTTAGTGTCTTCGAGATAATCCTATATACGGCGGTGAATAATCGTATGTGATAATCGTATGTGATAACTGTAAATGAACCTCCATGTTTTTGCACTTGGTTTGCTCGTATAATTAAGCATAATAGCTTAAGTTTTCTCACCTAGAATTTCTAGTTGCTGTTGGTTCTCATACAGGCTGGTTTGTAGGCTTCGCAAACTAATTTAGCGAAATCTGCGAACACGTACACTGTGTGTTGCAACCCCCAACAAAACTGACGTCTCGACAGTCAATATAATTCGGTGCAATAGTCACAATAGATCTTCACAGGAAATAGTTTTCCTTGGTAGTTCTAAGAACAGATGATTGATTTCAAAAAGGAGAAGCAATGCCATGGTCAAAAAGTCACAATTTCTCTCTACCACAAGAAAATAATTTTGGAACTTTTTTGTCTCTCATAACTATCTTACTGAGAACGCAAACAACAGAATTCAACTCAAGAATTAAAAATTTAGCCATAATTCCCTGCATTCGTCGTCTTCCACTGGTATGTTTTATAACACGGATCAGAGTTTTAAGGCTGTTTTGTATCATTTAGCCAAAAACATCGCGTCAGTCTGCAATATGGAGAATGTATGACAAGTCCTTGATCTTAAAATCCTTTAAAAATATTATCTGTGTATGATACATTCATTGTTATTTACAAAAAATCAACATTACCTTTGGTCTAGTTATATACATTTCTCAATTATAGAAGATTTATTATCTACAAATAATACATCTAATTAATTCGTTCGATAGCGATTTGTTTGATAAAATATTTTGAGATCAAAAATTTTGACTTCGTCTGGATATCTATTGTGTCAATTCGGTTATGATATCTTTTTGTAAATCTGGTAAACAATGTTCTTTGTCGAGTTCAAGTTCGATGGCCAAGTTCATGAGTTGGCTGTCGTCGACGTCATCCACGTCATCATTGAATAGTTTCGTACCTATCGAATGTTGTCTCGACTTCGTGGCGTATCCAACGTGACCCGATAATTTACGCTTTGCGCTGTTCTCTTTATCTTTCGGTCGCTCTTCCTCACAAGACGTCGAGTAAAGTTCCGAGAAAATGATGTCATCTTCACATTTAACATTGTAGATGTTCCTGGTATCCTTGATTTCCTGAGGGAAACAGTCTTCTGTAGGCGGGAGGTATGGCGTCACTATATCCAACAATAAGCTGTGGTCTCCTTCACATAAAGAACATGAAGGATTACTGCACGTATATACCGCGATCCCTTGGCTCACGGGAGATAGGGGCATACCATTACTATACTGCGTTCTAGTACAAATGTTGCAAAATGGATTTTGACATTGAACGATTCGATAGTTGGCTGCATTACTTGAATTTACCGCGTGCATTTTTTAATCGTTGGATTTTTCCTAAAATGACAGATAGACAAATAAAAAATAGGTAAGCTTTTAGATGGGTAGATTATTATTAAGGCAAGTTGATAGGTTGGTAGGTTGGCAGGTAGGCAGTAGCGTAACGGAACTACTGGGGGCCCTTAGGAGATTTTTTTTAGGGGGGCCCCCGTCACACCCCTTAGTATGGACATATATTTCAAGAATTTAATCTCAATTGCCTTTACAGATTCATTGGGGGCCCCTTAGAGGTCGGTGGCCCTTAGGACGTGCTCTAACCCAGACCATAATCCGTTACGCCACTGTAAAAACGTTTTATATTCTTCTGAACCACTTAGTCGCTTGTAACTGCAATTGATTTATTAATATTTCACATGCAAAATATTGCGGCATGTTTACATCGAGAGAGGGTAACCCTTCCACAAGAGTTACCTTAGTAGGAGAGTTACCTTTCTATTGTCTTCTCGCGTTCCATTTACATAACTTCTAGGGTGACCCTGCCAGCTGGCTTGGGTAATCCTGACAGTAGGGCCACCTTTCTGTTCATTTAAGCCATGTAAACATATCGGGTAGGGTAACCTTCCCAGACGGGTTATGTATATCAGTGTAAATGCGCCCAAAATATAGTCCTATATATCGCCAGCAATGGCTTCACTCGCGTAAACGGCAAGTGAAATCTTTCAAAGACATCCGACAAGCAATGATGTAATGAATGAAGAAGAACTACCTCAGCGTCAAACCATCCTCGTCATCAACGAATTTAGAAACATACAAAGAAAATATCATCTCTGACAAGGACGAACCATTAGTGATCACGGAGAAGTAGAGTGAACCTACTAGTAAAGTTATCCCTGCTAGTAAAGTTGCCCCTGCTCGAAGGGTCACTCTACATTATGTAAACAGGGGCTCTCTTTTGGCTCGCCTAGTAGGGTTACTTCCTTAGAAGGGTCACCCCCTTAGGAGGGTCACCCTTTCTCCATGTAAACAGGGCCTTAGGGTAAAAGGCCATATACATGATATAAATTGGAAATTTAATTTTGGAATTGGAATAGGGATTCTTTGAGATCAGTCACGGCAGTTATCAACCTTTAAACTTTTTACCATATACATGATATATACCATAACTATATTTAAATTCGATAAAAGTAATTATTTAGTAAGACATTGACATCATTCCCTGTGATACTGTAACTAATAAAATGTCTGATTTGTACTGATGCCAATAACAATGAGAATACAATGGTTGCTTTCTCGAGTACTCAAGCCAGTCAAAGTTCTAGCTCCTACCACACTGACAGAAACCTGCGGTTGCGCTTGTCTGCTGGAAACGTTACATCTTTTGGCTGGCAAAATCCTTTTCTGGTTACGTGATCTTTTGCTTCCCTTCCACTGGGCCAGGAAGAGCATGGGTCGAAATCATGAACTGAATGACCTAGAGGGACTTCTGCCATTGAGCACAATTTATATAAAAAAAGTCTACAGACAAGCTAAAATGACAAAGCAAGAATTTTTACACTTTATCGGTTACCATGAGTGCGGATACCACACATCAAATCAACGTATTACTTCCAACTAGGTAGCCACGCGTGCTTATCATTGAGAAAGAGACTGGTTGAGCGCAACACAAGCATCGCACCCTATATAAGTAGAAGTCTTAAAGAAAATTTTTTACCAACTATCCAGTCTTTGGATGAAACATACATGCGCCTATATGCGTGGTTACAAATTAACAATTGACTTGGACTGCACGTTTACTCACCTGACCTGAACACAACCCCTCCTACCACAAGTTTCTCCATGGATTTAGCATTTTCTCAAGGATAGTCTTGGACGTTATTGGAGGGGGCAATACCCCCTTTTTTTGCCCCCTTAATTACGCCACTTTCATTTGATGAATGTTTTCGAACTTGGTTGGATTGAAGTTGATGTTTGCAGTAATTTGTTCTATTTACAGAATGAGGTCCTGTTGTCTGTCGGGGTATTCAGACATGAGACGAAGCCGAGTGTTTACATAACTATCACGATACAGAACACACCCGAATTTGGTAAATTACTTCTAAAACTTGCTCTACAAAGAATTCAGCTTTACTGGAAAAACCGCCATGCTGAAGGCAGTAGCAGTGTCTGTAAATGGGATACAGAACTAATGTTTTATTAATTAGTTTGGTATCGCATTTGCGGGTCTGAACAAATATTAGTTTCCTTTGTGATTAATTCATGATTATTCACGAGTTTGAGGAATATATATATATATATATATATACATATACATATACATATATATATACATATACATATACATATACATATACATATACATATACATATACATATACATATACATATATACACATACATATATACACATACACATATCTATACATGGTCAATCACAAGCCCATGGAAGCCCTATTTTGGCCAAGCAATTGTGTGATTTGTGTTTCACGATGATGAGAGTGTTTGGTCTCGATGCAGAAATTAAAATGCATCGTATCGAATTCTTGTTCAAAGAAATTCTGATACCGATTGATAGAGCTACTTAATACAGCCTTGTCAACTGAATATGTGCCCTGGGGACAACCAATACTGATAACATCAAAGTAAGTACATAGTGAGCCATCCCAATGGGTTCCATAACCCGCCACAATACTGCTAGGCATTGATTAAATGTATACCTGCTGGGCTTGCCTTTCAATTTGGAATTAGCCAAATGAGCTTGTTTTTCTGCCCACCATATGTTTTCTGAAGTATATATCTAAAGAGAAAATTCGTGGAGGACATAAACACTTTTGGGCATGCCTCTTCCCTCTTGTGCCACTGACGTGGGTTAGAACATCCAGCTGATCATAAATGAAACGATGAGTTTACCAAATGTACTTAACCTCTCCCCATTCGCATCCAGGCATGCAACTATGCAAGCCATTGGGATGGTACGCCAAATACTAATCTTTTGTTAGCAGTGACAAAGTTCTATATGTATATAGAAAGTAGTCGAGAACAAAATATCAATCGTTTAACCAGGACCTACTTTGTAGCTCTATCATATCGTATTGACGTGTCTTTAAATAAGAGCTTGATTGAATGCAATCTGAATTCTGCATCGAGTTGAGATGTTCCCATCATCCTAAAACCAAACCATATAATCAATTTCCTAAGAACAGGCCGTCCAATTACTTATGAGCGACCCATTCAATTTCTCCGAGTGACAGACAACTGTGCCAACTAGCCTCAAAAGATGAAACAGCTGGACACAGTTGTTGATGATAGCTTCAAAGTGGCCATTTTGCCAATAAAATATGGAAGACGCAATCTTCAATTAAATTATTACAACATAAAACTACTTTAAGACTTGCGTATCTCACAAGTAGTGTTATATTTCCCATTTACAGTCTATGAATCGTGCATAACACATACATACATAAATGTAAATAAACATATATAATCATATATGAATTCATACATATGTATTTTTTTGTTAAAGCCAAGTTTTATCTTTTAGCCAACGTTAAAGGCAACGTTTTACATTTATATATTTCATACAATCATATACTCGCACATGATATATGCATATATTCTACTCCAGTAGCATGACTTGAACGGTGTAATTGAGTCTTTGACACACCGAATTAAATGTAGGGTGTTCAGTGCATGAGTTGCCTAGCTTGACAAACCCTACTTAGTCCATTGTATGAAACTATGGAAAGTTATTTTATGAACTCAAAGACAAGTTATAGAATAGACAAGTTATAGATATAGGTATCAGGAAAACACGAACGCTTTCCTAAATAGTTAATCCGTAGTTTTTACTAACCTCAGCTGAAGAGCTTAGTGATGTTGTAGACGACTTTATTGTGGAAAGTGAGTTCTGCTATTGAAATGTTAATCATTCTCGCCTTTATCACAGTGAGTAAGAATGCTATTTAAATATCAAGACACCCAACGTTGCTCATTGCGTTACCGTCTCCTCTCTCAGCCAATCCAAATAAATTAATCCTATCGCACAGACATCGAAATTTATAATGCCCTGCAGGAATGACGTAAATCAACAAACATTTATTTATGAAAGTATTCGTGTCAATGCTTCTGTATAAAGCTATAATATAAACCAAGATATCTATCGAGTGGAACTAGCAAAATATATTTTATATATATTTTGAACTGATGTTGATATTTTTAGAAGTGTGAGAGCTTGGAGATATCTTGATATGATAGATGAACGATCGTCAAGCTCTGTCCTCAGAAAAACGATTTCTGAGCCCCAAATTTTTGAGCCCCCCCATTTCTGAGGATAGAGCTTGACGATCGTTCACCTATTATCTCAATATTTTGAACTATATATCTATTTTTATTTATTTTGAGATATATATATTGAGCTATTCAGAAGTTGGCTAATATTCAGTAACAGAATGGGAAGGATTCTTCTGTTCCATTGAAGTACTTCAAGTGAGCATCGTGACATAATAACTCGATGCTTTAGTAGAGAACGGAGGAAGTGATCATTTAGAGAGATGTTAGATAGCTGTTGTGCAAGGCCACAATTCAAGGGACTCCCACGGCTTTCCAAAAATCTCTGAAGGCGTAATTTAATGAGAAATGCGTTTAGTACGAGGAGTGATCAGCAGCAGGAGTGACAAGATTTGCTTGAGGTTTTTACAACGAAAATTCCAAGGTTATCCTGCACTACATTAGATAATCAAAAACTATGTTGCTCGAGCAAGATTCCAACTCGCATTCACACCTAATACTGGTGTTTTACCAGTGGAGATGTTAAGCCTAATGGGAAAAGTGTTCTAGTTTTCTCTGTCTTAAATTCACCAGAAATGATTATGACAGCGTAACTTTTATTCGCGGTACACATAATTTCTGGGCACGTAAACATTTAAACCAAGTTCAGTCAGTCAGTCAGGATTATCCAGTCATTTACCGAGGTGGCTGCGTAATTAAATGATCAGTAGGCATTAAGGTCACCGATTGGAAATGTAGAAAAATTTGTCTTTCTTAATATAGTCCACATCATCCACTAATTGAGGAAGAATTCTTTGGTAGGAATTCCACAATGATGATGTTCTGAGTAACAGTGACTTTTGTCGAAACTATAGGGCCGTTGATAAAACCCAAAATAAGCTTCGGATGGAAATAATACTCGAACATCCCCTTCTTACAAACTTATTTTAGACGTGGGTTATTTTCTTTCATGTAAACGTTCTTCATGCACTGAGTTCATGTTGCACATAATGAATAACTAGTAAGCTTGCTCAGAATGGACAGAATCTTCTTTCCACATTCCGGATTATAAAACCCAGACGAAACCCTAAAAAAATCACCAATTGTTTAAGTAATGTTTAAAAATCGAACAGGAGTGCTTTATCGGATATAAAATACGAGGCGGGAGCCAAGTGTTTTGGGTCCGATAAAGCACGTACCGCGAGTTTTTTGAACAGCGTAAGGAACGAAACGTTTTATATGCTAATTCCTTATTTAAGTTTGGCAATTTCTGTCTTCTAAGGCTAAGAATATTGAGGAAAATTTGATGAGAAATTCAGGATAAAGTCACACGTGTCTTTATCACATATAAAGACACGACACGGTTATGATTTTCTTTTGTATTTTCCTTATCAATTCTTAAAGAGTTTTTTAATGGCAGTTAAATAACGGAGCTTGTGACTTAAGGGGAATACGACAGAGCGACTCCCCCGTGATCTTCGTTAATAGTCTATGGCGCACTGTTCAGCAATTGTTCATCAACATCATTCAACAATTTTGCTCAACAAATGTTCAACAGTACGTCATGACATCTGTGTTGTATTGTCCCTTTAGGCATTTGCGGCCATACAAGGAGCAAACGTTTAAATTTTTAAAGGCTGTAAATGGCTCGTCTATGCACCCTGGTGTTAAAAATCAGAGCTCGAAGCCAGGGACACACAGGTCAGCAATTGTTTGACATTTATTATCAAAAAATGTCGAGCCGTATTAAACAGAAGATTCCCAATCAATTCGTCTAACATACAATATATTTGTGTGTGTACGTGTGTATGTAATATTTAAAAACCAAGCAGGTTGATCGGGATTTAAAAGATGAGGCGATAGCCGAGTATTCTAGAAATGATAAAGCAAGTAATGCGACATTTTTTAAATGTCTTCTAAAATGAACCTCCTAATACGTTAATTCACGAAGAAAGTTTGAAAATTTATGTTTTCTAAGCCGAAAAAAATAACTTCTTTTTCACATATAAACTCACATGTGTCTTCATCATATAAAAATACACGACACAGTTATGATTTTTTTTGTATTTTGCTCATGAATTCTTAATGAATTTTAGAAGAAGAAAAAAAAAAAATATATATATATATATATATATATATAGTCTGCATATAAATATATATATATATATATATATATATATATATATATATATATATATATATATATATATATATATATATAGATATATATATATACAGTCTACACATAAATAAATGTGCTGACACATGCAATGCTTTGCATTGTTTACCCCATCGTACTCGACTTATTTGGTAAAACAATTTTTGTTCAATAAATGTTGCCACTTGCTGAAATACACCTTTGTTTCATTCAACGTTTAATGTTTATCAACAAGCGATGAATGACCACGGTTTCGAACATTAGTACAGCAGAAGGTAATTTAGTGATGATATTCAAATTCATATTTACGGATATTATGCCATGACTTTTGAATATTTCCCTTAGTCTGCTAGTTTTGTTTCACATGGAATGAACTCAATACTGCTCAGTTTAGTAATAAATGGTTTGCATGAAGGCATCATGCCGTTTTATCTCTAACATCACACGGCGGGGCACATTACAAGGCTTTTATGCATGAGTGTTAGAGAGAGCAGGAGTATACATCAATTGTCTCTTAACCTTTTCCAAACGATGATCTTAAAAAAAACCTCGGAATGCATCATTGAGGATTCGGAATCCAGAATTCTGATATAAACTGCTTTGTGATGTGTCTCCTGAGATTCAGATAGCAGTTGACACCCGTGAAGTTTAATTGACTAAGATCGTCTGAAGTGGAAGGATAACCTCTTCCGGATTCCTTCTTAAGAAGATCAGTAAATCTTCGTCTCCCAGCACGCCCCTTCTTGCACAGGCAAAGAATTAGAGGAACGAAATATTGTCCCGGCTTTGGTGTTGAATAGCTTCAAAAACAACCGTTAGCGATCTGAAGAAGTCAGATACAACCATAAACTGAATATTTGTTCTACAGAGTATTCTTTTAACCATGCAGAAGTTTCTCCAGCGTGGTCCTTGAATAACTGAAAGTTGCCATGGGGCATTTACTCCTAATGTTGGAAAATAATTTCAACAAACTCCAGCTGGGACTAGACCGAGGTATCATTACATTATGAAACTATATTTGTTCGTGGTGGTTTAAACAGGGATGACTGCCATGAATAAGATTTTGATCTGGTGCTGGCTTCAAACTGTCACCTTCAATTGGTATCGCGTGTCTTATTTAATTGTTAAATTTAGTTCTTGATTCAGACGTCATGAATCCACCCTGTGTCAATGTCTGAACCATAATTGAGTAGAAGTCGGTGAAGTTCAAAGACGACGAAACAGATGTTATAGTTACGATTGTCGTCGCATTATATTTTTGCCAATTACTTTTATCCTCCCATCCTTTATATACTTATATTTTTTATAAAATATATATTTTTATTCACATATCCCGGATATAAGATTATAAATTTCCTGAAAAACACAGGAATTACAATGATAATTTAAAACGTGGGATATTCGCAGAAGGACAGCAAGGAATAATCCTCGGAGAACAATAGGCTACTCTCTCGGTTGAACGTTAGGGAGATCGAGGAAGTCAATTTTGGCGGCCTAAGCGGTCTTCGATGACACCTCCACTTTGGCTGGTTTTCCTATAACGTTTCATGCGCTTGTTAATTTGCTTGCTCGTTGAAAACTAAACCGTGTTGGATTAGATCAGAAATCGCAACTTTATCCCATTGATCAGTACTTTGTCAAATAGCGATCACTTGTCAAGATTTGATTGCGCAATGATTACATGAACAAGAATAATAAAAACAAGAAGACCGTCTTCGTGTTTATTTTTATAACTTTTATTCTGCTGGGTTATGTACTTGCTGTGCTGCGAAAGATTTACTTCAGGGTAAAATCCGAAACAGACGATTGCTAGTTGATTGTTAATCTGCTGAGTTTGCACATCAGAAAATTAAAGTCAATGTAATATGAATATATGTGCTAGATTTATGGTGATAAGGAATGATAAGTTTGTTATACAGACCTTGAAGAAGCAGTTTCATTATCAGTTTTTTGTGTATTCGCGCAAATCTCAAGATTTCTCTCCCGCATAGTGCTTTAGATATATAGTGACTTTATTTATGTCAGTCAAATTCAAGCGCTTAAACGCACTAATCGGGGACACAAACCTGTTTGCGTCTCATATCAAGCGATATGTGTCAATTTTTTTGCTGTTAACTAAGCAGAACATGCTACCCAATCGAAGCTTTATCGAGGGTTTTAAAATCTAAAGAGAAACTTTTTGCCAAAACGTCTTCATCCGGTTAACGGCATTATGATCTTGTATGATAACCCAAGTTACGTAACTGCATGTGGACAATTCGCTGTGGCGCAGTTAGCGTAAATTAGTTTAGCAGTGATCGTTATGACATAGTGTTTATCCGGTTTTTATTAGTTTGATCATTTGTCTGATATATTAGTTTGGACCTTGGTATTTTGATTCACGTATAACTCAATTTTTAGTAAGGTCAAACTGTACTGAAATAGTTATATCGTTATCATTCGCTGCGATTTGGTAGTCAAATGACACCCGCAGCACACTGCTCCAGCGGATGGGCGAAAAAAGTATTGTTTTGGCACCAAGAGAGAAAGAGTTTGTTGTTAGTGTTCGAAGGTGTATTAGGTGAGCTAAAAATTTTCTCCTACTTGATGGCCGAGTTGAAATATTAAAGCTTTACAAAACCAGATTGAAGGAGTCAAGCCCGAACACCAACACACAAACGAAGCCATGTAACCAGGATATTACCAAAGAGGGTCCCAATGTGCAATTCCGGTTTCTTTAGGCTGTGTATTGTGGGGCATAAAAGTAAAGTGCTTCGTCGGCACCGTTGAACGATGCATAAATGGGCTAAAAAGGTCAGAGAACTGCCGAAAATTATGTAATTATAAAGTGACGTTTTGAGCAAAGGCCCTTTTACTCCGACTAAGAGCCTTCCTTAGAAACCTGAGTTTATCATTTATTACGTTTTGCAATACCTTGACCTGTTGTAGGGTATGCACTTGAAGAACTTTAGAAATCTTATTAAATGTCTTTAGGGCTATTTTCAGCATGCAGGTGGTGAAAAACGTGATTATTTTTACGGCTTGCAAACATTTTATGATCTTTGGGAGGTTCAACATCTGCCTTGTCTAGCTTTCACATGAGAGTATCTTAATTTGCAATATGAGCTAAAAACTGTATGAGCCACTGGTTTAAAAAACTCAGAAAAGCTATTGGAAATACACCAACTTACCATGAATACTGAGTTATGAGGAAAACTGCAAAAGAACTACGTAAAGAAGGTGACCCAGACCCCATGTTGGTATATTAGTTACGCCTCTATACTAACGCTTATTCTAAAAGTATAATGTATAATATGACCCAAAGTTATTAACCTTTATCCTTCCTTACTATTTTAGTTTAGAAAACCATTGCTGTGGCTTTGAGAAAACATACACAAGTCATGGGTCAAAACAAGACGCAGAGATTAATTTCCATTCCATCACAAAATCATCGAAAGACAGACCAAGTGAAGGTAACTACCGTAATCACTAATTAGTCTTCGTTTCTGTCGCATTCTTTGTCCGTCACATATTATTTTTGTAAATAGATCTCTTGATGTCACCAACTTCGTAAACTATTTAAAGATACAACTCACAGCACATACCTTTTTTGCAACTGTGGCCTTGTAATAAAATGAAGATATCTCTATGTCACCTATTATGTCAAATCGTCGCACATATCTTGGGATCAGAAGACTTTTTATTTTGTTTTGTACCGTAAGATGCACATTCTTAATGTTTTTACTCGTAGTGATAAGTCACAAATGTCAACCTTGGCCCCAGAAAAAATCACATCCTAAAATTAGATGACTGTGGTAACAAACCACCAGGCGCTAATTATCGGTGCCTTTCATTATCATGGGGTGTCAAAGATGTATTACTCCAAAGACGTACTCATGACGTCAGCAAATTGCATGGGGATCATTCACTGCCATATGGTGAAAGATTTTCCACATTTTTACATTTCTTTTCCTATCATGTGTCGTGAAACACAATGCAGATTATTTGGAAAGGCATTGAAAAATATAGGCGACATAGCGCGTGACACGAATATTGAATTGACTTAGCTGAATTTAATTAAATATTCTGTTTCAATTAAATCACTGTTTGTGTACAGGATTGGGAGACCCGACTTAAGCCCTGACCAAATGAATGGAACATCATTCAATATTGTTGAATTCAATTTTGTTGGATAGTGTTGGACTACGTGGCCAAACGAATGCAACATGTTGTAAGGTGCGGACCCGAATTGTGGAGATCAAAGATCTGGGAAGAATAATTATCCCGAATTTTAGGCCTAACTACCCGTTGCCCTTGCCTGAGAGATGACTTGTAACGCGTGCGCTAGTGCAAATATGTTGAACGATGCTGCATCAAATGTTTGATGGAAATCAAACTTCGTTCAATATCATACAACATCATACAACATGATGCAACATGGTGGCCAAACAAGTTCAACATGTTGCATTTAACAGTGTTAAACGATGTTGATTAACGATGTTGCGTTCGTTTGGCCAGGGCTTTACCTACAAGAATATCTAAATTCATGCGCTATAACAATTTCACAAGTTGTGACAGTTTTGTTGACTTCAGAACACTTCAACAACCTTAAAATGGTGCACAACATTGATGTACCCAAAATGTTGCTTGTCATTTTTTTCCAATTTTTCAATCAAATAGCATTGCTAACATGTAAGAACGTTCTTTACACGTATTAGAATAGTGGGAGAAAGCCTCTAATAGCTCAACATAATCCATTGTTATCATGGTTTTATGTTTAGCCTTCTTCACAAAGTCTTCATTGTATTGTCAACAGCGAAAGAATGTTGTAACAGCGTTCTTATCATGGTATACACGACGTTGTTATAATGCTGCTGACGGAATGCAACAAAGCAATGTGATTTTTTAGACGTGTGGTTAATACCTCAGTCAAAAAGACTCTGTCTTGTCGCGAGAATATCTCGTGCACTTAAATTGGATAAAACTGGCCTCCAATCCCTGTGGACTCGATAACTCAACAGGTAGGGCGGCGGACTGATATCCTGAAGGTGCGAATTCAAATCTCGCTCGAGTCAACATTTGTCAGTTGACTTTGGCAGTGTAGGTTAATTGTGCAGTTTTCGTTTCATAATAGCTTGAGGATGATTCTGAAATGAAATAAAACTCCGTCTGCCTGAGCAGACTTGTTCCAAAACAAAGGCAAAATCATCCAAAGACGCCATGTGTGCGCGGTTGGACACACCTATTCAATTCACGTCGTGATGTCCGTAGACAGACGGGTTTTAACCCGTAACCATTGTAATACTCGTTACTTAGCAAAAAAAAATGACCACGTGCACTGACACATATCCATGTCTTTCAAATACACTGCTGATTATGGAAACAATACATCCACGAAATTGTTGTTATTTGGGGTAAAATTTTTCCCCGGCTGAGAGGATGAAAACTCCCGCTTCATTATTTTGGCTGCCCGGTTAAATTACGAATGAAAACTTAATGGGAAGAGTTTATCGTTTTCCTTGGTTCACACGCATCAGTAGAAATAACTTGAAGTAATTGATTTAACACTTGTCAGTTTATAGTTTGAATGGAATAGTGGACCGGTAAGGCCGTGTACTGATTCCCAAAAATCAAACACTGGCAACAAGACTTGATATCTCATTCTGACCAATTTAGTTGCATAGCATGGCTACTCGACGCTTTAGAGCACCACAAATTCTTTTGCTTACAAGTTATCAGGTTTGAGCAAATTTTCGACATTTTGCTCGGTCATGAGCCGTTTGTTTATAAAAACACTAAAGATATTTCAGCACGTCTGGTCCATCATGTATCACCTAATAATTGCTTCCTGTCTGCAAAGCTTAAAACAACATTGCAAATTGTAT
The DNA here is from genome assembly GCA_030142905.1 of Heliopora coerulea. Taxonomy (NCBI): domain Eukaryota; kingdom Metazoa; phylum Cnidaria; class Anthozoa; order Scleralcyonacea; family Helioporidae; genus Heliopora; species Heliopora coerulea. Next base: position 719,129 of record JASJOG010000047.1, read on the forward strand.
TAAATTGTTTTCTTTGGAGTTGTGTATTTTTCTATTCTTTTACCTGTATACACAGGTAAAACTTGGGCGGTTTGTTTGACGTTTGCCATTCATTCCGTTTTCGACAACTTCGACAATGTAATTGTCAGATTTCAAACTAATTCTCAACTATTTCACATATATATTCAAAATATTTGTTGCATGTAAATAGCAAGATACAAGGGAAAATTGGTTTCTTGCGGTTTGTTCATTTTCTGGCATTTAATAGTTCTGTTTGCTGGACATTTCACTAAAAAGTTGTATGTTTGGTACAATCAAATAATATACCAATCGTCAATATGTTGGACAGATTTTTGCCATGATTTATACTTATAGTTTACACGGTTAACTTGCACAAGGCAGGCTAGACCTCAAAAATTATTTAAAAAATTTAAAGTGTAATCTGCTTCCAGAGAAATCCGAACTACAAAATGACCAGCTATCTTCTATAAGTCTGCTATTTCATTGTATAAACCGCTTTGAATCACGCACGCGCATGTGTCGTTTTTATGTTGGTTAAGAAGTTTCATTGATTGGGGGCTTTTCCGTTTAGACTCCCTTGGCATATTGAAAAGAACTTGATTTGGGGGATAAAGTAAATTTGACTTGATCTCAAACTAATCCAAGCTGTCGTTGGTCTGTCATGATAACATCAGTTTGCAAAAGAAGGAGATGGGAAATCGAGGCTCCTAGCTTCCTACGGTTTACTCCAAACGCGCTAACACTGGCCAATCATTTCGCCAGTTAAAAGCGAAGAGATACAATCCTATCCTAAAAAAGGATTGTTATATCGAAAAAAAACCCCAACAATTTAGTTATAACAAAAAAACTATAGGAATAATATGACCTATGTAAGACAGCAATTGTGAGGTTAATAGTATACCAACTATCACTTTACTGCAAAATTAGAGAAAATAACCTGATTTTTACATATATGTCAAAAATAACCTGATTTTTACATATATGTCAAAAAACCAACTTGTCCCATTCGTCTACCGGAAATTTCAATTTACCAAACGTGGAACGGAAGCGTCGATTTTTGGTGAAAAGCTGATGTCGTGAGTATACCATTTAGCCATCTAAAGTTAAAATTTTGGTCAAACATCACAGCCTCAGCTGTGAATCAAACCCATAACCTTTTGATGACTCGTGAGACGCTCTAACCACTTAGCGTCAAGGACGCAGCTGGCTACCAAGGGTATCAATGTTTTTTTAATTATCAAGATTTAAACTCGTTTCATGTATATCCCATACATCCTTGACGAAACAGCTTAAAGTTAAATTGACCATCGGTCAGGGTATATTCACAGGGTTTTTCAAGCAATGACACTTGGACTTACCAATAAATCAATATCTAGCGCTTGCTTACACGTAGCTCCACCGTAATCGATTGCTGTTAGAGATCCTCCACCACCTGCGCAGCTTCGCCAGTCTTCCGAGTTCCGAGCTAAGTCAGATGTCCTCGACAGTTCGCGATGTTTTGTTCGGAAGGCTACGCGTCCATCTGACGTCAGCGAGTTTGGACTTACGTCAAACTGAGGCTCTGCATCCTATCAAGTTGTCAAACATGCGTCATCAGACAGTTTCCTGTCTAGATGCTGCATTCCTATTACGGCTTGTTTAACGCTGCATTGCATCATATCCCATCCAATCAAATCTACTTACAAAAGTCTTAAAGAGTAGTTTGTTATTGTAAGTTATATTTTTATTGGATACCATCTTCTATTGTATACGTTTCCTTATTTACACCCCATTGAACAAAAACACCAACTAAAGATTCGACATTAAAGACATCAGAAACCACTGTAATCAAAAGCCTTACCCAAATATGTTATTTCGTGATTCTATAATCGAGCACTTCTCAATATCGCCACTCCCACATGGAGTTTATTACATATAAAACGAATTTGGGGGAAGATTCTGTCATGTTATCGTATTTCGCTTTGCGTATTGCTCATTAAATTACAGTTAGTCACATCTCATCACGGTGTCCGTGACTAGGTCAATCGTGTAGTGAATTGTGAGGTACGACAAAACTACAATATGTTTCTAAAAATGTTACAATAGATGTTTCTACTCAAATTTGAAAAACGTGACTTTGTTTTGAAACTGTTTTTTAAGGTTTCCCAAAGATCTATAATTTCACAAAAATAATATCGGCGTTTGGCTCTTTTTCGGAGTATTTTATTTTTTATTATATCAGTTAGGTTGGGTCAGGTTTATCACTGGCTATCACTACCTTACTCCAATGAGTGCCAAATAATGGTCATGTCAAGATCAACTACCTAATATTCGCCATCCACGTACAAAGCCAACTAATTATCAACGAACTAAAACTTTAAACAGTTTTGTTTTACCAGTTTATTTTGCTTTTAAAGTTCTGTCAAACGAAGCGCTTAGCATGAGAGTTGACGTGGACGAGCTCGGCAAAGATCCGTTAAATGATTCCAAGCGATAATTGTTTCTTTTGAGTTCGTGGTATTAAGTGGATTAATTCGATTCCTTAAGACCGGTTTAGCACTAACAACTAGAAGTTCCTTTTTTCGAAGGGTCGAAAATTCTAAGTGTTGATGCTAAATTGGATGCCGAAGACAGGTCGGTGCTAATTAGCGATACCTAAGATGTTCCACTCTGCTTACCGTCTGTCAATGCTTCTCCTTACTTATCTTGTTCTTAGCACATTTCAGTTTTTACTCTCCGCTTTCGACTATGAGATATGGGAAAAACATTTTGAACTCAGAAATAATGAAGCAGAAACCTTCCATGAGTTCCAAACGCAGTCCAAAGTTGCATTTTTCACAATCAAGTCTCGGCTGAGTTCTACTGCCAAGGCTTTATACATAACTCAGCTCTCAACTACTATGTACAGCTTTCGTTTGAAATATTCACTTTCGTCGAAAGGGCAGCTACAGAACATGATCGAACACCTTCGACAAGCCTTTTGTTCACAGGTCCTCAAGGGGATTAAGTTGGCACCTCAAAAAATTAAAAGAGGTCCAATACAACTGAGCTGGTGATGAGTAGCTTAATCCATCAACTATGTAAAACTCCGTACAGCCGTATATTGTTTCATTTTAATTTGCATTTTTACGTGACCAATGATGGTTTTGCCAGTAACATTTTATTTTGATAATGTCCAGGTTAACTAATCAATTACAAACAGGGGTCTTGCGTATCTTAAATTGAGCCGTGAAGATAGTAAATTGTCAGCACTAAGGACGGTTGTACGAAGCCTTTTCAGCCTACCCGGAGTATCAATCCTACCCAGATGACATATTCTCTGTCCATTGGATAGTTATCTGAGAAAATGAAATGGCAAGAGAATGGACTGTTTAAAACCTGGGTAACTGTATTCCCCACCATTTTCGTTGGATCACGGACCAACAGGTATAAAAATTTACCGAATGGATATATAAATTTATCCACTTGATGGTGACTATCAGACAGAAAGGGTGGATCCTATCCCTTTTTTCTTGATTAACTTGCAAAAGTTGAGATAGACGAACGTTCATCAAGCTCCCTACTCAGAAAAACTATTTCTGAGCCCCAGACGGGGATCGAATCCGCAACCTTCTGATGACCGGTGAGACGCTCTAACTTGCAATAGGTCGTTATATTATTACCATCATTATTATTACCATCATAATTTTTTTACTATTCGTTTTATTTTTCTTATTGTCTAAGACAATTACCGGTAGATATGTGACGGTCTTTCAGGAGAGCAGAAAGATAAGAAAAATAAAACGAATAATAAAAAGATTATAATAATAATAATGATAATAATATAATAATATAACAATCTATTGCAGGTTAATCAAGAAAAGGTGAGTGGGATCTGCCCTTTCTGTCTCACAGGCGCCATCCAGTGAATAAATTTTACTCTACTCATTCACATTGACCGGACAACATTCTTACCCTGCGAATAATACTAAATTACTTATTAACCGAGTGTGAGGTCTGTACGGGAAAGTATTTATCTTTGCGGAAAGAAACGAAGGCTAATACTTTCCTGTACAGATCGAACAAACGAGGTTAATAATGAATTTATTATATGGCTTTTGGTTCTTTCATTGCTTTTAACCAGTTTTAACCCATGATTGTGGGCTAGCGGCTCAGGTTTACTTGCTTGTTTTTACGTATTCTTTTGGGGTTTTTTTCCCATCTATTCATGTAGTTTTCTGCTTAAAATTATTGGGAACATTTAACTTTTTTTTCGTAGCTTATTGTTACAAATCGTCTGCAAGGACATATCTGAATTTGATTTGTTTGTCTTCAAATAAACTCTTAAATTTTTTACCAAAATCAGCCCGTCTCTACGGAAAACTTACTGCACGGCTAGGTAGCCTGTCAGCGTGCGTCGTTTTGCATATGGACCGGCTAGCGAGCTCAGCCATATAATAAATACGTATATATCTACACACACAAATGCATACATGCATACATACATACATGCATACATACATACATGCATACATACATACATACATGCATACATACATACATACATGCATACATACATACATACATACATACATACATACATACATACATATATACATATACACATATCCATACTAAGATTGGTGGATGGATAGTGACGTTAGAAGCGGATGAAGGCTAGTGAGCCGTGGCCCAGAATGATTGAAGGGTATGTTTGTTCGTTTAATACTTGACGCTGCAGTCCAAGATCTTTGTCTACATTGCATAATTAATACATCAAAGATATATATTTACGGAATAGAAAATTTTTGTGGACAAATGCTAACAAAGAAGATACAGGTTCTCTTCCTCGCCCACGAGAGGAAGAGCCAGATGAGGCAAATCACGTCAAAAATGAGTGAAAATTTAAAGGAAGATAATGTCTCGTATACGGCAATGCACTTTATTTAGAAAATATAAGCCGCTAAATTTCCTCAGTATTAATTTCTTATCATAACCATGCCGCATACCTGTATTGAATTTATGAGTAATTAAATCCGTGGGTCTTCAATACAGCAACTTGTGGGCAGCGCTTGTTCATCCCAAGGAAGAAAACGTCTGTAGGCTCCCTTCTTCACGTAGTTAATTATGTTCTGGATCTAATGAATTTTGCTTAAATTGTGGTCAGGTAAAGCATGTTAACATCAAGAATTATCAATCCAAGTACATTTTTAAAGAGGACTTATTCAAGTGTGGAATAGTTTCAAGGTTTATTGCCTGTAACCGTGTGATAAGTCTTGGATAATTTAATGACAGGAGGTTAAAAATATTACATATCTTGCAAGTGTATTTCTATCTTGCCGTCGGAGGCTTAACCTCTATGAGCCCCTCTCCTCTCTGCAGCACCGCCATTGCATTGTGGTCGAGTGGTCGAGTGTAATAAGAGCAAGAATTCAACTTTGTCAGGCGGTCTACCTACACACACTGTATTTAAAAGGTCAATTTAATGTGAGCCGAGCTGACAACGTTCCACACTGAAGGTAATACATCCTTGTTGAGCTATTACTCAAAAATCACTGGAAATGCACTTTCTTCATAATTTTTTCGAGAAAGTATGCTTCCGGAGATAGTCGAAAGATTATCTCACTTTTCGTCTGTAATAGCCTCAGACGTGCCTGCTTTCTTTCATGTTGGAAAGCGCCATTTGACGCTCTTTTTCTTTGCATGTGCCTTTAAGGCTTTTTTACAACCCAGCAAGGGTAAGGAATCAGACATTTTTCTTGCTTGTTTTTTTCATGCGATTTGTTGCATTAATGGCTAAAACTTATCCTTTGAACCAAACTTTATAAGTTACTGGTGTACTATTTCTAAGGTGTGGTTACTGTTCATTAGTTTAGTTGCAGATTGTTCTGTTTGACAAATTACAAAAATGATGAAGACGTCATCTCCTTTGATTGTTTATCCGATTTCATTTCGGAGGATTGGAACGGATACGAATAGACTGTAAGCGAGCCAGCCCTTTTGGTAGAGCTGGCCCTAGTAAGAGGGCTGAATTTCACCTCGCTTTTACTCGGGAATTTTCTGGCCCTTCTAGCGGGGGAGGATCTAGCACGCATGCGTAATAGGAAGGCCAGCCCTTCTGAGTGAGTTTATCTGGAAAATTTCCAGCCTTCCTTAACGAGATCTCGAGTAGGAGGGCTGGACCTTCTCTCTTGTAAACGTAAACAAATTTTACAAGGGAATTCACAGTGAGGAGAAATTTCGGGAAAAGAGCCAGCACTGCTAGGAAAGCTGGCTCGCTTCCATGTGAATATCACTTAATTGTATTGTTTATTTTCACTCGAAATATAAATATGAAAGCGATTAGCTGAAAATCTCGCAATGCAAAATTATATTTTTACTAGTCAACCTTGAAATTACGTGAGAACGGTTTTGCTTCTTACAACATTAGCAAACTGAGATCCCCAGGTTTTGAGAGCAGCGTCGTCAGGTACATGAAGGTGTAGCAAACGAGGAAGCAGGCAGAAATGACAATTCTTGAATAAATATAAGTGCCTAGCACAATACATGGAATGCAATCATAATTATATAAATAAAGCTTTATTAAGAGACGCAACGAAACGTTAGAGCTCTTAATAAAACTTTTTTTTTAAATTTTATCTGATTATGGCTTTATTCCGTGTGTTGTGCAGAGCAATTCTATTTATTCCAAGATCACATATGGAGGTGTAAAAACACTAAAACTCAGCTTCTGTCATCTAGGCTACTTGACTCAAGTACGTGAGGGGCATGTGGGGCGCTTTCTTCAACATATAGCAATTTTAGATTTGACAGGTACCACTGGACGCTGAAGTCACGCCTGTGAAACGGCAATCGAAGTTGTTTTCCCATGTTTCTTCAGTTCCCAACAACAACGTCGATAACGGGTGTATGTTTGCCGGAATTTTTCCGGAAAAGTCATTTTCGATGAAAATAATTGAAGCACGCCATAGAACACCAATATTTCCTGAATTTAATTGGCAGGGAAGATCGGGAGAAAGTTTGCTTGTTTTCATTGCCATTTTATGCTGAGAGACTACGAGGTTTTATACTCGTTCTCAAAAGGATGACAGCTACAGTCCCTCGGCTAAAACTTTGCCGCGTCAGCATGACAAGTGATTGGGGGGTAGACGGCGCATAAATGAGAAATCTATTACTGGTAGTCAAATTCAAATTAAGCATCCCTATCAGCCAACGTTGTCGACCTTTACCCGTAAATTGTTTGGATGTTTGATAGAGATAAGAATATAGCACAATTTGTGGTCATCATCACGTAAATTTATAGACAGCAAAGCTTTTCTTCCGTTCAGACGGGACTTCTTCAGAACATCATGATGGTAGGATGATAAGGTGCTGAAATGAACTACTGAGACAATCGGCGATAAAAGCTGTTAGTGTTCTGCCTAGCAATCAACGCGTTGTAAACCAGTGGCAGTTGAAGAAGTAGCTTTGCACATAATGAAGCATTACTTGAAAATGAAACAAGATGGACATATTTCTATTTGTTATTGGGTGTTAGTGCTGGAAATAAATTATTGCAGACTCAGATTAGTCATCATCATTACTGCTCCGGCCAGGTACCTCAGGTGTGCAGGCACGACCTCTAGAGAAGAATGCAAGAACTTTCTTTACACCATGAGCATGTCACAACTACAACCTAGTTCTGGGAGACATGGCCAAAACATGTCCAGATGCAATGACTTTCTTTGGAACTCTGCAGCGTATTTACACCCATTTTGCATCATCTACTAAAAGATGGACTGTTTTTAGAAGATATGTGACAGGTCTGTCTGTAAAACCTCTCTCTGAAACACGATGGGAATGTAAAATGAAAAGTGTCAAAGCTGTACGGTACCAATTAAGCTACTGACGTATGTGATGCACTAGAAGAGTTAGCAGAAAGCACTAATGATGCTCAAGCCAAAAGCGATACTGAATCGTTAGTCAGTCAAATGAGAGATTACAATTTTTTGGTCTCACTAGTTTTCTGGCACTCCTTACTCTTTCAAGTGAATTTTGTGAGTAAGGAACATCAGATTGATACCGTGGATGTTGCTACAGGGCTTTCTTCATTCCAAAAGCTTTGTAATTGGTTAAAGACATACAGGGAAAAAGGTTTTGATGAAGCCTTGATTGATGCCAGTGAACTTGCCAAAGACCTAGATGCTGAGCATGTATTCAAAACTCAGAGCAAGCGCTTACGCAAGAAGAGGAAATTATTTGATTATGAATCTGCAGATGAACCGTTGACTTGTCAGGTCCAAAAACAGCCTTCAGAGTGCAATGTTTTAATCAAGTGGTAGATAAAGTACTGCAAACACTTGAGCCACGGTTTGAACAACTGAAAAAGCATCAAAATATATTTGGATTCTAGTGCAATTTTCAGAACCTGTCTAAGGACACCATAAGAAAATGTGCAGCAGATCTGGAACTGGCATTGACAGATGTCAAGCTCGCGCAGCAAAAAGAACAAGTTAAAACCACAAGTTAAAACCACAAAACTGGCTGATACAGATGGTTACATGCTTTCTAAGGAAATAGAGGCACTAAAGCCAATTCTTCCACCAGAGATTCAAAAGCCCATAAAAATGCTTGAGTTCCTTGCTTGCAACAACAGGTCTACTTCATTTCCAAATTTATTTATTGCTAATTTGGATTTCCTTGACAATCCCAGTGACTGTGAGATCAGGAGAAAGGAGTTTTTCCAAGCTGAAACTGAACAAAACTTACTTGAGATCATCAATTCAGCAAGAACGTTTGAACAGTTTGGCAATTAGTCCATTGAATCTAACATTAGCAGGAGTTTAAACTTCGACAAATTAGTAAAAGACTTTGCAGAGAAAAAAGCAAGAAAAGAAAAAAGTAAAAAACTTTTTTATAATAAAAGGCAATAATAATATGACTCACTTACGATTTATTAATGCTAAGTGATTTTTAGAAATCCTAAAAAGATAATTTGATCCCAACAATGCTATTCCCTTACATTTTGAATGTTTTTTTCAAAACAAAAAATAAAATTTATATTTTTAATAAACCATTTCACAGTGATGAAAACAGGCAGTTTTGTAACTATGTACTTTTCAAAGGTGACCTACATATTTTGTTTGTTTACTTGTACGCTTACATGTATACAATTTTATATTAAAATATAGCTTAGATCTATTTGGTCCATTAATTCACATGCACTTTTTAAGCGCACATTTTGATTACTTTCCATTCTACCACAGAAATATAAAGTCTATAATAGACTTTATTTACACCTCAATGATTCCACAGACCTTGGTTGTGAACCTGGAATCCCACCAAAAATGTTCCCAACTGGGCCCCGCAGCTCCTAAGGCTGGCCCTGGTTTTTATGGAAAATATAGTGACTATATTTTCCAATAAAAACTAGACTTTATACACTGCCAAAAGTAGTGCCTGTAATCATAATCAAGAATTTACTTTTCAATACAATATCATCTTTACTTTCGTGTTCTTTCACTTCTTTATCCCTAACCATCATCGCTCGGTTGTTTTGTTTTGATCTCAGATGTTGCTGACGTGGACTGGTCACGTATGGTACACCAAAACATCGGACATCTTTCACTTAACGTCAGCGCGTCCTTGATGAGGTGAAAAACGTCTAATTGTGAGTTTCCTAGCATTCTACATTTTTCTAGACAACAACAGAACGTAAACAAGACGAGCTAAATAAGATGCTACACGACCAAAATGTCTGGAAAATTACGAGTAGCCGCAAAATTTCCAGACAAACGCAAATCATTATCGAGCCTCGCAACCTTTTTCGATGCCTGAAACGATACCGAAACTTCTCGCAATGATTATCTCGATTGTTGTTTTTTATTGAATGTCAGTGTCTTTCAGTCTTTTTCTCGCAATTTTGCTGCAGGCACTGTTGTGTGGAAAGTTTAATGATGTAACAAGACCGGTGAGGAACTACGGTGCATCTTTGCACGCAAAATTGCGTGAAATGGTGAATGATATACACAAACAGAATATTTCAAGACGGCGAAATGCAAGCAAAAGCACTCAGGCTATAGATTAGTGAAACCCTAAACATATCCTGAACTCATTTTTTTATTTAATCCTTATTTTAATTCTAATCCTAATGTGACCACAGCCTTAAAAATAGGCACACGGTGTATACATGTGGCCACTAACCGGTTTGTTGGAGTCATAAATTAAGACGTACCAAAATGGGTCGCAATAAACTGAACAAAAATTATTCACTTAAAAAATGGCAACATTCTAGGTAGTAAAATGCTTGTCATTGGCATATCCTAATGATCTGGAAACAAAGTTGTTATGAGGCAGTTCTTGAAGTCTTTGCTTCAGTAATACCAGCACAATAGCTTTGTTTAGTATAGATAATACCAGAACGACGACTTGATAAAACAGAATTTGTGGTTTGGTTTGTGACCTTTCTCTCAAAATAGCACCTGATCTAAATGTGATTATAAAAGCAAACACAACGGTGCCTTTGATACACACGTAAACAGAATCTAGCCGAAATACTGGTCAGGCTAAGCAAAATGGCTTGGACAACAAAAAAGCCGTCTAAAACTTATCTTGTCTCAAAACATTTGCAAAATTTTCTCGTCTCGTCGACTTCGTTAACGTACGATCACGCACGCATTCCACTCGAAATTCGCAACCTATCCTTTCCCGAACTTCTTCGCTAATGTCAGTAAATTGTTCGGCTGTCACGTGATTACCAAAAATCCAGCCACCCATCCACAAGAAGTCGCCAGCAAAGTGCCGGGCCAACCTCCTAAAGGTCAGTGGACACAAAAACTCTGTCCCGTCTATGGTAGTTGATCATTGCGTAACATTGTGTTCAATGTAGCAATGTGGGTTCCGGCCTTTGAAACATGTGACTTTCTCACGTGTTTCAAATTGTGACGAAAATGCAACCTCGTACCCAGAGTCTTATCTCCGCTCCCATGTGAGTAATGGGAGGGGAGAGAAGACCCTGAGAGAAGGCCCTGCTTTAAATTTAGTCCACTGTCGGCAACTTGACATCCGTTTTACCAAAATTGATCTCTCTTAAGTAGTGGCGTGGCCAGGAATTTGGAAATGGGGGAGCATGGGAAATTTTTAGACTAATGTACCGACAAATATAATTATGGAAAAATCAAAGTTAACCAAACCGAGAGCAGAAAAAATTTGAGCCGCACAAATGTATCAATTTAAGAAACGCAAGGACAAAGTCTCCCTTCAGTGATTCAACAATCAAATACTAAAAGTAATTAACGACAGCAACAAGACACCAAGTATCAGGGTGGATCCAGGCTAAAATCTGACTGGGGCACTAGAGTACTGAAACTTAGGGGGGTCCGGAGGTATGCTGCCCCGGAAAATTTTGAGTTATTAGAACTTCTAAAACACCATTTCCTGCACTTTTGACAGTGATTTTCCTGTGCATGAACGAATCATAATACGTTTCACTGAAAAACTAGTCATTTTCCTGAACATATACTTCCCATAATATACATTTGATGTATGTACAATTTAGGTAAGGCATAACTCTCTACAAACCAGTGCAACCAACACCCAACTCTTGCTGGCATTTACTGTATAAAACATTTTACTGCACTTTATTACAAGCTCTAGGCAACCTAATTCATACACTTTTTAGTTTTTTCAAGAAGAGTTGTAACCACAGTAACAACAGCAATTAATGAAACAAACAAAAAGCAAAGTAAAATCCCAAATTATTGGTTTTTACCACATCCTAAATGAACTGTAAATGCATTGTATTACAACTCTTAATCTGCCCATAACAATTTTTAATGAGCATTGAATTACCTAAACAAGATATAAAAGTTCATTGCAGCAGTGAAAAAGTATAGTAAGTTGGATCACAAAACCATAAATACATTGCTGTATTATATACATTTTAAGTTTACAGTATCATCTTTCTGGAGCTACTTTCTACGAAAAAGGAATAAATGATTTCTATTTTGCCAGCTCTGGCTAGTATAATAGTATTAAATTTCGAAAATGATTTAACGCAAAAGTGCGCACATAACGTGAGCTATGATGTCAACTAACATATCTTGTTTTTCGGTCGTCACCGCTTCCACAACCACTTTGTCCCGAGGGTTGATCGGATCTATCATTTTTGTCCGTTAAAAAAGAACAGAATTCCTAACGAACATTTCGTATTGAACGCCCTTCCAATACACTCAACCTTCGCCGGAGCTTTTAACAATTTTTTATTTTGTAATTTAAAAGCAAATGAAATCCGTGACAGACTAGCTCAATGAACCCACAAATGTACTGGATGTACCGACAGACCTAGTCAAGGCAACTGTCCCCTGTCCCCCTGGCTACGCTAATGCTCTTAGGCCTTCTTTTACGATCGAAGTAACTTGATACCTGGTAACTGCACTGTCACTATAGCTTCTTGTTATAGCTTCACATATTATAACCCAAACCTAATCCACAAATTTGGCAAGTTTACAAATTAGCATTCCTCAGTCAATATAACCTGACTCGGCCACCCCATGCTTTGGCTTTAAGAACCAACTTTGATTCACAAATTCATCGAAATCCATGAAACACCACGTGGTGTGTTCCCTGTTTTATGTGCATCATGGCCACTAGTTACTTACCAAGTTGCTAGAATCAACAGACGTCGAACATGAGGTCAAAGCTGATGAGAAAGTCCTACTGATTATGGAGACAAAGTTGATGTCCAGATTTTTTCAAAAAAATAGTCACAAAAAGAAGAAAATGCTAAAAGTTTCCTTATTGCACGCTTCTAGAAAAACTTCCTGAGTCCCTGACGAGAATCAAACCTGTAACCTTCTGATCGCAGGTGAGATGCCCTAACCATTGAGTTACATGGACTCAGATGGTGAGCAAAGGTTACATTTATGTACTTGTTCGAATTAATGGCAGACATATGTACTGCCTGTCTGCAAGTCTCAATTTATTGCCTATTTAGTACTAATCAATGAGTTATTAAATGTGGTAGCCTGGTAGATGTACGACTCCATTATGGCAAATAATACCTACCACATTTAAAAACTCATTGATTAGCACCAAAATAGGCGACATATTGAGACTTGCAGACTTGCAGACTGGCAGTACATGTCTACCATCAATACGAACCAGTACATAAATGTAAACTTCTCTCACCATCTGAGTCCATGTAGCTCAATGGTTAGAGCATCTAGCATACTGGAGATCAGAAGGTTACAGGTTCGATTCCCGTCAGGGACACAGAAAGTTTTTCTGAGTAGAATAGCTTGAGAATGTGCGTATAAAACCTCATATATCTACCAAGCTACCACATCTAATAACTCGTTAAATAACAAATAATTTGGAAAATCAGGTAAATATTTGCTTGCCCACCCCACTTCGTCGGTTTTCTTCGCAACGGCCCTGGTGCAATGTGATGGCTGTTTAACTTTATCTGTAGGACTTGCTAGATTATACGGAACTTCATGATCTTCAGACAATTCTGAAATGTAAAAGGGCCCATTTGTATATTTATTTAATTTGTATTAAAATGTAAGGGATTGTACTATTCTCCTACAATCATAAGCGTACAAACCGGGGGTTGGGGGGGGGGGGCTGCAGTCCACTCAGATTCGGGCATCGTCAATTTTTTCGGGCGACATAACCTGGGATCTGAGAGGAAAAGCTCAGTCCTTTTAGACTTAACGTATTGTCAGTTGATATCATTTTGTTTGTACCCATTTCAATGTCATTTTAGTATTGCATAAAATATATAATAAGCGCAGTTTTGTTGAAGGCATGACTTAGTGGTTAGTTCATTTTGAAAATTCGGGCTACGCAAAACATTTTTCGGGTAACAGGCCTCAGGCCCCCCTTCCCAGTTGAAATCGGTCCCGTACGCTTGTGCCTACAATCCAACAATTATAAGGAATAAGTATTCAGCACTTGGTGCTGAATACTCCGTCCCTTGGTGCTGAATTAAAGCAGTCTTATTATGATTAAGGAAAAGAGTTTACCCCATCACAGTTGTTATAAATGTGAAATCTGCTTTTGACATTTCATCCTTAACAGCGAGAATACTCATGCAAGTGGCTGACGCGGTGATCCGTGAAAGATAATGAAGAATTATCCGTTTTCTATTTTGTAAATTACCTTAAAAGTACAATGATATTGCTAACATACCTTTCTTCTAGATGTACCAGCCGTAAAGCAAAAATCGACCGCAAAACGTTCGAGATATAGCAGTTCAAATGATCAGAACCCGCTTTTCGCCATTATGTTTGTTGTCCGGAGTTATCTCGCTGCCAACATGGCGGCCAAGATGCGCAGCACGACATGCGCGAGGACAAAAACTTCAGAGGTTCCGACCCGAGTGAGACTTCTCGTCAGTGTTGCCAGATGGGCGGTTTTCCCGCCCAATTGGGCTGGTTTAGAAGCCTGGTTACGGGAAACTTCGGGAAGTTGCGGGTTGAGAGTTTCAAAAGGTGGTGGATATTTCATTGTGGACTGTGTAATTTGGTTTCGATTTAAATATTTTTAATAAGAATTGGGCTAGTTTTTACTTATTTTGATGCAAATTTGGGCTATTTTGTGCGAAAAATAATTAGGCTATTTTTGGGCTACTTGATAAGATAGCTTGGGCTGGTTTGCAGGCTACCCATCTGGCAACAGTGCTTCTGGTCAGTTTCTTATTCTGTGGTAATGTCATCACACTCAGGAATTAGATAAACACACGAATAAAGTTTAATAGAAGTTCACTGACGTGTCGTTGCTGACGCGCAACACTTTCAAAGTAATTACCAGATGGAAATACTAAGCTATTCATATTTACAAAAGGTATCACATCAAGACTAAAACCAATGAGATTAAAGAAGGTGAAAGATGAGACGAGACAAGTAGAGGAAGGAGAGAATTAAAATAAGGCAAGCAGAACGGAAGTGATGTTTTCATTAAGAGAAGGTTTATGTTTATTGATGAGACTTTCTCTGATAAGTAATTCAAGGGGGGAATCACAAGAAGAAAGAACAAAGAAGTCATGAAAGGAGATGGAGTGGCTAGTTTGGGTAGGGAGGGATGACACTGGAATTGTTTTGGTGAAACCGGACAAAGGTTACAGCATCGTTATTCTAGACAAAGCTGACTATTGTTTCAAGATGGACGCCATTCTTCAAGACAAATCTAAATTCAAGCGCTTTACGTCAGACCCTCTGAAAACGACCACCAATCGAGAAAACAAGATCCGTGGCTTCCTACGTAGTTTAAAGAACAAGAGCATAATCTCTGGTGACTTATACGAAAAACTGATTCCGACAGGTTCCAGACCTGGTATTCTATAAGGACTACCTAGGGGCGGATCCAGCCAAAAATCTGACAGGTGCTCAGCATAAGACTGGCGTAGCACGTGCCGCATGCACATTCATGGTAGCAGGGTCCGGGGCATGCCCCAGGGAAAATTTTGAAAATTGAGGTGCCTGAAATTGCTATTTTGTACATTTTCAGGGCACTCTGAATTTATCCTAAATGGTCATCTTTTCTGACATTTTTCATGATTTTCTTCAGTCATTAGGTTCTGAGAATTCACAATTTACAAACTTCAATTAAATTTGCAAAAATATCAATTTCCAATAATTAGCTATACCGCCATTTCACAGAAATGGCACATATCAAAAAAATAAAATTAACATGAGCCAAATATTCTATAGATATTTATAGTATAAGACTCTATCTATTTGAAACAAGAATTATTGTCATCCAAATTCACTGTCAAGCATTATGGGGTCATGGTAAATAACAAAGACATCAATATGTTGATTACAGCCATAATTCTTCTGTTGAAAATAAATAGCTCTGCATACTTGTGAAAAACTTTGTTTTCCTTTTTTTGCACAAAATCAGTTAACTTATGATCACTGTAACTAGACTCTATGGTTGAAGTTTTCATATAGACAAAAATATTTGCACAAAGTGGCATTGAAAACACCCTCATCTTTCAGTCATGTTAGTCACAAAATTAAGGTGGTATGGTACTCTAAAGGGCAATTTTTTAAAATTTTTGTCAGTGATTTAGCTTCTATGCCATTTTATAACCCCTTCTAAAATATATTGTCTGGCATGATTTTTTTTACCAAAGTTGTTGCTATGGCAATGGTACCATGCCATTAGCTCCCCAACAAAAAAGAGTTCCCTACTGAAATTTTCTGAAGATGTTTTACTTATATAGATCTGTGATGAACCTATAACCTGAACAGTCCACAAATAATTTTTTTTTATTTGAAAGGCAAATATGGCATTGTAATTTACATGCCACATTGTCTTTGGCAACATTACAATACCAGACTGTTTTACAAATGTAATTTACTTTTAGGTTCCTATCACAGAGGAACTGCTGATTAGTAACTATGCCAAAAATTACAGAGTTATGTCTTATAGTTTTCCAAGGAGAAGTGTGGAGGCAAAACATGTTTAGTCAAAATTGGATGTTTGAGAAAAACAGTCTTAAAGTGAAGACAAAGTTTTCAAAGCATTTAATGCAAGATACAAGCACCAATTTGCTCTAAAAATGTCCTGCAGCATAGGTGACACCTTCAACTTGTAGCTTTTTGTCCTCCTTTTTCTTTTTTTGCCCTCTCAGAATTTTCCTTCTCTTCTTATTCCTCTCTTGTTCTTTGCACTCTGCCTTTCCTATTCACTTAGCATCAATAAACTTACACCCTTCCCTAGTACACTTTCCACTTTCAATTCCCAGTGCTTCATAAACCTGGACAACAGTCTGAAAGCCCATATTGAAGTGGGTAATTGCATCATACATTCCGCAGTCTAATATATCTCTCCCCACAAACACTTCTTTAGATACTCTCTGCCAAATCATACCATTCAAGCTTTCATTTTCATTCTGTGTTTTCCATGTAAACATTTGGAAAGAAGCTGTTCTTCACTTAGTCTCTTGCAAACTGGCTTTACCTTAGCAATAACATCCAGAGGAAGTCCAGGGCCATGTTTATAGCTCCCTTTATCTCACTGGTAACCACACCAACTATTTGTACCTACTGGACAGTAAGTGTGTAAAGGTTGTGACTCGTTAGATGCACAATGGAATAAGCTTGCAAGGACTGCATTCTTCATTGATCCCAAATTTCCAACATTTGATCTTATTGCAATCCCAAAGTAGTTCTGCAGTTTATCAATGATTGCATTGGTCAATTTCCCTTTTCCTCCAAGACCAGGATTTTCCTTCTTCAATTTCCTCAGTGCTGTACCCACTCTCTTCTGTACATGCCCAATGCACTCCTTTTTTGTTATCTCAATTCCATCTGCTGAATATACATCTTTGATTTGGTTGTAACTCTTGCTGTCTTCATCCCCATACAGTTCAGAATATCTGAGCTGGTGGGTTTCAACTGACTGCTTGAAAATTCGCTCTCTGCCTTCAGGCTCTATTGCTGGGGCAGATCCTTTAAAGTTTGCTTTACAATTATTGTGATCAGCTCTCCACAAACAATATGCTTCACTGTCTTTGTCAAGGTTTGAATGCTGTTCACACTGCTTGCAGGATACTGTGAGGGCCTCAGCATCCAAGACTTTCCCAGTTTCAATTGAGATAGTAACACAGCCATTTAGTGATGAATAGCCACGCATTTGCCAAGTACCATCACATGATACAGCACAATTTAAAACATTCTCTGCAGCATTTTTTGAGCTTCTAATTTCAGCAGAAGCCATTCTCATACTCTCTTGAGCAATGGAATTAACATGTCCCATTATGGTCCTACTATTCTTGCTAAAAGGCTTTGCACCAGGGGGTGGTGGCATGTTCATTAGTGCACAAAATTTCTTTGCACCACTGTGACCTTTTCCAAGGGATCTCATTGAGTAAACCATACGTCTGTTTAGCTCAAAACTCTGACTTTTCTTCTTAGAAGAATAAAATTCGTTCAGCCATCCACACGTTTTACAAATAAGACGCAGGCATGAGGCGCAGCCCTTCCTATGAAGGTGATTTTCCATCAACATCAGCGTAAATTGCGCACAGTCAAGACACGCTAGCAGTGAGAAGGTAGAGCTTAGAATTTCCATATCCATTAATCTATATCCTGTAATCGACTCACCAGAACCTTCACTAGTTTCCTCCATGAGGTGCGTGGACAAAAGCTTTTTGGCTGAAGTAGATGAAACAGTATCAGGCAACCGAACCTCTTCATTTGAGCAGCATGCTTCTTCGCCAGCATCACTCTCAATACTCACATCGCGTGATGCTGTGAACTGATTGTTGTAGAATCTTCTCCTTCTGCGTCTAACAGAACGTTGCTTAGGCATCAGGAAATTACTTCACACAAACCAACTTCAGTAACGATAAAAACTTTCTTAGACGTGAATAATATAGTAGTTCCTCAGCGGAGAAATGAAAAATGGTCACTAAAACAAACATTAGACCCTAGGCCTTCCCGTTCACTATGACGGTTACTTCATGTAACCTCCTACCATGAGGCTTGTCATATAAAATGCTCCTTAGAGTAATTTCCTACAATTTTTGGGCATTAAAAAATATAAACAATACGGTTGCCAATAGCAACGAGGTAGTGTACCCTCAGAAACGCTAAAAAGCATCCTAAAATTTCACTTAAGAGGGAAAAACGAAGTATAATCATGATCCCCACTATTTTCTGCTGACATGACACCAAAAATTTCTTTCCCAAGAATTTCGACCAAAATGACGAAAATTAGAGTACCATTCCACCTTGAGGTGGAAAGTTTTGTAATTTCTTAAAGCCAATATCCCTCTTCGTCCCATCCTATCACTGTTGCCAGATGGGTAGCCTGCAAACCAGCCCAAGCTAGCTTAACAAAATCATCCTCAGGGTATTATGAAATGATAACTTCACACTTTACTTCACACTAACTTAACAAGAAGCCCAAAAATAGCCCAATTATTTTTTGCACAAAATAGCCCAAATTTGCATCAAAATAAGTAAAAACTAGCCCAATTATTAATAAAAATATTTAAATCGAAACCAAATTACACAGTCCACAGTGAAATATCCACCACCTTTTGAAAGTGGTCAAAAACTCGCCACCCGCAACCTCCCGAAATTTCCCGCAACCAGGCTTCTAAACCAGCCCAATTGGGTGGGAAAACCGCCCATCTGGCAACACTGCATCCTATCCACCATAGCTACACACTCATACAACCTTTCTAAATATCTTGTTTTACGCATTTTATCATGCATTGATTGAAATACTCAATCTAGTCGAGTACCATATCATCAACTGTGATGGCTCACGGCTCTGTTGAGGCTAGTTCGTCGAGACAGACATCAAATTTATCCATAAATATTGAGAACCTTCTGAAATGTCAAGGTGTAGAGAAACAAAGACTCGAGTTCAAGAGAAGCTGGAACAACGGGCCTACTAAAATTCAAGTGATGAAAACAATTAGCGCCTTCGCTAATGATTTTTATAACGATAATGGAGGGTACATCGTCATAGGAGTGGAGGAGGATGATAGTGAAGACGCACATAATCAAATAAAGTTTCCACCAGAAGGCATTCAACCAAAAGAACTGGACATGATTCATAAGCAAATTATTGGCGCCTGTAAAACGTTTATTAGGCCTTCCTACTCTCCTATATTGTCTCCAGAACTAGTTGATGCAAAACACGTCTTGGTCATTTGGGCTCAAGCGAGTGACAACCGACCGCATAAAGCAAGGGAGTCTGAAAAAGGCGAATACTATTATTTCATTCGCAAAGGAGTTCAAACAATGAAGGCGACTGATGAAGAGGTTAAAGTGTTGTTCGAAAGTTCACAAAAAGTTCCATTCGATGATCGCATGGCAAGACACGGTATGTATTTAAAAGATTTCCAGTTCCACTTATTCTGAACCAGTATCCGTGATGAATCATAATAACCTATTATAAAATGTGTATCAAGTTGCGCTTCGTGATTAAATCATAGATGAAGGGACGCGCAGACGAGCAACAAATTACAGCTGAATCCGGATGGTGTTGCTATTTCAATTTTCGAAGTAACCTTGTTAGGTGCATTACCATGCCCTTTAGGATCAAATATTTCGTTTGCCTAGAAGTGAATCGTATAGTTACGTGCGTTCTTTCAGACAGCTCGTACCACTGACCTCTAAATAAGACAGGATAGAGCAACTGGGCTCAAAAAGTGAAGCCGGAAGTCAAGGAGCGGCGGCCTTATTGGAAGGACCCAACCATGCCCCAAACAATATGGCGTAAATAGGAGTTGTAGCGGTTAACCGGCATTTTTCGCCAATGACTTGACAACCAAATTAAGGTTCTTAATCTTATTTTAAGCAATAAATAAGTGTTTTGAACTTGTTTTTGTTTTGCAAATGCTTTATTTTGCGAAATGCATCCGTCTGTATACTTGCTTCAAAATTCGATAAATGTCTATCGAGTCTGTAAGAGATTCTTGAGTATTTGTTCCTTTCTTTGTTTTTTAAGTAACCCTTATTATTAGCCGATTTTCTGTGATGTGTTTTGCCTAAGTCCTGATTCATTTGTAGCACTAGCAGATAAACCCCAGGATGTATTGAACTGCAGATTTCCGGCTAATGCTGTACATGTGTTTGAACACTTGAATCTAAATACGTGGAAATCGAACTTGGCCCGTTCATTCGAAGAGTTCTAAAATGAAACCTCATAGTAAGGTTTTCGTGGTCATATTTCATCGAGATATTCTTGTATATGGCTTGCCTTCATTGTCCTAAAGTTAATATGTTGATTTGGATCCTAGATTTTACTGCTTGTGCCAAGTCAGTAACACATTGATAAAAACCTTTCCTTAACAATCTTCGCCTTTGTACCTCAGTAGCTTGAACATCTCACTGTTTCTCAGGTGATAGATGGGTTGACACATGCAATCTTTGCTTGACCACCTTAGCTGGTGTTGCTTAGTGGTTAGAGATTCCCACTAGTAACCATGATGATAGGGTTCATTTCACTCAAGAAGTCATAAGCTTTCCTGTTCTTTAAGCTTTCCACTTTTTACACAGGGTATTTTTTCATGTCTGTTTTTCTGGGTATATATTTAGTTTTTCACCACAATTTACTCTACTGGTCTTCCAGGGTTCAGTGAACACTTACACAAATACATGCAGTAACTGATTAGGTTATCCAATATTACTGTAAATTAGATTTTGGTTCTTCCTGTTGTTGGAAGAGCACAAATTTATTTAACTTTTTCTGATTTTGTATGATAAAGCTTGGCTTTTGTTTCCTTCTCAAGACAACAATCACAAATTTTGCTGTATTACTTTGCTATGCACTTGATAAGGGCAAAAATATGACTTTAATCAACAGGAGAATCTACCATACAGCAGATTGAGCTCTGTGAACACTTTAAAGAAGAAACCTAACTAATTTTCGTTTGACTTGGACCAAAAAGTTCTCCCTCAACTCCAACTCACAAAGCAGCTCCAAGCAATGTATTTCACATGAATAATTATTTGATTACTGTACAAGTAGAACAATACTAATCAAGCTGTAAGTGGAAGCTATATCAAAAACGTGAAAAACCTATTAAAAACGTCATATTAAATCACAACAAACCGCTGTGAACTCAAGTTTACTACATGCACTAGTGCAAACTAAATGCATGTATTGAATCTTTATAAGAGTACAGAACCCAACTTTTACTGATCAGCAACATCTAGAAATAAATTGGATTTGCACGGTTCATTCAGTAATTGATCCCGGCAAAAGAGTTAGTCAAAGTTTATTTTCGTCAAAAGCTCATCGTCATTGATAGTCAGGAAATTGTTGAATTTGCTTGACAAATACAGTAATTTAAATAAAACCTCGAATACATAAACTTGGTAAACCCCAGATCCAAAAAACAAAAACAAGACGAACACTGAAACGGTAATATCTCCTCTTTATTGTTAAGTCACTGCCAAACTGCTAAAGTTACACAATGTTATCTGCAATTTTTTTCTTACTTTAGTGACATTTCTTCAAAGAGGTGGCTGGCATTGGTCTTGGCACGGGTAAAAATTATCGAATTTCTGCTGATTTTCAGTCACTCTGGCCACTTTTAAAGTTCTCCACTATCGAAAGATACATTTTAATGCTAAAAATGTAAAGGTTAACTGGTTTTCGTTGAAATCATGACCACTAACAGCGAAAATCATATTTCAGTAATAGCCGTGTAACTACAAGTGGGTCCTTCCAATATGGCCGCCACGAGATTTTCATCTTCACTTCCGGCTTCAATTTTGGCCGAGCGCGAGACTAGAGTTGCTCTATCCAGTTTTATTTAGAGGTCAGTGGCTCTTACAAGCGAAGGTGAAACCGCCATTTTACTGTAGACTCTGAGAATTCATCGTCTGCCTTCTTAATTTCTTATCGTGCCCATCAGCAGTTAAGATAATCAAACGTTATTATCTGTTCTTAGTAGCGTCATGTTAAGTCCGTATTCGTCGATGCGATAGGTTTGGCTTTGGAAATCACGGTGATGTAAATTCTGCTGTAGTGAAGATTCAGAATATGCTTACACTAATCAGTTAATTTTAGAATTCATTAGTGTAAGGATCAAGCCTTATTACGTACGAACAGGAGGTAAGAATGTACGGTTTCATAAGCGAAATTAAATAGATTGAAGTTTGTCTTTATTCATCGTTTTACTTGTGTTTTTGCTTCTACTGGAACGAATTCTGTCGTAAGCGTTATAATTGAACGAAGTCTT
This sequence comes from Heliopora coerulea, assembly GCA_030142905.1. NCBI lineage: Eukaryota > Metazoa > Cnidaria > Anthozoa > Scleralcyonacea > Helioporidae > Heliopora > Heliopora coerulea. The sequence goes on from JASJOG010000047.1 coordinate 741,786, forward strand.
ACTCTTAAGTTTCGATTTACGCAAGCTACTTGAACGAAGGTGTCGTGTAACTGCGAATAGCTATTATAGCATCTTCTGTATCTTGCAACGCAAGGTCATAATCTCAACTTCTGAGTACTGGGAGAAATAAAATCGGAAAAGAGGATAGATTAAATTCATTCCAGATGAACAGTAGTGATTCATACTTTTTATCTTATATTATCATCTTATGCTCGTGTATTCGCATACACCATTCAGTAGCTGTTCTTCTCAGAGTTACCGAATCTAAAAGCTTGTTTCAGTATAACCATAACGGGCTTAAAGAGGCCAGCGACAGTGCCACGACAGAGATGGAGCATGATTTACGACAGATATATCTTATAAAAACATTTGTTCACTTTTTCTGTGGCAGTTGATGGTACAATCTTGAATGCCAAACTGTTTACGGTGCCGCAAGAGTTGAATTAAGTTCAACTTTCCCGGCCATTACTGTACTAAAGAAAAATTTAACAGTACCCTTGTTCCTTATCTTCAATGTCTTTGGTATAAATTCATCTGTCTCAATTACCTTCCCTTCCTTTATTTTTAAACAGCATTAACACTTTCGAATTTTTTACCAACACCAACCGGCATTACGCAAAAAGGTGTCATAGCTGATTGATCCTCGTCTCCCTTTTCCTCTTGACAAGTAAAGTCGAGGAATATTACTCAAGTCCCATGTATTGATAGCAATTTCCTGGTCCTTCGATCAAATCTTTTTACCTCTTCCTTCTTCCTATCTGAGATTCCGGCACAGTACCTAAGCAGAGCAATAGACCATTGATTAATTAATTTCTTTAAGTAATTTATTTCTTTCTGTAGAGTTTTCACTTTAAGTCTAACCTCAATCATTAGAGTTACTCTTTTTTAATTTTCCCCCCTTATTTCATTCCATCTCAAGGATACCTAGATACTTACATTGGTCGTTATCTCTTACTTAAATCACAACTTTATTGTTAATATCATTATTATTATCATTATCATTATTATGTTGTTTGATAGCTGATTGTTAACGGCAAATAGCGCCTACTAGATGTACATAGAGGCTCTTCCTATCCAAATTTGCTAGGGTTGCCTGTTTTAACACTACATATTCTAATATCAATCGTCTTGGACCACTTTACTCAACACTTTACGTAACAAGATGCGATAACTTTGGGTGAAGCAACTACCTGAAATATACGAAAAGAAACTTCGACGTTTCGAGCGAAGGCCCTTTTTGTATATTTCGAAGTTTCTTTTCGTATATTTCAGGTAGTTGCTCCACCCAAAGTTATCGCATCTTGTTATCCTCGACTTCCTGCACTGGCACTCATTGCTCAAGACTTTACGTAACAGTCTCTCACTTTCCATTAATGCTGTCATCTGCATGTTTCTCACCACCCATTCAGCTTCCTTATCATGTCGTATCAGCTTATCAATTTGTTGTTGTAATTTATTCATACCACCTCCAGGACATCCTATTATCATTGGTATTATCTCTACATGGAATCCTGGTCGCTTCTCTCTCATTTTAAACGCTAATTGTTGGTACTAGTTCAACTTTTCCCAATATTTTTGTTCAATACTTTGTTCCTGAGGACAAGCCATGTCCACCAACCAAATACATTTCCCTACCCTGTCCTCTGAGTGTGAGGTTAGGTCTCCTAGCTTTATTATATTTCCTCATTATTATTAGTAGTAGTAAATTAATACTAATTATTTTAGTGATAATTTATCAATAATTACTAATTAGTTACTAAATGTAAAATTTAAAGTGAAACTACCCAGTAACAAGAAGTGACATGCCCAAATGTACATTTATCCTTCACTAAAGATATAGAAATTATTTGTGACACGATTAAACATTAATAACCGTCTTATACCATGAAATAGCCACAGTGAAAATGGTTTCTTATTTAAGTTACTGGAGAAAGAAGGGCTGAGTGCACGAAATGAAACACTTACTTGCACGTGAAAAGGAGTTTTATGAGTGGTTATTAAACTAATTAAACTATTTATCAAGGTTATCGCTCTAAGTACATAAATCAGTTGAATAAGTCAGTTTGGAGTTATAAATACAAATATGAATTCGGGATAAATGTCTCGCTTATTAATACGTGAATAGAATAAGACATCGGCTAATGTTACGTTTTTAGGCTTCGTAAACTGGATTTTTTGACAAGTTGATGGTTTGAATTATCATACAGATAAAGTCCGTCCGAAAACTTCACCTCATCTCAAGTTTATAAAATTACAAAATCTTGTGAAACCGCGAAGGGCATATTCAGCTTCATATAGTTTCATACGATTTTGTGAGTTTTAAAAGCTTGAGTTGAGGTAAAATTTCGCCGAACATTTAAAAGCATATTCAGCTTCATGACGAGTGAGTTAATCATATGTTCGGTTGAAACCTCAAATTAGTCCATTTAAGGATTTAACACAATGATTGGAACAAATCACTTGTGTGCGCAGTCATAGGATAATGATTATCTTTGACTGATACTGGTAATTGTATAAGAATTATCGTCATCCGTCATGTTGTAATTCGAAAGGGGAAGAGAGTTTCATCTGACATGTTGATCCGATGTCATCATCAAAACTGATTTGAATTTACCAGGTGAATCACAGGGCGTTTTCTCTTTTTTTTAACCAGCTTCAACGATTAGTAGCACTTTTCAAAATTTCATCTAATTTCTCAAACAAATCCGTAGTTTAGGAGAAATCGGGTGAAAAATTGTCAAAATTTTACACTTAAGATCAAATATCAAACATCTGAATGGGCAGTGACTCGCTTTTTGTTCATAATATATAAAATTAAAGAGTTTCGAAATGGTGGATCTAAAAAGAGCATACAAAAACCTGAAATAACGGATTTCAATTTAATGCTCTCTGCTTTAGATTTCGCCATAATTTTCTTTCTGTCCTTATCATATAGAGTCTGGAAAGCGTATTCACCACAACGCCATAAGCGACAAACTTGTAATGAAATTTCTTGACGACATAAAAAGTAACCTGGAAAGAGAGCGGTCTCGAAGTACACTAACGAAGCTCAACCTTGTTGTCCAGTTTGGTGATGAGGTCCAGAATGGCAATCTATCTCCTATCCTGGTGCCAAAAAACGTCGCTCTTCTCATGTTTAATAATGTCCCCCACTTTTATTTTCATGGAGCGAAAATTGAAGTGGCTCAGTTTAGCAGGGACAAGGAAGTCCTAGATGAGCGCGTCTTTGAAGGTCCTTTAGACAAGCAGATTAAGGATTGCATTGATTTGGTGCTATCTACTACAAATAAAGAGAAATCTGTCAGTTCTGTGACATATCCGCAAAGCGCATTACGAGAAGCCATTGTCAATGCCGTTTATCACAGAGGATATGAGCCAGAGCACAATAGCCCAATCAAGATCAACATACGACCTCACTGCTTAGAAATCTGCAGTTACCCAGGACCCCATCCTAGTCTGAAGCAGGAACACTTTATGAGTGGAAATGACATTCCTCAAGTTCCAGCAAGAAATCGAAGGATTGGAGAGTTTCTTAAAGATTTAAAGTTGGCTGAAGCTCGTGGTACGGGTGTGAACACCATATTTAAAACCATGAAGAAGAATCAAAATCCAGAACCAAAATTCGACTTCGATTCTACGTATTTTCGGGTTACGTTACCGGTCCACCCTAAATTCCAGGCGATGATTTTGCTAAAAGAAGTAGAGGAATTGGAAGCCAAAGGCGATAAGAACCAAGCCATCGAAGTACTTAAGGAGTCCTTTGATAAAGAACGTTCGATTATAAATCAGACTTTAATTCAGAAATTGATTTCTCTACATGACGGACACTGCGACCATCCAGTTGTTCAGAAGTACAAGGATCATCTGTCTTGTACCACAAGCCGACGTTGTTCCATCCTGGAAGATTTAAAAAAATGGCTAGCTGATAATCCGCGAGATTACATTTCACGAGGAGTTTATCTGATCCAAGAACTGGTTAAAGTGGAGGCAGAGGCAAAAGATTTCACAGAAGTCACCGAATTTGCCTATGAGTTGTCTCGAGAGCGTAATCCAGAGACAAGAAAGCCAATTCTCGTCTCTAACCAAAAAGCACATCAGCTGCTGGAGGCGTATGGGGGAGAGATACTGTCAAGCAACAGTACAATTGCTTGGTATTTTGCTTGCGTAAAGTATAACATTTACACAATGAACAAGGAAAAAATGCGTCGGGGATCTTCTCATAGAAGTGCGTCTAAAGGTATTATTTCATACCTCACTGATGCAAAGGACTACCTTGAGCAAGCCATCATCAAGTCGAAAAGTAAGGAGAAGCCGAGTTTTCTTGCAATTCAATATAGGCAACTTGGTTACATCCTCTACCATTTACAACTGGAAGGAAAAGAACGGGCATCTGCCTACAAGGAATGTTATGAGGAGGCACGTAAACTTGACCAACGAATTCAAATCAACATGTTTTTGAACCCTGCAGACCAAGGCTGGTCAGTAAACCGTGCATCGCGATGAACAATTATTTTGTAAACAGTTCATGCAATGGAAAGATAAGACTTTTATGAAATGGCCAACAATGGAGGGTTAGTACTAACTCTCCAGACGAAGGGCCTTTGCTCGAAACGTCGAGGATAGAATATTTTTATCTGTTTCAGATTGTGGCAAGCGAGAATCCCTCCCTTGGTGTTGTGTTGTTGCGCCGCTGCCTACGCTGGACCAGCCTTGTTGATAACTTTTATAAGGACTTGTATAATTTTAAAAGGTTGAGAAGAGATTCTAATCTATTTTTAACTCTTGTGTTATACTAGGAAATTTTAAAACCTTTTAAACTACACTTTTGATAACGATGTAAAAGTCTAGATATTTATTAAATTTATTCAACCGTTCTTTCGTGCGTAATAAAAATCATTGGATGGATTGCACGTAAGATGTTATCTCTGACATTTACGCAAGTTTTCAATTTTTGGGGGTTTTTTTATATCTCAAAATCTTTTCAAGTGCATATTGGAAATAAACAGTTTAACCCCCAAAACATCTCCCTTGCCAGAGTAAAATTGTAAAGGAGCACCTATTAGAAGAAATGAAGGCAGGGCGAGAGTGTTAGAGACTGAAAAATAAGGTAAAACACAGATTGATTGATTGATTGATTATTCATTCATTCACTTATTCGTTGTTTTATTTATTCATTTGTTCATTCATTCACCTGTTTATTTATTCGTCGACTCTGACTGGTTGACTAGTTGACTGATTGACTCTATTAGAAACATACTTCTAAAACATAATCATGGTGAAAACACAAAATAAATTAATATTTAATCAGTGTCTGTGATACGATACAGAACTGGTCAATAAAACGCTGGTTCTGTAACTCATTATTTACTGGCACTGATGTTGAGTGATTTAATCCTGTATCACATTTTACAGACATTACTGCTGGTTTTTGCATCGCAATTTCCACAGTAAAACGGATTTCTTTCCATCTTTTTGATTATGTAGAAACTATCTTCTAAACTTGACTTTAATCAAGCTTAAGAAGTCATTCACCATATTTAGAAACAATCTTCCAAAGATGGCTTTGATGAAGTTTAAGAAGTAATTTACAAAATTTGTTCTCCCTCTGTATCGGGATATAACGACACTTTGCTTCGCGTCATGTCTGCATACCTCGATACACAACGACCAATAATTTTTGAATAATATATAAACTTAAATATACAACCATATGGCACAGATATCTGAGCTTCCCAAAACTCTCAAGAAAAGACAACAAAACCTTGTGTAGCGCATTGGGTAAAAAAAGGGGTGGTGCCAGAGGGAACAGAGGAGGCTACAGTCCCCCGTCGGAGAACCGAAGCCGCCTGTTGGAAAAAATTTAACAAACTTGTCGAGAAATTTTCACTGATGATAACACATTTATACATTGTAGAAACTATTAGTAATTCTTTGTTATTGGTATAGCCAAGAAGGATAATAGACACTTCTCTTGGCATATCAAATCTAAAAGTAAACTGCTTCTAGACAGTTGTTGCGATTATTCTTGCAAAAAATAACGTGATGTTTTCGAACTTCAAATAGTGCATATAGTCCCTGCGCCGGGGAATTCCTGGCACCACCCCTTGATAAAAGAGACGGATAGCAATCAGGACGCCACAATGAATTAAAGCTCAAGCAAGTGCTGTAACGTGCACTGCGAAAAATTAAAATCTTGATTTGATATTTTTCTAGTTTTAAGATTTATTTCCTGATTTTAAGAAATAAATTCTTGTTAAGAAAAATCATGCGGATTTTTTTCTTTCAAGAAATTTCAGAAAATTTATCTTGATTCAAGAATATTTTTCCTTTCTAGTCTAGATATATTTTCTTAATTCAAGAAAACATGTCTTCTTTTAAGAAATTTTTTCCCATTAAGATAACTTATTATTATAAGTTATATGAGATATATTAATCTAAGAAATATGATCTTAAAATAAATTTTTTTTTCCATAAAATAAGAATGTTATTTTTTTGAGTTTGGAGGAATGGGAGTGAGGATGCCATGCCTCCTACAATGTTTGAGGGGTCGTTTCACTTACACTTTGAAGACGCTATATCGAAAAACCTCACATCTTTGTTGCTCAAAAAGTTGACAATAAAACAGCTCCACGATGAAGCCAGACCGTCGAAAAGTTATCAAAATAAGGAGATTTTTTTTCAGAATTGTACAAGCTTTGATTGGTTGGAAAGACAGAGTATACAAACCAAATCACAATTGTGATTGGTCTCACGTACGTCTTGTCTGTCCATTCTGATTCAAAATGCCTGTAATGTCTTTAAACTGATTGACTTGCATACTTCATAGATATTCCATTAGAATTTTGCCTACAAAAGTTTTTACCAGTGACAAGAGAACAATCATCTTCTGAGTAACATGAAGAGAATGTTTCATGAATTAACCTACACTGCTAAAGTCAACTAGAAAAGTTGACTTGAGCGAGATTTGAACTCACATCTTCGGGCTTCCGGACCGCTGCTCCACCAATTAAGCTATCGAGTCAACCCGGAAACAATATGCTCGTTTTATCCATGTTAACTGCACGAGAGATTCTGGCGACAACTTAATGCTTGATATCCGTGAGAATGTTCAGTGTATTTCAATATATCGAGCGTTAAGTTGCCGCGAGAATCTCTGGTGCTGTTAAAATGGATAAAACGAGCATACTGTTCCCAGTTAACTCGATAGCTCAATTGGTAGAGTAGCGATCCGGAAACCCTGAGATGCGAGTTCGAATGCCGCTCAAGTTTTCTAGTCGACTTTAGAAGTGTAGGTTATTTCATGAAATATTCTCTACAAGAGAACAAGTCAGTAGAATAGGCCATTTGTACCAAGAAGTAACATGACATGAATCCTCTTAAAAATTCAGGCATGGAACTATGGTTGAACAATGAAATGCGAGAAACAAAACAAACAAATCAACGACTAAGCAACGACAAGGAAGTCATTTCCTATTTTAAATAACGATTAGCATACCTTCTTTTGTTTCTGTTTCTCGCATTTCATTGGTTAAATTTTTGTCACATGATTCCTTTTCGTGCAAAATTTTTTCTAGTTACTATTCCTGTTTCAGAACACGTTTCTTTCTCTGATGAAGGGTCTTTGCTCGAAATGTTTGAATTCTTTACAATCTGTCACGGCAGTTACCAACCTCTGAACTTTTTACGCTATTAAACCTTATCTACGCAGTATCCTATTTTTATATCATCGACTTTCTTTCCACAAAATCTGATTTCCTAGTTCCACCACATAGCAGGTGTCATAGCAACCTCGAAAACATTCGTGGACCAGACATTAAACTCAACCATTTGTTTCTGATATTAGCCCTCAGTGCTAATGGGGTGATATATCTTTTCCAATACTACGGTTAAAAAAAAAAATTTTGCTGTTTACGTTTTGGTCCTCGTAATTTCCCATTTTTATCATTACAGATCATTCCACTGTAAATGGGATTACTGTAATGTATATAACTATCCAAACAGCAAACAACCGTTCTCATGAAAGTGGTAGGATTGATAGTATGGAACTGGGGAGAGGTGGTAGGTGATGCACAATTTAGGAGCTGCAGACCCGTGTAGGGCCGTCCAAGGATGGCCTCCAGTTGTTGTAAAGGAAAATCAAGCGCAGTTCCTAAGTATGTACTGTGGAATTTATGGAAACAATCAAAACCTAAACATTTTGGCAGAGCCGAACTGTCCGAAGTTTACATCAGTCTGCCTAGTCGAAATGCGTCGTTATAAACAGATTGACTGCACTACAACATTTAAACATCCTCAGCTACCACTCCACAACAAATCAACAAAATTGAGAGGTTTATCTATTTGTCAAAGACAGAGAGAAGTTTATTCACTCTTAACAGTGCTTTAAGTGCATATGCTACATAAACTCGATTCAGTAGCATAAATCGAGTTTTCCTTCGCACAAAACTTAAAATTTATATTGTCTATACACTCTGACACGTGCTGAGAAGGAAGGTCAAGGATTCACCTGACCATTGAATCAAAAAAAATCACGGAGGAATTGAGCGTGTATTTTGGTGTGCTATGCCATGATAGAACTATGAAGAACCCTTGGCCGTTCCCATAGATGATACCACAGCGAAGCTACCACAGTTAAATCGCCACAAAGTTATATATATAGATAGATAGATGCCTAGATAGATGGATAGATAGATGGATGGATAGATGCTTACTGTTGCATTTTGCATTGAATTCTTAGCCATTTGATGCATTTAATTCGTTAGATCATGCTTATAATCTGTAGTTCGTTTGTCAAACTACATGGCTTTTGCAACTTGCGGCTTTCTGGCCCAGATCTGGCTATGGGAAGTACTGTCCAACCCAAGCACGGGAGGTTAACTCATGTAACTGCAAACCAACTACACAAGAAGGACAGCGTAGTTGAAAATATAGTTTTTATCTTCACAGCATAACTCCATGCGAAAGAGAATCAACGGACTCAAAAACCTTAAGTTTATAAAAGATTTCTGATCAGATTTATGTCAGACTCCGTGTCTGGCGTGAGATTTACTGAGGATTAAGGGCAAAGAATTGAGGAGTCAAGAACAGATTAGCAGCATGTTGCCACCGTTCCGCAATGAAATATATATCACTTGCCCTTTTATTAAGAAAATGAAACTTTAATTTGAGCAACAATGAACTCTGGGATTAACGTTTGATATAGGTTGGAGCAAGTTCTTAAATTTCATAACAAAAGATACGTTTGGATGCACTTCATACACTTCCAGAACAAACCAGGATCCATTCTTAACACGTTTGTGTCGCCAGAAGAGTACAATTGTCCAGACAAGCTCTTCCCTGCAAAGTTATGTCAGTCAGTTTTGCAATTAACTTTGCGGTGTTTTGTTTTTAAGTGGTTAAGTTAAATAATTTGGGCACAAGGTGATAAATTAGTGCAGATGAGTAGGTTGTGTTTAGAGTATACACTCCTTTGTGAATACTCTTATTGTTGACGCAAGCGTTAAGTTATGTACAATGGGTCTGTGATCACTTTTTAATTCTGTAATGGTCCTTTGTTGTTGAATCCCTTAAAGTGGGCGTCGAGAACCGGACCTTGTAACACTTGTTATTAATCACGGGCCATTAAGGGATTTGTGGATCAGGCCGGACTTCGCCATTAGCACACAATAATGTTAATTTAACACATTTGTGTACCTTTGTCTTTCTGTGTAAACAAGGCAGAACCAATCGCGCCAAATCCTATGCGATTACTTTGTTCTATTTAAGGGGACGAAATCCATCAAAACTTGAATTTTTACAGCCAAATGTTCACGCTTCGTCATTACGTCTCTTCAAGTCATTTTTTCTGGTCAAGAAGCTCTTTCCTGGTCTCGTTCTTTACCTACGTTGACTGGCAACTTTGGTATCCTTTTCTCTGAATGTCATTGCCTATACAAAGACTAATGAGTCATTTGTTTACCAGTTCTTCAATCGTCATTTGGAGAGTACGTGTGAGAACAGAATACAACTAAATAACTGTTTAGTCGTCGACACGGGCCGAGTAAGTCGCAGTCGATCGTGTCAGCAGTCCAACGATAAAATTTTCTGTAGCCTTAAACATCCCGTCCGCCATCTTGATCAAACTTCAGTCCGTAAATTAGCTGCAGGTAAATGAAATTAAATTAATTTTATATCAGTTGAACTTATCTTGTTGCTAGGATTTCACAGTGTCTTCCCAGTTTTAATGAAGACAAACAGTTTTATCTAAATTATAGAACAAGAGTACAGTTAACTATGAAGATCGCGAGTATTTAAGATGCAAACCACACCTTCGGTGCTTCTGAAATTGTGTGCGTCTTACTATAATTGACACAAGTTGTGTAGCCGTGTCTGTGTCAAGGGAATGCTTTCGCTTAAAGATGAAAGCACTTATCTGAACTCTAGACTCAAAAAATTTTCTAAAGAACTCTACAACTGTATTACTATCGTCCTCAGTTCTTACAGCTGCTACTGGTGTTGTATTTGTCCTAATTTTGACCAAGAACAGACGTTACTGTTTTCTTCCAATACTTAAAGTGCAATAATTCAGCTGTCCTGTATAGTAGACCAATCTATTGATTAGATACTATCCAAAATCATTTTAGCCTATTTCACAATAGTTATTTCTTTTCGAAATCCTAAACCCTGTTCTGAGATTGCTTCTCAACAGAATATCTCTTCAAACAAGCGGCATACAAGTCTAAACCTGCGCTTTTCACAAGAACAGAAAATATCCCCCCATTTTTAAAAAGCTATAATTGACAGTGTTCTTAAGATTTTGCTTTACATTCCCTGTCATGATATACAAGCTGCTGGGTAGCATAGATTTGTCTCTACGTTTAACTAAAATTAATTTGGTGAAAGGATCTTGATTCAATATTTCAAGTGAATAGCATATGGTTCGTACTGCTATATTGTATAAAATGTTCATCAGTGTCTAGGTTCTGTCTACGTGTATAGAATAACAATCAACACAAGCTACATGAACAAAACCTCAAAGAGCTTGTCTGTTCATGTTCTTTCACGAAAAGAATACACTTATGTGGTCTTTCTATGGTCTTCTTTGTGTTTTCCTCCAAAGCTATGTTACTCTCTATATGATCCGCCATGCTTTCTTGTAGCGGGATACTTAAATGTGCTTTATAACAAAGGCGTTTCATTGACGCTAAAACCAAGTTCCCTGTATTATTGAACAGTAAAATTCCCAGATAATTTCTAAAGAGGTGTCGGAACCCTAGGGATTTCTTTCCTGTTTTATTTCTTTCCTACGATATTAGGACTATGAAAGCAACTGATTTTAAGTCAAAAAAAGTTCGGTCTCATAAAATGTTGTGACATATATCCTTTGATAAGAATTACGAACAAAACTCTCTTTGTAATAAAAATAGATGCTACCTCTGGCTACTAACCACTTTTAATACGAAAAAACGCAAATTAGGAGAGTACAAAACTCTTGCTTTTCGAAACAAAACTTCTACCCGGGCTGAAAATATTCAAAGGTGAGTCAACCTGTTGTATTTACGCGCTCAAAACTAATTTTGTATTCATTCTTATTTTGAACAAAAACCATTGCTATACATATGATTTAAACGATAGCTTGTTTCAGCTTTCAAAATTTTTAAATCGTTTTTGAGCCAAGTATTTGAAGTAACGCGAACTGTATAGGCTTGTATCTTAGTTTGTCTTGAAACCTGGTTTAAAAAAACACATGGTTAATAGCACTACGTTTCTTTTCATGTTTGCAATAGAGTAATTATTCTATAGAAATTTTCCTGTGACTTTTGGGATGGCTCTCGATAATATGTTTACACAATTTTTGATTCAAAAGCCTTCTTCAGTAAACTTTTATGGTGCAGCATTCTTTCGCATGAATTTCTGATGCAGTATGATATTACTAATGGTTGAAAGTCTGTTCGATCTTGTTATATATCACAAGATATGGCTGCCCTTGAAGCCCAGTGCCGTCGAGGCCGTTTTTGAGAAACGGTTAATTGCTTGGTGATTGCTTATACTTTAAAATCATCGTTGCAGAACTTTTCCATGCAAACGTTCACGCGCAAATCAATGGGCATTTTACTTTATAAAAGAGACTAGAAATTACGAAAAACCGTTTTGTAGAAAACGTCCCCGTGATTTGAAAGTATCCTTAGAAAGTTATGCTTGCGAAATCCACCCTATGGAAGGTTATACAGTAGTCGGAAAACTCTAAAATTTTGCCCCGCTCGCTGAAGAGAACCATGGACGCCATTGCTACAGCCTTTAAATGTAGGAATTATGACGAAGAAAGAAACGTAGACTTTTTCTATGGATGTCGGTGGCGAAATAGCTAACTTCCCCAAGTCCTTCGAAGACCGCATTGGCTTATCCGCTGAGCCGCGTTCAGATAAATCGCAACGGCAATGGTGTTCCTGGGCGAACGTCTGTAAGTTAACCATGAGCTGGTTGAAAGTAACGAAATTTTGATATAAACTTAAGTAATATAAAAAACGACCAAGGAACGACCGATCTCCTTCCCCTTAGAAGTATTAAAATATTGGAAATATAAGGAACCGCACCGTTTGTTGAAGGCCTTGATCTGGTATATCCAAGTAAAAGTTCATTGAATGGTCACATTTATTTTAAGTTAGAAAAGGCGTCCAAGAGTTTTAAACGAGGTAATGTTGACTAGCATTCAAGTATAGTTCATTTTACTAAAACACAAACAATCTTGAAGAGGCTTTTTGCTGAAAATTTTTGTATTAAAGCGAAGTTAATCCATACTCTTTGCACCTCTTCAAGTGGCATTTCCATTGAGGAAAGCAAAAACTAGTATAGGCCATTTGGTTTTAGGTTCCAGACATGTCTGGTTTAGCTTCTCGGTGATAATGTTCTATCTTGGCAAACAATTACAAATTTCATTTTCATGTTAGCAAATTTAGTAGACTAGTGCTCAAAGACGATTGAACTGATTGACCTTTAATGATCGAAGACTCAAATACGTTTTCCAAGCGTAGAACGGGAATCGAGTCAGAAACCTTCGGATAACCGATGAGATCCTCTGCCAAGCCTCTCCTCACCTGCTGATTGCGTTACTATGTTATAAAATTTCGATTCCAAGAAGTGGTTTCGGATTCAGGATATCATTTTGATATTATAGGAAGGCAATTGAAACAATCTTGGTTCGCTAAACCGATATACATAGGTCGGTATACAATTAATTGGTTCTATGGGCGTAGGATCGTCATTTGCAGTTGCATACTTTACCATTAACTTTGTGCAAGATATCACATTCTAAGACTATTGTGATGTAATAATGATAAAAAAGAATTAACTTGCGATAGCGAAAATTTAAAATTCTTGCTTTTGTTGCAGATATATAGTACTTATTATGTAGGAATTTCCTTAACATACATCATTTAACACTTTAAAAGACATGTTTGACGTGGCTTAGCTGTTCAGCTAAGATTACATCTTAAACAGGGTTCCACAGGAAGGCCCTTTTGTCATTTAAAGTTAACCTGATTAAACGTAGCCATCGAGTAAGACAGTCATGAATCTCTGAAATGATTCATTGTCTCAGTGGAAGTAGAAGAGAAAGACTGAGAACGTTACGAAGTTTGAAGTGTCAGCTGGAATTGACTTTCATGGGCAACATTCCTTGCCTCTATGAGAGATAATCCAGTCAACTTTATCCGAAGGGAATTACCTTCGACTCAACTAAACCTCTGTCGTTCCAACTGTTGCCTGTGATGGTAAATACCATCCTCTTTTAGCCTGTTGTTATTTCGGAAAAAATCCGGGAACTCATGAATAAGCCTATTACCATCAGGAAAACGACTCACGTTCTGTGCCAATACCTGTTCTTCTCTGAGTTACTGGTCCGAAGTTTTAGTAGAACAAACCGGCGTGCCTGAATGTGCGTCATTTACGCCCCCTTTTTTTTCGCTTAGTTGTCACGTGACTTTTTGCTTGCTTACAAAATATCAGCATTAAATGTTGACCACCAAGAAGTTTGATGATTATTTTCAAAGAGAACAGATCGGGACAAACAGCAAGGAAATGAAAGAGTGAGTAGAAGCATTTCAAGTTCAAAATCACCGGAAACGTTTTATTTGACCAGTTTTCAATATTTTGCCAGGACTTTTTAGGAATATTTTACGATTGACATTGACGAATTGATATATCCCCAGTAATCAACTAGACCAGATATTATAGCACTGACTTGACAATCAGTCACTGGCTGATTAATCGAATATAAAATTGTCACTTGGACACGGTAAACATGCAGATATGACGTCGACATAAAATTTGTTTTCGTTCACGATGTTCATGCTTAACTGACGACGACGGTAGCATAAAAATTCTTCTACTAAAACAGTACGTAGTGGTATGAACTTTTAAAAAAATTTTGCGCCCCCTTTTTGAAAATTTCGGATCCGCCCCTATTTGTACTTGTCCCTTCCTTGTATGTTGATAAAATCACATTCTTACCAAGCATCCTTTAAATACCAGGTCTATCTACATCTTTTTGTAGTTTAGGCAACTGTCCTTAAATAAATCAGCCTCCACTTTCTGAAGCATCTCCAAAAAACAGCAGACATTTTTCAATTCATAGATCCATTAATCACGCTTAAATTATACCGATCACACTAAAATATATACATCTCATATACAAGTGATTCAGGGCCTCCAAGCTTCCGGATTGTATACAATAGACATTCTTTCAGTGGGTGTACGTGGATATGTGTAATCTGTCCAGACTTCCTGAAGTAAAACTGGTCAAGAGCCCATTAAACTATATCCTATCTATGAAGCCATAGCAAGCTAAACAGGAGACAGTCGTATTATATTGAGCCTGTTGCTTGCTCAAGCAATTTTTCTATCAGTGCAAGTATTAGCTGCCCCGTATTGCTTTGGAAGAAGGTAGGATACAGACATAGACAAAGAATTAAGGTAAGAGTTCATGTTTAAAACAAACTGCATTAATAAATGCCTAATCGCTTCCAATTTTAGTTGGCTGATGCAAGAACGTCTTGGTTCTATATCTAAGTCTTGGTTGTCTTCCACAGTTCCACTGCATGCCCTCTATTAGTCTTCCCTACTGATATAAGGAAGTGTACATCAAAAAGAAAGGTTCCGTGCTTGGTAATTCTAGCAAAGCTTTCACATTGACCCTTCGACTTTGAAATACAAATCGCAGCACAGGGGCCACAAACCTCCCAAAAGCATGCATAATAGGAAAACGATGGGAAATTCTCAATACCTCATTAGATTGAACTTAGGTCTTTGTATATTTTACAACATTTAACTTTAAATGGTTGTAATTAATGTATTTACAGTTATTGTTAAAATCAGAATTGTTAAGATATCATTGAGCTGCTTTCAGCTTGGATACCAGCTTCATTTCTGCACAGGTCAGGGTAAATAAAATTGTATCGTTTTCATCGCCATCACTACGTGGAGAACGTTGACATGAACGACGAAAGAATGTTAACTTGCTTAAAGATACTGTTCCAAAACGTAATAAATCATGGAGTGGCACTCCTTCAGTTGTTTGCATAGTAGAAATCTGGTTATAGTAAACTTTTGTTCGCAGTTGAACAACTTCGATACATTTCGATACACTTTTTGAAGTTTGAGGAATGTTTTATTCGTTGATGCCCACCTTTCAAGCAACTCCTTAAAGAGTTTTAAGCAAGATTTTTAATACGACCTCAGTAAAATTGTCGAAGAACTTTAACGAAGGTTTCAGTATTAAGTCAATTGATCAAATGATTTTGAGGTGTTCCCTGATTGTGCGACGACGTACATATCTCCCCCAGTTCAGTATGAAAATTAGAGCAACTACTGACAATAATGACGTAATGTGATGGTGAAAATATATAGCGAACGGGAAGGTATGTTTTGCCTGAACAGATCAGACCTGTTTACCATAGAAATGAGTCAAGAAATAATGTTCACGTGATACTGGTCTGTGTTGAGATAAATAAAGGCTTGGTTGCATAATCTAGAACAGCAAGGGGTTAAAAGTGGGAGAACAAAAAGAAAAGCACAGGATTTTATCGTACGTCAAATGCGTCAAAGGCCATTTACACGCGCGATTTTGTACTTTGAGATTGTCATCCTGGTGTACGCAATGAACCATGACAGTACATGCAGCAAGATATCAGCTTATGATTTGCTGAAGTTTGTCCTCGATACTCACTTCAGTTTAACACGTACTCCCAGATGTCAATTGCAAGATGTTTGTATTTTGTGTAAAAGTGACAGCATTTTAAAAAGTTTTATATTCTTTAAATATTAAATATCATATTAGATGTTGTACATTATAGATTAGGTATTGTACAATGGAAAGTTTTCCGTATTTTAACTAGACAAACTACTGTAATACATGTCATTTTTAATATCTTTTTACTGTAAATTTACTTTTGTTTGGTAAATTCACGGTAAATGCACCTTAGCTCGCCATCTGAGTCTTGGTAGCTCAATGGTTAGAGCGTCTTACTGGTCATCAGAAGGTTGCGGGCTCGATCCCTGTCTAGGGCTCAGAAATCGTTTTTCTGAGGATAGAACTTGACGAATGTTCAACTATCATTCACGCTTACGTTTCTCCTCAAACTTTTGTGGCTCAGAAATCATTAATTTTCAAACTTAACTTGAAAAGTAACATTTAAAGAGGGTCGTTTATAAAGTCATTTAAAAAAACCTGTGGCACGTGCTTTACCGGATCTAAGACACTCGACAGTCACCTAGTGTTTTGAATCCTGTAAAGCACTAATGCTTGTGTGTTGAAATCGTTGCCATTGAACAACTAGGAAGGAATCTCAAGGGTAAAATAAAGATAAGTGCCCGCCTTAATTAAAATTCGGAACAAGCCACGATATAATTTGTTGAATAATTTAATAGACGAAGGACTAACGTTTCGTTGCAACCTAGAACATTATCAGCGTGACAAATTGGCTCCAAAATAGAGTTGATGAGCTGGTTGTCACGAAATATTAGTCTTTCGTCTAATGAATTATTCTGTAAATTGTATCATAGCTTTGTTTCTTGTTTTATGTTGGGTATTGTCTTTATTTTATGCTCGTGTTTTAAATATTGCGCAAAGTTGATGTTAACTCGATTTGTCTACAAAATTATCCCAGCGAGCCCTTTTCTTATCTCTCGTTTTAACATTTTGATTCCGTTTTAACAGGACTGGAAAATCCTCAAAAGTAAGCAACGTAACCCAACGTACGGTGAAAGATTGCAGTGACTATTTTCTTAATTACCAATAAGGCAAAAATATGAGTTCACCACAGGGATCAATTGAGGAGGCTGAGAAGATAAAGAGGCCGATGAATGCGTTTATCTTATGGTCACGCAAAAGACGTCGTGAATTAGCCAGTGAAGACCCCAACATGCACAACTTTGAGATAAGCAAACGCCTCGGCATCGAATGGAATCGTTTAGAGCCAAAGGAAAAAAAGCAATTCTACGATGAAGCTCAAAAACTCAAGGAAGAACACCGAAGAAGTTACCCGGATTACAAGTACCATCCAAGACGAAAACCCCGTCGAAGATTTACACCGATTAACCCACCTCCTCGCTTCAGAATGACATATTTATTGCCATCAGAGAGAGCCTATCAAGAAAACGGGAGTTTCTTCACGTGTCCAGGATTCCCAGCATTCAACACAAGCTCCTATCACAGGATGAATGGTAGCTTGCTTCCTGGATACCCTAGCAATCAAGTCCCACCAGAGAGCTCCCTCTTTCAAGGATCGCATCAACTGGAACTGCGGTATCTTCCTCAGCAGTATTTGGTAAACGGAACGGCTCCAATTCCCACAACGTATTATGGGATACAAGACATTCCAAAAGTACCGGCGTCCATGTCACTCCCGAGCGAGCAAGGCGAAGCATATCATCTTCCCTGTGACAAAGAAGGCGAGCTTCCGGTGGAGATACTGACCAGATTCACACCTACAGGTCTTATGAA
Source organism: Heliopora coerulea (assembly GCA_030142905.1). Classification (NCBI taxonomy): domain Eukaryota; kingdom Metazoa; phylum Cnidaria; class Anthozoa; order Scleralcyonacea; family Helioporidae; genus Heliopora; species Heliopora coerulea. Next base: position 759,763 of record JASJOG010000047.1, read on the forward strand.
ACGTGAAGCCCTATTACGTCGGGCTGCAGAGGGGAGCCTGGAGTATCGTATGAGGACGAATAAAGAAGAACCCAATGGAAATAGAGATACGAGGCCAGCATCTAAAGAGCAAGGACTGGATCCCAGAAAATCTAGTGTTCATTTTGAAAAAGGGAAAATCTTTCAGAGTGGATTGGATTCGGGCGTAAGGTTTCATGGTCACTTGTCGTCGGGTCACGTGTGTTTGGGCTGTCATGGAGGAGTGCCATTTTATCATGGAGTGCGGTCAACGACTTCTGCACCACAAACAGTTGTGTCCAGTGATCGATTATAGAGCATTCCATCGACTGGAATCCTCGAGTTCCAATCCATCAACGAATGTTTAATTTAATTGAATAAGTCAATGATACGTTAACACTAAATAGGTCGACGAAACATAAATTGATTCGATTCATTTCCCAAAACTTGTTCCCTGTAGTAAGTAACATTTAAGGAAAGCAGCACCTTGAAAGCTAACCTCGCGCTTGATGCCCTCATTGATAGAACTTTCCAGGAAATTTCCATCCTTTACTTAAAAATCAGTAAGGCTCATTTGCTTTCTTAACAAAGATCTTCTCAGGACAAGAGATTTCATGCAATCCTTGCGGCCAAACAAATTTCTTGAACCGACCTCTGGATTTAAAATGTTCAGGAATACAATCATGAACTGAAAGGTGATGAGATGCGCTGTAAATCAATGATAGTTCTACCGTGATACCTCTGACAAGCGGAAAATTTACCTCAGCCGGGACAATTAAATGTTCAATTCCTTTGACTGATAATCCAAGAATGCTGATTTGATACTTGCATTCTTTCTTCAAATATAAGTGTTTAGTATGATTTCGCAGGTAATTATCGAAAATCTGGCGAGGTGGTTGGTCCGAAAATTAAGTCATAACACTCGATACTCACCGACAGCTGAATATAACTGTGAAGGCGTAGAAGCAAAATGGCGGCGATCTTTGAAAATGTTACCGAAGAATTTTTAAAACACCGCGTTCACTACTTTTTTTCAAATAATCACTTGTTACTTTAGACTCAGTGGACATCGATTATTCAACAAATGTTCGCTGTATAAATTGTGTAAATTTAACCTGAACTTCACAAAATTTCAATGATGAAATGGGAAACTGGTGTACTAATGATGTGGACATACTTTATTACGTCAGACACGTTAACAGGTTTCATGTCTCGGTATATGTTAGTAATTGTTGTGCTGTACCATAAACTGAGACTACCATAAACCAGAATTGGCGAAATAGTGTAAATACGTAGTAACACTTGGTATGGAATAAGGACAAGAGCTACTTGTTTTTGTTCGTTTAGATATCTTTCAATGACCCGCTGATGAAGTGCAATAAAACATTCAGATTACGTCGTTTTAGCACTTGTCAACTTCATGGTGAATGACTTTAAGTTAAACCCTACTAAATCTCACATTGATGCAATACGAAATCTTCAACTGTTATTTTGAGAACTTGCAAAGAATTTCTTTCACAATGCCGCCAAAATTAAATGTGAACCCTTTAATATGTTTCTAGATTATTCTTTGTAATCTCTCAGGAAAGTAATAGTTCTTTTGAATAATAGACTCTTAGACGAAGCCTAAAGAGCTAATTTAGTTGCGCATGAAATATTATTCAAATTGATCGCCTTTATGAATTGGTCGCTATAATGGTCAGATGCTCTCAGTTTAACCCTTATTAGCCCAGTGTCCTACATAAAGGATACCTCTAGAAGAAAAGAACAAATGAAAGGACAAAGAAAGAACAAAGGGAAAACAATAAACAAAGAAAAAAGGGCATACCTTTCGATCTTTATGCGATTAGAGAAGTTTAAAACGTGTTCTGAACATAGCGTTCTTTTATATGAATATACAGAAAGAGAAAGGGTTTATCCAGGTCACGCCTTTCATAGGATCCTGATCATTCTAGAGAATGGATAATAAGCAGTTAAAATCAGTTTTGTTATCTCACTCATAACTACCATTTCGCTGACATCAAGGAATATGCTTACTTCAATGACTTGAGAGCTACCTGAAAATATACTAGGATGAATATTTAAAGATCATATTTAAAGGCACATTTTTCCCGAATGACAGACCATTATTACGTATTTATGGAATTCATCCTTGCTCCAGGCCCTGACCTCGTACGCAAGCTAGCAACAGACCAACCATCATTTAGGTCCTTTTAATGTGTATGCCACAGGCTCTGATCCTGTTCATGCATTCACGTAAGAAGAATTACTTACCGCGCGATATTCACAGAAAACATCCAAAACTGACTGAAGAGAGCGAAAGTTTCATTCCAAAGGAGGATTAAAAGAAATCTGTCTGGTTTCTTTCACCACAATGTCAGTATGATGAAATCGTAAACTTCGTCTTTTTATCATTAAACCACTAAGCACTTGCCTTTGCGGTAAAATGAAAGTCATGACGCTTTAGGAGATCGTTTTATTTGGTGTTATTCCACTATACAGGTTGCCTTGAAACATGACAGAAGTATAGCATCCATGTTTCAATGAACGAGATTCTTTCTTCAATTAAAGTGCGATCAACTCGAAAGTCATGAGCTCACTAGCAACTCTCCAATAAAGCCCTCTCAGTTACTTTTCCCTTGAAGAGTTTGGTTCTGAAGCTGTATTAGTCTGAAGTCGAACGATGGATTTTACCAGTATGGAATTGAAACACGTTTTTGTCTCGTGGAGATCCGGTTCGACATTGGGGAAGACTTAATAATTTTTAAATTTTTAAGCATATTTTTATTTTCTTTACTCCGGATAATAAGGAGTGGAATAAACCTGGAGGGATTTTAAAAGATCACATGTTTACGCAAAGAAAAAGCAACCCTGAATAAGTCTGAAATTGGGCATAGGTTTTATGGTCGCTTCTGAAATAGGTTATGGAAAATGACATATGTTGGTCTGATACGGGAGGAAGGTTTTAAGAACTGGATAGCTCACCATACCAAAAATGTCCACAAAAACCAGGCGACAATAGCCAGGAGTATATCTTTTAGCTTCTTACTATGGCCTCACATCTCATGAATTTTTTGCAGTCTCAGTATTTCTGGATCGTCTTATTGAGCTAGACATCTCTAGAAGTTTTGGATCTCGATGTTTAATTTATTGCCAATTCTACTGCTCTCATTCACAATCAACTGGAATACCAGCGTTATTACCTGAAAATATACTTAAACCAACTTATTTATGGTCCATTAAATCATAACTCGATTTTAATTATCACTTCAGACATCGGCATTTTGAGCTAATAATTACAAAAACTCCAAATCTTTATTTCCTTAATTGAAAAGGGATTAGTTACAAGACGTGAAGTTCTATAGAAAATCCCGTCTCAAATCAAATTACGCTTGATTTATGATCAGTTCTCAAAAGAGCCCGGAGTCAACCATCTTAATCCTTTGATTAAACTTTGTTAATCCTGAAATCGTATTTTTAAGATGAAGGGCTGCAGGCCTTATTACGTTGCATGTTCCCTAAACTGAAAAACAAATAGTTTTTTCGTTCTGAATGTAATATTCCATGAACCTGGATAAAGGATAAGTTGCATTGTATCGGTTGACGTTATCACTAGGTCATGACAATGCTGCTTTGACTCCTAAGATTTTACGCCTACATTCAAAACTGTCAAAGGCTTTAATTTGCTTACAGAGAATTTTTCAAGATTTTCATGACAACAACACTACCTGGAAAGCAGGTAATTGATAAATTAGCTACATCGCACAGAATAAAACTGTTGAACTTATGCTCGAAATAATGCATGGAATAAGTTTTATCTTTATTGAACAATGATTTTAGTAATAAGAGTCCTGTCTCTAACATTTACAAGCATTCTTTTATTCCTTTACGCCTCAAATTGAAATATTGTCGACATAACAGATGGAATAATATGTGGTAATTCTTCTGTGTATAAGCATTTTCCCTCCACGTTAACAGTAGAATCAGTTTAAAGGGTCTATATTTTAAAAACAATATGACATAAGCTTTATTAAGAAGCACGGCGTCAATTACGATTCATGTAACAAGAATGCTTTTGAACTGTACAAACAGCAGACAGCAACAAAAACCTGTCAAATCATTCCACGATTTAACACCTTTATTTTCAAACCTCCTAAAACTAGCCATTGAACCTAGTAGACCAAATCAGTTAACCAAGAACACATCTCATCCAACAATTGTTATTGCGATTAACGATTACGTGGGGGAAAGAATGTCGTCTAGGATCAAAAACATTGGATGGTATGTCTTTCTGGACGTAAAATAACAACCGTAACAGTTCCTTGACCAGATTTGGAAAGGAATGGAGAAGGAATTGTGGGAATAGTTATTTTTAAGGATGGACATAATCCTGCCTTGGAAGCCTGATACGAAGCTGATTATTTACATTATGGACACAAGCAGACTTCGACTTAGTAAGGATTTGACTTTTAAATTAAGTTGCGTTTCTGGGTCGTCTTTGAGACTTATATCACAGATATTTAAATCTTACTGTGGATATTAACTGAATCGTTTGTTCTTCTGGGTCATCGAAGACAGCCTTCTGCATTTTGTAAATATTAAACTTTTGGAGGTTTGCCGCAGTAAATTTCGTTAACGTGTGATAAATGACGCAAACTGACTTATTGTTTAAGCATGTGAAATTTTCAAAATTTTTCATTAGTCTTGCTGTTTCATACTCCACAGAATAACATTACATGAATCACCCGAGACGATCGAAGATAATGAGTTTTATTATATGACTGTGGCAGCGAGCAGCCCGAATACGGAAATCCTGCAATATGATTGGTTCATAATTGGTCGGATATTTCCCGTATTGCCCGCACAAGGAAGGAATTAAAAAAACAAACCCTTGTGTCGAATAAAAATTAAAATTTTCGACAATATATGAAGTGAAAATGTATTACGAACAATCTGAAAAGAAGAAGTAGCCATGCAGAGTAAAGTTGGCGAAGAAATTCTACATGAAATCAAGGCAGAATTGCAAGTTTTCATTTGACGTTCTGAACCTTTGCACATGTCAATTTTATTTCAGTAAAGAGAAAAAACGTTTTTTTTCTCTCTGACGAAGGGTCTTCGCTCGAAACGTTACATAACTACTCTCACATTTTGGCAGTACTCAAACCTTTCTGATTATTTCACTTCGATTTCCACACTGCCTACGCAGCACTCCATTTTTATTTCATGGTTTTTATTTCAGTAAAACCATATAATTAACTAATTATTGACCTTACTTGCTCGGTCTGTACTAGTGAAATATCGGACCTCTGTTTTCTAGAAACATCGGCCCAATATCTCACCAGTACAGACCTCACGCTTGGTCAATAAGCGGTACAGTCGAGAACCTCCATTATCTGGACTTTTTGATTATCCGGACTTTTCTTTCGATAGCCCAAACTTTGGTGCATAAATTATTGTTTGTTATCATTGTTCCACTCTGTTGCAAGTGGGGACTGGGAACTCTAGCAGCAGTTCTTGCCCCTGACTGGAAATTAAGTCTTTTCAGAACTTTTTGACGTAGATGGAGTTTCAGAAAGATGTTGATCCCATAAGACTAATACAGCTTCGTAGAATGTTAGAATGTGAACTGTGAGAACCGACTGACAGCACTTTGAAACAGACGAATTTACAATTTCGATTAACCGGACTTTCGATTATCCGGACTTATTTCGTGTCTCCCGATGCGTCCGGATGATTGAGGTTCGACTGTAATTACTCGTGATGGTCATGGCAATTTGCCAAAGTTCCAACCCTCGCGACAGTGTTAACGTGGTAACAAAAGATTATTGCACGATTTGAACAATATCTTATGCTTGTAGCACTTGATCTGCAATTGACTATACCCCATTCTGAAATTATTATTGTTTTAAAGATAGAAAGGGCAATAAATGTTACTATCATCATGTAAAAGCGGAAACTGTAGGAAGCCACCTTAAGCACCAGTCGTCATAAGAATCTGCAGGAAAGGCGGAGCCCCGAAATCTGTGGTTTATCCCTACAAAAGCCTTCTTATAAACACATTTGCGATATTGGACTACTGATGAAGACCATTATAAAACATTTGCATAATACTTAAACCCCAGCAAAGCGGCATCTTGTTTGTGCAAGGTCTTGAAGCACGTCCAATATAAGAGTTCTTAGACTACACTATTAGATTGTTTAACAAGCTGTTGTTTAGACTATTTCGCAAATGTAGCTTTCGCAATATTATGGGGCCTAAATGGTTTCCTAAAAGAAGACAAGACTTGAAAATGTCCCCCCAATCGATGAAATGCGAGTCAGCCCAGGCACGTGCGTTATGCATCAGTTGTATTTCTAAACTTTTTATGATTTTATAGGTGTAGATCAGACCTTATTAGTCTCCCATACACATCGCAGTGATAGGTTGGGGCCAGCTTTCGCTGATGTTTCAAGTGTTATATAATATGGCTTTACATTGTTTGCAACACCCGATGCAAAGACCGAGTTGGTATCAATCAAGTCATAAACAGAAACACTTGTTATTTTCTTGCCACAAACCAAGATTAATAGTAATGAGCGGTTCTGGGCGAGGCATGTACCAGCTTGCTGCAGTGTACCTGTTCAGCCTCCAGGATCGAATTCCGAAGGTATTTGCAATGCTATAAAGGAGAACGGTTTCCAATATTTCACTGGACTGAATGTCTCTGATATACAAGAAATTGCGGTCGTTATTCTTCCCTTTAATGCTCTCCGCTTTCCGACAAGCGTTATTCCCACCACTCAGGGTGCCATATCTATATTGTTTTCCTGCACAGGTAGCTATTAAAATATATTGTTCACCGCCAATAATAGATAGCTGTAATAAGCGAAACAAAATATCTCTTGTCAGTGATAAAACTGAGGCATTCGCTGTTGCTTTACGTTCTTTAGAGTAACGTAGGCTCATCTTGCCGTTTTAATTTTCTCCACTTTCGGTAGATTGCGCCTTAGTATGTGGCTAAATTTGATTCATTTCAGTCTGTTTCCTAACGCACATGTCACATTCATTTCTGAAGGGGTCCTCGAAATGGTTGGCCTTTCTTCCTTCTTCTGGAAGTGATCATTAAATTATCCGGAAAACTTTTGACGCTGAGTTGTCAAATCGAAAACCCTTTTAATCTTGTATCTACACAATTATCTAGCCAAACAACAAAACGGCACATTGGTAAAGCATCATGTTTCAAATTTCAAATTTATTTACAAGATATTGACTTACAAAGTGGGTGACGTCAAAAAGACTTGACAAGCTTCGCGAGGAAAAAGATGACGAAAGAAGGGCAAACAGAATTCAAACATAACCAAAACAACTTTAAATCGTTTTAATTCATTTACTACAGTAAAACTTGACAACTGTTTACTTGCTCAGCAAACGCGTTGTTCATATCTATTCATAATCCCGTGCCCCATGATGATCCGTCAAATGTGCCGAAACTAATGTAAAATATCAAATTTCCATAAGCTCCGAGTCTCCTTCGCATTACGCAGAATTTGCTGCAAAGCTTCATCAGTCGACAATTTGTGAACGACTATCTAACAAAGAAAATACAGAATTGTGACTTCTACAGTTCTACAGCAATAGTTCCAAAATATTCTTCGTCTAATCGTCTTTTTAAACAATGTGCTTCGATCAGCATGTTTCATCGATGTCTCCTTTAGTGTTATTCTTCAACCCTTTCGTTCATTGTTGATGCACGAGTTAATCCTTTTTGTATCCATTGAAAACAGTTTTCTCCGGTTCTTGGGTGGCTTTTTCACATCGGATGTTTTCGTTTCTTCTCTGTGTTCTGCATCTTGATGACCAACTTACGTTCATGTCCACCAGGATTGAAACGGTTTGTGTGCTGGCTCGACTCGCGCTTGCTTCGTCCTTTACGGCTGTGACACAATGCTGTGGTCTTCATGTCGAAGTTGTAATGCTCGTATTCGTCAAAATACTCCATGGTTTAAACTCTTATCGCCAGGTAGACTTCTTCGATTCCCGCAGTCCTTCTGGCTGGCTTCCCAAAACAATATGACATAATAATCCGACTTTTATTATGTCAATATATATGTGTTTCGATATGAACGCGGGGGACCTGGGAAACGGAAGCCAGTAAAACCGACAGGTGGGAAATACCAAACGTTTAGAAATGAAATATGTAGGCACATGCACATGTATTATATTGGTATAAAAATAGGATACTGCGTAGACAGTGTTAAATAAGGTAATAAGTTCAAAGGTTGGTAACTACTATGACCAATCACAAAGAATTCCAATGTTTCGAGCAAAGGCCCTTCGTCAGAGAAAGAAACGTTTCTTTCTATGACGAAGGGCCTTTGATCGAAACGTTGGAATTGTTTGAGGTCAGTCACGACAGTTACCAACCACATACTGGGTAGCTTTTTAGTTTATAGAGAAGGATTTCTAACACTAGGATCTCCTGAAGGGTATTTTCCTCCATCTGATGTTGGGACCAGTTGACAAAGATTAAATGGGCAATTCATTTCTGAATCAGCAAATAAACAGGAAGTTTGAACTTTATGACGCGCTAGAAGTCCATCGATTGTTTTAAAACCAATAAATTACCGTACACCAAGTTTCAGCTTCTAGTGATTATCCGTATAGTTGCCTTTAATAATGTTAAATACATGCCACATAGACATCGAAACATTACTAATGAAAACGAAGATGACGTCGTCGTACGTCGTTTCCGAAGAAGATACGACTAACAACGAACCATTCTGGACTCTGGTTCCAAATAACATAAGAAGCTCTGGATTTCTTGTAATTTTGCATATTCATCAGTCATGTGCAGTTTTCCATTTGCCGAAATAAGAACGCCTACGTAAAGGGTTAAAATTAATTGCAATGTCAAGGAAGATCCATCTCCCCCCGCTTCCGAAAATCTCGGATTTATTGCGGTTGTATGGTGTGTCAGCAAAGAAACAACTCAGCCAAAACTTTATTTTGGACTTAAATGTAACAGGTAGGATTTTAATTACATAATTCTGTGTGAAGCTGGAGCGAAAACATGCTTTTAAGATTTTGTTTTTGCTGGAATACAGTGGCTTGCGTTTTATCTTTTAACTTGGGAATGTGACAACCAGTAGCGTATTTGACATGTACCAGCTTACCTATTTTGTTTTATTGAGAAACCAACTAATTTTTCGGTAGATGATACCGACAAGTCTAGGTTTCCCCTATAACTGCTCTGTTTTACAAGCTGCATTAGTGAAAAGTAGGGATGTCAACCAGTGCACCCCCCTTGGCAAAATATGCCTCTTCTGGAAAGCTTAGATGTATGTCTAAGTACCACAACCTACAGGATGGGGATAGTTGGTGGAAAGGGGGACATGGAGAGGAACATTTGGAGGGCTGCTGTGCAGTCTTGTTCATCATGAGATAGGTCTTCCTTATCTGCCTGTTCTACCATATTCTTTTGGATACTTCCTTTATTGAAGTGAAAAATATTTTAAAAAGCTAAAAAGTTTCACTCTAACAAATGGCCTTTGCTCAAAATGTCAATATCTCCTCTCATAAATTTAGACTGTTCCCTGAACCTTTTGGCTTTTCACATGCTGTTCAACACTAACTACACACCACTCTACTTTTATTTTATTGTCATATTTACATATACATTTATATTCTTATGTTATATATATTACATTTATATGTTATATTTACATAAAGTTATTACAGTAGCTCATTCTGAACTTTGATCTGTTCTTTCTGAATGCCTCCTTATGAACACAGGAGACTCACTCCATAAATTGAATACTGCAGTTCAACCAAGAAGAACTGTGACAGAATAATTTAAAGCTGAGCATGCCCTATTGTTGGCAATTAAACGTTGAACAAAGTGTTTCACAAATAGCTTAGTAACCACTGCTAACCAAGTACATGACATAATTTAGAGATATCTTGCTATCAAACATTTTAGATTGTACAAATCTAAATTTTCTGTAATTTGCATTTTTATCCTGTTCGTATAAGGTAATTTATTATTTTGTATCATATGATGTTCACAGTTTCTACATTTATGAAGTTCAAGTTACTGAAAGAAATAGTGAGTAAGATTTTTTCCCAAAAGGTTAAATTACACTTGGTTTGTTGCCACTCAAACTTTTGCAGTTAACAAATTTTTTTGTGAAACTGGAGATGCTTTGGGCATGTGATTTCTGATGTCATTTAGGAGTGAATGAGGGAAAGTCTCTTTTGAATGACATCAAAGCTTGGGTTCAGACTCCAAAAACAGGTTGTCAGTTTTTTTTATATATCACAAGAAACAAAATTTGTAATATATTTCATAACTTTGAAGATGTGTGTATCTTGAAAACAACAACATCTAAACTAATATGGTAAATGGAGATCTGATTTCTTGAGCATTGTCTGCCCAATGTTTTGAAGATAAGCGAGCAACAAATTCACTATAACCTAAATGGTATAAACTATCTCCTGCAACTAGTTTGAAATTAGTTTAATTGCTTTTAAAAGCTTCGGAACCATACCTGGGTGGTAATTCACCAGGGCCAAATTTTGTTGAAGGTGCTCCCTCAGCCCTCTCTACAGCGCTTCAAGTTCCTTATAATATTTATTTAATGGTAATATCAGTGCACAACTAACAAGGTAATGCTGTAGAAACAAGTATTTTTTTGTGCTTTTTTTATTGTTGTTATTCAAAATATGATTGAAAACTTAAAACAGGTTTCTCCAAGCCTTGAAAGCCCCAAAGTTGTCAATTAACGGTGGGAAGTTGAGACATTGATTTAACATTTTGTTGAACTTTGGAAAACATTATTCAATCTAGTAAAAGCACCAAAAAAGTCGAATTTTTGTTTCTGAAAATGTTGCTCCACAAAATTTTGTACCCGGCGCAAGGGCCTCTCTCTCTCTCACACACACACACACCCCCTTGGTACGGCACTGATGGTGTTACACAGTACTCGTAAAACGTCCTTACTGTTATTTGGCTCTCTTATCTTGTAGAAAAAATTGCATCCGAAGCTGACGTTTTTGACTGTTATGTCTGTGAAGTTGGTTCAGGCCCGGGATCATTAACCCGGTCGGTTTTATATGCTGGAGCAAAGCATGTTGCCGCAGTTGAAGTCGACCGGAGATTTATTCCTGCTCTTGAGGTAAACCGGTTTTTACTGTATGTTTATGCTTTAGACTCAGATTTTAACCTAAAAGACACGGAAGTAAACTGTCTAACAAAGCCAGAAAAATTGCCTTTTTTTCCAGTGTTCACTTTTAGATGAGAAGTCAGTTTCACTCACTGAACTCTAAAAAGACTGGAACGATACCTACAAAGTGTATTTTCAAGCCAACATGGGGGCTGACATGTAGGTCAACTTGCGGGTCATCCTATTTCTCTAGGCGATAAAACAAGCAGCCTGTTACGAGAAGGTTTTTTTTCAGTTTTCTTTTTTATCCTTAGAAAGTAGAGGACTACATTTATAGGACTGCATATTTGTCAGAATTAACCGAACTGGAACAATAAATGTTCAATTATACAACTTTTTCCCACGTGTATTTTTGACCTACGTGGCTGCCCTCATTACGGCTTCATTCAATCCGGAGGCCAGGTATCACGAAATGTCGTTCCAGTCTTTTTAGAGTTCAATGGTTTCACTCGGAATTTTTAGTTGTTATCCTGGTTGCTAGGGTACGTATACGAGCCTGCGCTCCATATGTACAACCATGGAATCGTGTAATTCAGAAAATGGGGGAAAAAATGGACAGTTTATTTGGAACCCTCTTCACATAGTCCACCCTGAATTGTTGTCCCTATAATTCTGTAACGTGATGTTGCTTAGAAGTATTCGTGATTAGGAGTAAGGAAGTGGTATAAGTTTTGGATATCATTACAGCTTTTATGACTATCCCTTGAAGGTAGCTGATTCACACAACGGGATGCCTTGCAGTGGAGGCTAAAGTCTCACAACGGAGCTTTCATTTCATGAGGAAACGAAACTTTATGCAACGAAACTTAACACCGCGTCACGTCACGCCTCGCAACGTAACGTAAACTTTGCACATCAGAGCTAATTTCCCACAGCGTTACGTAATATCTCACAACGTAACGTAAACTCTGAAGACGTACAAGAGAAATTACGGGAACCACTCAGTATTTTAATAAAATACACAACAATGGTATATCCGAGTAGCGAAATCATTTTATTAGTAATTCTATGTTTTGACTAGATTTTAGTCATCATAATAACGTTCCTGATGATGACTATAAAATCTAGTCGAGACGTAGAATCTCTAATAAAATGATTTCACCACTCGGAGTTACCGTTGTTGTTTATTTCACGTACAGGTAGGCGTCATTACGTAATATAACGTCTTAACGTTATGTAACGTCTTGTTGCACAGTGTATCTTATTATTTAAGTTATTTGAATTAATAAATTAAATAGTTTAATAATATAAAAATAATTTAATATATTAATTTAAATTAAATAAACCTTTTAAGATGTTAGAACGTACAAGTAACCCAGCGTGTTCCAACGCAAAATAATGACCCGAAATGTGACATGTATTCCAGTGTAGCACAAAGTCGTCCAACATAACATAACGTTCTGTAGGTAATTCATTTCTTGGTTTTCAGAGCTTTACGCAAGACAGGGTTCACACGGTTATCGAAAAGTCGTGCAAAGTCGTGGAATTTTAAATTTTCATTTCAAGCCTGGAAAAGTCGTGGAATTTCGGGAAAATTTTTCAGGTCATGAAAAAGTCATGGAATTCAGGATTTTGCCAAATTCATTTTCAGTGGTGATTAATTAATTAATAAATTTCGAAAAATAAACGAGGCTGTGGAACGTTTCACTTATTGTCACCAGTCTACTTGTTAGTGATTGATTATTTTCGAGGGGGCTTGGTGATGTGGATGTCGGCAAAAAGTCATTGAAAAATCATGGAATTTTCTTTTCCATGTTCTGTGTGAATCCTGGCAAGAAGACGCTGTCACTTGCCACGTCGTCGTCTTCCGGGTTGAAACTCTCAGCAGCAAGATGCTCTTGATGTATCAATTGAGACAATAAGCTAGAATTTAGTTGTCTGAGAAATTCGTTGAATTACTAATGTAAAAATATGTGAAATAGTGTATAGAGACCTCTTAAAACTGCGTGTTATTCATTGACAAGTTTAATGGAATGAAGTTCGTGTTCTTCAAATGGATAAGGTTTTCCGAAAACGCGAGATTTTGTCATCCATGCCAGGACTAGAAGACGGATGCTCGACCGTTCTACAAGACTTTTGCGCAGTGCTAATTGTCGACGAAGGATAGGAACGTGAAGCCAGTAACCGTCACAGACCGAGAACATTGACGAACAGCAAGATCTGGTGGAAAGAACTGTAGGACTTCGGTCAAATCGTACCTTTGGTCGTTGAAAGAGTCAGTGTGATCACAGACTGTACCACATTGTGGGATTCATCGGAAGAGTAAGCCATGATAAAACCACATGTCTGCTAATCTGACCGAAGAAATTAGGTTTGTAATTGAAAGAAAGATCAAAAAACATGATCACAAATTAGAGTAACCGTCTACTTCATCTCCTATATGGGTAACATGGAGTGAATGAAGTAAATGGTTTGAACCTGAGACCGCCGCTAAGGCTGTCGAAACGTCAGTCACTTCAACCAACAGTCTTTCTCAAGACTACACTAACCTGGACGATCAACTTCCTCAAACATGTTATGGAGTGAATGAGCACTCAAAATCTGCTATTGTGAGAGACAATGACGAACGAGAAGAACTTAATTTAAAAACCAAATGCATATGAGAGACGAACCTCGTGGGAGACCTACCATACCCAGTTCGTAATTATTGCCGAAATGAAAGGCTGAGAAGACCAACAAAAGACCGGTTTCAAGGCGGTAAGTTTAAAAGAGTTAACTCTCCAGGTTTTGAGAAACCTGCTAAGTGACAAAAAACGAGATCTTCAAGGGTTGGTGGTTGCCCTGTTAAGTCGATGTGGCACGTTAAAACAAACGGAGGTTTTGAGACTGCGACCTAAAAATTGAGCAAGGCATCGAAATTAAGGAGCTACCAGCTTTAGCAGAAGACATCAAAAGTTTGCCTCTGCTAAATGACCCTGGTGCAGCCAGAGGGATTAACCACACCTCAGCCATCGATCGCTTCTTGTTTCGTGTTTCGATTCGTGTTTCTCGAGAGACAAAACTTGGTAACGAGGGAACATTGAAGAAGCATATGAAGGGAGCAAAGGAAGCCTGGAAACCGATTACCCAATCGATGAAAAGGCTTGAGGATATAATGCGATGCTGTCTTTACAAATTACCGTTGACAGGGAAGACCCGAAATGCGACGGCTATTGGAGATGTGGTGCATTAGAGTAGATTAGATTAGTGCATTAGCGGGACACAATGGCTGTTTTGGGAGACGACGTTCAAGGTATACGAGCAAGTACGACACCATATCGCCGGAAACGACAACTCACTTATCTTGAGAGGCAAAGATCAAGTGAGAATGGGCCAACTAACGAACCAGAATTTGTTACAAAAATTGCTTCCGTTAGTGAAACGTTACTGGTGTGTGCTGAAGTAGAGGAATTATTACGTTACCTTGTGGTTGACGCGGTGTTAAATATTACTATAGTCCATCCGCATTTGGTTGATGGAACGGCGTTGTCGAACATTTGGAAATTCAAAGATTGTAGTTGGTTACCAGGAACTGGAGAACAGGGCGACAGTAGCACACGCGTCTTTTACCTCTATGATTTAGAGGTTCGACTTCAATAACTATTTTCAATTATTACACTATTATGGCCCTACCACTAGAAATCAAGGTAAACCATTAAGATTACCTTAGGTAAGTTTGGAATCCACTAAAATATCATTTTTTTATAGTGTAGCCTTACATTTTAACGAACTTCCTTTGTATATTAGAAGCAGCGAAAATTACCAAACTTTTATGAAGAATGTTAATAACTTTTTATCTTTATGAAATGTTGTAGTTTTATATCAATTTTGTTCTCTCTTACAATTTAGTGTATTTTTGTAGTATTAATTGTAATTATAATATTATCTTACAGGACACACATTTATAACAGTGTAACTATTGGCAATGAAGTATTAACTCTTATATCCTGTATAAATATGATTATGAAACTAAACTAAACCAAAGACTCCAGCACAGCGCACGTGTCTCATTAAAGTTAACGTGGTTACGTGTGAAAGGAGCGTTATCCTATATGACACTATCAAGAAGAGGGAATTTAATGATTGATCTATGGCACCTTGTGGAGGGTTTTGAAATCGTGTTTACCAAACTCCGCAGATTTCTCCAGGTACTACGGTTTCCTCCTCAAGTAAAACTACATGGACCCACGAGGGATGGCTCCTGCAGGATCTGTAATGAGAATAATTTAGATAATGTTAGTTACAGTGAACTCCCTCTAAGACGGACACCTTTGGGACCGCTCTTACTGTCCGTCTTAGAGAGGTGTCCTTCCTAGAGGGAGATGACGTAATCGGACACCGGCCGTCAGGATTAAACCGATTAAGCATCAGTCACTCAGTGCTCGTCTTTCTGCCGCGAGAGAAAGATAGCGACGTTTTGAGCAAAAGCTCTTCAATGCATGTCAGATTGTCAGGCTGTACTCTTTATGGGTATATTGAAAATATCTGATTATTTTACGTCCCCCGAAAAAGCTTTTGAGCGCCAATTTTTTTAGCTTTTTTGTCTATAACCAAATTGCTCGAGCAGGACAACCGTTTGACGTAAATTTTAAGGCTTGAATCTTTTAATTTCTCATCTTGCAATGTTATTTTTTAGATGGTTGCTGATTGCTCTCAAGGTAGAATGACAATATACAATGAAGATATAATGAAGTTTAATATTCCGGCCGCTTTTCCAGAAACTGAAGCGGTAGAATGGCAGAAGGAATGTAAGTAGTGATTGAATGAAAAGCAAAGTTATCAGTTCTGTACGTTTCAAGGATTTAGATTTACGGCCATGTTAAGATTTGTTTCATTTTCTCGCTCTTCGGTGCGTGGATAAACAAAACCCGGTAGATGTCCAATAGATAGCGGATACAAGGCCCAACGATTTTAACGTCATTATTGGAGAAGGCGCTAAGCCTTACATTTACCAATGTTGATGTTAAGGAAGTACTGTCTCTTTAAGTATTTTAAGACTATAAGCAGTAACCCGACCAACGGTCAACAGTATTACGGTATTATAGCTTCATTGTTAAAACAATGATGACGAAGGCTTGTGAGCGTTGTTCCTCCAAAATAAGAACACAAAGTTTTCATTTGCATTATTATTATTATTATATCATGTGCACTTGTTGAAGCTTGGAGTGATGATAGACATTACGCGAGTTTTTTTCAATAGGAAATCCTCAGGAAATATTGTTGAGCCCCAGACGGGAATCGAGTCCTGAGGATTTGAGCTTCACGTGTGTACGCGTATCAGACAGAGTTATCCAGAATAAGATAATCACACCGTCGCTCGCTCCTTCCTTACTTACTTACTTACTTACGTACTTACTTACTTACTTACTTACTTACTTACTTACTTACTTCCTTCCTTCCTTCCTTCCTTCCTTCCTTCCTTCCTTCCTTCCTTACTTCCTTCTTTCCTTCCTTTCTTTCTTCCTTCCTTTCTTCCTTCCTTTCTTCCTTCCTTTCTTCCTTCCTTTCTTTCATCCTTCCTTCCTTCCTTCTTTCCTTCCTTCCTTCCTTCCTTCCTTCTTTCCTTCCTTCCCTTCCTTCCTTCCCTTCCTTCCTTCCTTCCCTTCCTTCCCTTCCTTCCTTCTCTTCCTTCCTTTCTTCCTTCCTTCTTTCCTTCCTTCTTTCCTTCCTTCTTTCCTTCCTTCTTTCCTTCCTTCTTTCCTTCCTTCTTTCCTTCCTTCTTTCCTTTCTTCCTTGCTTGCTTGCTTGCTTGCTTGCTTCCTAAGTAACAACTTACGTGATTTTTACGTGTGTAAATCAACGTCAAAAACTATCTGCTGATCCCAAGTTGAAAATTTTCTTTTCATCATCCTGGTCACAATTTGTATTATATTTCTCTGCTTTTTCCTTCTCTTTTTCTCTCTTTCTTGTTCAGGTTGCATTTCCTAACAACTGATCCCTAACGTTACCTTGCTTTTCAGTGATAACATCAATTTTTACCTAAGAATATAAAAATGTGAGGAATTTGTTTTCCACCTTGCAGACCTTCCGAGTGTCCGTCTTGTTGGCAATTTACCCTTCAACGTTTCAATCCCGCTTCTTCTTCAGTGGCTGCAGGCCATCCCTAGTAGAGCTGGTCCCTTCTCGTTCGGCCGCGTGCCAATGACATTGGTGTTTCAAAAAGAAGTTGCTGACGTAAGTACTCAACGGTGGATACAATATTTCAGAAAATTTAATCCATATGAGAATTACCATGGAGCTGACCAGATCAGAAAGTTTCACAACTACCGTAAAAATTCGAATTAGCGCCCACCTTCAAATAAGCGTTCATCTTCGAATAAGCGCCCATCCCTGAATGGGAAGTCTGAAATAAGTGCTTTCGCTAGTGTTTTAATAGTTTTTTAGCCAGACGTAGCCTGCCCACACCTGTGATAAAAGGAGCATTTCATCTTTGGGTTAATTTCGCTTTGATGCTTTCGCTGTTCTACAAGAAGAATGATATTTTTCTTGAAGTTCGTACAGATATGTCCATGTACGCACAAAGTTCTTTCAATCGCAGCATCTCGTCTTCAAACTGCATGGCGATGGCTCTCATATTCTATTTTGTTTTGTTACGGTGAAATAAACTTCTGATCTTTTGTTTTGTTATTTTCTAAAAAGAAAGTGTCTTCATCAGTTCAAATGATGCACATGCTCGAATAAGCATTCACCTTCAAATAAGCACTCATCTTAAAGGTCGCAAACTTAAATAAGCGCCCAGGGTGCTTATTCGAATTTTTGCGTTATTTTTCAGTTTTATTAAGTCATCTTGAGCGGGATTTGACCTTTTACCGGCGAAACGATGGACCGCTGCATTGCCAACCACATCCTCACGGAGGGGCGAGTTTTGCTTGAGCAAGTCAAAGTTACTCACCCACCCAATTTCTGTGGATTTCTGTTGGAAGACTTCAGCTTAAATAACACTTCAGTGTGATGTTTAGATTGAAATACAATATCATACATTAAAAGAACTACATAATATTTTTTTTCAGAATATTGTTGCTAAGCCTGGCAATCCCAATAGCTCAAGGCTATCAGTCATGACCCAACATCTTTGTGAGGTTAAACGAAGATATCGACTTCCGCGGACAGTATTTGTCCCTCAACCAAAGGTATACAGAAGAAATATTGCATACAGAGGAAATATTATATTTTTTTGAAATTCCAAATTTTCAAATTACTATCCAGAATAATAATTACGGTCAGGAAAAGTTAGGAATTACAAATAGCTCACCGGATACAGTAGTTAATAACAGCTACGAAAAGTAATGGATTACAAATCACAAATTACGACCCAGATAAGTAAATACTGCAAGCAAAAGTGGCGAATTGCGTATTAAAAATTATACCCTGAAAATGTAATTCGGTTTAATTATAAATTACTTACTCATAAAAATATTTCGCAGCTTTAGGAATTATTCTTTAAAGTTATCTGTTACACATATTTCGTTGCTGCCCACCACTTCTTACATTCATTTATGGAGAAGCCAACCCCCACTCAATAACTAAAAATTAAATACTTCATCCAGAAAACCTTTCCTCATTTTATAAAAACAAACGTCCAGCAAAACAGCCACTTTGTCAGGTACATTACGTATGTATGTACATCCAAGGAATAGGCGTAGAATTTTTCTATTCCCAGAGGGGGCTGAAACCGAAAGTGGAAATGACTGACTCTATGATTGGTAAATGATTTGTCGCTAAGATTTCAAATTTCGGTGTTGGATTTAGCTCATTTTCTCAGGCGCATCACCGCTACTATTGGCTGGAAGAAATAGTAAGGCTTTGGCGGTTATATTACCCCAACCAGCACGTCAGTAACCCTACCATTCGTGAATCACATATCAATTAATGTAAAATCCCAGGGGGGCTAAGCCCCCAAAGCTATTTCTGAGGCGGCTGAAGCCCTTTAGCCCACCTATACTCTACGCCTATGAACCAAGGGGTCTTTTTTATACATACATACACCAACATAGCGACAAACTGTTGGACAGAAAAAGAGACTGACAGTTCTGTGTACACACGAACCAGCTAATTTGGTCCTTAACCCAGACCTGCCTGAGATAGTCTGTGGCACAATCTGAATAATACCCAGCGGTCTTATTCAGCAGAGGGAAGTGGGCGGCTTTGGCTGGTCTTGGTAGGAGTGGGTTAACACAGTGACTGCGGGAGCTCTCCCCTTGGCAGGTAAACTCGTCTGGCGTTAGCTAGAGTAAAATAATAAAAGTCTTAATAAAAGAGTCAGTAAATGTCAACTTTGCAACCGATACATACATATTTACTTTGTGGGTGGTGGATTTTTTTGCGAAGAACTCAGCGAAACGCTCGTGGATGTTTCATATAACAATTATTATGACTGACCAAGGTATTGAACATTTACCAACATACACGAGTTTTATTACTGTGTGGTTTGTACAAGAAACACGGGGATTACTGTAAATAAAACATCTAAACCTAATTTATCAAAGTGATTATTACTTTACCTGACTGTTATCCTTCGCTATTTAAACTTAAATAATGTAAACTTCCCTTGAATCCCAACTCTCAAAGATCCGACTTATTTGTAACTGGTCTTAACCGGTTCTGACCAGTTACCTACAACATGTGGTAACCCGACCTCAGGTGGTAACCCTATCTGCCTGATAACGCCTAGATCCTACGGTGGGTATCTCATTCCTTTGTTTGTGGTCTGTTTCAGCCTTGTTGCGAGTCATGATTATATAATATTTCTAATTGTTACTCAAATGCTAGGTCGATGCAGCACTGTTGCACATTATTCCACTAAAACGACCAAAGATAGATGTACCATTTGATGTTGTTGAGCAAGTTGTCAAGGCTTTGTTTTCCATGAGAAGAAAGTTTATTCGAACTTCGTTAATGTAAGTTTGTGACGTGTAGTATATTTACTTCAAAAGTGCAGCATTTCCTATTCTGCGGTTAATCTTAAACCTGAACTTAATTATGGAATGTTTTACTGGTTATCTGGACAACATCAAGCGGATTTTAAAATTCAAGATTAATACTATCAAGTTAATATAGCAGGAAAATTAAACCGAAAAGATCCATCTTGGAATTAGATATTAAACACAACAAAAGACGCAGTAATCATGGTAACATAGTCGATATATTGCAGGGTCCATATCAAACCAAAATATCTTGAATATTAAGTTTTAAAATGTACATTTTCGGTTTAGTTTTTCTACTGTATTTTCGTAATTTGTCAGCTGGCTGTGATTTTTCTATCAAGTTAAACACATTGCAATAAAGATCCTTAAAAAAACCCAACTGGGGGTCGGTTGAAGTTCCTTTCTTTTTTCTCGCGATCTTTTTTCTCGCTGATGGGGTGTCAAATATAATAATTTAATAATGAAATAACTTTGTTTCGTGAAGGTAGCATTATTACTCGATGGAACATTCTGCCAAATGGCCCTCTTCAAAAAACTAGCAACGCAGAACCAGACTAAATACATTGACAGCCACTAATAATAGTACAATATTTACAATTCGACATGTTATGTACGATTTAGACGAGAAAATTGTTCTAAGAGAGCAACTTCATAGTTAAGTTGGAAGAAAAATTCTTTCAATTTTGATTTAGATAATGTTGAACTGTAATTCTTGATCTGTTTTAGCTCACCTGGTAATGAATTAGAAAGCATTGCGCCGCTGTATGAAAGCTTTTATTTCGCAAATTCGGATTTTACTTTTAGTATTGTAAAGTCGGTTAATGATAATGTCGTATTAACATTGTGTTCATCACGAGAAAGTGTGAACAGTCCGCGAGCTTCGACAGGTAATGAAGATCGCAAACAGTTGAACACAATTAGTAGTTCTCTCATTTTGATAGATTTTGCAGTCCTGCAAATACGTTACGTTTATAAGCACCGGTTATAGCTGGTAGACTGAGTGACCCAAATCGCGGTATTTAGAGCAATAGATAGTTCATTTTGGTATTAATAGATAGTTCCGAGTAAGGAATATAAGAGCCCAGCAAATTGCTTTAAACAACATCATGGAAACATATTACTTCGGGAATATTTAATAGTTGTTATTAAATAGTTATTATTTAAAGAAATTTGCTAGGCTCTTATACTCGTTACTCGGATTCGATTTCCGCGTGGTGTTTCATTAGCAACGATAATAGATAGTTCATCTTGATATTAATGTTAATGATAGTTCATTTTGATATTAATAGATAGTTCATCTTGATATTAATGTTAATGATAGTTCATTTTGATATTAATAGATAGTTCATTTTGATATTAATGTTACTGATAGTTCATTTTGAAATTAACGATGGTTCATTTTTATATTAATAGATAGTTCATTTTGATATTATTAGATAGTTTATTTTGATATTAATGATTTGTCTATGAACCAATCATCATGTTTTAATTTAGGTGTCTCTTTCCTGACAATGAAGGCCTGGTTCATGATCTACTTGGCCTAGCGAACGTTGATGCAACTCTGAGAGCAACTCAAGTTGATATGAACGGTGTAGGGAGATTATGTCAAGCCTTTATGGAAATAATTGAAACAGAAAACTTGAATCGTCTTCCTCTGGAAGTCAATAGACCACCCTCTGTCCAATAGGCAGATTTTTCTCAGCTTCTAAAAAGTAACGCCAGAGTTATCAATGTATATATTTAATGCACATATGCTGTAAAGCTATTGAATAAAAAAATTAAGTAGTAATTAGTATTAATATTAATTAGTATTAAGAGCAAGTGCATTTACAAATATCTACATCAAGTTACCGCAGTTCTACCGGTAGGTCGTTGGAGAGTTATTGTTGTGCCTAGCTCTCATACAGTTGTACCGAGACTTGCCTCGGCGAGTGTCAATTGTCTCGGTTACGTTGTGTACACATTGAAAAACACAAGATATCTATGAGGCTTGGTACCAGGTCTGTTGAAATGATTGTCGCAAACGCCTAATGACGCAATGATGACAGCACTGTGCATGAGCGCTTACATACATATACATATATACATATACATATATACATATACATATACCAAATACATTTCCATATCCATGTACAAATACATATACATTTACATATACCTATACCAATACATATACACATGCACATACTGTACACATACAAATACATATACATATATATGCATGAGCACTTATACACATACATTTACATATATACATATACATATAAATGTATACATATACATATATATATACATATACATATACATATACATATACAAAAAGTAAAGGGTTTTTCACAACTTTTTAACCAACTTCAAACCTTCGAAATAAGCCCAAAATATAAAACTTAAGTACATAAAATTTAGTTTTGCACTGATTTGACTAGTTTTTGAGAGAAATAACGTTGACTACACTAGGTCAAAAAATTTCACCAAAAAGTAAAGTGGTTAACCTTTGGTTTTTCACGATTTTTCGACCAACTTCAAACTTTTGAAATAAGCCCAAATTATGAAAGTTAAGTGCATAGAATTCAGATTTGCTTGGATTTAAGTAGTTTTTTTAGGTGAAATTACGTTGACTATTTTAGGTAGAAAAATTTCACCAAAACGTAAACGGGTTAAATTTGGTTTTTGACGATTTTTTTTACCAATTTCAAACCTTGAAAATAAGCCCAAAATATGAAAGTTAAGTGTATAAAATTTAGTTTTTCAGTTATTTGAGTGGTTTTTGGGTGAAATTACGTTAACTATTGTAAGTCTAAAAATTTGACCAAAAATTAAAGGGGTTAATTTTTGCTTTTTGACGATTTTTCGACCAACTTCAAACCTTCGAAATAAGCCCAAAATATGAAAGTTAAGTGTATAGAATTTAGTTTTGCAACGATTTGAGCGGTTTGTGAGTGAAATTACGTTCATTATTTTAGGTCGAAAAATTTCACCAAAAAGTAAAGGGTTAAACTTTGGTTTTGACGATCTCTCGACCAATTTCAAACCTTAGAAATAAGCCCAAAATATGAAAGTTAAGTGTATAGAACTTAGTTTTTTAGTGATTTGAGTGGTTTTTGTGTGAAATTACGTTGACTATTTTAAGTCTAAATATTTGATCAAAAAGTAAAGGGGTTAACCCTTGATTTTTTGACGATTTTTCGAACAATTTCGAACCTTCGAAATAAGGTCAAAATATGAAAGTCAAGTGTATAGAAACTAGTTTTGCAACGATTTGAGTGGTTTTTGTGTGAAATTACGTTGACTATTTTAAGCCTAAAAATTTGACCAAAAAGTAAAGGGGTTAACCTTTGGTTTTTGACGATTTTTCGACCAATTTCCAACTTTCGAAATAAGGTCAAAATATGAAAGTTTGTTGCATAGAAACTAGTTTTGCAGTGACTGGAGTGGTTTTTCAGTGAAATTACGTTGAATATTTTAGGTTGAAAAATTTGACCAAAAAGTAAAGGGGTTAACCTTTGGTTTTTGACGATTTTTCGACCAATCTCTAACTTTCGGAATAAGATCAAAATATGAAAGTTTATTTTATAGAAACTAGTTTTGCAGTGACTGGAGTGGTTTTTCAGTGAAATTACGTTGAATATTTTAGGTCGGAAAATTTGACCAAAAAGTAAAGGGGTTAACCTTTGGTTTTTCACGATTTCTTGACCAATTCCAAAACTTGTAAATTAACCCAAAATATGAATGTTAGAAGTATAGAAACTAGTTTTTCAGTGATTTAAGTCGTTTTTGGGTGAAATTACGTTGACTATTTTAAGTCGAAAAATTTGACCAAAAAGTAAAGGGGTTAACCTTTGGTTTTTGACGATTTTTCGACCAATTTCCAACTTTCGAAATAAAGTCAAAATATGAAAGTTTATTGCATAGGAACTAGTTTTGCAGTGATTAGAGTGGTTTTTCGGTGAAATTACGTTGAATATTGTAGGTCGAAAAATTTGACCATAAAGTAGAGGTTAATCTTTAGTTTTTGACTATTTTTCGACCAATTTCTAACTTTCGAAATTAGCCCAAAATATGAATGTTAGAAGTATAGAATTTAGTTTTTCAGTGATTTAAGTCGTTTTTGGGTGAAATTACGTTGACTATTTTAAGTCGAAAAATTTGATTAAAAAGTAAAGGGGTTAACCTTTGGTTTTTGACGATATTTCGACCAATTTCCGACTTTCGAAATACGATGAAAATATGAAAGTTTATTGCATAGAAACTAGTTTTGCAGTGATTAGAGTGGTTTTTCGGTGAAATTACGTTGAATATTTTACGTCGAAGAATTTGACCAAAAAGTAGAGATTAACCTTTGGTTTTTGACGATTTTTCGACCAATTTCCAACTTTCGAATAAGGTCAAAATATGAAAGTTTATTTTATAGAAACTAGTTTTGCAGTGATTGGAGTGGTTTTTCGGTGAAATTACGTTGAATATTTTACGTCGAAAAATGTGACCAAAAAGTAAAGGGATTAACCTTTGGTTTTTTACGATTTTTCGACCAATTTCCAATTTTGAAATACGGTGAAAATATGAAAGTTTATTGCATAGAAACTAGTTTTGCAGTGATTGGAGTGGTTTTTAGGTGAAATTACGTTGAATATTTTACGTCGAAAAATGTGACCAAAAAGTAAAGGGGTTAACCTTTGGTTTTTTACGATTTTTCGACCATTTTCCAATTTTGAAATACGGTGAAAATATGAAAGTTTATTGCATAGAAACTAGTTTTTCAGGGATTGGAGTGGTTTCTCGATGAAATTACGTTGTCTATTTTCAGTCGAAAAATTTGACCAAAAAGTAAAGGGATTAACCTTTGCTTTTTGACGATTTTTCGACCAATTACAAACCTTCGAAATAAGCACAAAATATGAAAGTGCATAGAATTTAGTTTTGCAACGATTTGAGTTTTCTAATTATTTGACTGGTTTTTGTGTGAAATTACATTGACGAATTTAAGTCGAAAAATTTCACCCTCGTTTTTGGGAAAAATTTCAACAGATTTTGGAGATCAGAAATTGCACCAAAAGGTAAGGGGGTTTAACCCGTGGTTTTTGACGAGTTTTCGAGAATTTTGAAAATCTTGATATCAACTGTAAGTATGAACCTTTGGGCCAAATAATTTAGTTCTGCGTTTATTTCGCTTATTTTAGGCTAAAATTTCAACAGAGTTTTTAAGGCCGAAAATTTCTCCAAAAAGTATAGGGGTTAACCCATGGTTTTTGACGATCTTTTGACGAATTTTAATCTTTCGAGGTACGGCCAAAATATGAAAGTTTAGCCCAAATAATTTAATTTTGGACTGATTTCCATCATTTTAGCGCAAAATTTCATCTTAAAGTGAAAGAGTTAACCCAGTTTCTGAAGTTAGAAATTGGAAATAGGCTAACAAATGATAGTTTGGGCCAGATATTGGGTTTTACATTTTCCGGCCATTTATAAGTCGGAACCTGTCGAGAGCAGTTCGGAAGAGAGTTCAATTGAATACGCAGGCATTCTACAGAGCCTTTATTTAAAATGATTATTAACAACATACCAGATGAGCTCTACACCTTGAAGAGTTAACAGGGCGTAAGATGCGCATTGCATGAATAATTGAGTGATTCTCTTTGAGCTGCTCATCTTCAGGATATCTTAACCAGTAAGTCTTCCTTTTCTTTGCAAGTTTTTCTTTTGGAAGTTCACTTTTGGAAGTTACCCATAGCCAACCTTCTGTCACGCAGATTGCATATTAAAGGGGATACGTGAAACGTTCGCTTGCACTACGCGAGAACGCTTCGCGAGGAGAAATGCTCAAGAAAAAGCTGCATGAACTAGATCGCAAGGCATTCGCAAGCCGCACTCGCGAACTATTGGATGATGACAATTGTGTAAACTCGTTAATTCTTCAAGCTCACAAAGCTATCTACAACGCGACTTCAGCTGTCTCCATGGGTAGCGTCAAGACTGAGGTATAACCTTCAATGTCTCTAAACGCAAGGGGGGAAAACGTCTCCAAGGAATCAAGTTTAATGATTTGGCGTACGGCCGAAGTGCCTCCCTTTTATCACAGACATAGGCATAAGTCAATGATATAAAATAGGATACTGCGTAGTGTTAAATAGCGTAAAAAGTTCAACATTTGGTAACTGCCGTGACTGATGGCCAAGAACTCCGACGCTTCAAGCAAAGGTCCTTTATCAGAGATTGAAACAGTCTTTCTCGACATGCCATGGATGAAGCACATCTATGACCCTGCTATAACCTCATCTACCCGACGAGATTGTTCGCCCTGATGTATGCCATCTAGTCAAACTGGTCTTCAGGAGGTATTGCAACATTTGTGAGCGAATAGTAAGCTGGAATTTTGCTGTTAAGAATAAATTGCATACGTTTGTGTGAACACTCGTATGAGACCACCCTACTGTGTAGATGAAGCCCCCAAAACAACACAATGCTGGCGCTCAAATTCTTCCCCGGCAGGCTCAGTCTTGTATTATTTCACTCTGGCTACTCTTCTCATTTTACTCTTCAAAGGGAGAACTGCTGCAGGGAAAAGACTTACCCTTCAGTGCATACAACTGTCGTAAGACAAATTGTAACCATAAAATAAATGAAAACAAAACAAAAGCAAGAAACAAGAGCACTAAAAAAAGGAGGAAACGATTCATTCTCGAAAGGTTAAAAGAATTTGAAGGGATCTGAACAGTTTTGAAACCAGGAAACTGTTGTACTGTTCCATTGTTTGGACGAAATTGGCATATGGTGGTAAAATGTGGAGTCCATATACCACCAAACATTGTAACCTGACTGAAAAATGTCAGAGTTGGGTAACTCAGTTTCTTGTAACAACCCCCGAGGAAAGTCTCATGTAGACTATATTTACTATCACTGGGGTTTTGCACAGGTGTTACTTTCTAAAGTTAGACATGAGTTGATGACTGTTCATATCAGATGTTACTTTCCACCACTAAATCGTAACATAAAACACAATTTTAGTATTGGCTAATAGGTAGTATTATACCATATACAAAAATGGCTGCCAATTAAATGTTATTTTATGTGTCATTAATTTAGCCTTTCGAGCTTCGCTCTTGCGCCAAAATTCTTTTGAATTATTAGCGGAAGAACGAGGCTTGAAAAGCTAATTTAAATAGGCGGTCATCGTTGCATAAGGTCTAAAATGTAGATAAGATTAGATACATGGCGGCTATATTAGTGGTCTTTTAACCAATGAATCTCAACAGTTTCTGTAGTAGGCGACTTCAAACATGGCCACCGTATCCTTGTCTTTTGAATCTCAAGGATAGATTGTAAGCCAGTGATAACAATATATTTTTTTATAATTTTGAGACTAATTAATTAACATAAACTAATATTTCAAACACGACAAGGGTTGTTCGATCCGATATCAAAACTCTGAGTGGTCAGTTGAAGAACGAAGCAAAAGCCCAATGCTTAACCAACTTTGAGGTATTTTAATATTAGATCAGACATTCTTACTGAGTGCATGACATGGCACGTCAGGCGAATTCGTATTTAACCCTTTAAGGCCCAATGTCCCCCCATATCGGATTCCAAGAATTACAAGGCAAATGAACAACAAAGCAAAGACAAAGAGAGAGAACAACGGACTAAGAAAAAAATTCAGATATCAAAGGGTGAAGGAGAAAGTCAGGTTGAAATTTGTCGAAATTCCATGCTTATTAAGGTCATGCACATCAACAAATTATGATTCAGTTTGAGATCCCTCCAAGAAGCCAGTGGCTTCAGGCGCGTCCAAAGATGATAAAATGCGTGTGGCTCCACGGTCAAGTGAAGAACTACACTACAACCAAAATCGCTTGGTAAAGGTGCCAGAAAATCTGAAGGGAGTAGTCACTACTTTGTCACCTGTAACACGCTACTTTTCACGTAGAGTACAGGAATCCACTAAAATCATCAAGAATACTGCGATTGCACGAGATGGGCAACTCCTACGAGAAATTTTACAGTTCACCGCATTCGAACGAATGATTCCTAATCGTAATTCTAACCCTAAGTCTATTCCTGACCCTATTGCTATTCCTAACCCTAATTCAGATGCTAATTCTAAACGAAACGCTAACCTTATCGACAACGTTAACGCTATCCCTACCGCTGACCGCTAATCTTGACGCGGGTACAGTAAAGTGTAGTGTCCATCTTACGCAGGCATCTGGCTGGCTAGTGTACGTACTCGTGGACATTTCACTTCGATTTAACTGCATGTTACCGATAACTAAACTTCGAATTCGTAGCATGACTTCATTACTTGCATCAGGTTGACTCGCGTAGGTGTGACGGGGGCTTTCATTGTGATTTAATGTCTGAGGGGAGGATTTTGTTTAACAAATAGAAAATTACTTGAGTGTCTGCTGTGATAGAAAAATCAATGAAGTCATTTCAACCGAAAAAATGCCTAGCTAAAACACGAGGCGTAACCGAGTATTTTCTGGTATTTTTCAGGTTGAAATGGCGTCATGAATGTTTTTACCACAATACAGAGACACGAAAGCTATTTTCTATTTGTTTTATAAAATAACCAAGGTTTCCTCGACTTTTCGTGACGTCATTCATGTCTCTGTACTCTAATACAAAATGAAAATGACGTCAGCTGGGTCTCTGTACGCAGAGAAAATGAGGCTCGTCCAATCAGAGCGTGCGTAGGACGCATGTTATTTTATATATGAAGCTCGGAGAGCTTATCTAGCTGGTAAGTGGCATACTTAAGTTCGAGTAAATATTATACCCACCTAAAATATTATATCCACCTAAATCCACTGCATGGTAAAAAATCAGCACCTGATGAAGTTCTGAATCAAAGCTTTCCTGTCTTTGAATCAACAATTACAAAAATTTCACATGCAGTTGCACTTATGAAAATAACATTTCATGTGTGAATTGTTTCTACTCTATAAGTGAAATGAAAATTTCATGAGTGAAATTAATATGTGAAATACATGTTTCTTAAACCAAGATTTCACATGTGAAATGTTTAACCAGTTCATTACACATGTGATTTTGGTATTTCATATGTGAAAAGGAAATTTCATACGTGAAAATGTTCTAATTCCATACGTTTTTCACATGTGAAATGAAGTGAAATTTTCGAATGGGAATTCTTACGGTCTAATCATGTTATTTGATGTACTAGTGGTTTTAAACGTTTGGCCAATCGTGTTAGCTTTTCTAATAGGCCTTCATTACCTTCCACTTAAATAACCGTAAGACATCCATCACTTCCATTTGGAAAAAAATCACAAAAGGCCTTAATTTTCCCAAAGAAGTTTTGAGAAGTTCGCTTATTCTTTCCGTTGGCATGGTAAATTCCTAACTCTCTGCCATGTCGCATTCAATAACCAGCCTGAATCATAACGCCTTGTCCTATTAAAAAGCAATTGCAAGCAAATGTGTTACTATGATGGCAAAACATAAGTAGCGAGAGTATTAACAACAAACTTACCAGTAGCAAGAAGAAATCCTGCTCCTTCAATTCGGTCTTTCTACGATGCTTTCCTTTGCCACTTCAATTCTACTACCACTAACATGGCTTTTCTAAAATAGGGAGAGTACCAATTTTGAAGTTTACAAAAAATTTGTCTTGTAACAAATTTACGAGAGCAAGAAACATACCCCGATGAATAACATCTTGTAAACTCAATGTTTCAGCTGTCAAACAAGACGAAACAAATCGCGGTTAAACAGGGACGGCGGAGCCGGGGGAGGCTGCGGGGGCTGGAGCTCCCCACTTTTTTTCTAAATGTAATGTTGGAACAACTACATTTAAGAACACTAGTGAAATTTCCGGGAGAAGCATACAAAATGCTGTATTTTTATCTCAAGTCTCCTCCCCCCTCGAAATTCCGCTCCACCCTCCCCGCGGGTAATGTTTCGACTTAATTTCAAAGTTATTGTTTTTATTATTATTATTATTATTATTATTATTATTATTATTAAAAACTTATTTACAAACAATAACCCTTCTGCTTGATTGCTGCTTTTAAAGGGGTTGTTTAGAAAAAGAAGAAAGAATATTTACAAAAATCAGTATCATTACAGCAATATTAGCAGTCTCTTGATCGGCATAAGTGTTTAGTAAGGACTGCTTTGGAAGAATATGCAGACAGTTCTCATGAATATCTAAAATTTCGTTAGGTAATGTATTCCAGGCATGAGCTCCTCGGTACGAAAATGATTTTTTTATAAAAGATCTGTTAGGTTTGTCAAGAAGTAGCTTACGCCTATTGCTATGCGTTTGATGATAAATATTATCGCGGAGATAAGGAGACCATGACATCATTTTTAAAAAGGAGCTGCAAATTATTCAAATTTACACAGGGACTACTCTACACACAACAATCTAATTTACATCAATGTCGAAAATAGAACAGATATTTGAAAGAATGAGTGGTTTTGTTTGAATAAAACTTGGATGAATGCACGTGAGCCTCATGAAAGACCCACAAAGTATTGCAATTTTATAGAAAGCAATGTTACTCCTCTTTAACGTTATATCTTATTTTTCGAAGTGTTAAAATGACTGCAATGCTAAAAATAACAGCGTGTTAGTCGTCACTCTTGCATTTCCAAATACAAAATATCATAAGAAACACAAACAAACAATAAAACGATTGTATAATAGCAAATGAAATAGCGAATGAAAAACAATAATTGCATAATAATAATTATAATAATAATAACAATGGCAATAATAACAATAGTAATGAGAGCAGTAACAACTACAACTATAATAACAATAGCAATAACAGTAATAAAAGCAATGATAGCAATGGTAACAATAGTTAATAGAGCAATAATAACAATAATAGCAATAAGACATATAATAGCCATAAGAACAATAGCAAGAATAGCAATAATAACAAAAGCACTAACAGCCATAATAACAACAGTAATAATGGCAATAACAATAGCAATAATAGCTATAGCAACAGTAGCAATAATACCAATATCAATAATAGCAGTAATAAAATCAGGAATAATAGCAACAACATCCATAGCAATAATAACAACAATTGCAATAATAGCAAATGAAACAAGACATGTTTTTAACGTTACTTTATGTTAAAGAGTTCCTCATTAACAGTACGTTCTGCTGCCTATTTTATCCGCACTTAAATTCTTGGAATGAAAACCTCTGTGAATCAAACGCCTCCATACAACGAGCAACGGAAAACATTTAGAGATCAAGTCGAGTTTATAAATTACTTTCTAAGTATGATGAAATTACCTGACAGTGTTCAAGAGGGAAAAGGAGCTGCCTTAGGCAGAGGGTGTCCGCCTTCCGGCGGTAAGGAAGGCCTTGGTTCTATGGAGGTTCTGCGTTGTGCAGTGATGCAGGGTTGTCAGTAACAACTTCTAGGCAAACTAAGGGTCAAGTCGCGTACTACTCTGTACCAGATAATACAAAGTAAGCTAATACTATAATATTGTAATATGTCTAACGTAACAACCTAGAGTAAAGGAAACTAGTAGGGACAGATTTTTGTTTCTTTAGCCATTTCTCTAAGTATAGACTAGAATTGCAAAAGGAAAATATCAACGCACCGGTGTCAACGTAAACCGGTTGTCATTTCGATTCGAGGCACAAGAAGTTACACAAGAGCTTAGGAGTAGGGGATAATCACAGACCGGCCAGTTGCAGCTGAGTATCAATGCACGGGTTGGTAACATGACCCACGAGGGTCACCCAAGCCGGGTATTGTACTCGACTGTATCATCTTTGGCTCTAAGACATGAAAACGAGTGTGATATATTGTACATACCTCCTCAAAATCAACTTCAAAAGTGTGTTTAAATTGCCGCTTTGTGCCAGTCTTCGTAAACAAAAAAAAACAAAAAAAACAAAAAAAAAAAACAAAAAAAAAAAAAAAAAAAAAGTTGGTGAAACATCTTTTGAGCTGTTTATAAGGTCCGGGCTGACCGG
This sequence comes from Heliopora coerulea, assembly GCA_030142905.1. Lineage (NCBI taxonomy): Eukaryota > Metazoa > Cnidaria > Anthozoa > Scleralcyonacea > Helioporidae > Heliopora > Heliopora coerulea. Next base: position 791,836 of record JASJOG010000047.1, read on the forward strand.
AACATCCCGGGAGCTTGAGATCGCGTCTTGTTTACAATTTCTTGATATTTTCGCAGCTGCATTTACGGGGAGAATCGTATCACGTCATTACCAACAAGGACATTCCATCTCAACAAGATCTTAACCCGTTCTCGCACACGGCTGTTGCAGTGCAACAAAAAATCACAATTGAACAAATGATAGAATAATACAGGAAATAAAAAGCAGCATCGAACAAAATGGAATAAAATCATACATGAACGGGTTAGAGCAATCGGGATCTCGGCAAGACGGAATACAGTTTTCTCCTTATAAAGGCAACCTAGCATAAAGTTGGTGTTAGAATTAGGATTGAGTTTAGGCTTGGGGTTCTATTTGGTACGCCTTGTGTGAAATGTACATAGAAAATAGAATCAAAACACTGTACATCCTCACGGATAAGCGTTACGTTGTCGCGAGGATTCCTCGTGCACTTAAAATGAATAAAACAAGCATACTATTTCCCAGTTGACTCGACAGCTCAATTGGTAGAGCAGCGGTCAGGTAACCCGAATATGCGAGCTCAGATCCCGCTCAAGTCTACTTTTCTAATTGACGTTGGCAGTGTAGGTTTATCATGTAACTTGCGTAACTCATGTTGAAAGTAAGTCCCAGCTCAGTCCGAGGTTCTACTATAAGTCTTCACTCAAAACAGTCACCGATAAAGAGAATAAATAGAACAAACAAGATACCTCTCCAGTTATCTTCGAATGGTAAACCAGCGTCAATAGAAACTCAGAAGTACTATCGAATTCTGCAACATAAAGAGAGTGGAAAGAGTCAGTCCACTTTAGAACAAGAAACGCTTAGACCACTGGAAGAAAAGTCCACTTGAAAGGACGGAGAACAACTGGCCGTATAGCACCATAAGTTAGAGTAGACTAGAGCAGAGTAGAGTAGAGTAGAGTAGAGTAGGGTAGAGTAGGGTAGAGTAGGGTAGAGTAGGGTAGGGTAGGGTAGGGTAGGGTAGGGTAGGGTAGGGTAGGATAGGGTAGGGTAGGGCAGGGTAGGATAGGGAAGGGCAAGGGTAAGGGTAAGGGTAAGGGAGAGCAGAGCAGAGCGCAGCAGAGCAGGGTAGGGTAGAGAAGAATAAAAGTAAAAGTAAACTAAAGTGAAGTAAAGTGTCTTTATTTATAGTGGATAACCCTATCAGCTAGCTAAGTTGTCCTTTCTCGAGGTCCAGAGCAAATTTCTCCAGAGGTTCCGAACTGTTTGGAGGGCTACTTTTGAAATCCCGGTTAAAAGATTGCATCACCTGATTGGTACATATTTTCCTTTTTGGTTTTTTTTATTTGCAGGAGAAAGTAAGTATCGACTCGTATCAGAAGTGGTGTTATTAATGAAAAACAATAATTTGTATAGGGCCCAAAACTCAAAAAACTAAACAAACACGAAACTAACAAACGTATTACCTTTTAGAAGACGCCAAACAAAAGACACCTCACTGTGGTAATAGACAATCTGAAATATAGTAAATCAAACGATACAGCGAGAATAAAAAAGATGACGAATAAACATAGTTGCCATGATAAACTGAAGTACTAAAAAACAAGAAGTTTTAAACCGAAGTACAGCGTGAGATATATACATACAAGTATAGAAATAACCAAGGTGACGAAGAAAACAATATGAAGTATTACAATATAAAGATACGCTAAAACTTTTCAACAACGTGATATATATATATGTATATATATATATGTATATATATATATATATATATATATATATATATATGTATATATGTATATATGTATATATATATATATATATATATATATATATATATATACATATACATATATATACAGTATACAAATGAGCAGAGCAACTAAGGAAACAATAGTATTACAATAGTAAGTATTACAGTAAGACGATAGGCCAAAACTTTTTAAGAAGAACGGTGTTTTTTTTTCCAAAACTTTTAAAAAGAGAATAAAGATTTCGCTGAATGTAGTTCTTTTAGTTGATCGTTCCATAATTTAGCTCCATCACAGATGAAACTCTTATGGCCTCAAATGTCAAAAATTATCGACCGATTATTTCAATGTCACTGGGTAAACGAGTAAGGGCCCATTTACACGATACGATTGTCGTAAACGATTGTTCCCCCTCGGATGTGTCATGTTGTCTGAAACGCACAATTCCTGCCTCCAATTCGCTTACTAATGTAGCAATACGTGCGTAAGACTCCATTCAGTAAATCGGATACATCAAAAGGAACAATCGTATACGACAGTCGTATCGTATAAATAGGCCTTAAGTCTTAAGACTTCGAGCCTTGCCGTACAGCAGCATGGATAGATCTCAGACTTTGCAGTCATTCTTGTTCAAGTGGTTCTTGTTACTGCAAAGTTCAGATATAGTTAAAGGACGAGCAGACAAATATCAGTAAACAACCACGGCGAATGAACAGAAATTACTTCTGCGTACGTTAGGTTTATATTTAAAAGACTTAACCACAAAATGTAATACTTGTTGAAGTCAGTTAGGATGCTCGTTACTAAAAACACAAACCTGTTTGCCATGAATCCACTGACGCAATTTTAATATCAAAACGAATTTTCGTATGCAATGTACTACTCGAGAACTAAGAGTTCTCACGCAAACAACATTTATCCTTTGTCTTTGAAAATCATTTAAAAGCATTTTAGAGAGTTATTCAAAGTGAGAAATGTGGCAGAGTAGTAACATGGAAGTGGTCCACGAACTGATGAGCTTCAGGGGAAAGGAAGTCAAAGAAGGGTAAGTGCTCAGTAATATAAGTGGTATGTACTGCATATTGAGCGAAATTTTAAACCTTTTTACCTGCGGCATCATAGAATGAAGTGGCATTATCTTCGAGGAGTCATTACCTCCAGTTGATTGAAGATTAACATCTGAAACCACCAGGTCAGTGGGTGTAGTCCCAGTAAGAATCATTTGAAGAAAGTCACTAAAATTGCGAATATGAAGATCAATGGTAAATAAATTGGCAAGCAATACGGTTTAACGGCAACAGTAGAGTTGGCAGTTGTAGAAAAAAAATAAAACTGTAAAAAAAATTAAAGGTACAAAATGAAAGTACAAAACAAACCGAGGGGACAAGCAAACGAATAAATTTGTGACCCAGCTACGTGAAGTCCAAGACATAATTTGAAGCCATTTTTTGTTAAAAAAGCTTTTGAGGATAACTTCTCAAACTCATTAATAATATCCCGAGGAAAACACTTGATAATTCATAAACATAACTCATGAAAAAAATCGGAGTCGAAACGCGTTTTGATACCACGATCTAACAATTCCATAAATTAAATAAAGTTTTGCCATGATTTTCTCAAAAAAAAAAAAATAGGTTTGTCTGATAAGGCATATCAAACTTGGAAAATGAAACGTACAAATGATCGGAAAAGATGCGAAACTCTTCGGAAAGAGAGGATTGGATGAAAAAGGCAATGCAATTGAAGTAAGGGGCAGATGATGAAGGTAATAAGGCTGAAAGGAAGTTGGAAAGATAGATTGGACTAAGAAAGCGGATTAAAGGAAGTCGAAACAGAAACAAAACATAGCAAGCAAAAAAAAAAAAAAAACCAACCAAAAACATACAAAACAAAAACGAATAAAACAAAAACAAACAAAAGAAAGACAAAAAAAAAAACAAACCAAAAAGAAAGAAAGCAAAAACAAACAGAACAAAAAAACAAACAAAACAAAAACAAAACTAAGAAAAGCGAAGCACCAAATCAAAACAAGGCAGAGAAAGAGGAAATGGGAGAAGAAAGAGTAATGAAAGGATATTAATATTTGAGAAAAACAGTTGATTTCAAGCTACTAGTTACAAGCTTACCCATATTTTGTGGCATGAAGAACATGTTCGAGCACGAATGGTTTGTAACATGTCAGAAATATACTACACAACTGATTTGACGGTAGCCACGTTGAAGTGCACATTAACTGAAAAATAATGGGAAGTACTGATAGTAAGTTGATCGATACATATGATCATAAATTGGCTTTCTTTAAACTCACGCGAAAACGCTCCACACACCTCGTAGGACTAGGGATGCTGGTGGTACAGTGGTAGTGCCGCTGTAGCTAGGGTTCAAAAACGGCTCCATGAGGTAATCTGACTAAAGTTATCTGGGTCACATATGATGAGAATTTTGTCCAGTTTGACTCTACCAAGAATTGCAGGTTTTCTCCGGCTACTCCAGTTTCCTCCTGTAGTAACGTTGGACCCATGAGGGGTGGCCCTTATTGAACTTCTGGGGAGAACAGCTCAGGTAGCTGATTGGGTTATCCAGTATAAATAAAGACACTTTACTTTAAACCTGAAATGTTCTAACTGAGTCGCAGGACTTAAGAGGGCGAGTAACCCAGCATTACCAAACCAAAAAAAAATGACCCTGAAATACAGTCGAAGTATTACTATGATTATCGTGTCTATTCTTGCGTTTACTAGAATATCTAGCAAACGCAAGAATAAAGAGTATACGGTTAATCTCTTCTACTTCTTTCTTTGAACTGACAGCTGGCAGGGAAGGATTTAGACGAAGGTGCAGACGCGCGCCCCTCCTTTTTTGATTAGTGGTCATGTGACTTTTTGCTCGGTCACAAAACACAAGCATTAAACATGTCAACGACCAAGAAGATCAATCATTATTTTCGAAGGGAATCGGAACAAACAGCGAAGAAAAGAAAGGATGAGTAGAAGAAATTCAAATTCAAGAAACGCCGGAAACGACCGTAGCATAAAAATTCTTCCACTAAAATGCCACATACTGGCATGAATTTGTGGGAAGAAATTTTGCACCCGCTCTCCCACATTTCCCAAAATTCTGGATCCATCCCTGGCTGGCTATGGTTTTTGAGCCGGGCCAGAAAGACCGACAGTTCAGACACGTCAAGATAAATGACACTTTGAATAGCTTTTGTTGGCTACTGCGACGTAGCCTTGAACATTCCCCTCTGTCCTATGAGATATAGGAGTTACGTACCTGTTATTGAAAGGTGTCAATGCGGTAGGCACAGTTATCTGGTTCGATCAACATTGGGTTTGGGAGTAGTGTGTGTGTTAGTGCCCTCTTACATGATACCATTTGTCGTACACGAACGTTCATTCCGATGTATTCGATTAACTCACCGGAGTCTTCCGGACGTATTGCTACTTTAGTGAGCGAATCAAAATCAAAATTGTGCCTTTGAGACAACATTACATACCCCAGGACGAGCAATTGTATACGACAATCTTTTTGTGTAAATGGGCTTAAAACTCACTAATAATTCATAAAGAAAAAAAGAATTTGAAGTTTAAATGTGATACAACCACTAGTGGTTGTAACACATCTCTTTTCATGAACTTTCTGTGCTAATTTCTCGACTAAAATTGTTCCAATCTTCACCAATTTTGAAGAACACGAATGTTTACATGAATTCGTGTCATAGGTTGTTTACAACATTCGCGTCCCTGTTGTGTCGAATAGACAATCATTCGCGTTCGGCTTGTGCTTGTATGTTCCATACAACACGGCCGCTGATGTTGTAAACATTACAATTAAACTAATTCACATTAGTTTACACAAAATATCAACAGCTTACATCATGTTCCACTGTGAGCTCTCTGTGATCTGCATTTTCAAATTCCGAAAACGCACAGAGATCTAGTTGCATTTTGTGGTACGAAGGTATTGTTGGAAGAATCAATGAACATGATGTAGACATTCCAAGTTTATGATCCACAATGTTTTTAATCTGGACGCTATATTCTGCTTCAAATTCCTGGCTATCGTTTTCGGATGTGATGATGGCCTGCCCACATTCTATCGGAAGAAACATCAGTCCTGACGCAGATGAGATTTCAATGACGGACATATCAGGTATGGCTCCTGGTCCAGTGGAGATTGATAGCGAGAGGCCCTGAGTGAGGCCGGCTACAGGCAGGATGTCTGGAAAACAGAAAGGAAAAAAGCTAAACATAAACACAGGAGCATAGTTTATGGGGGATGTTGGGAGTGTGACACCACAAACAAAGTTTGTGAAAAACAATCCAGAAAATTCTGGATTGTTTTTGAAATGGTTGGAGTATCAAATTTCGAGTAAAACTTGGTTTGGTAAGATCGGTCAAAATCCCTTTTGGTCACTGGCTGAGGAAGTGATGCTACACCACACACGGCCCGAATGCTCGTCAAATCAAACTCGAGCATAGTTGCTATTTTATCAACCGGTGATTCACATTTAGAAAAATCAATCCTTCTCTCAACAAACCTTCAATTTTTTGCATTAATATTGTTTTGACTTTACCTCCTCACATTTTTCTACACCTTTCTATGAATTTTCACGGTCCCCTACCTCTCTCTAATTACCTAAGCATTATCACATCTATTTTCGTAATCGTTTAAGAGATCTAAGATCATAATCTTGTATTCATTTCACTTTGATGATGTGACGTGTAAAGTGACGAAACGTTAGCTACCTTAAAGAATTCTTATTGTCTTAAAAATTATCTGCTGGACAATAATTTTCATCATTAAACTCGGGCAATGTTTGAAAGGACACGATGTTCGGGCAAATTAAGCTGGACACCACCCGATCAAAATGGGTTAACTACGCCCCTCCATAGGTATGCCATTATATCGGGTTTAACACATGAGATGTCCATGTGGCAGGTAAAACTTTTTTAAAGAGGTAGCATCTTACACAGCTCAAGAACTTCTGGTGCGGAGAATTTCTCGTGCACTTAAATTGGATAAAACGAGCATACTGTTCCCGGTTGACTCGACAGCTCAATTGGTAGAGCAACGGTCCAGTGACCCAATGATGCGAGTTCGAATCCCGCTCAAGTCAACTTTTCTAAGTAGATTTTAGCATGAAACATTCTCAACAAGTAATATGTTGACGAGGTTTGATGAAAGGAGGTTTGATTTGAGGAGGCCTGGAATCTAATTTGGCCGAAATCTTACCACGTGCTTGCTGTGTCCAAGATATTTTCGGTGATTCTGACACAACCAAAAACTTTCTGGATTGCTTTGGAAGCCGTTGCAGCGAAGCGAGCAGCTGTAAATTTCCCATGTTAATAACCAATTGCTGAAGAAGGTAAGTACCACTCTTTGCCACCTACACACAAAAAACCGTAAACAGCAGCTTAAAATATGGTAAATTCATCTTTGCGAGTAACAGGTCCAAAACCTTTCCCGAACTAGCCCTCCGTCCAGGTCAATGAGAGCCAGACTCCAATTTTCGCCATTCTTTGGGAGGATAAATTTTTCTAAAATAATGTGTATCGTTCCCGAGCTCTGAGTGGTTAAGACTCGTGTCTGGATAAGAGTATCCAACACAGAAAATTTCCCGCCAAAACTATACTGAAGTTTGTTTTGCTCCTTCAGTCTTATTATTTTATAAAAGAACCTCGTAACGGTTTTCGAGTTTTTATATACTGTGATACGAACACTTGGTATGTTGCTTGAATTTCAAACAGCTCTAAAAACCTCGCTTGTTTTCCCTCCTTTTTCAATGCATTGAAGTGGCTTTGCTTTGCTGACCAGCCTTCGATCTTCTTCAGCTTGTCTCTGATTGGTACATGATTTTCGTCAGAATTGCTTACTCCATTGATGTGTTTATTAAACTGTTTTTCATCTCTCGTTATTTTACAAAAGAAATACCAAATGGATTCCCATGTTTTGATACTGTGATCCAAACACCTGGGATGTTGCGAAACTTGACAAAAGCGTTAAAAAAACACGAGCCGCTAGGCAAGTGTTTTTAGCTTTTCGAAAGTCTCGCAACGTCCCACGTGTTCCGATCGCAGTAACCAAACACGGGAATCTATTTGGTATTTCTCAATTAACTCAAATGTACTGAGCAATCGAAGTCTGCAATCCTGGACAAAATTAAGCGGACATGCATCGCAATTTTTCTTCTGCCCTATTTTTCACCAAATAAAACGTTCCTTCCCTTCTCCCAATCACCAATAGCGTTATATTACGATAACCAAAGGAAGGCTAAGGTGTGGATTCGCCAATACTGGCTAGCCAGAGGGGGTGAACGTGTTTTCTTGTTGTCATGTGAAATACCTGGTAATAATGAAAAAGCGCAATTTGTGTCCACGTGAATTTTGTCCTGGTTTGTACTTCTATACAGGTCAATGGTACCAAACTCAACAGGGGTTCGTGCCTCGTAGGAAAGTCACCTTACTTATCAAACAAAAGGAACGACATTTCACCGCATAGTCACACCAACCTTGCCACGAAGGTCGTAAGTCTGAACTCCGTAAGCCAACTGAACTTTCCCGGAATCCAAGGAGAATTTTTCTTTTAATTTCCGTTCACCAGGTTGATCGCCAGAGCTAGTCGATGACGTATCTGAAAAAGTCCAACCAACTTGAAGTCAGAAAACTTGAACTCAGTTGAAAGTTCCACATGTACGCTCTACGGCTTCGAATCTTTTTAATCAAGCACTCTGTATAAATTTAACCATACAATATAGCCATAATTCGACCGAAATCTTGAGAGCACTAAAATTATCTACTTCGAATGAAAAATTTTTCCCTCCAAATAAAGAACGTTTGCACGAAATTTTTGCAACCATTTTTGGCAGTGGTTTAAAGAAGATTATACATCACACCATGACGCACAACGATTTTTTTTCATGTCGGGATTCGTGTGGATCGTGTTTGGTATTTATCAAGCTTAAAATCAAGCATTCCCTCCGTTGAGTACGAGATTTTCTCCAAGTTTAGGAAACTTGACCGTAATAACAGAAGATCCGTCCGAAAATTTACGTCAAAATTAAGATGCACGAAATTTTCCCGTTTTTGTACGTGGTGGTTAAAGAGCCGTGTCTGTATTAAATGGCTCTTTCCCACTTATTCCTACCAAGTCATGTTTGTCACTGTTTATGAGAATAATGATAATGACAATGATGATGGACGTGATAAAGATAATAAGTGTGACACTGATACGAAGATACTGATGGTAATATTGATAGTGATTACAGTGACAGCAACAGACGTTCTGGTGTTAATGGAAAAATCTAAGGTGCTATAAAGCAATTTTTATAAGAGTACATTCCCATTTATTTGTGCCATCGGGAACTGTTACAGTAATCGAAAAGTTGGACCTTATAACGCAGAGGGCCAGCGATAGTGAATAAGAAGATTTCCATAAGGACTGACCTCTATGGCTTTTACCACTGTCATCGTCTGGTGTGGCCTCCGCTGTGTCGCCATTGTTATCAGCTGTGGACAATATAATTGGCTCACTGTCTTGTGGTGATACAGACATTCGCATCACAATACTTAGAGCACAGGAATCCACTATCTGCAAACAACATATTCCGGTTGATAACTATAATCATTAACAGCGGAAGGAAAATCGCAGTAAATGTCATAGCTTACAGTGTACCGCCTGGAGGTTGTTGACCATGTACCCCAACCATATTTTATAGACTCGCCAGCTACCCTCCGTATCCCTCAAGGTATCATTGTTCCAACTCGGACTCTCTCGTGTTAGGCCACTTATGGATACCCAGCACTCTGGCACCGACCTCCCCGGTTAAAATCGTGAAATCTGAGCAACTGCTACTCAGACTAGTTTTTCGCATCCTTTTAAGCATGCAATTTTTCCAGTCTAACAATATTGTATCGTTTTCACACGATAACTGGAAAGGAAGGATCAGGACGGAATCGCAATCGTGATATGAATACAGATACCTGCTCAAAACAAGAAATGGTTTCATTTCGTACTTTTTTTCCAAGTATTACACTATACTGTACTGTACTGTACTGTACCGTACCGTACCATACCATACTATACTATACTATACTATATCTGAAATGTTTAATATCAGAAATAATGTTATGTATCACCTAAGAAGCAACGATCGAAAACTTCATTTAAACAAACCTAATACAGATTTCATGAAAAAGTCCTTCTCATATAGGTCAGCGGCTGCATGGAACAAATTGCCTCGCGATATAGTTTCTGAGTATCAAACTCTATCTACGACAAGATTTAAAAATCTAATTGATCACTATTTCCAAAATTTAGAAAACAGTAATTGATAACGGCTTTGAGATTGTTCAAGACATTTCAGGACGACACTTGTTTGACCTGCACGTATTTGGGCTTGTGTGGATTCTAAACACTTGTATGATGTTAATTGTTAGTTATGTTTGTATATATTATTAATAATTGGTAGTTTGTAATGTAATTAGTATATTGATAGGTTGTAAATAAGATAGTTATTATAGGGTGAAGCTGATTAGTATGTAGGCTTCGCAATTTTTTGTTAATTAATAGGTTCTTAGAGCAAAGCACGGCCTATTGAAAAACAGCTTAGTGTACTGAATGGCTACCGTGCATAAATAATCTTAAATAAAATAAAATAAAAATAAATACTATACTGTACTGTACTGTACCATATCGTATCACAATATAATGTAAGTGTTAAAAAAAGAATAAAACATAACGCTAAACTCAAAGTGGTTTGGCCTTTTTTTTTGACCATTACAAAGAAACGCAGCCTAATCAAGGAAAGCCAGAAAACTGTTAGTTGTCAAAGAACGGTGCACTGTTAACAAAAAAGAATAAAACAGTAGAAAAAGAATAAAGCAGTAGAAAAAGAAAAATACAACGCTACTATAATACTATAAAACAAATCTAGAGTGATTCTAAGGAACTTACGACTAAGATTTTCATAATATGCAGATTCATCTCACGCAAAGAAAGAAACCTTAAGATCCACGACGACAACCCGAACGACGAAGTCTTTAAAATTTCGGCATTTAAACAAACCACGATTAAATTATCGTCATTTTTTATACTTCTGACTTGTTTTATGCACTCCGAAACGCTCCAGTTCTTCTAACTTTGCGTTAAAGTCCATCTTAATTAAAACATCTTTTGTCCCTCTACGAGTTAAACCGTCCCTTAAAATGCAAAAGTGGTCTGGTTGGTGTCGCACACAGAATGAGGGGGATGTAGAGAATGCCGTTGAGACCGAGTGTTATTCATTCCCTTTGATTCGTATATGAAGAATCCTTCTATTTAAAGGACATCGTTGTTCAGGTTAACGTCCTAGATATTTAGGTCTCTGAAAGCTGTAATAACCAGTTAATAATCAGTCAAATCTACGAGCTGAACAAACAAATGTAAAACTATTTTACCTTTTCTAATCCACTGTTTAACTGCACCTCTACGTGGACAACTTCGCCGATAGTGGCAATACTTTTGGTTAAATGAAGTTTGACGTGTTCTACTCGAAACAGCGGATCTGCCCTCAGTGTTAAAGGATTTTCTAATAATAGAAAAATGAGACTGGTTTAAGGTAGAAATAGGGACCTTAAGATTTCACGACGTGCTCATCTACTACGCGGGCGGAAGTGATCATGTAAGCACTGAGCATGCGCGCGTCGTGGAAATTTGTCAAGCCTCTGCGACGCGGCGTTTTAGCATCTTCTGGCGTCGTCGCAGATTAGATCTCCGAAGCTGTTTACATCCTTCGTTAAAATGTAAGTTTCATAATTTTTTCCTTATCTTTATGCTTTGAATTTGTTATACAATGTTGTATCGTTAAATTATTGATGAAAGGAACCTAAATGTAATCTAACTTCATGATTTTTACTAGTTCTATCATCATAACCTGAGGATCCGCAAGTAGACACAGCGCATCAGTTTGTTCACAAACAGTTCCCTGCTGACAAGTGAATCGTTCAGGAAGACCCATAGCACGACCAAGGACTGGAATTTCATTCCTCTTGAAACGAAAGTTCGCAACACATTTATCTTCGTCCATATCCTCTAAACAGAATCTGGAATAGTTGATATGGGAGTTCTGGGTTTTTCGAACGGTAAGAATCGTACAACAATACAAACTCATCATCATCAATAAGAGAGGAGTCGTAGGCAACGAGTAAAGCATCTCTCGTTTTTTGAAACGAGCACATTTCGCTGATACAGGGACACTGATACAGTCGCGTTGTAGAAATCGACACAAATCTTAAAGATATTTTTACACGTAACGCAGACGCGGCTTTCCCCAGTCTTTCCTCGCAATTCATCGCGTTGTAGCTGAACGCGTCGTCAAATCTTATGGTCCTCAATAATTGTTTTCAAGACACAATCGCATAATATAGTGATAAATCACTAAAATTTCGAATTCAAAGAATACTATGAGTGTTTTTTTTTGCTGGGTGGAAAGCCTGATGGAAAATTTAAAACCACGATTTTGCGTTCTCCCAAACTTCTACCAGCGAGTTTACAAGACCGATGTACTCGTAAATGTTACAGACCGTGGACTCACCAGGATTTTCTTTATCGTCTTTCAACCTGTGCAACTCCTCAGTGTAAAACAACCTTTCCTCTTTACTAAGGTAAGCTTGACAGGCTAATACTGCACAAGACTGCGCATACATAAACAATGTTAAAGCTATACCGTCATACTGTGCAAGTAGTACAAAAACTAATTTACACAATTATAACCTAAACACGTTTACAAAGGCAAAAGTTATATAAAACTAGAGTACTGCGTCGGCAGTGTCAAACGATGTGTAAAAGCCAAAAGGTTCAAGGAACTAACAAAAATTACAAAAAGAGGAACTGACGTTTCGAGAACCTTCGCTCTGAAGGTCCTTCCATCGAAACCTGACGTTTCTTATCTCGCAGTTTTTGGTAATTCCCTAACCCTTTTGACTTTAAAAAGGCAAGTCTTTTGATACATATGCCTTCTTGTTTACGCCGGTGCAATTAAAACTTCACGTCATCCGCGTCTACAGAAAGCCAAGTGACTTCATTCATGAAAATTACCCTGAACATTCGATCTCGTTGATACAATGGATCGGCCTACAAGAGGACACCTAGTCTTCTTGCCAGTTGAAACTCCGAAACAATCTCGCTGTATCAGGGCGAAATGACAAATAAAGGTAATACGATGTTCCGTGTAAAACCATTTGCTTGATAAAAAGCGCGTGAGATTCTACTATAAGCCTTAGTTCGTCTCCTAGTCAAAAATTGTTTCGGTTTAATGGTCTAGTGCCCAACTCTTAAAATTTATTTTATTTAATAATTAATTCGTTAACGAATAACGAATAAACAGACGAATCATTAAATGAATAAATAAATTAAGAAAAGAATTAATTAATTAATGGCAAGGGATGAAATAAATGACTGACCGA